>CM057342.1:436561125-437761125 GCA_030015575.1 Agapanthus africanus
AACCCGATTAGTGCACTACTAATCGCAATTAAGCTTAATCCGTGTTTCTACAGTTTTCCATGGCTAGTGCACCATGTTATGTTGCATTTTGGTTACATATTGTTTTCTTGTGTTGTTTTGGTTATTTTATGGTTTGGTTTTAAAAGAAAAGAGAAATGAAAAGAGAAAAGAGTAAAAGGGTAAATAGATGAGATAGTGGGTGAGAATAAGAGGAGGAGAGAGAGAGAGGGCAGCCATGTTATTTCATTTCCGCCATTATTTTTTTTCCTTCTTCATCTTCCTCAACTCACTTCCCTCCACCCTCAACCCTAGATCCATCTCAAAATACTCCTCAAAACCCTAAACCCCTTTAAAAAAAATTGACCACCTCTTCATTCTCTACAAAATGGACCTAGCAAAGTGGGATTTTGACAAACTTTGGGAAGCTAGGGTTTCTCTTGAGTGACATCCATGAGGTATAAATTCTTACCTTTAGTTTAGTTTTAGTTTCCTTGCATTCTTGTGTAGTTTAGAGGTTGATTGTTTGTGGAATTGTGATCTTAGAAATCCCAAGAGAAGGGTTCGAGTGTTTGTTTGGAATTGGTGATGTGTAGTGGCTGCCTACAGACCTTATTGTGGATTTGTATGGCCTAGGATAAGGAACACGAACTTAGAACCTTTCCGACATCGGTTAAATTGACAGTTTGAGGTAGTATTATGGAATCTAAAGTAATCCGGGGGCACTAAAAATAATTAAGCAAAGAAAGTGAGATGAGCAGGTGATTGTGAGTGTACCCTAGAGACCCGAGACCCAAACTCCAAACCCAGGTCACAGATTAATCCATTCTGGCCGTAATTTGCGGCCAGAGCAGGAAGGTATGGCATCGTGTTTTGTCCATGGTTTTGTTACCTGTAAACTAGACCCTCCATATGTGCAGAATTGACCAATTTGGCCTAAGGTAAAATCTGGGAGCACAATGGTGTGTTTTTGGCTATGTTTTCCGTATTTTGGGATACTTGGTTCTGATATTGGGATTTTAATTTGGTCGTGTGGCGTTTGAACGTCAACGACTAGGATTTTTAGTCGTGTTTTACATGCGAAGATATAAGTTTTAACCTATGAGCGAAACTTGTGCTGTTTTGGTTTCTCCGACTTAATTTTTATAGCGTTGCGATATGTGTTATTATTGTAGGTACCTTCGCATGGATTCCGAGGCGAGGGGGCATGGTTTCATCCACTTCGGCAAGCAAAAAGCAAGGTGAGTGGATCTATATCCACGGGGGAAGTCGAGTGGATAGCGTATAGCACCCCCGCAAAGTTTTGGTGAAAACCGATTTGTAGCATATGGTTAAGAAAACCTAGATTTGGAAACTAGGGTTAGAGTTAAAAGACTGTTAGTGAAACCATATTATAAACTAAGGATAGTTAGAAGTGATATGATACGACTAGTATTTGATGACGGGACTTGATGATGAGATTTGATAATATTGCCGTTTAGGGTATTATATGACTAGACAGTCGATGTAGATGTGTCATCCGAACCATACCTATTTCCAAACTGAGGAATCGTATGCATCTTTCAAACAGATACCTTGAGGGACGTTACGAATTTTCAAATGATATCTTTTCTTTCAAAACACCATAGCCCCTACTTTCAAAACTACTATTCGCATCTTTCAAGACCTGTTTGTATGGTTCGGGTGTGTATGTTAGATTAGATACGTATGCTTATAGTAAAGGTAGAATGTATTTATAAAATTGACTTGATGTGGGATATAAATGCGATGAAAAGAATATATGACGTGATTTGATGATATGTTGGTATACGGATGCGAGTCGATTAAGATGATTTATACCCTGCCGGTCCCCTGATATGAGATTATTGCGGATGTGACCTGGGACATAGGTATATTGAGATATTTATATATGTTGTGAACGTGAGTGATGCCGTACGAGATGCTAGGTCCGTACCCTCTTCGTCTTATAGGATGATAGGATCCCTGATAGCTTAATACCGCCGTACGATAATTTTTCCGTACGTTATGAGTTGACTTGATGATTGATCCATACCCTTGACTAGAGGTTGCCGTGCGATGGATTATACCGTACGTGATATTGTAAGGCTAGATGTCGATTGATAGATTCACCGACTCGGTCATGTTAGATACGTATACCCGTCAGCATTTGCATATGATTTACCTTATGCTACATTCATGTTATTCGCATCGCATTACTTATACTTGTGCTAGTACACCTGCACCATTATCGATGATGCGTATGTTACGCTTACACTGATTTTCCGGCTCACACACTTCATCATCGATAATTGCCATGTCACTACACAGTAGGATTGCTGCGTCCTGATGTGACTCTTCGCATAACATACTTGCGTATATACCACTTGTACATCCATATTGGCACATACATATTCTACATCCATACTTGTGTGCATATATATATATATATTGTGCCTCCATGCCTACGTACATACACATTTGTACATACATAGATGATGCTGGCCTTGATTTTGGAAAATTGGGGACCGCATATTATATTTTAAAAACTGGAATCATTTAAAAGAGCGGTTTTTCCCTTAATATGTCGTATCACTGTTCCATGTTGCATGATATACGAATATGCTTACATTTCTATTGTATGTCGCATACATCATGCTTTATGATTTTAAGCATTATGATATGCTGTTTTCATGAGATTTCTGGATTTGAGAACCATGGCTATTTCAAAAGAAATCATGTACTGTTTTAAAAACCCGGTTTCTCTTGTTATGATATTTCAGTAAGTCCACCATGCGTTTTCTCGGTTCTGAGATGTGTGACATGTGAAACCCGATTCGTGGAGCTGGATGAGGCCGATTGCGGGTATATAGTGGACCCGGTATGGTACCACAGGGCAAGAACGGATTGCTGTGCTACAGACGGTGAGCCTGGCAGTGGGACTAATACCTACCGGTGATAGTATTTGGGCTTGGCAGATATCCGGAGGATACTGACCGGAGTTGAGAGATGATATGGGCCGATCCAGAATGACGGAGCCTGTTGGCCGATCCGGACAGACGGAGCCCGAGATATGAGGATTTACTTATCGATGCTGGACACGGGTTTCATGATGTTTTCGGGTGTCGATGTTGGACACCCAGGTTCCATGATTTTGATGTGTTGTGAGAGACACCGTTGATTTATATCCTCATACTTACATGCATACATACATTGAGTATATGGTTGGACGAGATCCACATGCATACTTACATTGATTATATGATTGGATGAAATCCACATGCATACATACATTGATCATATTGTTGGATGATATCCCCATGCTGATTGACATTGATGTTATTGTTGGCACATATTCAGACCCGGTCACCCTAGATATCATAGTATTACCTTTATGATATAGTTGACCTAGGAATCATTGTTTATTCAATTTCTACTTGTAGATGTTTTTCTACTCATGAGTTGGTAACTCACCCCCATTGTGCCACATTTCTTGCAGGTTGACCGCATGGATCAGTAGCGGAATCGCTGGCACACAGCTTCATTCGGGTGTTTTATATTGGTAGGTGGGGGATTTGTATCGTGTAGGGTTCTTAGGCACTCTTGTGAGGGTTCATGAGGCATCAACCATGCCCGAATAAAATTTTAGACATGCCGAACAACCCAAAGCCGGGATCTTTGCTAGATTATTAGGGTTTAATATGCAAGTAAACATCTTTACTACTAAGTGTGAGGGATTACAACCTTTGTAGTCTGCTCCTTCGCTTCATAAGCTCCGAGTAGAAGTCCCTTCGCCGCAATCCACGATCTTCCGGACTCCAGAGAGGCTCCACGACTCGAACGATCCATGCTAGCTTGTTGTGTTCTGTTTCTCCGATGACCTACGTCGACGTTGTTATAACTCAAGCTCTCTCACTCTAAAGAGGTGAACACCCTAATCTAATAGGCTAGATTAGATGAGGATGATTGAGTAGTATTTATGCTATCTTCTTATATCATATACTCACAAGAAATCATCACAAAAGGAAAATCAAGCAAGCTTTGTCAAAGCTCAAGAGAGAAGAAGATGATGAATAATGAGAGAGTAATCCTTTTGTGATGAATAGGGAAATGAATATATGATTGATTATAGAACCATGGTCAAGGATGAGAAGCTTAACCTTTGTAGAGAATAAACTGGGGCTAGGGTTTGGTTAGGTTAAAAGAATGAGTCATAAGATAATATCAACCATAATATCTTACACTTGACAAAAGGAAAGCTTCTAGATAGTGCAAGAAGGAGATAACCCTAATCAAACCCTAACCTTGCTTAATCTCCACTAATCAAGTTCCATTATTAATCATATCATGTCACAATAATATATATCACATATATATTATATATTTGCAACAAAAGAAAATAATACAATTAACATATATCGCATATATATCAATGTATTATCCGGTGAGAAAATAAAATAATAAAGCGAGACAATATTAGATAATGTAATACAATATATCATATATATTATTATACATTAAATTATCGAATCAACACTTGATCCGACGATCCGGCTATATATAATATAACCGACTAATATATCATGTACCGATTCATCGAATCAATACATGATCCGATGACCCGGTTCATATCCAAATATCGCGAGAATATAATACGGTATCTCATATCGCATTATCCTCGATCCTGCACATATCACATATATGCCTCTACTCCGTTTTGCCTGAGCCAAGAAAGCTCTGTGTAGGACTCTAAAGAATCGTCAATACGCCGGTAGCAGGTGATGATCATATCAGACACCCACAAGCTGCAAGCGGTCAGCTAAACGTAACAGCCACCAAGGTATTGAGCGATAAGAAGATCAACAAGCTAGCATGTACGTTCTCCTGTGAATCCAATTAATAACACTCCCGTACAGTCCGGTCTGTTCGTCTGATATGTCGCATATCAAGTCTAGGGGTAGTATACGTCAGACCCCAGTAACCGATAAGTCGTGTCTGTGTGAGGCTCATAACAGGTCGAGAAACTACTGGTAACACATACCAGTAAATCTCTATATCAGCCCTGGCCAGGGACTTCCAGTTATAGCCAATCGAACACAGCACTACATCAACTCCCTATACCGGGAGAGACGAATCCCCTCCTATCGCTCATTGCCTCCATGTGATTCGGGACTGTACCCAAAAGCCACCGTTTTGCACGCCCTCTTGGACATGGTAAGGTGGAAATCAAAGCATAGTGGGAATCACACAAGACTCTATGACGACCTCGGGTCTACAGACTACCCTGTACCAGTGTCACCGGAGAGCTGCCATCTGACGTGTGGTATATCACCATCTGGGAGTTCTCGGCGAGTCCGTCCAGTGTACCCAGTCTCCACTGAGCACCCACATACCATCCTTGATGTCCAATACCGATGGATATGGGATCATCCATCGCACATCATATGGGTCAAGATGCGTATACGCTAGTCTACTCTGGTGTATCGATGCCCTGTCTCGATATACCCTCGACTAGGAATAATTATAGGATGTACTCATCGACTACCATGGCCCCACTAGTATGATCTCATCATAGTCCTGGCAGTCGAGTACAGATCCTAAAGGCTTTATCAACATGTGAGAGAAAGACAGTAAACCAATGCAAGTCAACATGTTAAGATAAAGTGAAACCAAATAGCATACTATCATGACGAGCAAGAAAGTCCTCTCTATATATATCCAAGCATCCATCATAATATACATCATAAGTACAACAATGGCCTCTAGGGCATATACATAACTAACAATCTCCTATTTGCACTAAGGCCAGCTGCTGTAGTATCTCATACCTAGCATCCCGAATAATCTCTCAAACTGTATCTAGGGAATGGCCTTCGTGAGTGGATCCGCAGTGTTTTCCTTCGTATCTACTCTCCTGACCTCGATCTCCTGGCGATCAACTATCTCCCTGATCAGGTGATACCGCCTCAGAATATGTCTGGACTTTTGATGGGACCTAGGTTCCTTGGCCAGCGCCACAGCTCCATTGTTATCGCAATACAGAGGTATTGGATGTTCAATGGATGGAACCACACCAAGTTCACTAATGAACTTCTTTATCCTGACAGCCTCTTTGGCAGCATCGTTGGCAGCGATGTATTCAGCCTCCATCGTCGAGTCTGCAATGGTATCCTCTTTGGAACTCTTCTAACATACCGCCTCTCCATTGAGGGTAATGACAAAACCCGAGTGCGACTTAGAGTCATCCTTATCACTTTGGAAGCTGGAATCGGTAAACGACTCCACCCGGAGTTCTCCGTTACCATACACCAAGAACATGTCTCTAGTCCTTTGCAAGTACTTGAGAATGTTCTTCACAGCTGTCCAGTGACTCTCTCCAGGTTCTGCTTGATACCGACTCACTACGCTTAGTGAGTATGCTACATCGGGTCTGGTACATAGCATCGCATACATGATAGAGCCTACTGCCGAAGCATAGGGTATCCCTTGCATGCGAGCTCTCTCCAAATCAGTCTTGGGAGACATCTCTTTGGAGAGAGTGGGTCCAGAGATCGTGGGTTGGTTCCCACGCTTGGATTCTTCCATACTAAACCTCTTTAGTATGGTGTCAATGTAGCTGGATTGGGACAATCCTAGTATCCGTTTAGATCTATCTCTATAGATCATGATTCCCAATATGCAGGAGGCATCACCTAGATCTTTCATTGAGAATCTTATGGTAAGAAGAGCTTGACTGATTGCAGCATAGGAATATCATTTCCTATCAAGAGTATGTCATCCACGTACAATACGAGGAAGACAACCTTACTCTGTGCTACCTTCTTATAGATACAAGGTTCATCTATATTTTTGATGAAGTCAAACTCTTTGACTACAACATCAAAACAGATGTTCCAACTCCGCGATGCTTACTTTAACCCATAAATGGATTTAAGCAGCTTGCACACCTTTCCGCTGTTCCCACTATCTACGAAGCCCTCTGGCTGAGTCATGTACACGCACTCTTCTAAATCACCGTTTAGAAATGCAGTCTCAACATCCATTTGCCAGATTTCGTAGTCATGTTATGCAGCAATGGCAAGTAAGATCCGGATGGACTTAAGCATAGCCACTGGAGAAAAGGTTTCGTCATAATCCACACTTGGTCGTTGACGAAAACCCTTTGCTACAAGTCTAGCTTTGAAAGTCTCAACTTTTCCATCTACACCAAATTTCTTTTTAAAGATCCACTTGCTCCCAATGGGTTTTACCCCTTCAGGAGCATTTTCCAAAGTCCATACTTTGTTGGTGTACATGGATTCCATCTCAGATCGCATTGCATCCAGCCACTTCACAGAGTCACCACTCGTGATGGCCTGCTTGAAACTAGTCGGGTCATCATCTTCCATGATGCAATCCTCGCTTCCACCATCAATGAGAAAACCGTAGTATCTCTCAGGTGGATGAGAAACCCTGCTAGATCGGCGGAGAGGCTGGGGTTCGTCGGGTACTACTGAATCCTCTGGTTCTACCAAGTCTTCTGTTATAGTTTGTGTCGCTGGAACCTCTTCCAGTTCTACCTCCTCGCCACAAATTTCTTTTGCAAGAAATTCCTTTTCTAAAAAGGTGGCATGTCGAGAAACAAATACCTTTTGTTCCTTAGTGTGGTAGAAGATATACCCTTGTGAGTTCTTAGGATATCCTACAAACTTATATAAGACAGACCTTGCCTCGAGTTTGTCCGGATTTAGCCTTTTGACATAGGCCGGACAACCCCATATCTTAACATACTTAAGAGATGGTCACTTCCCTTTCCATATCTCATATGGAGTGGTAGGCACTGATTTGGTAGGAACCATATTCAATAGGTGTATGGCTGTCTCAAGCGCATACCCCCAGAAGGAAATAGGCAACTCAGCCTCGCTCATCATAGAGCGCACCATATCTAATAGGGTGCGATTCCTGTGTTCCGATACACCGTTGTGCTGTGGTGTATAAGGAGGAGTAAGCTGAGAGAGAATCTCATTCTCTTTTAGATAATCCAGAAAATCATTGCTCAAGTATTCTCCTCCTCGATCAGATCGAAGGATCTTAATACTTTTGCCCGTTTGGTTCTCTACTTCGTGCTTATATTCTCTGAATTTCTCAAAAGCTTCAGACTTGTGTTTCATTAGGAACACTTGTCCGAATCTAGAGAGATCGTCAGTGAATGTAATGAAGTAGGAAGAACCGTTCCTAGCATGCGTAGACATGGGACCGCATACATCACTATGTACTAGTCTTAAGAGTTCTGTAACTCTTTCTCCGTGTCCACTAAACGGAGCTTTGGTCATTTTACCTTTGAGACATGAATGGCAAGTATCACAAGATGATAATTCGAACGGGTTCAAATATCCATCCTTATGTAACTTAGCCAGTCGTGTCGCATTGATATGACCAAGTCTACAATGTCACAAGTAGGATTCGTTCATTTATGAACTTTTCCTCTTGTGTGTGTTTTGTATATTGAGGACTGTATTTTGATTGAGAATGAATATGCCATTATGTAACGAGCCTGATGCAATCAACTTTTGATTTAGGAATATGTTCATAACATTATCCTGTACTACAAAATTATATCCTTCTTTACTTAATAAAGAAACTGATATAATGTTGCACATCATGTTCGGTATATAATAGCACTCATTCAGAATTAGTGTATTACGACTTGGTAATACTAGGTGATATTCGCTAACTGCTTTGGCTGCAATACTTGCACCATTCCCTACTTGAACGGAATGATCACCTTTTCCCAGTTCTCTACCTTTACGTAGCCCATGTAACAATTTACATATGTGGGATCCTGATCCGGTATCTAATACCCAGGACGTAGGGTGAACTGAGAAACAGTTCTCAATAACTAACACACCAGAAGAAGGTGCATCAACATGCATGTTCTCCGTTTGGGTGGCGTGAGAATCCAGATATTCTACTATTCCCTGTTCAGTCTTATAACTCTTATAAGAAAGAACGGGACCAACGTTTCCCTGCTCAGTATAATAAGCCGGTTCAGTCAATACATCCATATTATTATCTTGATTATAGCCTGATATGGTCGCTACATGGAGAGAGAGAGAACAAAACACTTTAGCGTATGCTCTTGCAAGATTAGATTGGTTATTATCTTATCTAATCAGGATGTCTCCCACTGTTTTTATCAAATCTACCTTCAAACCCGAAAAGGTAAGATTAGCCGGGATTAATTACACCCTACAATTTCGTCAATCTTTCAGCCAGATCAGTGTCGGTACTTTGAGGGAGGTTCCCCGTGCTTTCGCACGGACCTAATTAAAGTAAACCTCGTTTTCCCAGAGGCGTAACCCTATTAACACTTTTCTAAACACCTACTTGATCGGCTAATTTCCTATGTAAAACTCTCCCAGGAGTAACTCTTACTCGCAGTGGGTATCGGGATCCAACTATCTTATAGGAGGTATGCAATCTCATTGCAAATTTCAACACTTGAAATTCCCGATAATGCTTTTACCCCTAACGTGCTATGACCTTGACGAATGCCAACAAATCACAGTCCGCTAGTCAAGTTCAACCCGAACATTTCTGGATTGAATTAAACCCATCCGTACGTCCCTTGACGAAAGCCAACAAAGCCGCACGACTACCCTAACCCAATCTCATCATATGTTGCAGATAAGCAAAAGTTAGCTACCGCACACTACGCCTTGACAAAAGCCAACAAACGCAGCACGAATACTAAGTATTACCTATCTGAAATGTCGGAGGGCTACGCAGGTTTTTCAGAAAACCATGAGCGTAATGAACTTGATATCGTCATAGAATCGGGTGTTTTTGAAAAGGAGTGTTTTTGAGGCTTTTCTAGTTTCGCTAAAGTGGTCACTCCCGGTGAAGGGATCTCGGCTCTTTCCCTATCGAATAAGGTGCATGGTATATCATATATACCGCTGTGCTAAGCAAAAACTATATAAGCTATCAAAAACTAAATCGCGAGTTTGTAGCATCTGCCAGTTACGCTAAAGAGGTCACTCCCGGTGAAGGGATCTCGGCTCTTTCCTCATCGAATGAGGTGCAGGGTATATCATATATACCGCTTTGCAAAGCAAAACTGTAGCTACACTTTTTTTTAAAGTTTTGATTCTACAACATCTTTTAGGTTTCTTTTCTTTTTATTAATCTCATTAATAAAATCCCATCAGCTTATGCTTCCTAAGCATCACAGAAGAAACGAAAACAGTACTATTTATATATCAGCATATATATATATAGTATAAGCATTCGTCTCAGGAAGTAATATGATCTCATCACAGAACATGGCAGCAGAAGAACATATATGAAATATTGGATATACTAGGATGTCCGTGTTTTCAATACGAGCCGGTATAAAACACGGATTCCACGGTCGCGACGAATAGCCAAACCCACATCCCAAGACCCCTACGAGAGCGGCAAGTAACACTGCCGATTCTAGGGTTAGGAGACCCGGTCTCGACTGTTAGTTATATGTATGCCCTAGAGTCCATTACTGTACATTGGATGTATATTGTAGTGGATGCTGGGACATATATAGGGAAGACTTTCTTGCTCGACATGATAGTATGCTATCTGGTTGCTCTTTACCTTAACGTGTACACTATTTGTCTCTCTGTTACATGTTGGTAAGCCCTTAGGATGTGTACTTGACTATCTGGATTATGATGCGGATCATACTAGTGGGGACATGGTAGTCCATAAGTACATCCTTCAAAGTCCCTAGTCGTGGGTGTATCGAGACGGGGCATCGATATACCAGAGTAGACTAGCGTATACCTTCTCGACCCATACAGATGGGCGATGGATGATCCCATATCCATTGGTGTTTGACATCAGAGATGATATACGGGTGCTCAGTAGAGACTGGGTACACTGGACGGACTCGCCGAGAACTCCCAGATGGTATTATACCTTACGTCAGATGGCAGTTCTCTGGTGACACTGGTACAGAGTAGTCTGTTGACCCGAGATTGTCATAGAGTCTTGTGTGGTTCCCACTGTGCTTTGATTTCCATCTTACCACGTCCAAGAGGGCGTGAAAAACGGTGGTTTTTGGGTACAGTCCCGAGTCATATGGAGGCAATGAGCGATAGGAGGGGATTCGTCTCTCCCGGTATAGGGAGTTGATGTTGCGCTGTGTTCGATTGGCTATAACCGGAAATCCCTGGCCAGGGTTGCTGAGATTTACTGGTAAGTGTTACCAGTAGTTTCTCGAACTGTTATAGACCTCATATCGACACGACTTATCGAGCTATTAGGGTCTGACGTTTACCACCCCTAGGCGAGATATGCAACATATCAGACGATCAGACCGGACTGTACGGTAGTGTTACTGGTTGGATTCACTGGAGTGTGAGCGGGCTTGCTCGTCGATCTTCAGATCGCTCAATACCCGGGTGGCCGTTACGTTTAGCAGACCGCTTGCGGCTTGTGGGTGCTTGATATGATCATCACCTGCTGCCGGCGTATTGACGAGTCTTTAGAGTCCTACACAGAAGTTTCCTGGTTCAAGCGAAACGAAATAGGAGCGCATATGAGATATGTGCGGGACCGAGAATAATACGTGTATGTGATACCGTATTCCATTCTCGCGATGAATGTGTCGAATGGTTGTATGCGATATAACCTAGTTATCGAATCAAGGATTGATTCGATAAGCCGATACATTGTATACTAGTCGGTTGTGTGCGACATGACCGGATCATTGAATCAAGTGTTGATTTAATTATTTAATGCATAATTATATATTTGATATATTACTTTGCATTAACTAGTATCGGTTCACTTTAAATGGGTTTTCTCACTCGGATGTGCGCATTGCATATGCGATATGATTTTGTGCACTTGCTTGTATCATGTTTGATAATACATGCCTTTTGGTTAAGTGTAAAGAATTAAACCTTGGTTAATGAAATGGTTAGGGTTTACTATTTCCTTATTCATTTTATTCATTTGTTTATTCTTTTGGAAAAAGAAAAGGAAATGATAAAATGGTGGCATTCTTTGTTCTTTCATGAAGCTTCATGAATACTTTGACCAAGTCACCATTTTTGTCTCATCCATAAACCTAACCATTCCATTTAACCATGATTCATTCTCTACACTAAACCATGGTTTGAATATGATAAGGTTTGATTTTCTTTTTCTTTTTCAATTAACACTTATCATATTCTTCATCTTCTTCTTCTTCTTCACTTCAAGAAAAAGCTTGAAAGCTTTAATGGCAAAGTGAGAAAAAGAGTGAGAAATCCAATTCTAAAATGAACCCACTTCCTATTTCTCCATCCTCTACCTCTTGCCAAGTAGTAGAGTGTGTTTCCTTCACAAGTTTTCATGGCTTGGTGAAGGTGGAGCTTGATCTAGCGATGCTTCGACGTAGATCATCTTCGGCATGGACATCGACGACCTAGCTCGCCTATTCTCCGATGAAGCCGACGCTAGAGCCCGGGATTTGTTTTGGACAGCGAGAGCACTTCATTGCGGAGCTATGGAGGTGGAGCACCGGATCTACAAAGGTTGTATTTCCGTATTCTCTTAGTTAAGTGTTAACTTGTTATCTTTTCGCCTAGACATCTAGCTAACGATCCGTAGTCTAGGGTTTCTCGGCACCGTTAAAATTTGAAACGGGCATGGTTGATGCCTTGTGAGACCACCTTAGGGTGCCTAGGAACCCTACAGTGGTATCAGAGCCTAGCTAGAGCCTTAGGCGAAGTCTAGACGGAATTTGAAACCCGATCGAACCAAAACCATAGCCCGGATCATGCTCTCTGTATTTTTTTGAAAACAGTGAGTTTTTCTATATTAAAAATATGCAGAAAAACATGCAGGAATATCTAAGAGTTACTGTGAAATCGTATGGCATAATTCCCTTATTGAGCCGCGGTTCCGCGGCACGAGCATGGCTCGTGCGGCGGTTCCGCGGCCGTACTGCCTCATCATACATATAAATTTACACAGTAATTCTTGGTTTGAAGTGTTAGTTTTTCTTGGAATTTTTAATATTTATTCAAGAGTTGAATTTTCTGGGGTGTATTGAGAGTTCGTCGATTCGATCGGATTATCAGATTTTGTCTATGTGGCTTTCCGGATATTTTAGAATATGTTAAAAAGTTCGATCGGATATAAATACCCAATCTTTCCCCTGACGGAAAATTTCCAAGTGTTGGATTTTTCCGAGGTCTAAAGACGTTCTAAGTAGTGCAAGTAACGCGATGGTCCCTCTAGAAGACAACAAACCTTAACTCGATTATGTGACCGTCTTGAACAGCCCTTTGAACCTTCGGGTTTGGGGAAGTACGGCGTGCCACATGTGAGCCGTTGGCTTGACCCTTCTACGGCTGGACCGTTGGTACTGAGGCATGAACTGAATGTTTTAAAACCTATTTCATGAGTTGATCTGTTTCGGGAAAACTTGGGTGTTCGACTGTTCGATCGGAAAGTTTAACATTTTCTATCTTATTCGGAATGTGATACAATAATTGGAATTCACATGCAGTTATGAGATAACTGAATGAATGTTATAAACATAGCAGTTTAGTCTCACTTGATCGGTTGCCACGGAATTTTGATGTGATCAAAAGTCCGTCGCAATCACGTAGTGTACGCGGATACTCGCCGGGTAAACTTAATAGACATCCTCACTCCATAGCCCCGACCAAGTGACTGTAGGAGAACCCCGTCGCCGAAAGCATCCGTTCGGGTGTTCCGCCTTGGTGCACTTCGTCGACGGTATCAGGGGTGCGGCCGCCTACTAAAGTTTGCGACGAGCATTCGATCAGTTTTTCAGGAATCTTGTTGAATTGCCCGACTTGATATTGAAAAGTGTTTTCGATAATGAGACTAAAATGTGGGGTTTATAATTGTTAGGCATGCGATGTCTAAGTAATTCATTTAGTCAGGCATGCGATGTCTGAGGTGGTTGCGGATTCCAACTGTTATAGTTTTACACTTTCTTTTCTGTGACCGTAAGTGTAATATGTGATGTCGCCGGTTTCGTTGCTATATGTCAACGACAATTGGGATACGCATGTTTGCTTACGTTGATGACATGTGATGTTATGTGTTGCTGGATATGTTATATTGGATCGTCGTGTTTGAATAGCCGGGGTTTTTTTTATGTGAGATGAGTGTTTTTCATTTTCATTCATGTAAAAACTTGTATGTAATATTCTTTTATTGGGGCACTTCCAGGTTGCGGATGTTGTCACCATTTGTATATTATTTACTTTTCCGCACTAGGATAGACCCAAGGAGGAGGGCACAAGTAACCGGGTTCTGGAGTCCAGTGGGAGACCAACTCGAGGAGTCGAGTCCGGGTCTCCTAACTCTAGAATTGGTAGGGGTTCCTTGCCGCTCTCGTGGGGGTCTAGGGGTGTGGGTTTGGCTATTCATCACGACCGTGGAATCCGTGTTTTATACTGGCTCGTATTGAAAACACGGACGTCCTAGTATATCCAATATTTCATATGTTTCTTCTGGTGCGATATCTGTGATGTGATCATGTGATGTTCTGTGATAGATACAGTATATAGTATATATGATATATTATATAGGCGTTACTTATGTTTTACACCCGCGCTAGCCCTGCCCCACTCTGCCGTTAGTTACCTAACCTAACGGTGCACGAGGGGACATCGAGGCGAATGCGGATGGCATAAGTGTACGTCGTATTTATCTGTGATGTTTAGGTACTTAATTGATGGGACTTCATTAATGAGATTAATGAAATAAAAGAAACCTAAGATGTTGTAGAATCGAATTTCAAAATAAAACATGTAGCTACAGTTCTTGGTTTGCACAGCGGTATATATGATATATCCTGCACCTTATTCGATAAGGAAAGGACCGAGATCCCTTCACCGGGTGTGACTCCTTTAGCAATAACTGGCAGATGCTACACACTCGGTTTGTCTTTTGTTTGCTTTTATGTGTTTTTGCTTTGCACAGTGATATATATGATATATCCCGCACCTCATTCGACGAGGAAAAGACCGACGATCCCTTCACCGGGAGTGACTCCTTTAGCAAAACTAGAAAAGCATCAAAGACACTCCATTTCAAAATTCATTCGATCCTACAACGATATCAAGTTCATTACGCAATGGGTTTTCAGAAAAACCTGTCGTAGCCCTCCGTCATTTCAGATAAGTAGTAGTTAGTATTCGTGCTGCGTTTGTTGGCCTTTGTCAAGGCGCAGTGTGCGGTAGCTAACTGGTGCTTATCTGCTTATGCATATGATGCAGATTGGATTAGGGTAGTCGTGCGACCTTGTTGGCCTTTGTCAAGGGCCGTGCGGGTGGGTTTATTTCGATCAAGAAATGACGGGTTGAACTTGACTAGCATCCTATGGTTTGTTGGCCTTTGTCAAGGTCATAGGAGGTTAGGGGCAAAATATTATCGGGAATTTCAAGTGTTGAAATTTGCAATGAGATTGCATACCTTCTATGAGATAGTAGGATCCCGATACTCGCTGCGAGTAAGAGTTACTCCTGGGAGAGTTTTATACATTACAATTAGCCGATCAAGTTGGTGTCTAGAAAGGTGTTAACGGGGTTACGCCTCTGGGAAAACGAGGTTTACATTAATTTCGTGCGAAAGCACGGGGGACCTCCCTCAAAGTACCGACACTGGCCTGGCTGAAAGATTGGCGAACTTGTAGTGTGTAATTAATCCCGGCTGGTCTTTCCTTTTAGGGTTTGAAGGAAGATTTGATAAAAAGCAGTGGGAGCCATCCTGATTAGATAAAATAAATAACCAATCTGATCTTGCAAGAGCGCACGCTGAGTGTTTTCTTCTCTCTCTCTCCTGGTAGCGACCATATCACGCCTTAATCAAGATAATAAAACGGAAATTTGACCGAACCCGCTTGTTATACTAAGCTGGGGAACGTTGGTCCCGCTCCAACTTATAATTGTTATAAGACAGAGCAGGAAATTGGGGATTACCAGAATTCCCGTGCCGCCCAAACGAAGAGAGTGCATGCTGATGCATCATCTTCGGGTGTGTTCGTAACACAGAACTGTTTCTCAGTATCCTCTGCATCCTGGGTATATGATACCGGATCAGGATCCCAGATATGTAATCTGTTACATAGGGCTACAAAAGGGTAGAAAAACTGAGAACGGGTGATAAGTTTCATGAGGCAGAAAACGGGGCAAGAGTTGCAACCAAGTCTGTCGGTCACTGTCACCCTGTATTACCAATACATTGATTCTGAACGAATGTTATTAGATACCGAACCTGGTATACAGAATCATATCAGTCTCTTTATTAGTAAAGAAATGATATAATTTTGTATTGTTGGATAATGTTCTGAACATTTCCTATATCAAAAGTTGATCGGTTCAGGCGCGTTATCTAAAAGCATTGACGTTCTAAATCAAACTACAGTTCTTAGTATATGGAACACACTCAAGAGGAAGAGTTCAGAAATGAACGAATCCTTCTTGAGGTATTGTAGACTAGGTCAGATCAATGTGACCCGACTAGCTAGAGTTACATATAGATGCATATTTCAATCAGTTTGAATTTACATCTTGTGAAACTTGCCAGTCATGTCACAAAGATAAGATGACCATAGCTCTGTTTATTGGAAACAGAGGAAGAGTTAGTAAACTCTTGGGACTGATACATGTTGATGTATGTAGGTCCCCTGTCTACACATGCCAGGACTGGTTCTTTATACTTCATTACGTTCTCTGATGATCTTTCGAGTTTCTGACCTATGTTCCTGTTGAAACACAAGTCCGAACCTTTTGAGATATTCACAGAATATAAGTTAGAAGTAGAGAACCAAAATACGGGTATAAGTATTATGTCCTTTGATGTGATCAAGGAGGAGAATACTTGAGCATGGAGTTCCTGGACTATTCTAAAGGAGAATGAGATTCTCTCTCAGCATTACTCCTCCGTATCCACCATGGCACGGTGGTATATCGGGATGGAGCAATCACACCCTATATGATATGGTGTGCTCTATAATGAGTATTACTGAGTGACCTATTTCCTTTTTGGAGTTATGCACTTGAGAAGCTGCATACCTATTGAATAGGGTTCGAATCAAATCACTGCCTACCACTTCATATGTGATATGGAAAGGGAAGAGCCCATATCTTAAGTTAGTTAAGATTTGGGATTGTCCGGCTTATGTCAAATACAAAATCCGGACAAACTCGAGGCAAGGTCAGTTATGTAGAACTGGAAATGTTCCAGCTATACAAACTGAAGCTGATGATTTGACAGAACCAAAAGATTCAGTAGATTCCAACGAACCTCAGCCTCTCTGCCGATCTAGTAGAGTTCCTCACCCACCTGAGAGATACTTCGATTTCTCGATGACAGTGGGAGCGAGGATTGCATCATGAGATGATGACCCAACTAGATTCGAGCAGACCATCAAGAGTAGGGACTCTGTAAGAATGGCTGGATGCTTAGCGATCTGAGATGGAATCCACATACACCAGCAAAGTACGGACTTTAGCTGCTATATCTGAAGGGTTAAATCCCCATCAGGAGCAAGTATATCTTGAGAAGATTACTTGGTGTAGATGGAAAAGTTGAGACTTTCAAAGCTAGACTTGTTAAAGGTTTTCGTCATCAACCAGGCACGGATAATGATGAAACCTTTTCCAGGGACTATGTTTAAATCCATCCAGATCCTACTTGCTACGGCTACATACCATGACTACGATATCTGGTGGTTGGGTGCCATGACTACTTTTCTAAATAATGATTTAGAAGAGAACGTCTATAAGAACACAGCCAGAGGGCCTCGTACACAGTGGGAGCAGCGGAAACGTGTGAAAGATGCTTTATAGGATAAAGCAGGCATCGCGGAGTTGGAACATCTGTTTTGATGGATTAGTCAAAGAAGTTGACATCATCAAAATGGTAGATGAACCTTGTATAAACAAAAGGGTAGTAGGGAGTATGGTGACGATCCTCGTAGAGTACGTGGATGACATACTCTTGATAGGGAAGGAGTTTCCTATGCTATGCTCGATCAATCTCCGCTTATCACAATGATTCTCCACATAGGATCAAAATGATACCTCCTAAATCCTGCGTTTTTGGATCTATGAGATAGATCTAATTGGATGTTAGTATTCTCACTAGTTATAGTGAGATGGTATCAACCGATCCTGGGGAGAATCACTGGAAAGGTTCCAGGGTGATAAAGACGACTGAGTGTCAGTCACAGGCATTGTCTTTACCCTCAGTGGAGGGACGGTATGTTGGAAGAGTTCCAAGCTAGATACCGTGACATACTAGACGATAAAGGCAGGATACATCGCTACTTAAGATGCTACCCTAGAGGCTGTTTGGGTGTATATTGGTTCATGAGATGAACTACGTTCCAACCATTGTGAGACAATGGAGTTGTGGCTTATGCCAAGGAACGTCCGTCCCATCAGTGATCCAGACATATTCTAAGGCAGTGTCACCTGATCATGGAGATGGTTGATCTCCAGGGTGATCGAGGTTTGGAGAGTAGACTCAGAGGACAAACACAGCGGATCCACTCACAAAGGCCTGTTCCCAGAGAGAGACTTTTATGGGATGGTTGAGTATGAGATACTACAACCACTGCTATCAGATGGCCCTAGTGCAAGTGGGAGATTGTTAGTTATATGTATGCCCTAGAGGCCATTACTGTACATTGGATGTATATTGTAGTGGATGCTGGGACATATATAGGGAAGACTTTCTTGCTCGACATGATAGTATGCTATCTGGTTGCTCTTTACCTTAACGTGTACACTGTTTGTCTCTCTGTTACATGTTGGTAAAGCCCTTAGGATGTGTACTTGACTATCTGGATTATGATGCGGATCATACTAGTGGGGACATGGTAGTCCATAAGTACATCCTTCAAAGTCCCTAGTCGTGGGTGTATCGAGACGGGGTATCGATATACCAGAGTAGACTAGCATATACCTTCTCGACCCATACAGATGGGCGATGGATGATCCCATATCCATTGGTGTTTGACATCAGAGATGATATACGGGTACTCAGTGGAGACTGGGTACACTGGACGGACTCGCCGAGAACTCCCAGATGGTATTATACCTTACGTCAGATGGCAGTTCTCTGGTGACACTGGTATAGAGTAGTCTGTTGACCCGAGATCGTCATAGAGTCTTGTGTGGTTCCCACTGTGCTTTGATTTCCATCTTACCACGTCCAAGAGGGCGTGCAAAACGGTGATTTTTGGGTACAGTCCCGAGTCACATGGAGGCAATGAGCGATAGGAGGGGATTCGTCTCTCCCGGTATAGGGAGTTGATGTTGCGCTGTGTTCGATTGGCTATAACCGGAAATCCCTGGCCAGGGTTGCTGAGATTTACTGGTAAGTGTTACCAGTAGTTTCTCGAACTGTTATAGACCTCATATCGACACGACTTATCGAGCTATTGGGGTCTGACGTTTACCACCCCTAGGAGAGATATGCAACATATCAGACGATCAGACCGGACTGTACGGTAGTGTTACTGGTTGGATTCACTGGAGTGTGAGCGGGCTTGCTCGTCGATCATCAGATTGCTCAATACCCAGGTGGCCGTTACGTTTAGCAGACCGCTTGCGGCTTGTGGGTGCTTGATATGATCATCACCTGCTGCCGGCGTATTGACGAGTCTTTAGAGTCCTACACAGAGGTTTCCTTGTTCAAGCGAAACGAAATAGGAGCGCATATGAGATATGTGCGGGACCGAGAATAATACGTGTATGTGATACCGTATTCCATTCTCGCGATGAATGTGTCGAATGGTTGTATGCGATATAACCTAGTTATCGAATCAAGGATTGATTCGATAAGCCGATACATTGTATACTAGTCGGTTGTGTGCGACATGACCGGATCATTGAATCAAGTGTTGATTCAATTATTTAATGCATAATTATATATTTGATATATTACTTTGCATTAACTAGTATCGGTTTACTTTAAATGGATTTTCTCACTCGGATGTGCGCATTGCATATGCGATATGATTTTGTGCACTTGCTTGTATCATGTTTGATAATACATGCCTTTTGGTTAAGTGTAAAGAATTAAACCTTGGTTAATGAAATGGTTAGGGTTTACTATTTCCTTATTCATTTTATTCATTTGTTTATTCTTTTGGAAAAAGAAAAGGAAATGATAAAATGGTGGCATTCTTTGTTCTTTCATGAAGCTTCATGAATACTTTGACCAAGTCACCATTTTTGTCTCATCCTTAAACCTAACCATTCCATTTAACCATGATTCATTCTCTACACTAAACCATGGTTTGAATATGATAAGGTTTGATTTTCTTTTTCTTTTTCAATTAACACTTATCATATTCTTCATCTTCTTCTTCTTCTTCACTTCAAGAAAAAGCTTGAAAGCTTTAATGGCAAAGTGAGAAAAAGAGTGAGAAATCCAATTCTAAAATGAACCTACTTCCTATTTCTCCATCCTCTACCTCTTGCCAAGTAGTAGAGTGTGTTTCCTTCATAAGTTTTCATGGCTTGGTGAAGGTGGAGCTTGATCTAGCGATGCTTCGACGTAGATCATCTTCGGCATGGACATCGACGACCGAGCTCGCCTATTCTCCGATGAAGCCGACGCTAGAGCCCGGGATTTGTTTTGGACAGCGAGAGCACTTCATTGCGGAGCTATGGATGTGGAGCACCGGATCTACAAAGGTTGTATTTCCGTATTCTCTTAGTTAAGTGTTAACTTGTTATCTTTTCGCCTAGACATCTAGCTAACGATCCGTAGTCTAGGGTTTCTCGGCACCGTTAAAATTTGAAACGGGCATGGTTGATGCCTTGTAAGACCACCTTAGGGTGCCTAGGAACCCTACATCGACTCCTCGAGATGGCCTCCCACTGGACCCTAGAACCCGGTTACTTGTGCTCCCCTCCTTGGGTCTACCTAATGCGGAAAAGTAAATAATATACACTGGTGACATCAACCTCATCCCGGAAGTGCCCCAATAAAAGAATATTACATACAAATGAATTTTAAATGAATGAAAATAAAAAACCCTCATCTCACATAAAAACCCACGGCTATTCAGAACACGACGATCCAATATAACATATCACAGCAACACATAATATCATATATCATCAACGTAAGTAAGTATGCATACACCGATCGTCGTTGACGTATAGCAACGAAAACCGGCAATACAACTACATACTACACTTACGGTCACAGAAAAGAAATTGTAAAACTACAATATTTGGAATCCACAATCACTTTAGACATCGTAAATCCGAAATATCACATACTTCGCATTCATGCCTAACTATATGAATTCCACATATTGTATCACATTCCAGATAAATAGACAGTATTAAACTTTCCGAACAGATAATCAAATACCCAAAATTTCCTGAATAGCTCAACACTTGAGTGGAGTTCAAATAATCCCAGAATATGTCACAGTACCGATGATCCAGCCGTAGAAGGGTCAAGCCAACGCCTCACATGTGGCACGCCGTACTGCCCCAAACCCTAAGGTTTAGAAGCAGTTCAAGACGGTCACATAATCGAGTTAAGGTTTGTGTTCTTCTAGAGGGTCCACCGCGTAACTTGTACAATTTTCCCGAAAGATTTAAACCCGATAAAAATTCAACACTTGAAAGTTTTTCGTGCCGGGAAAAAATGAGTTAATGATATCCGTTTGAACATTTTAACAGTTTCTAAATATCCAGAAAACACCACAAAATTAAATTTTCCGATCGAATCAACGATTACAAAATAAACCCCAGAACACTCAACACTTGAGACAAATTAAAAATACCCAGAAGCAACAACAAGTACCTACGGATATTACCCTGAAGCCACGTGTCCCAATGCCTAAGATCGGCCGCGGAACCGCCGCGGGAAGAAGGTTCCCACCCCGGATCCGCGGTGATTTCATAGAATTGGGAGCTCGTATTTCATGATAATTCTTAGAATTCACTGCTAATTTTTTTGAGTATTTTTAATGCAGAAAAATCATATTTTTACAAAATTTCGAGCGAGGGGTTCTATTTCGTCGTATCGGGTTCGATCGGAGTTTTAACTACGTATACACGTCGCCTAATACTCTAGCTAGGCTCTGATACCACTGTAGGGTTCCTAGGCACTCTTGTGAGGGTTCATGAGGCATCAACCATGCCCGAATAAAATTTTAGACGTGCCGAACAACCCAAAGCCGGGATCTTTGCTAGATTATTAGGGTTTAACATGCAAGTAAACATCTTTACTACTAAGTGTGAGGGATTACAACCTTTGTAGTCCGCTCCTTCGCTTTATAAGCTCCGAGTAGAAGTCCCTTCGCCGCGATCCACGATCTCCCGGACTCAAGAGAGGCTCCACGACTCGAACGATCCATGCTAGCTTGTAGTGTTCCGTTTCTCCGATGATCTACGTCGAAGTTGCTATAACTCAAGCTCTCTCACACTAAAGAGGTGAACACCCTAATCTAATGGGCTAGATTAGATGAGGATGATGGAGTAGTATTTATGCTATCTTTTTATATCATATTCTCACAAGAAATCATCACAAAAGGAAAATCAAGCAAGCTTTCTCAAAGCTCAAGAGAAAAGAAGATGATGAATAATGAGAGAGTAATCCTTTTGTGATGAATAGGGAAATGAATATATGATTGATTGTGGAACCATGGTCAAGGATGAGAAGCTTAACCTTTGTAGAGAACAAACTAGGGCTAGGGTTTGGTTAGGTTAAAAGAATGAGCCATAAGATAATATCAACCATAATATCTTACACTTGACAAAAGGAAAGCTTCTAGATAGTGCAAGAAGGAGCTAACCCTAATCAAACCCTAACCTTGCTTAATCTCCACTAATCAAGTTCCATTATTAATCGTATCATGTCACAATAATATATATCACATATATATTATATATTTGCAACAAAAGAAAATAATACAATTAACATATATTGCATATATATCAATGTATTATCCGGTGAGAAAATGAAATAATAAAGCGAGCCAATATTAGATAATGTAATATAATATATCATATATATTATTATACATTAAATCATCGAATCAACACTTGATCCGACGATCCGGCTATATCGAATATAACCGACTAATATATCATGTACCGATTCAACGAATCAATACTTGATCCGAAGACCCGGTTCATATCTAAATATCGCGAGAATATAATACGGTATCTCATATCGCATTATCCTCGGTCCTGCACATATCACATAGGTGCCTCTACTCCGTTTTGCCTGAGCCAAGAAACCTCTGTGTAGGACTCTAAAGAATCGTCAATACGCCGGTAGCAGGTGATGATCATATCGGACACCCAAAAGCTGCAAGCGGTCAGCTAAACGTAACAGCCACCCAGTTATTGAGTGATGAGAAGATCAACAAGCTAGCCTGTACGTTCTCCTGTGAATCCAATCAGTAACACTCCCGTACAGTCCGGTCTGTTCGTTTGATATGTCGCATATCAAATCTAGGGGTGGTTGTTCAGACCATAATATTGCATTTTTCATCCCTCTATTCTTATCCTTTTTATAAGTAACAGGTACTCTTGACGCACGTTTGTTGCATGTTACAGGATACAGGGCTTGGATGCAGATACAGTGAAAAAGACGAAAGCTGATACAGAAAAGTGACTTTTGACAAACAAGTAGACGGACCCTGGTCAAGCCTGGTCAAAGAACAGTACAAGGTCCAAAAATGTCAAGTGAACGGTCAAAAGATACGAACAAGTTTTCACTAAGGATCTGGAGAACACTAAGAAGTCCAAACAGAGAAAAGAACAATGAAACTAGGAAGCCCAAGAGCAGAAAAACCAACTACAGAAAGTTGGTGGCCCAAGACCACTAAAGGGCCGCGGATCCGCGGCCCAAGCCAACAAATGCCGCGGATCCGCGGCCATATAGTGCGCATGTCGGTGGAGTTTTTCTGAGCTTGGGCGTCGTTGCGGGTGTTGGGATTCTTAGGGGGCAAATCAGTAATTGCGCATGTGCGAGACTCTGAAACCCTAATTCTCCTGTTTACTTATAAATTATAATTTCAAAATTGTAAAACCCTATACCTCTTTTCAATAAATAAAAGTTCAGAATTTCTGGGAATAATTATTCAGATCTGTTCTTTATCGCTTGGAGGGAGCCGTCAAATTAGTAAGTGTATTTTCTATTCTTTTAACGTTTTATCATCCCCTAATGAGCGAGTAGTCTCCTCGCTTGTTAGGGTTAGCCTTAGGGAAAGGTTTGAGAGATGATATCTCTCATCCCTTCCATGCCATTCACACCTAATAGTTAGCACTCCATGCATGCATGCACAACCGCTCCCTACGGCATCCTACCCCTCGAGGTAACGATGAACCGTAGTATAATGGGCCGGTTGCGCGTGTTTTCCATGGGGGGTTAGGGTAATTATCAACAAAGGAAGGATGCGAATCTAGAGGAAGAAACATCTTCCCAAATGATTCGGATCCACTTTATTGATAATTATCGTAACATTTAACAGATCTAAAATATGGCAATGAAAGCGGTGAGGAAAACGTCAATCTCCAAAACTTCCCCGAAGCCTAACCCTAGCAAGAATTTAAATTAAATTAATTAAGTTTAGTGATAGATCTAGATTTTCATAAACCAACCAAAACAACGCTTTTAATCAACTCGTTAAAACACACTAAAGAAATTTACCCGTCTCTGTGGATCGACCCGCACTCACCGGCTAGCTGCAAAGCGACGCCGTTTCTTGATTGCGGTAAATACAAGTTTTGACATTAATCAAATGGCGCCGTTGCCGGGGACGGCGTAATCTTTCTTTTTGTGAATTTTCGGGTTGATATAAATTTTAAAAAAATTATAAAAATCTGAAAATATAAAAAATATAAAAATTATTAAATTTGATCTGTTTGAAGGGTTTATTTTTGAATCTTGCAGGAATAGCGAAGATCTGAAATTTTACAGAGCGCAAATCAGAAAGGTACATATAAGAACAGAGAGGAACTTTCAGTACAGAGCTACAGAATTTTTTCCAGTGGCTGAACCCATCCCCCGACCGTGTTTCCGCCGCAAAGAAGGGTCCACGGCCGCGGATCCGCGCTCTGACTGCCACGTCAGCACATGAATTTTGCTCTGTTTGTTCTCTTTTTCTCCCCTCTGTAACCTCCATATATCCACTGTAAAAAAATTTCTGCAGGGTTCTTTGCGTAAAGAGTCTTTCTTCCTCTTCTAAATAACAGATTTTCTACAGGTTTCTTTGCGCCGCGCTAAAATTGATTGCAAGTGAATTTTTGTTTTGCATATTTTAAATTGGACTTAAGGGGCTAATTGACCAATCTCAGATTGGGTGGGGATTTCATCACCCTTCCCAGGACCCCAGAAAACACCTAAAGCATTTTGCATCGACCACAATTAATTAAAAAAAGATTAGACTCAGACCTAAGGACAGCGAGCTCAATAGGAAAAAGACTAGGGTAGGCATCGGCCGTTTATCCTAACCGACATTGCGGTGTCTAGGCTAGTGGTTATTAATTAGGCCCACTGTAGTGGTGGTTCCTTCCCACTTACCTGGCCGTATTTGTCCGTGAAGAGGCGGTTTGAGGTCTATTTCTAGCCCTAGTTAGGAGCTGTCTAGTAGACCTAGGCAACCCTAGATCTAGGTCTGATTGTGCATGTGTGGTTGATACATTTGTGTCACGAGTCCCGTTTCTAAAACCTTTTTGCAAAACTCTCACATAAATAAAAAAGAAAAAGAAAAAGAAAAATCTTTTAAAAACTTGCAACTTGCCGCTAAAGAAAACTTGCAAACTCACTTCCACCACTTCTTCTCACTGACGTTATCTTACCCCCACATTCTGTTTTTCTCTTTTTTCTGACTGCACTGCCCTTTAGTGTATATCACTTTGGACTAGGGATACTAACGCCCGATTAGTCCGTGTTTCGTTGGTACCGACCAACGAACCCTTCGACGAACCCTTCGTCGACATTCCGTCCATTTCCTTACCTCCACCTTCAAATTCTTCTTTCGAAGGTATGTCGGGATTTAACCCCAACGATACCTTACCGACGGGAATTATTCCACCTCCGCCAGATGCGAATAACCCGAATCTACCGCCTGTTGTAGCGCCCGCACGAGTTGCGCTCCAGGATCTCTTCTACCCCGTCCGCACTTCTTTACCCACATGTCTTTCACCCCCACCGACAAATGGGGATAATTTTGAAATAAAACCACACTTCATCAATATGCTGCCTAAGTTTTATGGTTTGTAATCCGAAGATGCATATATTTTCATTAATAAATTCCAAAACATTTGCGCCATGATGAAGACAACACAATTAAGTGATGACGCAATAAGGCTAAGGGTTATTCCTTTTACCTTATGTGACCTAGCCGAGAAGTGGCTATACAGCACCGCATCATATTCCATTAGAAATTGGGACGAGTTTGTGAGAGCTTTTCTGAAAAAGTTCTATCCTCATCACAAAACTGCTAGAATCCGAAACGAGATTATACAATTTTCACAGCTTCCTTCCGAACCATTTTGGAAGTGCTTCGAGAGATTTAAAGACCTACTTGTTCAATGCCCTCATCATGGGATAGAAAATTGGCAACTTTGCCAAACATTATACGAGGGATTGAACGCAGCAACGAAGCAGTTGCTAGAAACAATATGTCAAGGACATTTTCTCTCAAAGTCTAGCGACGAAGCTTGGCAGTTTCTTGAGGATCTTAGTGAGCAAACAATTCAGTGGGAGAGTACCAAGACCACATCATCTTCTTCTGTTGGTCAATCTAGGGCGGGCATACATCAAATAGATATGTCGATTGCTATGAAGGCCGAGATGGCCTCACTTATGAAAAAGCTAGAAGCCATTGAGACTAAAATCTCATCGTCTTCTCCTGCCCCTACTCTACCTACACGAACTGTTTGTGCTTGTTGTTCGAACCCGTCGCACCTAACCGAAGAGTGTCCTTATAATGCACCCATTCAAGGACAGGATCAAGTCAATGCTGCATTTCAGCAACGACAAAGAAATGATCCGTACTCTTCGACATACAATCAGGGGTGGAGGAGTCACCCAAATCAACAGTTCCAAGGGAATAATAATTTTCAAATACCTCCTCCACAACAACAACAAGCACCCTCACAAACTCAAAACCAGCAACCTTTCCAACAACAACCTTATACAAATCAAACGAACAATTTGGTTCAACCTAATGATGATAAGGTTTGCTCGCTCGAGAAAAGTCTAGAAGCATTTCTCAAGCAATCTACAGAATCTGCAGCAAGATTTGAAAGTAATGTTCAATCTTTAATGAATAATAATGCCTCACACGATCAAAGTATCAAATCTATTGAGGCACAAATTGCACAATTAACTGCTGCGTTGAGCGAGAGAGAAAAGGGAAAGCTTCCATCTCAACCATTGCCCAATCCCGGTCACACACAAAACGCATATCACAATCACAATGTAAATGCGGTGACCACGTTGAGATCCGGAAGAGAGTTGCAAAATAATGTGGGAACTAGTGATGACATCCCCGCCGGTGGTTCTTCTTCCCCTTCTTCATTTTCTTCACATTCTTCTTCACCTTTTTCTTTAGAGCCTATTCTCCACCCTTCACACGGCTCTACTTCTTCTAGCTCGAACGGACCCAATTCTCACAACATGAACACATCTACACCGGGATCCGTTCCTACCGCACATTCTACTCCACCGACATGTGACTCAACAAATTTTCAAAATGCACCATTTCCAAACAGGTTGAGTCCCAATAAACCAACTGCACAAGTGGAGAAGATTGTGGAATTATTTAAACAGGTTAGCATAAATATACCTCTCTTGGATGCCATCCAACAAGTCCCTTCATACGCGAAAATCTTAAAGGGCTTATGCACCTCGAAGAAAAAGGCATCTCAAGTACCCAAGAAAGTGCTAGTGGCTAGTGCAGTGAGCAATGCTATTAACCACCATCAAACCTTACCCAAAAAACGAAAGGACCCCGGCTGTCCTACTATTTCAATTACAATTGGGGATAAGAAAATTAATCGAGCACTTTTAGATCTTGGGTCTAGTGTTAACCTGATTCCCTACTCCGTGTACGAACAATTAGGGGTTGGAGAGTTGAAACCCACTCGTTGCACTCTCCAAATGGCTGATCGATCAATCACCAATCCTAGGGGTCAACTAGAGGATGTGTTGATCAAAGTCGGGGAGTTCATATTCCCCGTTGATTTTATTGTTATGGATACACAACCTGTTGCTAACCCACGGAACCAAATTCCGGTGATTCTCGGTCGACCATTTTTGGCCACTTCTAATGCCGTGATAAATTGTCGCAATGGCTCCATGACTCTATCCTTCGGAAAGAGGTCTAGTGAGTTCAATATTTATAAGATGGGAAGTCTGCTCCCCGTACCTAAAACTAGTACACGAGAAGTTTGCTCTATTCACGAAATCACGCAGGAGGACTGTGAGCTTGAAAGATTTCTATTGGATGAAAACAGTTTTGGCGCCACTAGTGCGTCCCTCCTTGAGCCGACCACCGTTCACACAACCGATATTGATTATGAATGTTTCACTTTTTCTGATGATGACGACTCACAGCCCGAATATGAGTCGTTTGATTTTTTTGATGAGTCAGTCGAGCCATCCGAATCGGTTGTTTGCAGTGATTTCGAACCTGTGTTGGAGTCCTTTGAGTTCGAGATAGATTCCGCAATGATTCTTTCACCTCCGAAACTCGAACTCACGCCCTTGCCGTCTCACCTTAGATATGCTTACATAGGTGAGAATGAGACCTTTCCCATTATCATATCGGCATCTCTAGCCCTCGAGCAAGAGAACGCCCTCTTAACGGTCTTACAAAATAGGCGGCAAGTTTTCGGTAGGACTATGGCGGACATCGAGGAGATCAGATCCCTCATAATTGAATATCATACACAATTGATGGATGATGCCAGGTCACTAGAGGACCCACATGAACATCTTGGGGGTATTGTGGTGAGTCAACCTCCTCCTTTAGAAGTTGAAATACCCCCATTTCTTTTAATAAGGTACGAGAATGCCAACACTCCACTGATTGCTGATCATTTACATTCTCGTTTCGATGCATCACCATCACCTGTATATTTACCTCCACACCTCCCATACCACTACTTCTATCTTCCCCAATTCTTTGCGGACCACCACAACTTATTTTTCCACCACCCAATATTCTTTACTGATAAATTTTTCAACTGGTTGGTGTTAACTTTTGGCCGATGAGGGTTTGGCAGTATTGTCTAACATAGTTTAAATGAAGTTTGGGGGAGGGCCTTTTTGTATATATTTTTGTTTTCCTTAACAATAAAAAAATTATAAATAAATAAACAGGGGAGTATCGGTATTTTGACCTTCTTGGTTTAGCATGACAGTGAGGACACTGTCAAGTTCAAGTTTGGGGGTATGCTCAGTACGTCTTCTTCCTTCGCATTCATGTGTACATATTTTTGCATTTGCATACTTATTTGAAAACCTAGAAAAATTTGAACTATTTCAAAAATTATAAAAATAAATGTATTCAATTTTGGCTAATTGACTTTAGTTTGACAAATAGGTCAACTAGCTAGGAACAACTAGATCTTAGACTTAGTAAGTTGAAAACCCTAAAAATAACCTTCCTTAAAGTTTAACGGTAAAAAGTATATGCCTTGTAGTTTATTTAGAAATATGCAAATTTTGGGTTCACTTCTTGGGCTAAGTCGAAACGAAGGAAAAGTATTGATGTTCTTATTAGAGTATAAGTTTGAAAAATTGTTCCTAACTTAAGTCTAAATTCTGAAAATGTATACCCTACAATCTGCACATTAATGCACCTTGAAACTTGGAATAGTAGAAGAGACCTTGAAATGCTCTTGTCTAAAGTCCTTAGTACAATGAAAATAAAAAGAAAAAAAAAAGTGAATAAAAAAAAAATGGACACTGGTTTTTGTGATTACTTAAGGCTGTAAAGATAGAAAAATATTTAGCGAGGGTGCTTCATCACCTAGTGCCTTAGACCAACTGGTTTGGGAGTCACTGCTAAAGCCTTGGGTGTTGCAAAGACTAGGAAGTACGCTTTAAAGTGCAAGCGTATCTTGTAATCGGTCGTTGGTACCTCAAGAAGTATTAACGGTCGCATGAAGGATGTGTAAGCAAATTTCATTTAAATTCACCAACTAATTAGTACTTTGGACAACGGACAAGGGGTTGATTGCTTAATTTGAATTTCCAAGTGTAGGGGTGACTTATACACACACGTAGGGGTATGTGATTGGTGTTTAGATGATAGAAAGGAGTGAAGAATAGAACTTGTATCTTTAATAGAGTTGATAAAAATTCCTAAATGGAGATGGAACCCTAGAAGGAAAACTTAAGAAATGCCGAAAGCTAAGTAAGTCTACATAACATATATAATCTTAAGTTAAATAATGAGGAAGTGTGAAGAATGTGGGTGGATAGTTTACGGGTCGACGATAATAGAATTCCTTGTTAGAAAACCTAATTGGAGAACAAAAGTCAATGGGCTGAGTTGATAGGATTTTGTGGGTGTAATCCGCTGAAAACCCTCAGGAGACAACACTCCTCCTGCTAGGGACACCTAAAGGTTTAACGGCTTGTTGCACGTACTCAGTGCAATCGCGTTTCCCTGCGAAAGTGTGGTTAGGATTTTAGTGAATAAAAATAAGTTTGCTCGAGGTCGAGCAAAAGATAAGTTTGGGGGTATTTGTTCAGACCATAATATTGCATTTTTCATCCCTCTATTCTTATCCTTTTCATAAGTAAACAGGTACTCTTGACGCACGTTTGTTGCATGTTACAGGAAACAGGGCTTGGATGCAGATACAGTGAAAAAGACGAAAGCTGATACAGAAAAGTGACTTTTGACAAACAAGTAGACGGACCCTGGTCAAGCCTAGTCAAAGAACAGTACAAGGTCCAAAAATCTCAAGCGAACGGTCAAAAGATACGAACAAGTTTTCACTAAGGATCTGGAGAACACTAAGAAGTCCAACAGAGAAAAGAACAATGAAACTAGGAAGCCCAAGAGAAGAAAAACCAACTACAGAAAGTTGGTGGCCCAAGACCACTAAAGGGCCGCGGATCCGCGGCCCATGCCAACAAATGCCGCGGATCCACGGCCATATAGTGCGCATGTCGGTGGAGTTTTTCTGAGCTTGGGCGTCGGTGCGGGTGTTGGGATTCTTAGGGGGCAAATCAGTAATTGCGCATGTGCGAGACTCTGAAACCCTAATTCTCCTGTTTACTTATAAATTGTAATTTCAAAATTGTAAAACCCTATGCCTCTTTTCAATAAATAAAAGTTCAGAATTTCTGGGAATAATTATTCAGATCTTTTCTTTATCGCTTGGAGGGAGCCGTCAAATTAGTAAGTGTATTTTCTATTCTTTTAACGTTTTATCATTCCCTAATGAGCGAGTAGTCTCCTCGCTTGTTAGGGTTAGCCTTAGGGAAAGGTTTGAGAGATGGTATCCCTCACCCCTTCCATGCCATCCACACCTAATAGTTAGCACTCCATGCATGCACGCACAACCGCTCCCTACGGCATCCTACCCCTCGAGGTAACGATGAACCGTAGTATAAAGGGCCGGTTGCGCGTGTTTTCCATGGGGGTTTAGGGTAATTATCAACAAAGGAAGGATGCGAATCTAGAGGAAGAAACATCTTCCCAAAAGATTCGGATCCACTTTATTGATAATTATCGTAACATCTAACAGATCTAAAATATGGCAATGAAAGCGGTGAGGAAAACGTCAATCTCCAAAACTTCCCCGAAGCCTAACCCTAGCAAGAATTTAAATTAAATTAATTAAGTTTAGTGATAGATCTAGATTTTCATAAACCAACCAAAACAACGCTTTTAATCTACTCGTTAAAACACACTAAAGAAATTTACCCGTCTCTGTGGATCGACCCGCACTCACCGGCTAGCTGCAAAGCGACGCCGTTTCTTGATAGCGGTAAATACAAGTTTTGACATTAATCAGTGGTATACGTCACACCCCAGTAACCGATAAGTCATGTTGATGTCAGGCTCATAACAGGTCTAGAAACTACTGGTAACACATACCAGTAAATGTAGCGTCTTGAAAAGTCGTTTTGGTGTTTTCCTGAAATTCGGTGAAAATTCGGTATTTTTCCGAAAACCGTCTTTCTTTTTATTTTGCAGTTTAGGGCTAATTTTACCTAAAATGGATAGGTAATTGCTTGTTTTTAGTAGCTAATGAGTTAATTATGAAATTCTGGTCGTTTAAAAATTTTCCCTAATTTTTCAATTTTTTAATATTATTTTAAGCCGGTAAGAAAATACATTAAATTAGCGATAAATACAAATTTTTCCGGGCTAATTTTAATCTCTAAAATTATGATAATTAAAATCTAGTGGTAACATAAATTTTTAGTAATTTATTTTGATTTTTGACAAATTTTTATGATATGAAACGAATTTATTGAATTTTGAGCTAAAACTTGCAATTTTTGACTTGTACGGGGTCTTTTTGCATAAAACTTCTTTTGTAAAACCCCTCTCTCTTTTCCCTCAGCCCTAGGACAGCCCCACCTTATGCAAGTCCAGAAATTTCTGGCCTCTTATGTTGGTTTCTTTCTTGTGTGAAAATGGGATTGTTTATGGATTTATTTTAATTAAAATGAATAAGGTATGGTGCATTGACTTTTGTGGACTTGACCATTGACTTTCCCCACTTGCCCACACCCTCCCCCTCACCTCTTGCTGGCCGAAACCTGCACACCCCTCCTCTTCATCTCTTTTCTTCTCATTTCTTCAAAATTCTTCAAGTTTAATTCAAAGAAAATTGCAAATTAAAGCTTGCAAATTTAAAACCATCCTTCATCCTTCTTTTCCTTCACCTCCCTAGCTTGGATCTTGATGCTTGAGGCCATCATTTGGAGCAAAATCCATTCTTGCTAGATCTCTAGTGAGGTATAATCCCTTGCTAATTAAATTCTTTTGTTTAAGATTCTTAATTAGATTGTTGTAGTGTTAAATTTAGTGTAGTTCTAATCTAGTTTTTCTTAGGTTATGCTTGAAAATTTTAACTAGGGTTTTGAAGCCATAATAGTTAATTAGATTGTTTTATAGTTAATCTAGTTGTTAATTAACAAATCTATATGGTCACCTTGTTTATGTAGTCTTCAATTTTGCTAAATTAGTTAATTTTAGAAGTGTGAAATTGTTGTTTTAGGAAAATCTAGAAAGGGGTTTATGTATGGAAAATGGTATTTGAAGCTTGATAAATGAGTTGATTAGGGTTTAGAAAACATTATTTAGCTGATTAAACCTAAATTGTTATCTAGTTATTTTGCTAACCTAATCTAAGAGATTAATTTTCTTATGTGGGCTTTTGTTGTGTTAATTTAAGTTTTCAAGTGTGGAAATTTATTTGGAATTTGCTAGGTTATAAATTCAAGAAATGGTTGTTTATGGAAAATAGGATTGGAATCATTGTTATTGTGTTGTAATTAGTGTTTGTGGATTGCTTGTAGTGTGGTTGGGTGTTCAAGCTTGATAGTAGTCTTTTGTAGCCAATCAGCGATTTTTGCACCGATTTTGGAATGCAAATGCTTACTAGTTTTGTTATAAATTTATGTGATGAATTATTTTTGATATCTTGATGATTGTAATGGCTTGTCCTACGACTTTTAGGATGCGTGAGTGCGGATTTTTGGGTAGTCGGGTTTTAGTTTTGCCGGGCGACCAAATCGGCGTTTTTTGGCAGTTTTTGCGATTTTCGCGTGTGTTCCGCGCACTTTGTGCACGTTGTACCTAGCTAGCGAACTTTAGTAGCTTCGTTGGGGTTTTGCGTCGTTCTTGATATGTAACCTTATGTTTGGTATTGATGTAAATTCCAGGTTCGGTCGCGGAGACGTCAGACGCGGCGCGAAAGGGAAAGGCGGTGATTGGACACAGCTAGCCAGGGATTCCGGTGAGTAGATGTAACATCTACGGGGGACTATCGTTGGATGGCGCAAGCCGCCCGATAGTTTTAGTAACTTACAAGATCCTCAGTAATGTTAGTAATTAGGGGTGAAATACTTAATTGACTATTTGCTGCATCCATGAATTATATTGACATACCTATACGAAACCATTTCATAGGACACCTGCACCATTACCAGGGTTTTATATGCAGCACGAGCACTATTCATGCTTACACACACACCCTGGTAATTGCCATGCCACCACACTAGATAACTTTTAAATTGAAACCTTTTACTAATTGATACTTAAACTGGTACTATTGCCTTTAATTCCTTAAAATGAAACCGTAGGACTGCTATTCATGTGCATATATCAATAATAATGAATGCATATGGTGTCAATAATCAAATTGCGATGTGTAATTAATGGATTAGGCATGAACAATTAATATGATGAAGTACATGCACATGAATAGCAGTCCTACGGTTTCATTTTAAGGAATTAAAGGCAATAGTACCAGTTTAAGTATCAATTAGTAAAAGGTTTCAATTTAAAAGTTATCTAGTGTGGTGGCATGGCAATTACCAGGGTGTGTGTGTAAGCATGAATAGTGCTCGTGCTGCATATAAAACCCTGGTAATGGTGCAGGTGTCCTATGAAATGGTTTCGTATAGGTATATCAATATAATGCATGGATGCAGCAAATAGTCAATTAAGTATTTCACCCCTAATTACTAACATTACTGAGGATCTTGTAAGTTACTAAAACTATCGGGCGGCTTGCGCCATCCAACGATAGTCCCCCGTAGATGTTACATCTACTCACCGGAATCCCTGGCTAGCTGTGTCCAATCACCACCTTTCCCTTTCGCGCCGCGTCTGACGTCTCCGCGACCGAACCTGGAATTTACATCAATACCAAACATAAGGTTACATATCAAGAACGACGCAAAACCCCAACGAAGCTACTAAAGTTCGCTAGCTAGGTACAACGTGCACAAAGTGCGCGGAACACACGCGAAAATCGCAAAAACTGCCAAAAAACGCCGATTTGGTCGCCCGGCAAAACTAAAACCCGACTACCCAAAAATCCGCACTCACGCATCCTAAAAGTCGTAGGACAAGCCATTACAATCATCAAGATATCAAAAATAATTCATCACATAAATTTATAACAAAACTAGTAAGCATTTGCATTCCAAAATCGGTGCAAAAATCGCCGATTAGCTACAAAAGACTACTATCAAGCTTGAACACCCAACCACACTACAAGCAATCTACAAACACTAATTACAACACAATAACAATGATTCCAATCCTATTTTCCATAAACAACCATTTCTTGAATTTATAACCTAGCAAATTCCAAATAAATTTCCACACTTGAAAACTTAAATTAACACAACAAAAGCCCACATAAGAAAATTAATCTCTTAAATTAGGTTAGCAAAATAACTAGATAACAATTTAGGTTTAATCAGCTAAATAATGTTTTCTAAACCCTAATCAACTCATTTATCAAGCTTCAAATACCATTTTCTATACATAAACCCCTTTCTAGATTTTCCTAAAACAACAATTTCACACTTCTAAAATTAACTAATTTAGCAAAATTGAAGACTACATAAACAAGGTGACCATATAGATTTGTTAATTAACAACTAGATTAACTATAAAACAATCTAATTAACTATTATGGCTTCAAAACCCTAGTTAAATTTTTCAAGCATAACCTAAGAAAAACTAGATTGGAACTACACTAAATTTAACACTACAACAATCTACTTAAGAATCTTAAACAAAAGAATTTAATTAGCAAGGGATTATACCTCACTAGAGATCAAGCAAGAATGGATTTTGCTCCAAATGATGGCCTCAAGCATCAAGATCCAAGCTAGGGAGGTGAAGGAAAAGAAGGATGAAGGATGGTTTTAAATTTGCAAGCTTTAATTTGCAATTTTCTTTGAATTAAACTTGAAGAATTTTGAAGAAATGAGAAGAAAAGAGATGAAGAGGAGGGGTGTGCAGGTTTCGGCTAGCAAGAGGTGAGGGGGAGGGTGTGGGCAAGTGGGGAAAGTCAATGGTCAAGTCCACAAAAGTCAATGCACCATACCTTATTCATTTTAATTAAAATAAATCCATAAACAATCCCATTTTCACACAAGAAAGAAACCAACATAAGAGGCCAAAAAATTCTGGACTTGCACAAGGTGGGGCTGTCCTATGGCTGAGGGAAAAGAGAGAGGGGTTTTACAAAAGAAGTTTTATGCAAAAAGACCCCCTACAAGTCAAAAATTGCAAGTTTTAGCTCAAAATTCAATAAATTCGTTTCATATCATAAAAATTTGTCAAAAATCAAAATAAATTACTAAAAATTTATTTTACCACTTGATTTTAATTATCATAATTTTAGAGATTAAAATTAGCCCGGAAAAATTTGTATTTATCGCTAATTTAATGTATTTTCTTACCGGCTTAAAATAATATTAAAAAATTGAAAAATTAGGGAAAATTTTTAAACGACCAGAATTTCATAATTAACTCATTAGCTACTAAAAACAAGCAATTACCTATCCATTTTAGGTAAAATTAGCCCTAAACTGCAAAATAACAAGAAAGACGGTTTTCGGAAAAATACCGAATTTTCACCGAATTTCAGGAAAACACCAAAACGACTTTTCAAGACGCTAAAATCTTCCCCCCTTAAAGAAATTCGGTCCCTGAATTTAAAAATATAGCTACGCGTACCTTCGAAGAGATGGGGATATTTCTTCCTCATCTCGCCCTCGGTCTCCCAGGTAACCTCCTCGCTGCTCGGGCTACGCCAAAGGACCTTGACGGTTGGTATAATCTTCGACCTCAACTTCTTCACCTGCCGATCTAGGATGGCCACCGGCTGCTCTGCAAAAGAAAGGTCGCGCTCTAGCTGGACTGTCGGGTGCTGAATCGCATGCGAAGGGTCGTGAAGGTACTTGCGGAGCATCAAAACATGGAAGACGGGGTGAACATCGGGAAAGCTGGGAGGAAGAGCCAAACGATAAGCAACAGCGCCAACCCGCTCGAAGATCTCGAAGGGACCTACGAATCTAGGGCTAAGCTTCCCCTTTCGCCCAAAACGCATCACGCCCTTCATCGGGGAGACTTTCAGAAAAACATGGTCGCCAACTGCGAACTCTAATCTGCGACGGCGCCTGTCTGCATAGGATTTCTGCCTGCTCTGAGCCGCTCTCATCCGGTCTCGGATCAACTGTATCTTCGCTGTCGTCTCCTCAACAAGCTGCGGCCCCAAAATGCTGCTCTCGCTGAGCTCTGTCCAACAAACGGGCGATCTGCATCTCCTCCCATACAATGCCTCGAAAGGTGCCATCTGAATAGTATCCTGGAAGCTGTTGTTGTAGGAGAACTCCACTAGAGGTAAATGACGATCCCAGCTACCACCAAAGTCTAAAACGCACGCTCTGAGCATGTCCTCAAGAGTCTGAATGGTCCGCTCTGACTGTCCGTCTGTCTGCGGATGAAACGCTGTGCTGAAGCTCAAACGAGTGCCCAAAGCCTCCTGAAGTCTCTGCCAAAGTCGGCTGGTGAACTGAGTGCCTCGATCTGACACGATACAAGTCGGTACGCCATGTAGTCGCATGATCTCGTCAATATAGAGCTGAGCATACTGAGCGAAGCTGAAAGTCGTCTTCACTGGCAGGAAGTGAGCCGCTTTCGTCAATCTATCCACGATCACCCAGATGGAGTCGTACCCTCGACTGGTCCTGGATAGACCCACAACGAAGTCCATCGAAATCTGTTCCCATTTCCACTCTGGAATGGGTAATGGCTGTAGCTCTCCTGCGGGCCTCTGGTGCTCGGCCTTGACTTGATGACAAGTCAGGCATCTCGAAACGAACTCCGCAATGTCCCTCTTCATCCCGTCCCACCAGTAGGTCTCTCTCATATCATGGTACATCTTGGTGGAACCGGGGTGGACACTATACACTGATCGGTGTGCCTCCTCAAGAATGTCGCGCCGCAATCCATCAGCATCTGGTACGCAAAGTCTAGATCCATATCGTAAAATCCCCTGATCGTCAACCACGAACTCGGAAAATCTGCCCGGCCCCATCTGTGCCATGATCTCTGAGCAACGGTCGTCACTGCGCTGTGCCTCATATATACGGTCAAGCAACTGTGGGCGTGCACGAACATGCGCGAGCTGTCCCCCTGTCTGAGTGAACTCGAACTCAACTCGGCTGTCGCATAACATCTGCCAATCTGCTGACGACTGCCTCTGCACTGCGCGCAAAAAGGATAGACTACCCCCGGGCCTCCTACTCAACGCATCTGCCACCACATTCGCCTTGCCGGGGTGATATAAGATCTCGCAGTCGTAGTCTTTCACCATCACCACCCCCTCCTCAGAGAGCCCTACTTCCTACCCCAGGCGATGCTCCACGCCAGTTAGGTGCACCCAGAGGCCATGGACGCGGCGGTCCTGTTCAGAGAGGACGAGGAGGCAAAGGCCGAGGTCGAGGTCAGCCCGCTATCGGTGGAGGACAGGCCCGAGTTTTTGATTTGACACCGCAGGATGCGCAGGCATCCAATGCCGTTGTGACAGGTACTTTGCCAGTTTGTTCTTTCGACGCATGGGTATTATTCGACTCAGGTTCCACACATTCGTACGTATCTACACACTTATGAGGACTTCTTGAGATTTTATGATATTTCTGGATTTCGGGGGAAAGCCGCAAAATTTCTAAACTTATTATATTTTTAAAACATGTAAATTGCGGTTTTCTAGTGATGTAAGTGTCGTCCACCATGAGTTTGCTGTGGTTTTTGGAGACCCGTTTCGAGGAGTTGGATGAACCGTTTCGGGTACATGGTGGGCCCGGTAGGGTACCCCGGGGCAAGAAGCTCATGGTGCTGACGATGAGCCTGGCAGGGGACGGATTACCGACCGGTGACTTCATTGGGCACGGCGGATATCCAGAGGATACCGACCGGGGCCGCGAGAGGATGAGATATTGATATTGAGATGGGTCAGCCGGATGGCTGAGGCCAGAGACACTATGACATGGATTTATGAGATTTGAGGCAGCTTTTAGGTGTCGTTGCTGGACACCGTTTTTCGTCGATTCATTGACATTATGCTGGCATTCTAAAAGAGTTTCAAAACACAAAAAGAGATAAAATGTTTCTTATATATACCTATTGAGACCTCAGATATTCATGTTGCATACATATTAGTACACTGATGTTGTATACACACCTGCTAGTGCATCCAGTCATACCTGTATTATAGATGCTAGGATGCTTGTGTGCATGCATACGATAGCCTTTGTAGATGTTATTTATTACTCACGAGTTGGCAACTCACCCCCGTTGTGCCACAGTCTTTTGCAGGTCCGCTCCGTCAGTTCAGTAGCGGCGGGCGCACTTGTTCTTTTGCCTCTTTTGCCTGAGCTCGAGATTTGCTCATAGGTGGGTTATGTTATCTTTTTTGTACCACCTTGTATATTCTTTGTATCTAGTGTACTCCATCTACTGTTTCTACCAGATTTATTGTATATTGACCTAGAGATGAGACTGTGAGGTTTGGGGACTTTTATGCTGTATTTTGGGGTCGAGCTCACTTGAGTCGACATGATGTTTTCTTATGCTTTATTATGATTATTATGCTTGCTGTCATTTACATTGCGTGGGATTTGTGACCGCCTTATGGCGAAGAGCTAGCTCCCGCTTGGGGATGCCTTATTTGTTGGATTTACATATATTCTTGTTGTACCCATTTTTGGGGGCCAGTATTTACAAAGGAGACTCTGCCGAAATTTTCGGAAAAATTAGTGTTGTTTTTAAAAAGGGTTTTACATGACTTATTTGATAAACTTGCTTTCAAATGTTTGGGTTTTCTTCACTCTTTTGCTTAATTGGTTTTGTTTTCTGGGTTTTGGCTTACTTATTTTACGGACGTCTTTAGACGTTTCGTAAACTTAAGTGCCAGTCACGTTCCGTACCCTGCGGGTCGTGACAGTAAATCTCTATATCAGCCCTGGCCAGGGACTTCCAGTTATAGCCAATCGAACACAGCACAATATCAACTCCCTATACCGGGAGAGACGAATCCCCTCCTATCGCTCATTGCCTCCATGTGATTCGGGACTGTACCCAAAAGCCACCGTTTTGCACGCCTTCTTGGACGTGGTAAGGTGGAAATCAAAGCACAGTAGGAATCACATAAGACTCTATGAGGATCTCAGGTCTACAGACTACCCTGTACCAGTGTCACCGGAGAACTGCCATCTGACGTGTGGTATATCACCATCTGGGAGTTCTCGGCGAGTCCGTCCAGTGTACCCAGTCTCCACTGAGCACCCGTATACCATCCTTGATGTCCAACACCGATGGATATGGGACCATCCATCGCCCATCATATGGGTCAAGATGCGTATACGCTAGTCTACTCTGGTGTATCGATGCCCTGTCTCGATATACCCTCGACTAAGAACAATTATAGGATGTACTCATCGACTACCATAGCCCCACTAGTATGATCTCATCATAGTCCTAGCAGTCGAGTACAGATCCTAAGGGCTTTATCAACATGTGAGAGAAAGACAGTAAACCAATACAAGTCAACATGTTAAGAAAGTCCTCTCTCTATATATCCAAGCATCCATCATAATATACATCATATGTACAACAATGGCCTCTAGGGCATATACATAACTAACATATCGTACCCACTCTTGTAATTATATTTCACATTATATCTAGTCAACTCCATCAATCAAAATTAGTAAATTGTATTTGTGTATGTAATAAGACTTAGTGGGATTGTAGTCGCGAGACCTAGAGCGAGGGGTTTTCCGCTACTTGTGGTTTATATGTCTTGCTCTTCTTTATCTTTGTGGTGATCTTCGCCGTTGGGCATCGTATAATTATATTTATTTTCTTGCGTGGTTGTGATTCGCCGTTTGGCGAAGAGCTAGCTCCCGCTTAGGGATGCCTTTATCATTATCTTGTATATGTGGTTTTGGATCAAAATATACAAAGGAGGTGCTGCCCAAATTTTCAAAAGACGAAACATGTTTTCAAACTTGTAAATTTCACTTGCATTATTCATGTTCCTTTTCTATGTATTTAAGAAAACTTGATTTCATTATATCTTTATTTCAAAACTTCACCTCTTTTGTTTTCTTAAAAGAGTTTAGATTTCTGGGTTTCAGCTTACTTGAATTACGTTACGACTTTAGACGTTGCGCGATTTAAGTGCTGGTCACTAGCTAATATTTCGGGTCGTGACACCGCCACTGCCTCCAAATGCTTCGGGACTGCACCAAACTACTACCTGTTTTCACGACTTAATAGAGCCGTGGTAGGGTAGCAATCAAAGAACAGTGGGAACACACTTGAGGCGAAGTAGCAGTGTCAATTCAACGGACTAAGCTATACTCATTTCACCTGGGAACTGCTAACTGACGATAGGTATAATACCAACCAACAGTTCCCGACGAGTCCTGTCCATTATACTCGTAACCTAACGAGCACCTATATACTATCTCTAGTATGACGTACTAATGGCTGTGGGACAAACCATCTCTCCTGCTGGGATAAGAAGCGTATACACTAGTCTACTCTGGAGTATCGATGCCCCGTCTCGATAATCCTACGACTAGGGACCTGTATAAGGATGTGCTTATAGACTACCCAGCCCCAATTAGTGTGATTGCCATCACAACGCTGGTAGTCAAGCAAAGATCCTAAGGGCTGCATCAATATGTATTAGCGATATGTTAAAAGAAACATATACACATATTAAGATAGATACAAACCAACTAGCATACTACAATATCGAGCAAGACTGTCATCAACACGTGTATATATCCCAAGCTTCCAAAATGTATTATACAAACTAGTACTATACAATAATGGCCTCTAGGGCATACATTTCCAACATGCTACACTCGGTCAAGCTCCTCTTTTCACGACGATTCTCAAAGGAAGATCTGGATGATACCTACTACATCTTGTGGATTATGATCTATGATGATAGATCTAAATGGATGTTGGAAGTGTCCCAAATCTAGGTATTTTAACACCATACTAAAGGGGTTTAGTATGGAAGATTCTAAGCGTGGTGGTTCACCCACTTACTCTTGAATCACACTCTCCAAAAAGATGTCTTCCAAGACAGATTTTGGAGAGAGCTCGCATGCAAGGGATATCCTATGCTTCGGCAGTAGGCTCTATCAGAGTATGTGATGTTATATACCAGACCAGATGTAGATGACTCACTAGGTGTAGTGATCAGGATCCATCGGATCTTGGGAGAATCACTGGACAACTGTGGAGGACATTCTAAGTACTTGAGAAGCACTAAAAGAAAGTTCTTGGTTCTAGCTTCTAGAGTGATAAGTTCGACTGAAAGTCAGTCACAGGCATTGTCTTTACCCTCAATGGAGGGACGGTATGTTTGAAGGGTTCCAAGCTAGATACCGTGACATACAAGACGATAAAGGATCAATACATTGCTACCAATGATGCTGCCAAAGTGGCTGTCTGGGCATTTCTTGTTCATGAGATGAACAAGGTTCCTACAATTAAGCGTCCAATAAATGTTATTGTGACAACAATGGAGTTGTGGCTTTGGCCTAGGAACGCCGGTCCTATCAGCGATCCAGACATATTCTGAGGCAAGTATCACCTAATTAGGGAGATGGTTGATCTCCAACAGATCGAGGTCAGGAGAGCTAACACAAAGGAAACACGGCAGATCTACTCCCCAAGGCCTGCTTCCCCAAATACTATTTGAGAGATTTTGGGATGGTTGAGTATGGGATACTACAACCACTGCTAAATTGTTGGGTATTGGATACTACAACAGATGTCTTTAATGCAAGTGGGAGATTGTTAGTTATATGTATGCCCTAAAGGCCATTACTGTACATGGGGTGTATATTGTAGTAGATGCTTGGACATATATAGGGAGGACTTTCTTACTCGACATGACAGTAGCTATCTGGTTGCACTTTATCTTAACATGTTGACTTGTATAGGTGATGCTGTCATGCTCTCACATGTTAATAAAGCCCTTAGGTAGTGTACTTGACTACAAGGATTTTAATGGAGATCATACTAGTTGGGCCAAGGGTAGTTCACAAGTACACCCTATATTTGTTCCTAGTCGTGTGAGTATCGAGACAAAGCATCGAAGCTCCATAGTAGACTAGCGTATGCGCTTCTCGATCCATGAGATGGGCGATAGATGATCCCACATCAATTGGTGTTTGACATCAGAGAAGGTGTACGGGTGCTCAGTGGAGACTGGGTACACTGAATGGAGTCGCCGAGAACTCCTAGATGGTATTATACCTATCATCAGATAGCAGTTCTCGGGTGACACTGATATAGGTTAGTCTGTCGACCCGAGATCATCATAGAGTCTTGTGTGATTCCCACTGTGCTCTGATTTCAACCATACCACGGTCAATAGATCGTGCAAAAAGGTGGTTTTTGGGTACAGTCCCGAGTCACATGGAGGCTATGAGCGATTGGGGGGCTTCGTCTCTCCCGCTATTGGGAGTTGATGTTGCGCTATGCTTGACTGACCATAACAGGAAATCCCTGGCAAGGTTTGCTGAGATTTACTGGTGATTGTTACCATTAGTTTCTCGAACCGTTATGGACCTTGTATCAGCATGACTTATCAGGCTATTGGGGTCTGACGTTATACCACCCCCAGGCTGTGATATGCGACATATCTGACGAAGAGACCGGACTGTACGGTGTGTTACTTATTGGATTCGCAGGAGTACGAGCAGGCTTGCTTGTTGATCTTCTGATCACTCAATACCCGGGTGGCCGTTACGTTTAGCAGACCGCTTGCGGCTTGTGCATGTTTGATATTATCATCACCTATTGCCGGCGTATTGACGAGTCTTTTGAGTCCTACATGAAGGTTTCCTGGTTCATGCGAAACGAAGTAGGAGCATATATGTGATATGTGCGGGACCGAGATTAATGCGTATATGTGATACCGCATTCTATTCTTACGATATGTGATATCGGACGGTTATATGTGATATAGCCGGGATATCGGATCAAGTGTTGATTCGATAGATTGTTACAATTGATATTAGTCGGTTGTATATGATATAGCCGGATTATTAAATCAAGTGTTGATTTAATAATTTAATTTATAATTATATATTTGATATATTATCTTACATTAACTAATATTAGCTCACTTAAGATTTCTTTTCACACTTGTGTACACTTAATATATATATATATGATACATATTAATGTACATTGTTTTGTGTCATGGTTGATGCCACATGATTTATGGGTGTATCTGTAAGTCCATATCACGCACCCCACGAACTTGCGGGGAGGCGGAATATATGAAAAACGATTATCAAAGCTTCGTAACACGGACTTGAGCGCATGAATCGTATCTAAACCATTACTAACTATCTACGAGAGGTTTAACTACTCGGATTCGAAGTTATACCTCACGTTACATGTCCTTCGGGCCTTCATTGATGTCGTCCACTCCTCGTAGGCTCCTTGGAACATCGGCACCTCAACGGCCTCCTCGAGTCAAAGACGATCCACCCGAGAGCTCCTACGCCAAGCTTGATCTCTAACTTGAGATAACTAGGTTGCTCAAAGTGCTAATCTAAGCTACCTAAGGGATATAGAGTGAGGTTATGGATGTATTAGTCTAGCTAACCCTTGATCTCAACTCATGAGAGGTTAGGGTTAGGGCTTCAAGAATGAGAGAGCTTAAGGAGAGAGAAGGTGATGATAAGAATGAAATATGATATTGTTTCTCACTTGATATATGATGCATAATGAATAAATGAATAAATGAATAAAATGAGATTATTCATCATGCTACATAAATGCATTATTAGAGATTCACTATGTGAGTCATTAAGCATTTAATAATGCATTAATGACATGATGAATCACACATAATGAGTCACAATATCATTTAATGCTAATGCCACCTTACCCCCAAGTCACCATGCTTCTAGAAGCTTCCCGACAAATTACGAGAACGCCCCTACAATCCGTGAAAACACGGAAAAACTTTAGACTGTATAAATCCAATAACCCGATACTAGAATCTGGCTTAAACCAAAGCCGGCTAGTAAAAACTGTCCGAACGTCGTACGTGCGTTTAAACACGTATGCGTCCGAACCCTTGTCGTAAAACCATACGACCTCTATATCGTTTCGCCTGGAGCAGGGAAACTCTTTGTGTGGGACTCTAAAGACTCGACACTACGCTGGCAGTGGGTTTAACCACAGACCGCAAGCGGCACTAGCTGTACGTAACGGTCCCCAGGTAGATGTCGATAAGAAGGCCGATGAGGAAACCCATCCCAACTCCTACTGAGCCTGATGTGACAATCTCCGTACAGTCCGGTCTGTTTGTCTAAGACTATCGCATATCGAGCCTAGGGGGTGGCAAGCGTCAGTCCCCTAATAGCGGTATAAGTCGTGTCGGAGCGCAGCCCATTACACCTTGAGAAACTACTGGAACATACCAGTAAATCTCGCTTGCCCTGGCCAGGGACTTTGCGTAATGGCTCTCTGACACAGCGCGATATCAACTCCCAATACCGAGAGAGACAAATCCTGTCTAACCGCCACTACCTCCAAGTGCTCGGGACTGCACCTAACTGCTACCTGTTTGCACGACTCCTTTGAGCCGTGGTAGGGTAGCAATCTAAGAACAGTGGGACACACTCAAAGCGAAGTAGCAGTGTCAAGTCTGCGGACTATGCTGTACTCAAGTCACCTGGGAACTGTTAACTGATGACGGGTATAATACCAACCAACAGTTCCCCTGCGAGTCCTGTCCGTTGTACCGGTAACCTAACGAGCACCTGTATACTATCTCCAGTACTACGTACTGATGGCTGTAGGACAGACCATCTCCCCAACTGGGATGAGAAGCGTACACACTAGTCTACTCCGGAGTATCGATGCCCAGTCTCGATAATCCTACGACTAGGAACTATTATAGGATGTTCCTTATAGACAACCCAGCCTCCACTAGTGTGACTGTCATCACAACGCTGGTAATCAAACAAAGAACCTATGGGCTCAACTAATATGTATAAGTGATGCGTTACAAGAAATATATGCACATATTAAAGTAGACACAAACCAAGTAGCATACTACCATATTTAGCAAGACTGTATATACAACTGTGAATATCCCAAACTTCCATTAAGTAATATACATGCAAGTATGATACAATAATGGCCCCTAGGGCATATACACTAACAATCTCCCACTTTCACTAGGGCTATGAGCTGGCATATCGTAGACCTATCATCTCGAATAGCCTCTCGAACTGTGTCTGAGGAATGGCCTTTGTGAATAGATCAGCAATGTTATTCTCCGTCTCTACTCTTTTCACCTCGATCTCCCGGCGATCAACGATCTCCCTGATCAGGTGATACCGCCTTAGGATGTGTCTGGACTTCTGATGGGACCTGGGTTCCTTCGCTAAAGCTATAGCGCCGTTGTTGTCACAATACAGAGGTATTGGATCAACACTGGTAGGAACCACCCGAAGTTCTGTGAAGAACTTCTTCATCCAGACAGCTTCTTTTGCGGCATCGCAAGTAGCTATGTACTCCGCTTCCATTGTTGAGTCAGCAACGGTCTCCTGCTTGGAACTCTTCCAACAGACTGCCCCTCCATTGAGGGTAAATATATAACCCGACATGGATTTGGAGTCATCTTTGTCACTCTGGAAGCCGGAGTCGGCAAAGGCCTCAATCTGGAGGTCTTTTCCGCCATAGACCAAGAACATCTCCTTAGTCCTCCTCAGGTACTTGAGAATGTTCTTTACTGCTATCCAGTGATTCTCCCCTGGGTTTGCTTGATACCGGCTTACTACGATCAATGCGTATGCTACATCTGGTTTGGTACATAACATCGCATACATTATAGAGCCTACTGCTGAAGTGTAGGGTATAATCGACATGCGATTGTTAGTTGTATGTATGCCCTAGAGGCCAGTATTGTACAGATGATGTATATTATATTGGATGCTTGGACATATATAGAGATGACTTTCTTGCTCGATATGATAGTATGCTATCTGGTTGCTCTTTATCTTAACATGTATACTTGTCTCTTTATACTATCTTATAGTTACATGTTGGTAAAGCCCTTAGGATGTGCACTTGACTACCTGGACTATGATGCGGATCATACTAGTGGGGACATGGTAGTCCATAAGTACATCCTTCAAGGTCCCTAGTCGTGGGTGTATCGAGACGGGGCATCGATATACCACTGTAGACTAGCGTATACGCTTCTCGACCCATGAGATGGGCGATGGATGATCCCATATCCATTGGTGTTTGACATCAAAGATGGTATATGGGTGCTCAGTGGAGACTGGGTACACTGGACGGACTCGCCGAGAACTCCCAGATGGTATTATACCTCACGTCAGATGGCAGCTCTCAGGTGACACTTGTGCAGGTTAGTTTGTAGACCCGAGATCGTCATAGAGTCTTATGTGATTCCCACTGTGCTTTGATTTCCACCTTACCACGTCCAAGAGGGTGTGCAAAACGGTGGTTTTTGGGTACAGTCCCGAGTCATATGGAGACAATGAGCGATAGGAGGGGTTTCGTCTCTCCCGGTATTGGGGGTTGATGTTGCGCTGTGCTCGATTGGCCGTAACAGGGAAGTCCCTGGCCAGGTCTGTTTTAGAGATTTACTGGTAAGTGTTACCAGTAGTTTCTGGACCCGTTATGGGCCTCACATCGGCACGACTTATCGATTATTGGGGTTGTAGGGTTCCTAGGCACACTAATGAGGTCTCACAAGGCATCAACCATGCCAATTTCAAAAATTACAAGTGCCGAGAAACCCTAATACGGATCGTTAACTAGAATTTTAGGCGAAACTAGCAAGTAGTTAACAACTTAACTAAGAGTTAAACGGAAATACAACCTTTGTATATCTGGTCCTCCACCTCCATAGCTCCGTGATGAAGTCCCCTCGCTGCGACTACCGGATCCCGGGCTCTAGCGTTGGCTTCATCGGAGAAACGGGCGGGCCAGGTCATCGACTACGATGCCGACGATGATCTACGTCGAGGCATCACAAGATCAAGCTCCACCTTCACCAAGCCATGAAAACTTGTGAAGGAAACACCCTATACTACTTGGCAAGAGGTAGAGGATGAAGAAATAGGAGGTGGGTTCACTTTAGATTTGGATTTCTCACACTTTTTCATCAATCACCATTGATGGAAACTTGGTTTTTCTTCTTAAAGAAGAAGAAGAAGAAGATGATAGAATATGATAAAGTATTTAAAAAGAATAATAAAATCATTCTTATCATACTTTAAACCATGGTTAGATGTAGAGAATTAACTAAGGTTAGAAGAATGGTTAGGGTTTTCGAGATGAAGACAAAATGGTCACTTTGGTCAAAGTTGCATGAAGCTTCAAGAAGCATCATGAATGAAAGCAACCATTATGTTTTCATTTCTCATTTCTTTTAATCCAAATTATAAAGTTAAATGAATGATTAAATAAGTAAAAACCCTAACCATTTACTTAACCAAGGCTTAACTCTTTACACAAACCCTAGCAATCATGTATCATCAAACATGATACAATCAAGTGAGAAAATACTTTTAAAGTGAACCGATAATAGTTAATGCAAAGTAATATATCAAATATATAATTATGCATTAAATCATTAAATCAACACTTGATTCAATGATCCGGTCATATTGTATATATAACCGACTAATATCAACAGTAACAACTTATCGAATCAACACTTGATCCGATATCCCGACTATATCGCATATAACCGATCAATGTCATAAATCGCGAGAATCGAATACAGTATCACATACTGGTATCATTCTCGGTTCCGCACATATCTCATATGCGCTCCTATTTCGTTTCGCTTGAGCCAGGAAACCTCTGTGTAGGACTCTAAAGACTCGTCAATACGCCGGCAGCGGGTGATGATCATATCAAACACCCACAAGCCGCAAGCGTTCTGCTAAACGTAACGGCCACCCGGGTATTGAGCGATCAGAAGATCGACGAGCAAGCCCGCTCACACTCCTGTGAATCCAACAAGTAACACTTACCGTACAGTCCGGTCTGTTCGTCTGATATGTCGCATATCTCGCCTAGGGGTGGTAAACGTCAGACCCCAGCAGCTCGATAAGTCGTGTCGATATGAGGTCTATAACAGTTCGAGAAACTACTGGTAACACTTACCAGTAAATCTCAGCAACCCTGGCCAGGGATTTCCGGTTATAGCCAATCGAACACAGCGCAACATCAACTCCCTATACCGGGAGAGACGAATCCCCTCCTATCGCTCATTGCCTCCATGTGATTCGGGACTGTACCCAAAAGCCACCGTTTTGCACGCCCTCTTGGACGTGGTAAGGTGGAAATCAAAGCACAGTGGGAACCACACAAGACTCTATGACGATCTCGGGTCAACAGACTTCTCTGTACCAGTGTCACCAGAGAACTGCCATCTGACGTAAGGTATAATACCATCTGGGAGTTCTTGGCGAGTCCATCCAGTGTACCCAGTCTCCACTGAGCACCCGTATATCATCTCTGATGTCAAACACCAATGGATATGGGATCATCCATCGCCCATCTGTATGGGTCGAGAAGGTATACGCTAGTCTATTCTGGTATATCGATGCCCCGTCTCGATACACCCACGACTAGGGACTTTGAAGGATGTACTTATGGACTTCCATGTCCCCACTAGTATGATCCGCATCATAGTCCAGATAGTCAAGTACACATCCTATGGGCTTTACCAACATGTATCAGAGAGACAATCAGTATACACGTTAAGGTAAAGAGTAACCAGATAGCATACTATCATGTCGAGCAAGAAAGTCCTCCCTATATATGTCCCAGCATCCACTACAATATACATCCAATGTACAGTAATGGACTCTAGGGCATACATATAACTAACAATCTCCCACTTGCACTAGGGCCATCTGATAGCAGTGGTTGTAGTATCTCATACTCAACTATCCCATAAAAGTCTCTCGCTGGGAATCGGCCTTCGTGAGTGGATCCGCCGTGTTGTCCTCTGAGTCTACTCTCCTTACCTCGATCCCCTGGAGATCAACCATCTCCATGATCAGGCGATACTGCCATAGAATAAGTCTGGATCACTGATGGGACGGGGTTCCCGGGCCAAAGCCTCACTTCCATTGTCACACAATGGTAGGAACCTAGTTCATCTCATGAACCAATATACACCCAAACAGCCTCTTTGGTAGCATCTTAAGTAGCGATGTATCCTGCCTTTATCGTCTAGTATGTCACGGTATCTAGCTTGGAACTCTTCCAACATACCGTCCCTCGATAGAGGGTAAAGACAATGCCTGTGACTGACACTCAGTTGTCTTTATCACCGTGGAACACTTCCAGTGATTTTCCCCAGGATCATGTGATACCATCTCACTTCGACAAGTGAGAATCCTAACATCCATTTAGATCTATCTCATAGATCCAAAACCCAGGATTTAGTAGGTATCATTATGATCCTATATGGAGAATCATTGTGATAATTGGAGATTGATCGAGCGTAGCATAAGAAACTCCTTCCCTATCAAGAGTATGTCATCCACGTACTCTACGAGGATCGTTACCATACTCCCTACTGCCTTTTTGTATATACAAGGTTCATCTACCATTTTGATGATGTCAAACTCTTTGACTAACACATCAAAACAGACGTTCCAACTCCGCGATGCCTGCTTTATCTTATAAAGTATCTTGTACACGTTTCCGCTGCTCCCACTGTCTACGAAGCCCTCTGGTTGTGTACTTATAGACGCCCTCTTCTAAAACATCATTTAGAAAAGCTGTCATGACACCCAACCACCAGATATCGTAGCCATGGTATGCAGCCGTGTTAAGTAGGATCTGGATGGACTTAAGCATAGCCACTGGAAAAGGTTTCATCATTATCCACGCCTGGTCGATGACGAAAACCTTTAACAAGTCCAGCTTTGAAAGTCTCAACTTTTCCATCTACGCCAAGTAATCTTCTCAAGATATACTTGCTCCTGATGGGGATTTAACCCTTCAGATATAGCAACCAAAGTCCATACTTTGTTAGTGTATATGGATTCCATCTCAGATCGCTAAGCATCCAGCCATTCTTTCAGAGTCCCACCCCTGATGGCCAGCTCGAAACTGGTTGGGTCATCATCTCATGATGCAATCCTCGCTCCCACTGTCATAGAGGAACCGAAGTTTCTCTCAGGTGGGTGGGGAACCCTACTAGATCGGCGGAGAGGCTGAGGTTCGTTGGTTACTATTGAATCCTTTGGTTCTACCAAATCATCTACTGTAGTTTGTATAGCTGGAACCTTTCCAGTTCTACATTATAGACCTTGCCTCGAGCTTGTCCGGATTTTGCTTTTAGACATAAGCCGGACAACCCCAAATCTTAACTAGTTTAAGACATGGGTTCTTCCCTTTCCATATCACATATGAAGTGGTAGGCAATTGATTTGATTGGAACCGTATTCAATAGGTATGCAGCTTCTCAAGCGCATAACTCCCAAAAGGAAATAGATAACTCAGTAGTACTCATCATAGAGCACACCTTATCATATAGGGTATGATTGCTCTGCCCCGATATACCATCGTGCTATGGTGTATACGAAGGAGTAATACTGAGAGAGAATCTCATTCTCCTTTAGAATATTCCAGGAATTCCGTGCTCAAGTATTCTCCTCCTTGATCACATCAAAGGACATAATACTTATACCCGTATTGGTTCTCTACTTCTAGCTTATATTCTGTGAATATCTCAAAAGGTTCGGACTTATGTTTCAACAGGAACATATGTCTGAATCTTGAGAGATCATCAGAGAATGTAATGAAGTAAAAAGAACCGGTCTTTCCATATGTAGACAGGGGACCTTCATACATCAACATGTATCATCCCAAGAGTTCACTAACTCTTTTTCTGTTTCCAATAAACAAAGCTGGTGTCATTATATCTTTGTAACATGACTGGCAAGTTTCACAAGATGTAGATCAATCTGATTTAAATATGCATCTACATGTAACTTCAGCTAGTCGGGTCACATTGATATGACCTAGTCTACAATGCCTCAAGAAGGATTCGTTCATTTCTGAACTCTTCCTCTTGTGTGTGTTCCGTATACTAAAGAACTGTAGTTTGATTTAGAACATTAATGCTTTTAGATAACGTGCCTGAACCGATCAACTTTTGATATAGGAAATATTCAAAACATTATCCAACAATACAAAATTATATCCTTTCTTTACTAATAAAGAGATTGATATAATTTTGTATATCAGGTTCGGTATCTAATAACATTCATTTAGAATCAATGTATTCTCAATACAGGGTGACAGTGACCAACAGACTTGGTGCAACACTTGCCCCGTTTTCTGCCTCATGAAACTTATCACCCGTTCTCAGTTCTCTACCTTTCTGTAGCCCTATGTAACATATTACATAAGCGGGATCCTAATCCGGTATCATATACCCAGGACGTAAAGGACACTGAGAAACAGTTCTATATAATGAACACACCCGAAGATGATGCATCAGCATGCACTCTCTTCGATTGGATGGCACGGGAATTCTGGTAATCCCCTATTTCCTGCTCTGTCTTATAACAATTATAAGTTGGAGCGGGACCAACGTTCCCCAGCTCAGTATAACAAGTGGGTTCGGTCAAAATTCCGTATTATTATCTTGATTAATACGTGATATGGTCGCTACCAGGAGAGAGAGAGAAGAAAACACTCAGCGTGCGCTCTTGCAAGAATAGATTGGTTATCATTTTATCTAATCAGGATGGCTCCCACTGCTTTTTATCAAATCTTCCTTCAAACCCTAAAAGGAAAGACTAGCCGGGATTAATTACACACTACAAGTTCGTCAATCTTTCAGCCTGGCCAGTGTCGGTACTTTGAAGGAGGTCCCCCGTGCTTTCGCACGAACCTAATTAATGTAAACCTCGTTTTCCCAGAGGCGTAACCTCGTTGACACCTTTCTAGACACCTACTTGATCGGCTAATTGTAATGTGTAAAACTCTCCCAGGAGTAACTCTTACTCGCAGTGGGTATCGGGATCCAACTATCTCATAGAAGGTATGCAATCTCATTGCAAATTTCAACACTTGAAATTCCCGATAATGCTTTTGCCCCTAGCGATCTATGACCTTGACTAAGTCAACAAAGCATAAATCGCAAGTCAAGTTCAACCCGTACATTTCCCGATTGAATTAAACCCACCCGTACGACCCTTGACTGAGTCAACAAGGCCGTGCGAATGCTCTAATCCAATCACATCTCATGTTGTTACAGATAAACATAATTTAGCAACCATACACTATGCCTTGACTAAGTCAACAAACATAGCACGAATACTAAATAATATCTATCTGAAATGACGGAGGGCTACGCGGGTTCTTTCAGAAAAAACCATGAGCGTAATGAACTTGATATCGTTGTAGAATTAAATGAAGTTTTTGAAATGGAGTGATTTTGAGGCTTTTCTAGTTTTGCTAAAGGGGTCACTCCCGGTGAAGGGATCGTCGGCCCTTTCCTCGTCGAATGAGGTGCGGGATATATCATATATATCACTGTGCAAAGAAGAAACTATAGAAGCAATCAAAAGCAGACCGAGTAGTAGCATCTGCCAGTTATTGCTAAAGGAGTCACTCCCGGTGAAGGGATCTCGGTCCTTTCCTCATCGAATAAGGTTTAGGGTATATCATATATATCGCTATGCAAAGCATGAACTGTACCTACCTGTTTTATTTAAAATTTGATTCTACAACATCATTTGGTTTCTTTTATTTCATTAATCACATTAATGAAGTCCCATCATTTAAGTCACCTAAACATCACAGATAAATACGACGTACACTTATGCCATCCGCATTCGCCTCGATGTCCCCTCGTGCACCGTTAGGTTAGGTAACTAACGACAGAGCAGGGCAGGGCTAGTGCGGGTGCAAAACATAAGTAACGTCTATACAATATATCATATATACTATATACAGTATCTATCACAGAACATCACATGATCACATCACAGATATCGCAGCAGAAAATATCATATGAAATATTGGATATACTAGGACGTCCGTGTTTTCAATACGAGCCAGTATAAAACACGGATTCCACGGTCGTGATGAATAGCCAATCCCACATTCCTAGACCCCTACGAGAGCGGCAAGCAACCCTACCAATTCTAGAGTTAGGAGACCTGGACTCGACTCCTCGAGTTGGTCTCCCACTGGACTCCAGAACCCGGTTACTTGTGCTCCCCTCCTTAGGTCTATCCTAGTGCGGAAAAGGAAATAATATACAAACGGTGACATCTTCCGCAACCAGGAAGTGTCCCAATAAAAGAACATTACATACAAGTTTTTACATGAATGAAAATGAAAAACACCCATCTCACATAAAAAACCCCGGCTATTCAAACACGAAAATCCAATATAACATATCCAGCAACACATAACATCACATGTCATCAACGTAAGTAAATATGCGCATCCCAATTGTCGTTGACATATAGCAACGAAACCGGCGATATCACATATTACACTTACGGTCGCAGAAAAGAAAGTGTAAAACTACAATAGTTGGAATCCGCAACCTCCATAGACATCGCATGCCTAATCAAATGAATTACTTAGACATCGCATGCCTAACAATTATAAACCCCGTATTTTAGTCTCAAAATCGAAAACTCTTTTCAATATCAAGTCAGGCAATTCAACAAGATTCCCGACATACTGATCGAATGCTAGTCGCAAACTTCAGTAGACGGCCGCACCCCCGATACCGTCGACGAAGTGCACCAAGGCGGAACACCGCTGCCGCGAGCACCCTTACGGATGCTTTCGGCGACGGGGTTCTCCTACAGTCACTTGGTCGGGGCTATGGAGTGTGGTTGTCTATTAAGTTTACCCGGCGAGTATTCGCGTACGCTACGTGATTGCGACGGACTTTTGATCACATCAAAATTCCGTGGCAACCGATCAAGTGAGACTAAATTGCTAGATTTATAACATTCATTCAGTTATCTCATAACTTCTTGTGAATTCCAATTATTGTATCACATTCCGAATAAGATAGAAAATGTTAAACTTTCCGATCGAACAATCGAACACCCAAGTTTTCCCGAAACAGCTCAACTCATGAAATAAGTTCAAACACATTCACTTCGTGCCTCAGTACCAACGGTCCAGCCGTAGAAGGGTCAAGCCAACGCCTCACATGTGGCACGCCGTACTGCCCCAAACCCGAAGGTTCAAAGGGCAGTTCAAGACGGTCACATAATCGAGTTAAGGTTTGTTGTCTTCTAGAGGGACCATCGCGTTACTTGCACTACTTAGAACGTTTTTAAACCTCGGAAAAATCCAACACTTGGAAATTTTTCGGCAGGGGAAAAGTTGGGTATTTATATCCGGTCGAACTTTTTTAACATATTCAAAAATTCTCCGGAAAGCCACATAGACAAAGTCTGACAATCCGATCGAAACACCGAATCCCCAAAACAACCTCAGAAAATTCAACTCTTGAATAAATATTAAAAATTCCCAGAAAACTCAACACCTGAAAACATGAATTACTGTGCAAAAATTAAACAGTGATCACATTTATTGGCCGCGGAACCGCCGCAGAAGCCAAGCTTCTGCCGCGGTTCCGCCGCACTGTAGCATCTTCACTCGATAAATTTTGCATCGTAATTCTTAGTTTTTCCTGCTGAATTTTTTAAGAATTTTTAATCTGGAAAAAACCCAGTTTTTGCAAAAAGTCCAGAGAGCATTTTCCGGGTTAGGTTTTCGGTTCGATCGGACTTCTAACTCCGTCTACGCATCGCCTAAGGCTCTAGCTAGGCTCTGATACCACTGTAGGGTTCCTAGGCACACTAATGAGGTCTCACAAGGCATCAACCATGCCAATTTCAAAAATTACAAGTGCCGAGAAACCCTAATACGGATCGTTAACTAGAATTTTTGGCGAAACTAGCAAGTAGTTAACAACTTAACTAAGAGTTAAACGGAAATACAACCTTTGTAGATCCGGTCCTCCACCTCCATAGCTCCGTGATGAAGTCCCCTCGCTGCGACGATCGGATCCCGGGCTCTAGCGTCGGCTTCATCGGAGAAACGGGCGGGCCAGGTCATCGACTACGATGCCGAAGATGATCTACGTCGAGGCATCACAAGATCAAGCTCCACCTTCACCAAGCCATGAAAACTTGTGAAGGAAACACCCTATACTACTTGGCAAGAGGTAGAGGATGAAGAAATAGGAGGTGGATTCACTTTAGATTTGGATTTCTCACTCTTTTTCATCAATCACCATTGATGGAAACTTGGTTTTTCTTCTTAAAGAAGAAGAAGAAGAAGAAGAAGATAGAATATGATAAAGTATTTAAAAAGAATAATAAAATCATTCTTATCATACTTTAAACCATGGTTAGATGTAGAGAATTAACTAAGGTTAGAAGAATGGTTAGGGTTTTGGAGAGGAAGACAAAATGGTCACTTTGGTCAAAGTTGCATGAAGCTTCAAGAAGCATCATGAATGAAAGCAACCATTATGTTTTTATTTCTCATTTCTTTTAATCTAAATTATAAAGATAAATGAATGATTAAATAAGTAAAAACCCTAACCATTTACTTAACCAAGGCTTAACCTCTTTACACAAACCCTAGCAATCATGTATCATCAAACATGATACAATCAAGTGAGAAAATCCTTTTAAAGTGAACCGATACTAGTTAATGCGAAGTAATATATCAAATATATAATTATGCATTAAATCATTAAATCAACACTTGATTCAATGATCCGGTCATATCGTATATATAACTGACTAATATCAACAGTAACAACTTATCGAATCAACACTTGATCCGATATCCCGGCTATATCGCATATAACCGATCAATGTCACAAATCGCGAGAATCGAATACAGTATCACATACTGATATCATTCTCGGTCCCACACATATCTCATATGCGCTCCTATTTCGTTTCGCTTGAGCCAGGAAACCTCTGTGTAGGACTCTAAAGACTCGTTAATACGCCGGCAGCGGGTGATGATCATATCAAACACCCACAAGCAGCAAGCGGTCTGCTAAACGTAACGGCCACCCGGGTATTGAGCGATCAGAAGATCGACGAGCAAGCCCGCTCACACTCCTGTGAATCCAACAAGTAACACTTACCGTACAGTCCGATCTGTTCGTCTGATATGTCGCATATCTCGCCTAGGGGTGGTAAACGTCAGACCCCAGCAGCTCGATAAGTTGTGTCGATATGAGGTCTATAACAGTTCGAGAAACTACTGGTAACACTTACCAGTAAATCTCAGCAACCCTGGCCAGGGATTTCCGGTTATAGCCAATCGAACACAGCGCAACATCAACTCCCTATACCGGGAGAGACGAATCCCCTCCTATCGCTCATTGCCTCCATGTAATTCAGGACTGTACCCAAAAGCCACCATTTTGCACGCCCTCTTGGATGTGGTAAGGTGGAAATCAAAGCACAGTGGGAACCACACAAGACTCTATGACGATCTCGGGTCAACAGACTTCTCTGTACCAGTGTCACCAGAGAACTGCCATCTGACGTAAGGTATAATACCATCTGGGAGTTCTTGGCGAGTCCATCCAGTGTACCCAGTCTCCACTGAGCACCAATATATCATCTCTGATGTCAAACACCAATGGATATCGGATCATCCATCGCCCATCTGTATGGGTCGAGAAGGTATACGCTAGTCTACTCTGGTATATCGATGCCCCGTCTCAATACACCCACGACTAGGGACTTTGAAGGATGTACTTATGGACTGCCATGTCCCCACTAGTATGATCCGCATCATAGTCCAGGTAGTCAAGTACACATCCTATGGGCTTTACCAACATGTATCAGAAAGACAATCAGTATACACGTTAAGGTAAAGAGTAACCAGATAGCATACTATCATGTCGAGCAAGAAAGTCCTCCCTATATATGTCCCAGCATCCACTACAATATACATCCAATATACAGTAATGGCCTCTAGGGCATACATATAACTAACAGGGGTCTAACGTTTACCATCCCTAGGCTCGATATATAGCATATCTGATGAAGAGACCGGACTGCACGGTAGTGTTGCCGGTTGGCTCGACGGGAGTTGTAGCAGGTTCGCTTGTTTTCTTCTGATCGCTCAATACCTGGGTGGCCATTATGTTTAGCTGACCGCTTGCGGCTTGGGGGTGCTTGATATGATCATCACCCACTGCCGGCATATTGACAAGTCTTAGAGTCCCACAAAGGAGTTACGTAGTCCAGGCGAAACGTTGTGGTGCGCGTATGCGATATGCGCATGGACCCGGTTAAAATGCGCGTATGAGATACCGTATATTAATCGGGCGGCTTGCTTTTGGTTGGGTCGTATGTGATACGGCCGGATTGATAAATCAAGTGTTGATTTATCATTTAACAATAAGATTCTCACTAGAAATCCTTTCTTGTATTTTTGGATGTATGCATGCATGTATGCATTCCTTCTTGATTCATGCACATATGGATGTGCATGCACACATACATACATACATCATCCTTCATGGTTGTATATACATAGAAAATGGTGGCAATATAAGACTCACACCATGATTTTATATATATGGATATATATTGTATTTGTGTTAAAAACAAAAGAAAAGAAAAGGATAATTTATGGTTTACTTTCTACACTCTTCTTTGACCTAACCATGCTCACCCACCATTTAACCATGGATTAACTTTCCTTTTGTGTTTTAACTCAAATTCAATAATATCTTTATTGTTTAACCATGGTTTGAGATGAGAAGTGGAAAAAATATATACATATGTTTTCTATTTTTTTATATGAAAATATATATTCTCTTCTTCTTAAAAAGCCATCATCTTCTTCTTCCTTGCTCCTTTGCTCTCTAGATCTGTCTAGTAAGCAAAATATTCAACAAGATAGGATTTTGAAGTGAGAAAATGAACCACAACACCATTCTACACTAGTCTTGCCCATTAGTGGAGAGTGTTAGCTTCCATTTTCTTTTTTGATCTTGTGAAGTTGCAAGCTTGGACAAAGCGGACTCCAGGTGGATCATCGTGGACCTAGAGGAGTTCAAGTGGACCTTTTCCAAACCCCAAGTAGCCGAGGAGTCTAGCGTAGGGAGCTACAAAGGTTGTACTCTCAAAACCCTAGCTTTACCTACTTGTGATAATGTGTTGTTTTTGAAACCCTAATTTTTCTAGGAATAATTCTTTGTACGCTTACTTAGAACCCTAAAAATTTAATATTTGGTACATGTGATGCTTCCAAACCCTTCATGAGGTGCTAGGTAAACCTAACATTGGTATCAGAGCCGACCTAGAACTTTAGGCGACACTTTTACGAAGTTAAAACTCCGATTGAACGAAAATACGGATTTTCGGGACCCTCTCTGGACAATTTTTTGAAACTGTGATTTTTCAGTATTGAAAATCCTTAAAAATTTCAGCAGGGAAATATAAGCACAAATGTAAAAAACGATGCCATGAACAGTACTTTCCACCGCGGAACCGCGGCAAGAGCCTGCTTGGGCCGCGGTTCCGCGGCCGTACGGATGAATTATTGTGTCGTTTTTGTACAGTAATTATTTTTTCTGCTTGTATATTTTTTGGGGTATTTTTAATCTGAATTTAGTGCTGTATGTTCTGAAGATTGTTTTGGAGTCAGTGATTCGATCGGAATTTTGATTTCGTGTCTTTTCTTGGTAAATTAGAAAGTATTGAATTGTTCGAACGAGTATCATTTACTCACTTTTTCACGGGGTTTAAATCTTTCATAAAAACGTGCATGTTTTGTGGTGGACACTCTAGAAGACAAAAAACCATAACTCGATTATGTGACCGTCTTGAACTGCCTTTGAACCTTAGGGTTTGAGGCAGTACGGCGTGCCACATGTGAGGCGTTGGCTTGACCCTTCTACGGCTGGACCGCTACTACTGTGACACACTCCGGGTTTTTGAACTCCGCTCAAGTGTTGAGCTTTATGGAATTTTGGGTATTTGATAATTCGTTCGAAAACTTCAATACTGTCTATTTATCTGGAATGTGATGCAATATGTGGAATTCATATAGTTAGGCATGAAATACGAAGTATGTGATATTTCGCATTTACGATGTCTAAAGAGAATATGGATTCCAAATATTGCAGTTTTAGACTTTCTTTTCTGCGACCGTAAGTGTAATATGTGATATCGCCGGTTTCGTTGCTATATGTCAACGACAATTGGGATGCGCATATTTACTTATGTTGATGACATGTGATGTTCTGTGTTGCTGGATATGTTATATTGGATCGTCGCGTTCTGAATAGCCGGGGGTTTTGTGTGAGATGAGTTTTTTTATTTTCATTCATGTAAAATTAAATGTATGTAATATTCTTTTATTGGGGCACTTCCGGGTTGAGGTTGATGTCACCTTTTGTATATTATTTACTTTTCCGCACTAGGATAGACCCAAGGAGAGGAGCACAAGTAACCGGGTTTTAGGGTCCAGTGGGAGACCAACTCGAGGAGTCGAGTCCGGGTCTCCTAACCCTAGAATTGGAAGGGTTGCTTGATGCTCTCGTAGGGGTCTAGGGGTGTGGGTTTGGCTATTCATCGCGACCGAGTAATCCGTGTTTTATAGAGGCTCAAAATAAAACACAGACGTCCTAATATATCCAATGTTTCATAAGTTACTTCTGCTACGATATCTGTGATGTGATCATGTGATGTGCTGTGACAGATACTATATATAGTATATATGATATATTATATAGACGTTATTTATGTTTTACACCCGCGCTAGCCCTGTCCTGCTCTGCCGTTAGTTAGCTAACCTAACGGTGCACGAGGAGACATCGAGGCGAATGCGGATGGCATAAGTGTACGTCGTATTTATCTGTGATGTTTAGGTGACTTAAATGATGGGACTTCATTAATGTGATTAATGAAAGAAAAGAAACCTAAAAGATGTTGTAGAATCAAATTTTTTATAAAAAAGGGTAACTACAGTTTTGCTTTGCATAGCGGTATATATGATATACCCTGCACCTTATTCGATGGGGAAAGAGCCGAGATCCCTTCACCGGGAGTGACCTCTTTAGCAAAACTGGCAGATGCTACAAAGCTCGGTTTGGTTTTTGATTGCTTTTGGAGTTTTGCTTTGCACAGTGATATATATGATATATCCCGCACCTTATTCAATGAGGAAAGAGTCGAGATCCCTTCACCGGGAGTGACCTCTTTAGCAAAACTAATAAAAGCCTCAAAATCACTCCATTTCAAAATTCACATGATTCTACAAGGATATCAAGTTCATTACGCAATAGGTTTTCAGAAAAACCTGTCGTAGCCCTCTGTCATTTCAGATAAGTCCTACTTAGTATTCGTGCTACGTTTATTGACCTCCAGTGTGCGGTAGCTAACTAGTATTTATCTGCTTTTGCATATGATGCAGATTGGATTAGGGTAGTCGTACGACCTTGTTGACCTCCGTCAAGGGTCGTGCGGGTGGGTTTGATTCAATCAAGAAATGACGGGTTGAACTTGACTTGCACCCTGTGGTTTGTTGACCTCCGTCAAGGTCATGGGATGCTTGGGGCAAAACATTATCGGGAGTTTCAAGTGTTGAAATTTGCAATGAGATTGCATACCTTCTATGAGATAGTTGGATCCCGATACCCACTACGAGTAATTGTTACTCCTGGGAAAGTTTTACACAGGACAATTAGCCGATCAAGTAAGTGTCTAGAAAGGTGTCAACGGGGCTATGCCTCTGGGAAAACGAGGTTTACTTTAATTAGGTCCGTGCGAAAGCACGGTGAACCTCCCACAAAGTACCGACACTGGCCTGGCTGAAAGATTGGCGAAATTGTAAGGTGTAATTAATCTCGGCTAGTCTTTCCTTTTAGGGTTTGAAGGAAGATTTGATAAAAAAACAGTGGGAACCATCCTGATTAGATAAAATAATAACCAATCTGATCTTGCAAGAGCATACGCTAAAGTGTTTTCTTCTCTCTCTCTCTCCAGGTAGCGACCATGTCATGCCTTAATCAAGATAATAATATGGATGTATTGACTGAACCCGCATGTTATACTGTGCTGGGGAACGTTGGTTCCGTTCTTTCTTATAAGAGTTATAGGACTGAACAGGATATAGGGGAATACCAGGATTCCCATGCCACCCAAATGAAGAAAGTACATGTTGATGCATTTTCTTCGGGTGTGTTCGTTACAGAGAACTGTTTCTCCATTTCCTCTACATCCTGGGTATTGGATACCGGGTCAGGATCCCATATATGTAATCAGTTACATGGGCTTAAGAAAGGTAGAGAACTTGGAGAAGGTGATAAAGACATAAGAGTTGGAAATGGTGCAATTGTTGCAGCTAAAACCGTCGGGGAATATCACCTTGTATTACCAACTGGTAATACATTGATTCTGAACGAATGCTATTACATGCCGAACCTAATATGCAACATTATATCGGTTTCTTTGTTGAGTAAAGAGGGATATAATTTTGTATTACAGGATAATGTTATGAACATTTTCCGTAACCAAAAGTTGGTTGGATCAGGCACGTTCTGCAATGGCATTTATGTTCTAAATCAATCAACAGTTCTGATCATAACAAACACACACAAGAGGAAGAGTTCAGAACTGAACGAATCCTTCTTGTGGCATTGTAGACTAGCTCACATCAATGCGACACGACTAGCTAAGTTGCATAAGGATGGATATTTGAATTTGTTTGAATATTCATCTTATGACACTTGCCAGTCATGTATCAAAGGCAAGATGACCAAAACACCGTTTACGGGACACGGAGAAAGAGTTACGGAACTCTTGGGACTGGTGCATAGCGATGTATGCGGTCCCATGTCTACACATGCCAGGGATGGTTCTGCGTACTTCTTTACATTCACTGATGATCTCTCTAGGTTCGGGTATGTGTTCCTGATGAAACACAAATCAGAAGCTTTTGAGAAATTTAGAGAATATATACAGGAAGTTGAGAACCAAACCGGAAAAAGTATTAAAATCCTACGATCTGATCGAGGAGGTGAATACTTGAGCATTGAATTCCTGGACTTCCTAAAAGTGAATGGGATTCTCTCTCAGCTGACTCCTCCATATACACCAAAGCACAACGGTGTATCAGAACGGAGGAACCGCACCCTATTAGATATGGTGCGCTCTATGATGAGCACAGCTGAGTTACCTATTTCCTTCAGGGGATATGCACTGGAGACAGCAGCATACCTATTGAATAGGGTTCCAACCAAATCTGTGCCTACCACCCCATATGAGATATGGGAGGGGAAGAGACCATATCTTAATTTTATTAAGATATGAGGTTGCCCGGCTTATGTCAAAAGACAAAAACCGGACAAACTCGAGGCAAGGTCTGTTTTGTGTAAGTTTGTTGGATATCCCAAGCATTCGCGAGGGTATATCTTCTACCACAGTGAGGAACAAAGAGTGTTTGTTGCTCAACATGCCACCTTTTTAGAAAAGGAATTTCTTGCAAAAGAGATTAGTGGCTCTGAGGTAGAACTGGAAGAGGTTCCAGCTGTACAAACCACAACAGAAGATTTAGTGGAACCAGAGGATTCAGTAGCTCCCAACGAACCTCAGCCTCTCCGCCGATCTAGTAGGGTTCCTCGCCAACCTGAGAGATACTACGGTTTTCTCGTGGATGGTGGGAGCGAGGATTGCATCATGGAGGATGATGACCCAACTAGTTTCGAGCAGGCCATCACGAGTGGGGACTCGGTGAAATGGCTGGATGCAATGCGGTCCGAGATGGAATCCATGTACACCAACAAAGTGTGGACTTTGGAAGATGCTCCTGAAGGGGTAAAACCCATTGGGAGCAAGTGGATCTTAAAAAAAAAATTTGGTGTAGATGGGAAAGTGGAGACTTTCAAAGCTAGACTTTTTGCAAAGGGTTTTCGTCAAAGACCAGGTGTGGACTATGACGAAAACTTTTCTCCAGTGGCTATGCATAGATCCATCCGGATCATGCTTGCCATCGCTGTATATCATGATTACGAAATCTGGAAAATGGATGTTTAGACCGCCTTTCTAAACGGTGATTTAGAAGAGTGCGTGTAAATGACTCAGCCAGAGGGCTTCATGGATAGTGGGAGCAGCGGAAAGGTGTGCAAGCTGCTTAAATCCATTTATTGATTAAAGCATGTATCGCGGAGTTGGAACATCTGCTTTGACGTCGTTATCAAAGAGTTTGATTTTGTAAAAAACGTAGATGAACCTTGTATCTACAAGAAGGTGGCAGAGAGTAAGATTGTCTTCCTCGTATTGTACGTGGACGACATACTCTTGATAGGAAATGACATTCCTATGCTGCAATCAGTCAAGCTCTTCTTATCACAAAGATTCTCAATGACAGATCTTGGTGATGCCTCCTGCATATTGGGGATTAAGATCTATAGAGATAGATCTAAACGGATTTTGGGATTGTCCCAATCCAGGTACATTGACACCATACTAAAGAGGTTTATTATGGAAGAATCCAAGAGTGGGAACTTACCCACGATCTCTGGTGTCACTCTCTCCAAAGAGATGTCTCCCAAGACTGATTTGGAGAGAGCTCGCATGCAAGGGATACCATATGCTTCGCCTGTAGGCTCTATCATGTATGCGATGCTATGTACCAGACCCGATGTAGCATACTCACTAAGTGTAGTGAGTAGGTATCAAGCTGATCCTGGAGAGAGTCACTGGACAGCTGTGAAGAGCATTTTCAAGTACTTACGAAGGACTAAGGAGATGCTCTTGGTGTATGGTAATGGAGAACTCCAAGTGGAGTCCTTTACCGATTCAAGCTTTTTGAGTGATAAGGACGACTCTAAGTCCCAGTCGGGATTTGTCTTTACCCTTTACGGAGGGGCGGTTAGCTGAAAGTGTTCCAAGCAGGAAACTGTGGCAGACTCGACGATGGAGGCTGAATACATCGCTGCCAACGATGCTCCCAAAGAGCCTGTCTGGATCAAGAAGTTCATTACTGAACTTGGAGTGGTTCCATCCATTAAGCATCCAATACCTTTGTATTACGATAACAATAGAGCGGTGGCTTTTGCCAAGGAACCCAGGACCCATCAGCGATCCAGGCATATTCTGAGGCGGTATCACCTGATCCGGGAGATAATTGATCGCCGGGAGATCGAGGTCAGGAGGGTTGACACGAAGAATAACACAGCGGATCCACTCACGAAGGCCATTCCCCAGATACAGTTTGAGAGACTCTTCGGGATGCTCGGTATGCGATACTACAGCAGCTGGCCCTAGTGCAAGTGGGAGATTTTTAGTTGTATGTATGCCCAAGAGGCCAGTATTGTACAGATGATGTATATTATATTCGAAGCTTGGACATATATAGAGATGTCTTTCTTGCTCGATATGATAGCATGCTATCTGGTTGCTCTTTATCTTAACATGCATACTTGTCTCTTTATACTATCTTATAGTTACATGTTGGTAAAGCCCTTAGGATGTGTACTTGACTACCAGGACTATGATGCGGATCAAACTAGTGGGGACATGGTAGTCCATAAGTACATCCTTCAAGGTCCCTGGTGGTGGGTGTATCGAGACGGGGCATCGATAAACCAGTGTAGACTAGCGTATACGCTTCTCGACCCATGAGATGGGCGATGGATGATCCCATATCCATTGGTGTTTGACATCAGAGATGGTATACGGGTGCTCAGTGGAGACTGGGTACACTGGACGGACTCGCCGAGAACTCCCAGATGGTATTATACCTCACGTCAGATGGCAGTTCTCAGGTGACACTTGTGCAGGTTAGTTTGTGAAAGGTTTGCATAGCACCCTATAATGAGTTTGGAAGCATCACATGTCATAAAGTTCAAGTTTTTATGGTGCTAAACAAACACGCAAAGGAATCGATCCTAGAAAATTAAGGTTACTAAACTTTAAGCTAATAAAAATTAGGGTTTAGAGACTACAACCTTTGTAGCTCCCTTTTTGCTTGACTCCTTAAACTCTTAGGTGTTGGAGGAAGGTCCACTTGTAGTCCTCTCACGTCCACGACGATCCACCCGGAGTTTCCCGTCCAAGCTTGCAACTTTGGAAAAACAAAGAGAACACTCTAATCAAGTTGGCTAAACTTGAGTAGAATGATGTTGTGGCTAATGATCTCACTTCAAAATCCTATTTTTATGAGTATTTTGCTCTCTTGAAAGAAGTAGAGAGCAAAGCATCAAGGTTGATGAAGATGGTGGTCTTTTAGTGAAGAAGAGAATAATGGAACCCTTGAAAGAGAAAAGAAAAATAAGCATATATATTTTCTCTTTCTCATATCCAACCATGGTTAACTCTAAAGATATTATTGGATTAAAGTTAAAAGCACAAAAAGAAAATAAACCATGGGTTAAAAGGTAGGTGAGCATGGTAAGGTTAGGAAGAGTGTAGAAACCTTTTATGATTTAAACCGTTTTCATTTTCTTTTGCTTTAATTTAAAAACAATAATAATCCATAAAAATAACCATGGTGTGATTCTTATATTGCCACCATTCTCATTGTATAAGCAACCATGATAAAATGATGTATGTATGCATGTGTGCATGCACATCCATATGTGCATGAACAAGAATGAATGCATACATGCATGCATACATCCAAAATAAACAAGATAGGATTTGTAGTGAGAAGCTAATGATAAATCAACACTTGATTCACTAATCCGGTCATATCACATACGACCCGACCATTAGCAAGCCGCCCAATTAATATACGGTATCCTATACACGTATTTTAATCGGGTCCAAGCGCATATCGCATACGCGCACTACAACGTTTCGCCTGGACTAGGTAACTCCTACGTGGGACTCTAAGACTCGTCAATACGCCGGCAGTGGGTGATGATCATATCAAGAACCCCCAAGCCGTAAGCGGTCAGCTAAACGTAACGGCCACCCGGGTATTGAGCGATCAGAAGACAACAAGCGAACCTGCTACAACTCCCGTCGAGCCAACTGGCAACACTACCGTACAGTCCGGTCTCTTCGTCAGATATGCTGCATATCGAGCCTAGAGATGGTCACGTCGACCCCAATAACTCAATAAGTCGTGCCGGTGAATGGTCTATAACAGATCGAGAAACTACTGATAACACTTATCAGCAAATCTCAGCAGCCCTGGCCAGGGACTTGCTGTTATAACCAGTCGGGCACAGCACAGCATCAACTCCCAATACCAGGAGAGACGAAACCCCTCCTATCGCTCATCGTCTATGTGTGTCTCGGGACTGTACCCAACGGCCACCTGTTTGCACGACTCAGTAGAGCCGTGGTAGGGTGGCAATCAAAGTACAGTAGGAGAACACACAAGACTCCATGACGATCTTGGGTCTACAGACTAACCTGTACCAGTGTCACCCGAGATCTGCTATCCGACGATAGATATAATTCCATATAGGAGTTCTCGGTGAGTCCGTCCAGTGTACCCAGTCAACACTGAGCACCCGTATATGATCTTGATGTCAAACATCGATGAATGTGGGAACATCCATCGCCCATCGTATGGGTCTAGTATCATATACGCTAGTCTACTCTGGTATATCAATGCCCCGTCTCGATATACCTACGACTAGGGACTTTCCAGGATATGCTTATAGACTACAAATGTCCCACTAGTATGATCTCTATCATAATCAGAGTAGTCAAGCCGATATCCTCAGGGCTTTAGCAGCATGTATGAATGAATAAAAGCATGATCAAATCAACATGTCAGATAAAGAAGAACCAGATAGCATACTATCATGTCGAGCAAGAATGTAAACTGAATATATATACATGTATAGATACATCCACTATCACATAATGGCCTCTAGGGCATACATATATCCAACAATCTCCCACTTGCACTAAGGCCAGTTATTGGCGTATCTCATACCCAACATCTCAAAAAGTCGCTCATGCTGCGGCTGAGGGAGGGCCTTGGTGAATGGATCCGCGGCGTTATTCTTTGTGTCTACCCTCCTAATCTCGATCTCTCGGTGATCTACAATCTCCCGGATCAAATGAAAACGCCTCAGGATGTGTCTGGACCGCTGATGGGATCTGGGCTCCTTGGCTAACGCCATAGCCCCATTATTGTCACAATACAAAGGTATTGGATCAATAATGGTTGGAACTACTCCTAGCTCCGAGACGAACTTCTTCATCCAAACGGCTTCCTTGGCGGCATCATTTGCAGCGATGTACTCAGCTTCCATCGTAGAGTCTGCAACGGTATCCTGTTTGGAACTCTTCCAACTCACCGCCCCTCCATTGAGGGTAAATACAAACCCAGAGATAGATTTGCTGTCGTCCTTATCGCTCTGGAAGCTCGAATCGGTAAAGGCCTCCATTCGGAGATCTCCATTACCATACACCAAGAACAATTCTTTAGTCCTTCGTAAGTACTTAAGAATGTTCTTCACAGCTGTCCAGTGATTCTCTCCTGGGTTAGATTGATACCTGCTTACAACACTAAGTGCGTAAGCTACATCTGGGCATGTACATAACATCGCATACATTATAGATCCTACTGCCGAAGCATAGGGTATAATACTCATGCGAGCTCTCTCTTCATCGGTCTTTGGAGAAGAATCCTTGGAGAGAGTGACCCCATGGCAAGCGGGTAAGGCACCCCGCTTGGAGTCTTCCATACTAAACCTTTTTAGGATGTTGTCAATGTACCTGGTTTGGGACAATCCCAACAACCTTTTAGATCTATCCCTATAGATCCTTATGCCCAGAATGTATGTGGCATCACCCAGGTCCTTCATGGAGAACCTCAGTGTTAAGAAATATTTGACCGACTGTAGCATAGGAATATCATTTCCTATCAGAAGAATGCCGTCCACGTATAATACGAGGAATGTGACAGCTCTCCCTACAGCCTTCTTATAAACACAAGGTTCATCTGGATTTTTGATGAAATCAAACTCTTTGATGACATCATCGAAACAGATGTTCCAACTCCGAGATGCCTGCTTTAACCCATATATGGATTTAAGCAATTTACATGCTTTCCCGCTGCTCCCACTGTCAATGAAGCCCTCTGGCTGATCCATATAAACGCATTCTTCTAAATCTCTATTTAGAAATGCTGTTTTAACGTCCATCTGCCAGATTTCAGAGTCATAGTGAGCAGCAATAGCAAGTAGGATCCGAATGGATTTAAGCATGGCTACGGGCGAAAAAGTTTCGTCATAGTCCAAACCTGATCTTTGACGAAAGCCTTTCTCCACAAGTCTTGCCTTATAGGTCTCTACCTGCCCATCTACACCAATCTTTCTTTTAAAGATCCATTTGCACCCCACAGGTTTTACCCCAGGGGGTACAACGTCCAAAGTCCATACTTTGTTCGTGTACATAGACTCCATTTCGGATCTCATGGCATCCAGCCACTTCACAGAGTCTCTACTCGTGATAGCTTGCTGAAAACTGGTAGGATCATCATCATCCATGATACAGTCTTCTCTGTCACCATCAATGAGGAAACCGTAGTACCTCTCCGGTGGGCGAGAAGTCCTACCAGACCTACGGAGTGGCCGAGGTTCTTCAGTTTCTGTTGCAACAGCCGGTTCAACCAAATCGTCATTTGTAGTTTGTGTCTCTAGAACCACTTCTAGATCCACCAATTTGCCATCATCTTTATCTGTGAAAAACTCTTTTTCCAAGAATGTGGCATGTTGAGAAACAAACACTTTTTGTTCCTCTTTGTGGTAGAATAGATATCCATAAGAATTCTTTGGATATCCTACAAAGTTACACATGACTGACCGTGTCTCGAGTTTGTCCGGATTCTGCTTTTTAACATAGGCCGGGCAACCCCAAATCTTAATTCTCTTAAGAGATGGTCTCTTCCCATGCCATATCTTATATGGCGTGGTAGACACGGCTTTGGTTGGAATCCTGTTTAGCAGAAACGCTGCAGTCTCCAATGCATGCCCCCAAAATGAGACTGGTAACTCAGCGTCACTCATCATGGATCGGACCATATCTAATAGGGTCCTATTCCGTCGTTCTGACACACCATTGTGCTGTGGTGTATAAGGAGGAGTAAGCTGAGAGAGAATCCCATTCTCTTTTAAGAAGTTTGCAAATTCTGCACTGAGATACTCACCACCTCGATCTGATCGAAGCATCTTGATACTCAAGCCGGTTTGTTTTTCTACCTCTTGTTTATATTCAATGAATTTCTCGAAAGCTTCGGACTTGTGTTTTAATAAAAATACATGACCGAATCTTGAGAAATCGTCAGTGAATGTAATGAAGTATGAAAATCCGCCTCTAGCCTGTGTAGACATTGGCCCACATACATCACTATGTATGAGGCCCAGGAGCTGAGTAGCTCTTTCTCCGTATCCGGTAAACGGAGTTTTGGTCATTTTACCCTTGATACAATACTGGCAAGTCGCATAAGATTTATATTCAAAAGAATTTAAATATCCATCTTTGTGTAACTTGTTTAGTCTTGTTTCGTTAATATGACCAAGTCTATAGTGCCAAAGAAAAGCTTCATTCAATTCTGAAAGTTTTCTTTTATTAGTGTGTTGTACACTGAAAACTGTGTGTTGATTTAGGACATATATTCCGTTATTAAGCGTACCATACCCAACCAACATTTGATTCAGGTGAATGTTCATAACATTGTTTTGCAATACAAAGTTATATCCTTCATTGTCCAACAAAGAAACGGATATTATATTACATAGCATATTTGGTACAAAATAACATGGATTCAAAACCAAAATACATCCAAATGGCAACACCAAGTGATACTCTCCCACTGCGACTGTATGTACATTGGAACCATTTCCAACGCGGAGAGTATGGTCACCTGTCCTCAAAACCTTGCTATTTCTCAGCCCCTGCATAGAATTGCAAATGTGAGAACCTGAACCGGTATCCAATACCCAGGAAGCAGAGTTTATAGAAAAACAGTTTTCAGTCACAAACGCACCTGAAGCAGAAGCATCATCATGCTTCTTCTTGAGACTTAAGTACTCCGTGCAATTGCGCTTCCAATGTCCTGTCTTGTGGCAATGAAAACATTCGCCTTTCCCCGGGTCTCCAGCTTTGGACTTTCCCTTTCCCTTCACCTTTTTAACTCCGCCCTTAGGATTAGTGGGTTTCTTCTTTTTCTTTCCCTTGGCCTTAGCTTTCGGGCGAGAAGAAGAAGACTGTCGAATAGTCATAACGGGAATTTTTGCTGACTTCATAGTGCTCTCTGCACTTCTTAACATATTAAGGAGTTCAGGGAGTTCTTTCTCCATGCCATGCATGTTAAAGTTCACTATGAACTGAGCAAAGGTGGAGGGCAGGGACTGCAGAATAATATCTATATATTGTTCATTGTCCATCGTCCATCCAAGGTCCTCAAGCTCTTCAATAAGAGCTATCATCTTCAGAACATGGTCTCCTACTGGTGTGCCAGGGGCCATTCGCATCTGAAACAATTTCTTTGATGCTTCGTATCGTAATACGCGGGATTGCTCCCCATACAACTCCTTTGTATGGAGCAATATACCGTGAATGCCCATGTCCTCGTGCTGCTTTTGATGTGTGTTGTCCATCGATGAAAGCGCGAGGCATTTTGCCGTGGCACAGTCAGCGTCCCATGTCTTGCGGACTTCAATGTCCGCAACTGAGGATTTTGGACCTGGGACGGGGGGGGGGGGGGTTGAAGCCGTGAGGACATATGATACTTTATCATAAGTCAAGGCGATTTTCAGATTCCTCAGCCAGTCTTTATAGTTGGTCCCATTCAGTTTGTTTTTATCTAGTAGAAGCTTAAGTCCAGTCATTGGTATCTGCCATTAAGAGAGAGAAAAGAATACACTCAGCGAAAGCTTTTGCACAGATTAGATTGGTTTATTATCTTGTCTAATCGATGTTTCCCACTGCTTTTTATCAAGTTTTTCTTTCAAACCTTAAAAAGAAAAACTAGCCAGGATTAATTACAGTCTACAACTTCGCTAACCGTTCAGCCAGGCTAGTGTCGGTACTTTGAGGGAGGTTCCCCGTGCTTTCGCACGGACCTAATTAGAGTAAACCTCGTTTTCCCAGAGGCGGAGCCCTGTTAACACCTTTCTAGACACCTAATGAGTTAGCTAATTGTAAACTGTAAAACTCTCATAGGAGCAACTATTGCCCACAGTGGGATCGGGATCCAACCATCATATGGAAGGTATGCAATCTCATTGCAAATTTCAACACTTGAAATTCCCGATGTGGTTTTTACCCCTAATACTCGTGACCTTGGCTAAGGTCAACAAATCACGAGCACTAGTCAAGCTCAACCCGTCATTTCTTGATTAATTAGACCCGTTCACATGACCCTTGGCTAAGGTCAACAAAGTCATATGCCCGTCCTAATTAATCTGCATCATATGCGTTTGTAGGAAGACATCACTTAGCTACCGTACACTACGCCTTGGCTAAGGTCAACAAACGTAGCACGAATACTAAGTACTCTACTTCCTAAAATGACGGAGGGTTGCGGATGATTTTTAAGAAAATCTTTAACGCTTTGAGCTTGATATCGTTGTAGAATCAAATGGTTTTCAAAAGGAGTGGCTTAAGCTCCGCAGTTTTGAAATATAGCTTTTTCATAAATAGCCGAGTAGTTTTCAAATCCGATTCTACAACATCTTTTTAGGTTTATTTTCTTTACATTAATCACATTAATGTAATCCCATCATTTAAGTCCTTAAGCCAATCACAGAAAAGAAACGAAAATAACACGTACGCTTATGCCATCCGCATTCGCCGCAATGTTCCGTTATGCACCGTTAGGTTACTTAACTAACGGCATACCGGGACGGGACTAGCGCGGGTGTAAAACATAAGCAACGTCTACTATATATCATATATATAATATGTCATTCGTCTCAGATATCACAGAACACAGGCAGCAGAAACATAGATATAACGTGGGATATCCTAGGACGTCCGTATTTAGTATTTAGCCAGAATAGAAAATACGGATTCCACAGTCGCGATGAATAGCCAAGCCCACACCGTGGACCCCTACGAGAGCGGCAAGTGACCCTACCAATTCTGGAGTTTAGGAGACCCGGTCTCGACTCCTCGAGATGGCCTCCCACTGAACCCCAGAACCCGGCCACCTGTGCTCCCCTCCTTGGGTCCATCCTAATGCGGAAAAGTAAATAATATACAACACTGGTGACACAACCTCAACCCGGAAGTGCCCCAAATAAAAGAATATTACATTACATTTGAATTTACATGAATGAAAATATAAAACTCTCAACTCACATAAAACCCCCCGGCTATTCAATCGCGACAATCCTGCACATCATATCTCAGCAACATATAATATCACATATCATCAACGTAAGTAAGTATGCGTACCCCGATTGTCGTTGATGTAGAGCAACGAAACCGGCGATATCGAACATACTACACTTACGGTCACAGAAAAGAAAGTGTAAAACTACAATATTTGGAATCCAGATTCTCTTTAGACATCATAAATGCGAAATATCACATATTTCGTATTTCATGCCTAAACTATATGAATTCCACATATTGTATCACATTCCAGATAAACAGACAGTATTAAAGTTTTCGAACAATCGATCAAATACTCAAGATTCACTAAAGCTCAACACTTGAGCAGAGTTCAAAAAAAACCGGAGTGTGACACAGTAGTAGCGGTCCAGCCGTAGAAGGGTCAAGCCAACGCCTCACATGTGGCACGCCGTACTGCCCCAAACCCTAAGGTTCAAAGGGCAGTTTAAGACGGTCACATAATCGAGTTAAGGTTTGTTGTCTTCTAGAGGGACCACCACAAAACTTGCACGTATCTCCAATATTTTCAAACCCCATGAAAAGTGAGTAAATGATAGTTGTTCGAACACTTCAATACTTTCTAGTTTACCCGGAAAAGGAAACGAAATGAAAATTCCAATCGAAACGACGAGTCCAAAAACATCTCCAGAATTTTTCAACAGCAGATTCAGATTAAACATACTCAAAATATACTATAGCAGGTAAGGAAAAATACTGTGCAAAATGGAGTAAAAGATCACCTTTTATGGCCGCGGATCCGCGGCCTAAGCCTGCTTGGGCCGCGGTTCCGTGGTCAAATGTATTGTTCAATGGCTCGAATTTTCCAGTTTTTCTTATATTTACCTGCTCTATTTTTTGAGAATTTTTAATTCTGAAAAAAGTCAGTATTTAAAAAATTTCCAGAGAGTGTCCCGTAAATCCGTATTTTGGTTCGATCGGAGTTTTTACTTCGCTAAAGCATCGCTTAACGTTCTAGGTTGGCTCTGATACCAATGAAAGGTTTGCATAGCACCCTATAATGAGTTTGGAAGCATCGCATGTCACAAAGTTCAAGTTTTTATGGTGCTAAACAAACACGCAAAGGAATCGATCCTAGAAAATTAAGGTTACTAAACTTTAAGCTAATAAAAATTAGGGTTTAGAGACTACAACCTTTGTAGCTCCCTTTTTGCTTGACTCCTTAGACTCTTAGGTGTTGGAGGAAGGTCCACTTGTAGTCCTCTCACGTCCACGACGATCCACCCGGAGTTTCCCGTCCAAGCTTGCAACTTTGGAAAAGCAAAGAGAACACTCTAATCAAGTTGGCTAAACTTGACTAGAATGATGTTGTGGCTAATGATCTCACTTCAAAATCCTATTTTTATGAGTATTTTGCTCTCTTGAAAGAAGTAGAGAGCAAAGCATCAAGGTTGATGAAGATGGTGGTCTTTTTGTGAAGAAGAGAATAATGGAACCCTTGAAAGAGAAAAGAAAAATAAGCATATATATTTTCTCTTTCTCATATCCAACCATGGTTAACTCTAAAGATATTATTGGATTAAAGTTAAAAGCACAAAAAGAAAATAAACCATGGGTTAAAAGGTAGGTGAGCATGGTAAGGTTAGGAAGAGTGTAGAAACTTTTTATGATTTAACCCATTTTCATTTTCTTTTGCTTTAATTTAAAAACAATAATAATCCATAAAAATAACCATGGTGTGATTCTTATATTGCGACCATTCTCATTGTATAAGCAACCCTGATAAAATGATGTATGTATGCATGTGTGCATGCACATCCATATGTGCATGAACAAGAATGAATGCATACATGCATGCATACATCCAAAATAAACAAGATAGGATTTGTATTGACAAGCTAATGATAAATCAACACTTGATTCACTAATCCGGTCATATCACATACGACCCGACCATTAGCAAGCCGCCCAATTAATATACGGTATCCTATACACGTATTTTAATCGGGTCCAAGCGCATATCGCATACGCGTACCACAACGTTTCGCCTGGACTAGGTAACTCCTATGTGGGACTCTAAGACTCGTCAATACACCGGCAGTGGGTGATGATCATATCAAGCACCCCCAAGCCGCAAGCGGTCATCTAAACGTAACGGCCACCCGGGTATTGAGCGATCAGAAGACAACAAGCGAACCTGCTACAACTCCCGTCGAGCCAACTGGCAACACTACCGTACAGTCCGGTCTCTTCGTCAGATATGCTGCATATCGAGCCTAGGGATGGTCACGTCGACCCCAATAACTCAATAAGTCGTGCCGGTGAATGGTCTATAACAGATCGAGAAACTACTGATAACACTTATCAGCAAATCTCAGCAGCCCTGGCCAGGGACTTGCTGTTATAACCAGTCGGGCACAGCACAGCATCAACTCCCAATACCGGGAGAGACGAAACCCCTCCTATCGCTCATCGTCTTCGTGTGTCTCGGGACTGTACCCAACGGCCACCTGTTTGCATGACTCAGTAGAGCCGTGGTAGGGTGGCAATCAAAGTACAGTGGGAGAACACACAAGACTCCATGACGATCTCGGGTCTACAGACTAACCTGTACCAGTGTCACCTGAGAACTGCTATCCGACGATATATATAATTCCATATAGGAGTTCTCGGTGAGTCCGTCCAGTGTACCCAGTCAGCACTGAGCACCCGTATATGATCTTGATGTCAAACATCGATGAATGTGGGAACATCCATCGCCCATCGTATGGGTCTACTATCATATACGCTAGTCTACTCTGGTATATCAATGCCCCGTCTCGATATACCTACGACTAGGGACTTTCCAGGATATGCTTATAGACTACAAATGTCCCACTAGTATGATCTCTATGATAATCAGAGTAGTCAAGCCGATATCCTCAGGGCTTTATCAGCATGTATGAATGAATAAAAGCATGATCAAATCAACATGTCAGATAAAGAAGAACCAGATAGCATACTATCATGTCGAGCAAGAATGCAAACTGAATATATATACATGTATAGATACATCCACTATCACATAATGGCCTCTAGGGCATACATATATCCAACAGTTTGTAGACCCGAGATCGTCATAGAGTCGTATATGATTCCGACTGTGCTTTGATTTCCACCATACCACGTCCAAGAGGGCGTGTAAAACGGTGGTTTTTGGGTACAGTCCCGAGTCACATGGAGACAATGAGCGATAGAAGGGGTTTCTTCTCTCCCGGTATTGGGGGTTGATGTTGCGCTGTGCTCGATTGGCCGTAACAGGGAAGTCCTGGCCATGGCTGTTTTAGAGATTTACTGGTAAGTGTTACCAGTAGTTTCTTGACCCGTTATGGGCCTCACATCGGCACGACTTATCGATTATTGGGGTCTGACGTTTACCATCCCTAGGCTCGATATGCAGCATATCTGACGAAGTGACCGGACTGCACGGTGGTGTTGCCGGTTGGCTCGACGGGAGTTGTAGCAGGTTCGCTTGTTTTCTTCTGATCGCTCAATACCCGGGTGGCCGTTATGTTTAGCTGACCGCTTGCGGCTTGGGTGTGCTTGATATGATCATCACCCACTACCGGCGTATTGACGAGTCTTAGAGTCCCACAAAGGAGTTACCTAGTCCAGGCAAAACGTTGTGGTGCGCGTATGCGATATGCGCATGGACCCGGTTAAAATGCGCGTATGAGATACCGTATATTAATCGGGCGGCTTGCTTTTGGTTGGGTCGTATGTGATATGGCCGGATTGATAAATCAAGTGTTGATTTATCATTTAACCATTAGATTTTCACTAGAAATCCTTTCTTGTATTTTTGGATGTATGCATGCATGTATGCATTCCTTCTAGATTCATGCAAATATGGATGTGCATGCACACATACATACATACATCATCCTTCATGGTTGTATATACATAGAAAATGGTCGCAATATAAGACTCACACCATGATTTTATATATATGGATATATATTGTATTTGTGTTAAAAACAAAAGAAAAGAAAAGGATAATTCATGGTTTACTTTCTACACTCTTCTTTGACCTAACCATGCTCACCCACAATTTAACCATGGATTAACTTTCCTTTTGTGTTTTAACTTAAATTCAATAATATCTTTATTGTTTAACCATGGTTTGAGATGAGAAGTGGAAAATATATATACATATATTTTCTTTTCTTTCATATGACAATATATATTCTCTTCTTCTTAAAAAGCCATCATCTTCTTCTTCCTTGCTCCTTTGCTCTCTAGATCTCTCTAGTAAGCAAAATAATCAACAAGATAGGATTTTGAAGTGAGAAAAAGAACCACAACACCATTCTACACAAGTCTTGCCCATTAGTGGAGAGTGTTAGCTTCCATTTTCTTTCTTGATCTTGTGAAGTTACAAGCTTGGACAAAGCGGACTCCGGGTGGATCATCGTGGACCTAGAGGAGTTCAAGTGGATCTTTTCCAAACCCCAAGTAGCCGAGGAGTCTAGCGTAAGGAGCTACAACCTGTTGTACTCTCAAAACCCTAGCTTTACCTGCTTGTGATGATGTGTTGTTTTTGAAACCCTAATTTTTCTAGGAATGATTCTTTGTATGCTTACTTAGCACTCTAAAAATTTTATCTTTGGTACATGTGATGCTTCCAAACCCTTCATGAGTTGCTAGGTAAACCTAACAGCGATCCCTTTCCAAATCAGTCTTGGGAGACATCTCTTTGGAGAGGGTGATTCCGTGACAAGCCGGTAGGTTACCGCGCTTAGAATCTTCCATACTGAATCTTTTCAATATGGTGTCAATGTACCTGGACTGCGAATGTCCCAACATCCTTTTAGATCTATCACGATAGATCTGGATCCCCAGAATGTAAGTGGCATCTCCCAGGTCTTTCATGGAGAATTTCTGTGATAAGAATCTTTTGACTGACTGTAACATAGGAATATCATTTCCTATTATGAGAATGTCATCCACGTACAAGACGAGGAATACTACAGCTCTCCCTACAGTCTTTCTGTATATGCATGGTTCATCTGGATTTTTGATAAAGTCAAATTCTTTGACAACATCATCAAAACAGATGTTCCAACTCCGAGATGCTTGCTTTAGTCCATAAATGGACTTAAGCAATTTGCATACTTTACCGCTGCTCCCACTCTGAATGAATCCCACTGGTTGATCCATATAGACACACTCTTCCAAATTACCATATAGAAAGGCCGTCTTTACGTCCATCTGCCAGATCTCATAATCGTGGAAGGCAGCAATAGCAAGAAGGACCCGAATGGATTTAACCATAGCCACTGGAGAAAAGGTCTCGTCATAGTCTAAACCAGGTCTTTGACGAAAACCCTTTGCAACAAGTCTAGCCTTATAGGTTTCAACCTGTCCATCTACACCAATCTTCTTTCTAAAGATCCATTTGCATCCTACGGGTTTTACCCCATCTGGAGCAAAGTCCAAAGTCCATACTTTGTTAGTGTGCATGGACTCCATTTCGGTCCGCATTGCATCCAGCCATTTTCCTGAGTCACCGCTCTGAATGGCTTGCTGGAAGCTAGTAGGCTCATCATACTCAATAGTGCAATCTTCTCTATCCCTGTCTATGAGAAAACCGTAGTATCTCTCGGGCGGATGAGACTGCCTACTACTCCTGCGGAGTGGCGTCGGGATGTCCCTTTCTTCTGAAACCTCTGGTTCTACCATACTTTTAGTAGTAGTTTGTGGTTCTGGAATTTCTTCCAGTTCTATTGCGCTCCCATTCTTCTGATTTTCTAAAAATTCAGCTTCTAAGAAATGGGCATGACGAGAAACAAAAACCTTTTGTTCCTCTGCGTAATAGAAATAATATCCCTTGGAGTGCTTTGGATATCCCACAAACTTACACTGTACTGAGCGTGCCTCGAGCTTGTCCGTATGCTGCCTTTTTACAAAAGCTGGACATCCCCATGTCTTAAAATGTTTTAGACAGGGTTTTTTCCCACTCCACATCTGATATGGTGTGGTAGGCACAGTTTTGGTAGGAACCTGGTTCAAAAGATATGCAGCTGATTCTAGTGTATATCCCCAGAATGATCGCGGTAACTCAGCCTTACTCATCATGGAACGAACCATATCCAATAGGGTTCGATTCCTCCTTTCTGATACACCGTTGTGTTGTGGTGTGTATGGAGGAGTAAGCTGAGAGAGAATTCCATTCTCTTTTAAGTAACTAAGGAACTCGGCACTTAAGTATTCACCACCTCGATCAGATCTCAGTGTCTTGATACTTTTGCCGGTTTGGTTTTCTACTTCATTCTTGTATTCTTGGAATTTCCCAAAGGCTTCAGATTTATGCTTCATTAAGAAGACATATCCAAACCTAGAGAAATCATCCGTAAAAGTAAGGAAGTAGGAATAACCTCCTCGCGCATGTGTAGACATTAGACCGCACACGTCACTGTGTACGAGTCCCAAGAGCTCGCTTGCTCTTACTCCGTGTCCAGTAAACGGAGTCTTTGTCATCTTTCCTATGAGACAAGATTCACAAGTATCATAAGATTGATATTCGAACGGATTCAAATATCCCTCTCTATGTAACTTAGTCAACCTTCTCTCATTGATGTAACCCAGTCTGCAATGCCATAAGAAAGCCTAATTAGTTTCCGGAGACTTTCTTTTATGTATGTTCTGGATACTGAAAATCTGAGCTTGATTTAATACGTATATTCCGTTTTGTAATGTACCTGACCCAATCAGAACTTGATTTAGGTGGATGTGAACCACATCGCTTATAAAAGTAAAATCATATCCTTCCTTAGAAAGTAAGGATACAGATATGATATTACAAGTTGTACCTGGTACATAAAAACAGTTACGCAGAATCAATATCTACCCAGTTGTTAGTCCAAGATGATATTCCCCTACGGATTCAGCGTTCATGTTCATTCCGTTAGCAACCGTGAGGGTCATATTACCTATCTCGATAACCCTACGGTTTCTTAGAGCCTATAATGAATTACAGATGTGAGATCCTGACCCGGTATCCAATACCCAGGAAGTAGGGTTAACTGACATACAGTTCTCTATCACAAACACACCCGAAGTCGAAGCCACAACATGCTTCGAATCCTGGCTACTGGCTTTGCTAGCCCTGCAATCATTCTGCCAATGCCCAATCCCATAACAATAGGAATGTCCCTTTTTTACTACATTTAGTCCCGAAACTTTTGTCTCTCTCTTTCCTTCTACTTCCCTGGTTTCCTTCAGGGTAGAAGGTAGAGACTGTAGAATCAAGTCAGTATCTGACTCGTTCTCCAACGTGGTCTTCAGGTCCTTTAGATCATTAATATAGCTAGTCATTGTAAGGACGTTGTCCCCTACAGATGACCCGACGGCCAACCTCGCTTGAGTTAATTCGGTCGAGGTCTCATATCTTGCGATATGAGATTGCTCTCCATATAAATCTTTGTTATGGAGAAAGATGGAAACTGAGTCCATCTTCTCGTGCTGCTTCTGGTATACACCATCAACTGAAGCTAAAATGAGGCACTTGGCTTTCGTTTTATCTTTTTCCCATGTCTGGCGGATATCCATATCCGTGACGGTGGAAACTGGACCTGGGACGGCGGGATCTGGAGTAGTAATAGGGTGGTCTATCTTGTCATAGGTAATGGACATCTGGACAGACCTTTGCCAGTCATAAAAGTCAGATTCAGTCAAATTGTTATCTAGATGTAACATATGTTTGGTCACAAGGTCGCTGCAATGAGAGAAAGAGAAGAAAACATTTTAGCATGATGCTGTTGCAAGTTTAGATTGGTTTTTAGTTTATCTAAACTTGATGGCTCCCACTGTTTCTCGAATTCTTCCTCAAACCATAAAAGAAGAATTAGCCTAAACTATTCTCACCGTACAATACTTGCTTTGTTAGTGTATATGCCCTAGAGGCAATTACTGTATCATACTAGTTTGTATATTACATGATGGAAGCTTGGGATATTCACAGTTGTATATACAATCTTGCTCGAAATGGTAGTATGCTACTTGGTTTGTCTCTGCTTTAATATGTGCATGTGTTTCTTTTAGCATATCGCTGATATACATATTGGTAGAGCCCTTAGGATCTTTGCTTGATTACCAGCGTTGTGATGGCGCTCACACTCGTGGGAGCTGGGTGATCTATAAGCATATCCTTATACAGGTCCCTAGTTGTTGGACTATCGAGACAGGGCATCGATACTCCGGAGTAGACTAGCGTATGCGCTTCTCATCCCAGTGTGGGAGACGGTCTGTCCCACAGCCGTCAGTACGTCGTACTTGAGATAGTATGCGGGTGCTCGTTAGGTTACGAGTACACTGGACAGGACTCGTCGGGGACTGTTGGTTGGTATTATACCTATCGTCAGTTATCAGTTCCTAGGTGACATGAGTACAACTTAGTCCGTTGACTTGACACTGTCACTTCGCCTCGAGTGTGTTCCCACTGCACTTTGATTACTACCCTACCACGGCTCAAAGGAGTCGTGCAAACAGGTAGTTTTTGGGTGCAGTCCCGAAGCACTTGGAGGCAGTGACGGTTAGACAGGATTCGTCTCTCCCGGTATTGGGGGTTGACATCGCGCTGTGTCCAGGAGAGCCATTACACGAGTAGTCCCTGGCCAGAGCAAGCGAGATATACTGGTAGGTTTCCAGTGTTATCTCAGGGTGTTCTGGGCTACACTCCGACACGACTTGTACTGCTATTAGGGGACTGACGTTCACCGCCCCTAGGCCCGCCATGCGATGTATCAGACGAACAGACCGGACTGCACGGAGATTGTCACATACAGGCTCAGTAGGAGTTCAGATGGGGTTCACCTCGTCAGTCTTCTTATCGACATCTACCTGGGGACCGTTACGTACAGCTAGTGCTGCTTGCGGTCAGTGGTTAAACCCCACTGCCAGCGTAGTGTCGAGTCTTTAGAGTCCCATACAGAGAGCTATTCGCCTTTAGGAAAAATGAGTAGAGGTCGCATGGTTTTGCGACAGGGTTCGTTCACATCCGCGCACTTGTGCACGTTTGCTGTCCGGACAGCTTATACTAGCGGGCTTTGGTTTAATCCGGATCCTAGTATATGATTTGGGATTGGCTTTTTCTCTTTGTATTCATGTTCCTCGGATCACGAATACGGGTGCGTATGCATAGTTGCTTGAGACAGAGGGAGAGGACTTTGATTAGGGTTAATGACTATTGTCATTTTATTAACCCTAATGCTTATGTGTGTATTATTGTTAATTGATATTAGTTTAATAATTGTGCATGGTTATGGTTGTTGACCATTTGACCCATCTTGACTTGTTGACTTTGTTGACACTTTGACCATCATCATTTCATTTGGAAGATGCTCTTTGATCCTTGCAATTTGCATTAAAAATGAAATGATAATGGTCATGTCTTGATTTAGCCATGACAATTATCTCACTAATTATCTAATTACAATAATTCACTTATATGAGAGAATGCTTCATATTATTCTCTCATTCTATTATTCACATTCTCTCTCTTGTTCTTCCTCTCCCTCAAGCTCTCCCCTCTCATGTGTTGAGAAACACTTGAGCTTGAGAAAAACCCTCTCTTGATAATCTCTACTCTCATCTAGGGTTCAAGGATTAGCACTTCTTGCACCCTAGTTACTTCTAGCTTGGAGTTGAAGCCAAAGGTTGAGGCTTTCGGGTGGATCTTTCTTTGACGGGAGAAGACGACAAAGGTGACCTCCTTCCACCACTCCAAAGAGTAAGGAGAGAAGGACTTAAAGCCCAAGGTATAACCTTTCTAGCACTTAGCTAGTTTCTAGTTAGCTTTAGCTTGTTTTTGTTTAGCAAAGATCCTTCATAGTCTAGTCCATGTTGCCTAAGTTCATAAAAATTCGATTTTTATTCCGTTTTCCGCCTCCCCGCAAGTACCGGGGTGGGCAACGTGGACTTACAGTGGTATCAGAGCCTAACTAAACATAAACTAGCTAGGTAGTAGAGTGTATCGAAGTTCGAATCGGAAAAATCGAAAAACCGAGTTTTCAAAACCCTAAGTTTCTGTTAAATTTTTTCTGTTCAAAACAAAATAAATTGTACTCCAAAAATCATCTCAGGGTTTTGTGAAGAAAGCCACCAAAAACGATCCAAAGATTCGACCAAAGAGCCGCGGTTCCGCGGCAATAGCAAGCTATTGCCGCGCAACCGCGCTCATCTTGGCTCTTCTCTGGGTCGAGTTTGGTGCAGTGTATTTCTGGCTTGGTTTTAGGATTTTTAAGATGGTTTATATGTGCCCAGATTTTCCAGAATAGAAATTTCTTTTTGGGGGCCTATAAATCCGTATTTTTTTCCGAACTTCAATACACTTTGACTAAAAGGTTATATCTGTGATGTTTATAGGTATTGAACGTCGGCTAATCGCTATATGTCGATTAGTCGGGGTTATACATATCTGTGATCTGTGATTGATGATGGTATGTGTATATGAATGGGTTGGATTGTCGCGGATGAATAGCCGGGGTGGATGTGAGATGAGTGTTGCTTTTTCTTTCATTCATTGTAACATGTAAATTGATGTAATATTATTATTTGTTTGGCCGCACAACCGGGTCGGGGTTGTAGCCGTCATTGTATAATTCTTTTTACTGTTTTTGCTCCTAGGATAGACCCATGGAGGGGGTGCACAAACTACCGGGTATCCCGAAGTGCCGAGTGGCCTACTCACGGTGGTAAGGGAGGTTGCTTCGCTTCGGGTACTTGGCGGGTAGTTTGCTGCACCCGTAGGGGTCTTGGGTGGGGTATTGGCTATTCACCACGACCGTGTGATCCGCTTTTCGTTGCAGGCTCGAACGGATTGCGGATTCCTAGTATATCCAATGTATTCATCTGTGATCTGTAATGTCTATCATTGCTATATATTTATATATGATAACTATTTAGGCGTTGCTTATGTTTTACAGCCGCGCTAGCCCAGCCCCCGCTCTGTCGTTAGTTAAGTAACCTAACAGGTGATGACGGGGCCCCGTGGAGAATGCGAATGGCATAAGCGTACGTCATATTTTGGTTGTTTTCTGCAATGGTAGGATTAAATGATGGGACTCATTAAAAGAACTAATGCAAGAAAATAAACCAAGTAAAAGTCGATTGGAACACTTTGAAAACCACTCGGTTCTTTTCAAAACTAAACTTTTAAACGCGGAGCATGAACTACTCCTTTTAAAAGCTATCTCGTTCCATCGATTATATCAAGTTCACTACGTTCACGGTTTCGCCAAAACCATCCGTAGGCCTCCATCATTTCAGTTAAATATTCGGTAGTATTCAAGCTATGTATTTTGACCTCACGCCAAGGCATAGTGATTGGTAGCTGCCGGATATTTATCTGTTGCATAGATAGAATGCGTTGGTTTGAGACAGTCGTACTGCCATTTTAGCCTACATCAAGGGTAGGTACGGGTGGGTTCAAATTAACCAGGATAATGATGGGAAGAACTTGACATGTGACTTATGACATTTTGACCTCACGCCAAGGTCATAAGAGCATGGGGCAAAAATCCACATCGGGAGTTTCATAAGTACTGAAATTTGCTAGCGCTGCATACCATTTGGAGTGTGATGATTCTGGTAGGATTCCTTCGGTTTTTTCACGCGATGATATTTGGATCCCGATCCTACTGTGAGTATATGCTACTCCTCGGGAAAACTCTCACTTAACGATCAATGCTATAAACTTAGTAGGTGTCTAGAAAGGTGTTAGCGGGGCTACGCCCATAGGGAAAAGAGGTTACTTAATTAAGGAACTTCGCGAAAGCGTTGGAAAACCTCCCTCGAAGTACCGACACTGGCCTGGCTGAACGGTTAAGCAAGTATTGTATGGTGAGATTGATCCTGACTAATCCTTTCTTTACGATTTGAGAAGGGATTCGAGAGACAGTGGGAGCCATCCAGTTTAGACAAATTAAAAACAACTCTAAACTTGCAAGAGCATCATGCTAAAGTGTTTCTTTTCTCTCTCCTAATTGCAGCGACCATTCAACCTGACCGGACTTAAGTTATTACTAGATAAAAACATATTGACAGGGCCAAACTACAAAGATTGGCTCAGGAATGTCAAGATGGCAATCACTTACGACAAGTTGGGGTATGTCCTTACCACCAAAGCTCCCCCTGTCCCAGGTCCCAAAACCAGTGTCGTAGATAGGGAAATCTACAAGACCTGGGAAATAGATTGCGCGAAGGCCAGATGCCTCGTACTAGCCTCGATGGACAACGAACATCAGAGGAGGCACGAGAATATGGACCTAGAGTCCATATTTCTTCATACAAAAGAACTGTATGGAGAGCAGTCTCGTATCGCAAGATACGAAGTGTCGAAGAAGTTATTTTTGGCAAGGTTGGCCGTCGGATCATCGGTAGCGGAACACGTGCTTAAGATGATTGGCTATATTGAGGAGCTCGTGGACCTTGGGACCACGTTGGAGAATGAACTTTATACTGACTTGATTCTCCAGTCCCTTCCTTCCACATACGCCCAGTTTATTCTTAACTTCAACATGCAAGGAAAGGAGGTTGAACTTTCCGAGCTTCTGAACATGTTGAGGAGTGCTGAGGGCACTCTACAGAAGGGTAGGGAGACATCCACTTTGTTTGTAGGAGGATCTTCCTCTTCTAGGTCCGAGGCGAAAGCCAAGGGCAAGAAGAAGAAAGCCCCCGCCAAACCAAGAGGCGGTGTCGGTAAAGTGGATACGAAGGGAAAAGGAAAAGCAACAAAGATAGCGGGAAAGCTGGTGGGGAAGGAAGAATGCTTCTATTGTCACAAAAGTGGTCACTGGAAACAGGATTGCAAGGCTTGGAAGGCCAGAACACAGGATTTGAAGCGAGTTGCAGCTTCAGCTTCAGGTGTGTATGTTATTGAAAACTGTCTATCAATAAACTCTACATCCTGGGTATTGGATACCGGATCAGGATCTCATATCTGTAATTCTTTGCAGGCGATGAGAAAGCGTAGAGTTTTGAAGGCAGGTGACATGACCCTCAGAGTTGCAAACGGTGCTAGCATGGATGCTGAGGCCGTGGGGGACTATCACCTGGGATTGTCGGATGGACACTTTTTGGTTTTGCGTAGTTGTTATTATGTACCAAATGCAACCTGTAATATCATTTCTGTATCTTTATTATCTAAAGAAGGTTATGAATTTGCATTTGTAAGTAATGTAGTGAACATTCACCTTAATCAAGTTTTGATTGGGTCTGGTACATTGAACAACGGTATATACATATTAAACCAGCCACAGATTTTCAATGTCCAGAATACACACAAAAGAAAGTCTCCAGAAATCGATAAAACTTTCTTATGGTATTGTAGACTGGGTCACATCAATGAGAGAAGGTTGACTAAGTTACATGCAGAAGGATATTTGGATTCGTTCGAAAATCAATCGTATGCAACTTGTCAATCCTGTCTCAAGGGAAAGATGACAAAGACTCCGTTCACTGGACACGGAGTAAGAGCAAGCGAGCTCTTGGGACTCATACACAGCGACGTGTGCTGTCCAATATCTACACATGCGCGAAGCGGTTATTCTTACTTCATTACTTTTACGGATGATTTCTCAAGGTTCGGATATGTCTTCTTGATGAAACATAAATCTGAAGCTTTTGAAAAGTTCCAGGAATATAAGAATGAAGTAGAAAAACAAACAGGCAAAAGTATCAAGGCACTGAGATCTGATCGAGGTGGTGAATACTTAAGTGCCGAGTTCCTGGGTTACTTAAAAGAGAATGGAATTCTCTCTCAGCCTACTCCTCCATACACTCCGCAACAAAACGGTGTATTGGAGAGACGGAACCGAACCCTATTGGATATGGTACGGTCTATGATGAGTAACGCTGAGTTACCGCGATCGTTCTGGGGATATGCGCTAGAATCAGCTGCATACCTTTTGAACCGAGTTCCAACTAAGACTGTGCCTACCATACCATATGAGTTATGGAGTGGGAAGAAACCCTATCTTCAATACCTGAAGATTTGGGGATGTCCAGCTTATGTCAAAAAGCAGCATACGGACAAGCTCGAGGCACGCTCAGTACTGTGCAAGTTTGTGGGATACCCAAAGAACTCCAGGGGGTATCTTTTCTATTACGCAGAGGAACAAAAAGTCTTTGTTTCTCGTAATGCCCATTTTCTAGAACATCAGTTCTTAGAAAAAGAAATAAGTGGGAGCGCAATAGAACTGGAAGAAATTCCAGAACCACAAGCTATTACTGAAAGCTTAGTAGAACCAGAGGGTTCGAAAGATCAGGACATTCCCACGCCACTCCGCAGAAGTAGTAGGCAGTCTCATCCGCCCGAGAGATACTACGGTTTTCTCATTGACGGGGATAGAGAAGATTGCATCATAGACTTTGATGAGCCTACTAGCTTCCAGCAAGCCATTCAGAGCATCGACTCGGTAAAATGGCTGGATGCAATGCGGACCGAAATGGAGTCCATGTACACCAACAAAGTATGGACGTTGGACATTGCTCCAGATGGGGTAAAACCCGTAGGATGCAAGTGGATCTTCAAAAGGAAGATTGGTGTAGATGGACAGGTTGAGACCTATAAAGCTAGACTGGTAGCAAAGGGTTTTCGTCAGCGACCTGGTTTGGACTATGACGAAACTTTTTCTCCAGTAGCTATGCTGAAATCCATTCGGATCCTTCTTGCCATTGCTGCCTTCCACGATTATGAGATTTGGCAGATGGACGTAAAGACAGCTTTTCTAAATGGACATTTAGAGGAGTGTGTCTATATGGATCAGCCAGAGGGTTTCATTCAGAGTGGGAGCAGCGGAAAGGTGTGCAAGTTGCTTAAGTCCATTTATGGACTAAAGTAGGCATCGCGGAGTTGGAACATCTGTTTTGATGAGAAGGTCAAGGAATTTGGCTTTATCAAAAATCCAGATGAACCATGCATCTATTGTAGATTTGTAGCGAGAACTGTAGTATTTCTCATTTTATACGTGGATGACATTCTCTTAATAGGAAATGACAACCCTATGCTACAATCTGTCATGGGGTTCTTGTCAAACAGGTTCTCCATGAAAGACCTGGGTGATGGCTCATACATTCTGGGTATCCGGATCTACCGTGATAGATCCAAGAGGATATTAGGACTTTCGCAGTCCAGGTACATCGACACCATACTGAAGAGATTCAGTATGGAAGATTCCAAGCGCGGTAATCTACCGGCTTGTCACGGGATCACCCTCTCCAAAGAGATGTCTCCCAAGACTGATTTGGAGAGGGATCGCATGTCTATTATACCATACGCTTCTGCGGTAGGTTCTATAATGTATGCGATGTTGTGTACCAGACCGGATGTGGCTTATGCACTGAGTGTGGTAAGCAGATATCAGTCAAACCCTGGGGAGAAACATTGGATAGCAGTAAAGAACATTCTCAAGTACCTGAGAAGGACTAAGGAGATGTTCTTGGTGTATGGCGGAAAAGACCTCCAGATTGAGGCCTTTGCTGACTCCAGCTTCCAGAGTGACAAGGATGATGCCAAGTCCATGTCGGGTTTTGTCTTTACCCTCAATGGAGGGGCGGTGTGTTGGAAGAGCTCCAAACAGGAAACCGTTGCTGACTCGACTATGGAAGCAGAATACATCGCTGCATCTGATGCCACAAAAGAAGCTGTCTGGATGAGGAAGTTCTTGAGAGAACTTCAGGTGGTTCCGTCCATTGTTGACCCAATACCTCTGTATTGCGACAACAACTGGGCTATAGCTTTAGCGAAGGAACCCAGGTCCCATTAGAAATCCAGACACATCTTAAGGCGGTATCACCTGATCAGGGAGATGATGGATCGCCAGGAGATCGAGGTTCGGAGGGTTGCTTCAGAAGATAACACAGCAGATCCATTCACCAAGGCCTTGCCCCAGACTCAGTTCGAGCGGCTGATCGAGATGATAGGTCTTCGATACGCCAGTACATGGCCTTAGTGCAAGTGGGAGATTGTTAGTGTATATGACCTAGAGGCCATTACTGTATCATACTAGTTTGTATATTACTTGATGGAAGCTTGGGATATTCACAGTTGTATATACAATCTTGCTCGAAATGGTAGTATGCTACTTGGTTTGTCTCTGCTTTAATATGTGCATGTGTTTCTTTTAGCATATCGCTGATATACATATTAGTAGAGCCCTTAGGATCTTTGCTTGATTACCAGCGTTGTGATGGCGCTCACACTCGTGGGAGCTGGGTGATCTATAAGCACATCCTTATACAGGTCCCTAGTCGTTGGACTATTGAGACAGGGCATAGATACTCCGGAGTAGACTAGCGTATGCACTTCTCATACCAGTGTGGGAGACGGTCTGTCCCACAGCCGTCAGTACGTCGTACTTGAGATAGTATGCGGCTGCTCGTTAGGTTACGAGTACACTGGACAGGACTCGTCGGGGACTGTTGGTTGGTATTATACCTATCGTCAGTTATCAGTTCCCAGGTGATATGAGTACAGCTTAGTCCGTTGACATGACACTGTCACTTCGCCTCGAGTGTGTTCCTACTGCACTTTGATTACTACCCTACCACGGCTCAAAGGAGTCGTGCAAACAGGTAGTTTTTGGGTGCAGTCCCGAAGCACTTGGAGGCAGTGACGGTTAGACAGGATTCGCCTCTCCCGGTATTGGGGGTTGACATCGCGCTGTGTCCAGGAGAGCCATTACACGAGTAGTCCCTGGCCAGGGCAAGCGAGATATACTGGTAGGTTTCCAGTGTTATCTCAGGGTGTTCTGAGCTACACTCCGACATGACTTGTACCGCTATTAGGGGACTAACGTTCACCGCCCCCCTAGGCCCGCCATGCGATGTATCAGACGAACAGACCGGACTGTACGAAGATTGTCATATACAGGCTCAGTAGGAGTTCAGATGGGGTTCACCTTGTCAGTCTTCTTATCGACATCTACCTGGGGACCGTTACGTACAGCTAGTACCGCTTGCGGTCTGTGGTTAAACCCACTGCCAGCGTAGTGTCGAGTCTTTAGACTCCCACACAGAGAGCTATTCGCCTTTAGGCAAAATGAGTAGAGGTCGCATGGTTTTGCGACAGGGTTCGTTCACATCCGCGCACTTGTGCACGTTTGCTGTCCGAACAGCTTATACTAGCGGGCTTTGGTTTAAGCCGGATCCTAGTATATGATTTGGGATTGGCTTTTTCTCTTTGTATTCGTGTTCCTCAGATCACGAATACGGGTGCGTATGTACAGTTGCTTGAGACAGAGGGAGAGGACTTTGATTAGGGTTAATGACTATTGTCATTTTATTAACCCTAATGCTTATGTGTGTATTATTGTTAATTGATATTAGTTTAATAATTGTGCATGGTTATGGTTGTTGACCATTTGACCCATCTTGACTTGTTGACCTTGTTGACACTTTGACCATCATCATTTCATTTGGAAGATGCTCTTTGATCCTTGCAATTTGCATTAAAAATGAAATGATAATGGTCATGTCTTGATTTAGCCATGACAATTATCTCACTAATTATCTAATTACAATAATTCACTTATATGAGAGAATGCTTCATATTATTCTCCCATTCTATTATTCACATTCTCTCTCTTGTTCTTCCTCTCCCTCAAGCTCTCCCCTCTCATGTGTTGAGAAACACTTGAGCTTGAGAAAACCCTCTCTTGATAATCTCTACTCTCATCTAGGGTTCAAGGATTAGCACTTCTTGCACCCTAGTTACTTCTAGCTTGGAGTTGAAGCCAAAGGTTGAGGCTTTCGGGTGGATCTTTCTTTGACGGGAGAAGACGACAAAGGTGACCTCCTTCCACCACTCCAAGGAGCATGGAGAGAAGGACTTAAAGCCCAAGGTATAACCTTTCTAGCACTTAGCTAGTTTCTAGTTAGCTTTAGCTTGTTTTTGTTTAGCAAAGATCCTTCATAGTCTAGTCCATGTTGCCTAAGTTCATAAAAATTCGATTTTTATTCCGTTTTCCGCCTCCCCGCAAGTACCGGGGTGGGCAACGTGGACTTACATGCTTAACCGTTCAGCCAGGCAGGTGTCGGTACTTCGAGGGAGGTTTTCCAACGCTTTCGCGAAGTTCCTTAATTAAATAACCTCTTTTCTTTGGGGGCGTAGCCCCACTGACACCTTTCTAGGCACCTACTTGGTTTATAGCATTGATCGTTAAGTGACGAATCTCCTGATAAGTAGTATATACTCACAGTAGGATCGGGATCCAAAATATCATCGTATGATAATGTTGAAGGAATCCTACCAACATTCATCGAACTCCAAAATGGTATGCTCTCTCTGCAAATTTCAGTTTCTTTAGAAATTCCCGATATAAATTTTTGCCCCATGCTTTTATGACCTTGACTAAGGGCCAACAAATCATAAGTCACATGTCAAGTTCTACCCGTCATTATCCAGGTTAATTTGAACCCACCCGAACATACTCTTGACTAAGGGCCAACAAAGTAATACGACTGTCCCAAACCAACGCATCTATCTATACAACAAATGAATACCCCAGCAGCTACCAAACACTATGTCTTGACTAAGGGCCAACAAATATAGCTTGAATACTACTGACCATCCATAAGAAATGACGGAGGGCTACGAATGGTTTTGGCAAAACCGTGAACGTAGTGAACTTGATTTAATCGAAGGAACCTGATACTTTTTAAATGGAGTGGTTAATGCTCCGCAAAAAAATCTGATCTTTTAAAATAACCGAGTGGTTTCTTTTAATTTTGTTCCAACGACTTAACTTTGGTTTATTTTCTTTGCATTATAATAATGCGTCCCATCACTTATCTTATCATTGCAGAAAACAACGAAAATACCACATCCTCTTATGCCATCCGCATTCGCCACGGGGTCCCGTCATCACCCGTTAGGTTACTTAACTAACGATAGAGCGGGGGCTGGGCTGGCACGGGTGTAAAACATAAGTGACGTCTAATAGCTACTATATATAGATATTGTACATTCGTCAGACGCAACAATAAGCATTCCAGATCACAGATGAACTTTATTGGATATGCTAGCAATCCGCATTTTCTTTGAGCCTGCAATAAAAGACGGATTACACAGTTGTGATGAATAGCCATTACCCCACCCTAGACCCCTACGGGTACGGCAAACTACCCTTCAAGTACCCGAAGTGAAGCGGTCTCCCTCAACAACGTGAGTAGGCCGCTAAACACTTCAACGTACCCGGTAGTTTGTGTACCCCACCTTGGGTCTATCCTAGGAGCAAAAACAGTAAAAAGAAATAATACAACGGTGGCAACAACCGCAACCTGGATGTGCCCCGCAAAAGAATATTACATCATATTACATTTACATCGAATGAATGAATATTAAACATGTCTCAAACCTCGGCTAATCATCACAACATTCCAATCAAGTCCATATACACAAACAGTAAACTTTACAGAAATGTGCAACCCCCTGCCAACCGACATACTAGCAATTAGGGGAGGTTTACGAACACATTAAACATTACAGATATAAACCCAATTAAAAAATATCTTAGAACATCGATCGACTACCTTTATCCGTGTCTACCCCAAAAGCAAAGCAACACTGAAGTAACCTGGGTAGAAACAGAACATTCTGGAAAACAGAAATCCATAAAATATGAATTACAGAGGAAATCCGAGTCAACTCGGTGTTGACTCGGCGGCGGATCCGCGGCCAAAAGCACCATCTTGTCGCGGATACGCGGCCATCTGGCCGAGTTAGGGTCTCGTATTTTCTTAGAATTCTTATATTTCCCTGCTGTGAATTTTAAGGCATATCAAATAATTTTTTAGACAAGTTTAAAATTAACAGAACTGTTAGGGTAAGGTTTTTCGTTTTTCGCATTTATCCGTCGATCGAACTTCTAATTTGTTGCTAACAAGCTAGTAATGGTTTAGTTGGCTCTGATACCACTGTAAGTCCATGTCACGCACCCCACGAACTTGCGGGGAGGCGGAATATATGAAAAACGATTATCAAAGCTTCATAACACGGACTTGAGCGCATGAATCGTATCTAAACCGTTACTAACTATCTACGAGAGGTTTAACTACTCGGATTCGAACTTATACCTCATGTTACATGTCCTTCGGGTCTTCATCGCTGTCCTCCACTTCTCGTAGGCTCCTTGGAAAATCGGCACCTCAACGGCCTCCTCGAGTCAAAGACGATCCACCCGAGAGCTCCTACGCCAAGCTTGATCTCTAACTTGAGATAACTAGGTTGCTCAAAGTGCTAATCTAAGCTACCTAGGGGATATAGAGTGAGGTTATGGATGTATTAGTCTAGCTAACCCTTGATCTCAACTCATGAGAGGTTAAGGTTAGGGTTTCAAGAATGAGAGAGCTTGAGGAGAGAGAAGGTGATGATAAGAATGAAATATGATATTGTTTCTCACTTGATATACGAAGCATAATGAATAACTGAATAAATGAATAAAATGAGATTATTCATCATGCTACATAAATGCATTATGAGTGATTCACTATGTGAGTCATTAAGCATTTAATAATGCATTAATGATATGATGAATCACACATAATGAGTCACAATATAATTTAATGCTAATGCCACCTTACCCCCCAAGTCACCATGCTTCTAGAAGCTTCCCGACAAATTACGAGAACGCCCCTACAATCCGTGAAAACTCGGAAAAACTTTAGACTGTATAAATCCAATAACCCGATACTAGAATCTGGCTTAAACCAAAGCCAGATAGTAAAAACTGTCCGAACATCGTACGTGCGTTTAAACACGTATGCGTCCGAACCCTTGTCGTAAAACCATACGACCTCTATATCGTTTCGCCTGGAGCAGGGAAACTTTTTGTGTGGGACTCTAAAGACTCGACACTACGCTGGCAGTGGGTTTAACCACAGACCGCAAGCGGCACTAGCTGTACGTAACGGTCCCCAGGTAGATATCGATAAGAAGGCCGATAAGGAAACCCATCCGAACTCCTACTGAGCCTGATGTGACAATCTCCGTACAGTCCGGTCTGTTCGTCTAAGACTATCGCATATCGAGCCTAGGGGGCGGAAAGCGTCAGTCCCCTAATAGCGGTATAAGTCGTGTCGGAGCGTAGCCCATTACACCCTAAGAAATTACTGGAACCTACCAGTAAATCTCGCTTGCCCTGGCCAGGGACTTTGCGTAATGGCTCTCTGACACAGCGCGATATCAACTCCCAATACCGGGAGAGACGAATCCTGTCTAACCGCCACTGCCTCCAAGTGCTCGGGACTGCACCCAACTGCTACCTGTTTGCACGACTCCTTTGAGCCGTGGTAGGATAGCAATCTAAGAACTGTGGGACACACTCGAAGTGAAGTAGCAGTGTCAAGTCTGCGGACTATGCTGTACTCATGTCATCCGGGAACTGTTGACTGACGACGGGTATAATACCAACCAACAGTTCCCCTGCGAGTCCTGTCTGGTGTACCCGTAACCTAACGAGCACCTGTATAATATCTCCAGTACTACGTACTGAAGGCTGTGGGACAGACCATCTCCCCAACTGGGATGAGAAGCGTACACACTAATCTACTCTGGAGTATCGATGCCCGGTCTCGATAATCCTACGACTAGGGACTATTATAGGATGTTGCTTATAGACTACCGAGCCCCCACTAGTGTGACTACCATCACAACGCTGGTAATCAAGCAAAGAACCTATGGGCTCTACTAATATGTATAAGTGATACGTTACAAGAAACATATGCACATATTAAAGTAGATACAAATCAAGTAGCATACTACCATATTTAGCAAGACTGTATATACAACTGTGAATATCCCAAACTTCCATTAAGTAATATACATGCAAGTATGATACAATAATGGCCCCTAGGGCATATACACTAACAGTATCAGACTCACACCATGGTTAATATAATGTTGGGTTTTATTTATCTAAAGTTAATCAAATTAGATGGTAATTAGTCACATGGTTCAAGCTCGTAGAAGCTTGTGGAACCATTGACTAAGTCCACTCATTTGTTTTACTTGTAGATATTTATTAACCTAACCATTATACTTAGCCTTGGTAAACTCTCTATATGAGTTAGTGTATGACACTAACTCACCCATGGTTCATATTCTCACCTCATGAGTTCATTCCCTCATTTCTTCATTGATCATCTTCTTCTTCGTGAGAGAATAGGCTTGCTAGCTTTTTCTAAGGTGAGAAAATATTGTGAGAAAAAGAAAACTAAAGAGAGCCCATTTCCTACTTCATCATCCTCTACTATTAGCCATTTAATAGAGGATGTTTGCTTCACTAAACCCAAATTTAGTGAAGAGGTAGCATGAGTTTGAGTCTCCTCAACGTAGATCATCTTCAGCCTCGAAAACTTCGAGCAAGCTTATTCATTTCTTCATGTGAACCCTTACTATAGTTCGGGAGTTCACTAATTGGAGCGAAGGGACAACTACACGGAGTTTTAGAAGTGAAGGACCGGTCTACAAAGGTTGTATTCCTCATTCACTTAGATGTTAAGATGTTAACATTGCTTGTTTGTTTGAATCTCTAGTTAAAGATTCTAGGTTAGGGTTCTTTAGAACGACAAAAATTTGAAAACGACATCGACGATGCCTCCCGAAACTTTGCTGCCGCGCCAAATAACCGCACATTTTGCTCCTCATGGTGGTATAAGATATTCCCTTACAAATGTTTGGGATATCCTAATAAACTTATACAGAGCTGACCTTGCCTCGAGCTTGTCCGGATTTTTCTTTTCAACATAGGCCGGACAGGCCCATATCTTAACTCGTTTAAGACATAGTATTTTCACATTTCATATCTCATATGTAGTGGCAGGCCCTAATTTGGATGGAACCGCATTCAACAGGTATGCAGCTTCTTAATTGCATAACTACAAAAAAAAAGGCAACTTAGCAGTACTCATCATAAAGCGCACCATATCTCATAGGGTGCGATACCTCCGCCCCGATATACCGTTGTGCTGTGGTGTATTCGAAGGAGTAATCTGAGAGAGAATCCCATTCTCTGTTTATAAAATCCAGGAACTCTATGCCCAAGTATTCGCCTCCTCGATCATATTGAAGGATTTAATACTTCTACTCATCTGGTTCTCAACTTTAAGCTTATATTCCTTGAATTTCTTAAAAGTTTCAGACTTGTGTTTCAACAGGAACATATGTCCGAATCCTGAGAGAAGATCATCGAATATATTGAAGTACAAAGAACCAACCTTGGCATTTGTAGACATAGGACCGTATACATCATTATGTATCTGTCCCAAGAGTTCATTAACTCTTTCTCTGTTTCCAGTAAACGGAGTATTGGTTATTTTACCTTTAAGACAAGGCTGGCAAGTATCATAGGATGAAAATTTGAACAGATTCTCATATTCATCCTTATGTAACTTAGCTGGCCGTGTCGCATTGATATGACCTAGTCTACAATACCGCAAGAAGGATTCGTTCATTTCTGAACTATTCCTCTTGTGTGTGTTTTATGCTTTGAACCGTGGTTTGATTTAGAACGAATATGTTATTATATAACGTGCCTGATCCAGTCAACTCTTGATTCAGGAAAATGTTCACAACATTATCCTCCAATAGAGAATTATATCCTTCTTTAACTCATTAAAGAAAATGATGTAATGTTGTATATCAGGTTCGGTATGTAATAACATTCATTCCGAATCAATGTATCAATACAAGGTGATATTTGCCAACTGATTTGGCTGTAACACATGCACCATTCTCTATACTTAGAGACATATCACCCATTCCCAGTTCTCTACCTATCTGTAGCCCATGTAACATATTACAAATGCGGGATCCTGATCCGGTATCATAAACCCAGGACGTAGAGGATACTGAAAAACAGTTCTTGGTAATGAACACAGCCGAAGAAGATACATCAGCATGCACTTTCTTCGATTGGGTGGCATAGGAATCCAGATATTCCCGTATTTCCTGCTCGGACATATAACAATTATAAGATAGAGCGGAACCAACGTTCCCCAGCTCAGTATAATAAGCAGGTTCGGTCAATGCATCCATATTATTATCTTGATTAAGGCATGACATGGTCGCTACAAAGAAAGAGAGAGAGAAGAAAACACTTTGCGTGCAATCTTGCAAGATTAGATTGGTTATTTTTTTATCTAATCAGGATGGCTCCCACTGTTTTTATCAAATCTTCCTTCAAATCCTAAAAGGTAAGACTAGCCGGGATTAATTACACCCTACAAGTTCACCAATCTTTCGGCCAGGCCAGTGTCGGTATTTTGAGGGAGGTTTCCCATGCTTTCGCACGGACCTAATTAAAATAGACCTCGTTTTCCAAGAGGCATAACCCCGTTAACACCTTTCTAGTCACCTACTTGATCGGCTAATTGTAATGTGTAAAACTCTCCCATGAGTAACTCTTACTCGCAGTGGGTATCGGGATCCAACTATCTCGTAGAAGGTATGCAATCTCATTGAAAATTTCATCACTTGAAATTCCTGATAATCTTTTACCCTTAGTGACTTAGTACCTTAACTATGGTTAACAAATCATAAGCACTAGTCAAGTTCTACCCGTCATTTCATGATTAATTAGACCCACCCATATGACCCTTAACTATGGTCAACAAAGTCACATGACTGTCCTAATTAATCGCATCATATGCTGTATAGGAAGACATCACTTAGCTACCGCACACTACGCCTTAACTATGGTCAACAAACGTAGCACGAATACTAAGTACTCTACTTTCTAAAATGACGGAGGGTTACGATAGGTTTTTAAGAAAACCTTTTGCGTAATGAACTTGATATCGTCGTAGAATTGAGTGATTTTGAAAAGAAGTGTTTTTGAGGCTTTTACTAGTTTTGCTAAAGAGGTCACTCCGGGTGAAGGGATCTCGGCTCTTTCCTTATCGAATAAGGTGCAGGATATTTCACAAATACCACTATGCAAAGCAAAAACTGTAGAAGCAATCAAAAGACAAACTGAGTGGGTTGTAGCATCTGCTAGTTTCGCTAAAGAGGTCACTCCCGGTGAAGGGATCTCGGCTCTTTCCTTATCGAATAAGGTGTTGGATATTCTAAAATGAATACCGCTATGCAAAGCAAGAACTAGAGCTACCAGTTTTTAAAACAAGTTTCTGTAAGTCTATATCGCTCACCCCGCAAGCTACCGAGGAGGCGGAATAAGAAAAAATCAAAACTTTTTTACATAACAACATAGACTTTCTCGAGGATCTTTGCTAAACCGTTTCTATCAAACAAACTAGAGGTTCTATCTACTATGCTTAGGAGATTATACCTCATGCAACAAGTCCTTCGGTTCTTTTCTCCATTGTCCTCCTCGTCCATGTGAGCTCCGAGGATCGATCCGGATCTTGGTCACCTCCACGGCCTCCTAGAGTCGAAGATGATCCACCCGAGAGTCTGTAGTCCGAGCTCTACCTCAAGCCGAGGTAACTAGGGCAACAAGTTTGCCATGCTTGATGTCCTAGGTGATGTAGAAGAAGAAGCTGGATTTGTTTGTCTATTTAGAACCTAATTTGCTCAACACATGAAACTATTAGGAAATGCTAGTGAGGAAGAAGAAGGAGCAACCATGGGAGCTCTCTTTTGATGAGAGAGAATGAGCAAGAGATAATGATCCAAGAGAGAAATAATTACTAATCTTCTATCATAATAAATTGTGATGGAAACCTCGATTTGACCATTATCATGTCAAGTTAAATCCAATGCCAAAGAAGCATCTAGTGCTCACAAAAATATCCAAGTCAACAATGGTCAACTAGGTCAAATGGTCAACATGGTCAAAGGGTCAAAGCAATTAGCCAAAACACAATTATCATTAAAAAGATTAGTAAATATTTTCCTCCACCTCATAATTGTTTTGACCAAGTCAATGGTCAAAACCCTAATGAGGCACCTCCTTCTTCGCTCCTCACAACCGTGCATACACACCCGCATCCGCATTCCGCAGAATACGAATGCACAGAAGACAAAACTAATATATCTATACAATACTAGGATCCGGCTTAAACCAAAGCCCACTAGTATTATCCGCCCGAACATCATACGCACATAAGTGCACGTAAGTGATCGTAGCCCTGCCGTAAAACCATACGGCCTCTACACCTTTTGCCCAGTGCAGGGAAACTCTCTGTGTGAGACTCTAAAGACTCGACACTACGCTGGCATTGGGTTTAACCACAGACCGTAAGCGGCGCTAGCTGTACGTAACGGTCCCCAGGCAGATGTCGATAAGAAGGCCGATGAGGTAAACCCATCTGAGCTCCTACTGATCCTGAATGTGACAATCACCTTACAGTCCGGTCAGTTCGTCTATGAGTATCGCATGTCGGGCCTAGGGGGCGGTAAACATCAGACCCCTAATAGCGGTACAAGTCATGCCGGAGTGTAGCCCAGAACACCCTGAGAAACTACTGGAAACACTACCAGTAAATCTCGCTTGCCCTGGCCAGGGATTTTGTGTAATGGCTCTCCGAGACACAGCGCGATATCAACCCCCAATATTGGGAGAGACAAATCTTGTCTAACCATTACTGCCTCCAACTGCTTCGGGACTGCATCCAACTACTACCTGCTTGCACGACTTCTTTGAGCCATGGTAGGGTAGTAATCAAAGTACAGTGGGAACACACTCGAGGCGAACTAGCAGTGTCAAGTCGACGGCCTAAGCTGTACTCCTGTCACCTGGGAACTGCTATCTGACGATAGGTATAGTACCAACCAGCAGTTCCCTACAAGTCCTGTCCGGTGTACTCGTAACCTAACGAGCACCCGCATACTTTCTCCAGTACGACGTACTAATGGCTGTGGGACAGACCATTTCCCCTGCTGGGATGAGAAGCGTATACGCTAGTCCACTCCGGAGTATCTATGCCCCGTCTCGATAATCCTATGACTAGGGACCTGTATAAGGATGTGCTTGTAGATTACCCAACCCCCACTAGTGTGACTGCCATCACAACGCTGGTAATCAGGCAAAGATCTTAAGGGTTCTTCTAATATGTATAAGCGATATGCTAAAAGAAACAGACGCACATATTAAAGTAGAAACAAACCAAGTAGCATACTACCATTTTGAGCAAGACTGTCTATACAACTGTGAATATCCCAAGCTTTCATTAAGTAATATATAAACTAGTATGATACAGTAATGGCCTCTAGGGAATATACACTAACAATCTCCCACTTGCACTAGGGCCATGTACAGGCGTATCGAAGACCTATCATCTCGATCAGCCGCTCGAACTGAGTCTGGGGTATGGCCTTCATGAATGGATCTGCAGTGTTATTGTCTTAATCTACTCTCTTCACCTCGATCTCCCGGCGATCTACGATCTCCCTGATCAGGTGGTACCGCCTCAAAATGTTTTTGGACTTCTAATGGGACCTGGGTTCCTTTGCTAAAGCTATAGCGCCGTTGTTGTCGCAATACAAAGGTACTGGATCAACAATGGTAGGAACCACCTGAAGCTCCGTAAGGAACTTCTTCATCCAGACAGCTTCTTTTGCGGCATCGCAAGCATCTATGTACTCCGCTTCCATTGTCGAGTCAGCAACGGTTTCCTGCTTGGAGCTCTTCCAACAAACCGCCCCTCTATTGAGGGTAAAGACATGACCCGACATGGACTTTGAGTCACCCTTGTCACTCTGGAAGCTGGATTCAGCAAAGGCCTCAATCTGGAGGTCTTTTCCGCCATACACCAAGAACATCTCCTTAGTCCTTCTCAGGTACTTGAGAATGTTCTTTACTGCTATCTAGTGTTTCTCCCCTGGGTCAGACTGATACCGGCTTACAACGCTCAGTGCGTATGCTACATCTGGTCTGGTACACAACATCGCATATATTATAGAGCCTACCGTAGATGCGTAGGGTATAGATGACATGCGAGCCCTTTCTAAATCAGTCTTTGGAAACATTTCTTTGGATATGGTGATTCCATGACAAGCCGGTAGGTTACCGCACTTTGAATCTTCCATACTGAATCGTTTCAGTATGGTGTCGATGTACCTGGACTGCGAAAGTTCCAACATCCTCTTAGATCTATCACGATAGATCTGGATCCCCAGAATGTAGTTGGCATTGCCCAGGTCCTTCATGGAGAACCACTGTGACAAGAATCCTTTGACTGACTGTAGGGTGGGAATGTCATTTCCTATCAAGAGAATATCATCCACGTACAAAACGAGGAATACAATAGTTCTCCCTACAATCTTACTATATATGCATTGTTCATCTAGATTTTCGATAAAGTCGAATTCTTTGACAGTATCATCAAAGCAAATGTTCCAACTCTGTGATGCCTGCTTTAGTCCACAAATGGACTTAAGTAACTTGCACACTTTACCGCTGCTCCCACTCTGAATGAAACCCTCCGGCGGATCCGTATAGACGCACACTTCCAAATTTCCATTCAGAAAAGCCGTCTTCACGTCCATCTGCCAGATCTCATAATCATGGAAGGCAGAAATGGCAAGAAGGATCCGAATGGATTTGAGCATAGCCACTGGAGAAAAGGTTTCATCATAGTCCAAACCAGGTCTTTGACGAAAACCCTTTGCAACTAGTCTAGCTTTATAGGTTTCAACCAGCCCATCTATATCAATCTTCTTTCTGAAGATCCATTTGCAGCCTACGGGTTTTACCCCTTCTGGTGCAATGTCCAAAGTCCAAACTTTGTTGGTGTACATGGACTCCATCTCGGTCCGCATTGCATCCAGCCAGTTTACCGAGTCACCACTCTGAATGGCTTGCTGGAAGCTAGTAAGCTCATCATTTTCAATGATGCAATCGTTTCGATCCCCGTCTATGAGAAAACCGTAGTATCTCTCGGGCGGATGAGACTGCCTGCTATTTCTGCGGAGTAGCGCTAGGATGTCTGGTTCTCCTGAAACCTCTGGTTCTACCAAGCTCTCAGTAATAGCTTATGGTTCTGGAATTTGTTCCAGTTCTACTGTGCTCCCACTTATCTGATTTTCTAAAAACTCAGTTTCCAAGAAGTGGGGATGCTGAGAAACAAAAACCTTTTTTTCCTCTGCGGAATAGAAAAGATACCCCCGGAGTTCTTGGGGTATCCCACAAACTTACACAGTGCTGAGCGTGCCTCGAGCTTGTCCGCATGCTGCTTCTTTACAAAAGCTGGACATCCCCATGTCTTAAGATATTTAAAACAAGGTTTCTTCCCACTCCACATCTGATATGGTGTGGTAGGCACTGTCTTGGTTGGAACCTTGTTCAAAAGATATGTAGCTGTTTCTAGTGCATAATCCCAGAAAGATCGCGGTAACTCAGCCTTACTCATCATGGAACGAACCATATCCAATATGGTTCGATTCCTCCTTTCCGATACACCATTGTGTGGTGGTGTGTATGGAGGATTAAGCTGAGAGAGAATTCCATTCTCTTTTAAGTAGCCTAGGAACTCGGCACTCAAGTATTCACCACCTCGATCAGATCTCAGTGTCTTGACACTTTTTCCTGTTTGTTTCTCTACTTCATTCTTGTATTCTCAGAATTTCTCAAAGGCCTCGGATTTATGCTTCATCAGGAAGACATGGCCATACCTAGAGAAATCATCCGTAAAAGGAATGAAGTATGAATAACCACTTCACGTATGTGTAGACATTGGACCATACACGTCACTGTGTATGAGTCCCAAGAGCGAGCTCGCTCTTACTCCGTGTCCAGTTAACGGAGTCTTTGTCATCTTTCCCATGAGACAAGATTCACAAGTTGCATAAGACTGATATTCGAACGGATTAAACTATCCCTCTTTATGTAACTTCATCAACCGTGTCTCATTGATGTGACCCAGTCTATAATACCATAAGAAAGCCTGATTTATTTCCGTAGACATTCTTTTAAGTATGTTCTGGACACTGAAAACCTGAGCTTGATTTAGTACGTATATACCGTTATCTAATGTACCTGACCCAATCAGAACTTGATTTAGGTGGATATGGACCACATCGCTTACAAAAGTAAAATCATATCCTTCTTTAGAAAGTAAGGATACAGATATGATATTACAAGCTAGACTAGGTACATACAAACAGTTACGTAGAATCAATATCTGCCCACTTGTCAATCCAAGGTGATATTCCCCTACGGATTCAGCGTCCATGCTCATTCCGTTTGCAACCTTGAGAGTCATATCACCTAACCTGATAACTCTACGATTTCTCAAAGCCTGTAATGAATTACAGATATGAGATCCTGATCCGGTATCTAGTACCCAGGAAGTAGAGTTAATCGACATACAGTTTTCTATTACAAACACACCCGAAGCCGAAGCCACAACATGCTTCGAATCCTGGCTACTGGCTTTTAAAGCCCTGCAATCCTTCTGCCAATGACCTTTCCCATAACAATAGGAATGTCCCTCCTTCACTATATCTAGTCCCGAAACTTTTGCCCCTCCTTTTCCTTCTACCATTCTGGTTTCCTTCAGGGTATCAGTAGAAGGTAGAGACTGTAGAATCAAGTCAGTATGTCACTCGTTCTTCAACGTGGTCCTCAGGTCCGTGAGCTTATCAATATAACTTGTCACTGTAGGGACGTTGTCCCGTACAGATGACCCGACAGCCAACCTCGCTTGAAGCAATTCGTTCGAGGTCTAATATCTTGCGATACGAGATTGCTCACCATATAAATTTTTGTTATGGAGGAAGACAGAAACTAAGTCCATCTTCTCGTGCTGCCTCTGGTATGCACTATCAACTGAGGCCAACACGAGGAACTTGGCATTCGCACAATCTTTTCCCGATGTCTTACGGATGTCATCATCCATGACGGCGGAAACTGGACCTGAGATGGCAGGGTTTTGAGTAGTGAAGAGGTGTCCCAGTTTGTCATGGGTATTGGACATCTGGATAGACCTTTGCTAATCAATATAGTCAGATTCAGTCATTTTATTATCTAAATGTAACCTATGTCTGGTCACTGGGTCGCTACAATTAAGAGAGAGAGAAGAAAACACTTAGCATGATGCTCCTTGCAAGTTTTAAATTGGTTTTTAATTTATCTAAACAGGATGGCTCCCACAGTTTCTCGAATCCTTCCTCAAACCATATAAGAAGAATTAGTCAGGACCGATCTCACCATACAATACTTGCTCAACCGTTCATCCAGGCTAGTGTCGGTACTTCGAGGGAGGTTTTACGACGCTTTCGCGAAGTTCCTTAATTAAATAACATCTTTTCCCAGGAGGCGTAGCCCCGCTAATACTGTTCTAGGCACCAACTTGGTTTATAGCATTGATCGTTAAGTGAAGAGTTTCCCGAGAAGTAGCGGATACTCACAGTAGGATCGGGATCCAAATATCATTGTGAGATAACGCTGATGGAATCCTACCAACATTATCAAACTCCAAATGGTATGAAGCACTAGCAAGTTTCAGTTTCTTTAGAAACTCCCGATGTGGATTTTTGCCCCATGCTCTTATGACCTTGACGAAGGTCAACAAATCATAAGTCACATGTAAAGTTCTACCCATTATTGTCCAGGTTAATTTGAACCCACCCGTGTATACCCTTGATGAAGGTCAACAAGGTAATACGACTGTCCCAATCCAACGCATCTATCTATGCTACATATGAACACCCAACAGCTACCAATCATTATGCCTTAACGAAGGTCAACAAACATAGCTTGAATACTATTGAATAATCATATGAAATGACGGAGCGCTACGAATGGTTTTGGCGATACCGTGAACGTAGCGAACTTGATATAATCGAAGGAACCTGATAGCTTTTAAGAGGAGTGGTTTAAGCTCCGCGTTTTTAAAAGTTTTCTGTTTTTGAAAAACCGAGTGGTTTTGAAATTGTTCCAACGATTCAGTTTTGGTTTTTTTTCTTTGCATTAATATAATGCGTCCCATCAATTAATCCTACCATTGCAGAAAACAACGAAAATATAACGTACGCTTATGCCATCCGCATTCGCCACGGGGCCCCGTTATCACCCGTTAGGTTACTTAACTAACGACAGAGCGGGGGCGGGACTAGCGCGGATGTAAAATATAAGCAACGTCTACTAGATATCATATATAGATATATACATTCGTCAGATGCAATGATAGTCAATCCAGATCACAGATGAACACATTGGATATACTAGGAATCCGCACATCGTTCGAGCCTGCAACGAAAGACGGATTACATAGTCGCGATGAATAGCCAAACCCCACCCAAGACCCCTACGGGTGCGGCAAACTACCTGCCAAATACCCGAAGCGAAGAAGTCTCCCTCAACAACGTGAGTAGGCCACTTAGCACTTCAAAATACCCGATAGTTTATGCACCCCACCTTGGGTCTATCCTAGGAGCAGAAAACAGTAAAAGAAATAATATACAAAGGCGGCTACATCCTCAACCCGGATGTGCGACCCAAAAATAATATTACATCAATTTATAATTTGCATCGAATGAAAAATGAAAAACACTCTTCTCACATTCCCGGCTATTCATCCACGACGATCCAACAAGTTCATATCCACAAAACAACATCACAGATCATAGATATGTACAACCCCCACTAATCGACGTATAGCGATTAGTAGACATTCAGTACATATATCACATCACAGAAGATCCGATTAGCTAAAGCACTTAGAATTTCGATCGATTACCAGATTTGAATCTACCCTAAGGAAAACACAGTACTCGACAAATTCTGGGCAGAAACAAAATATCAGAGAAATCACAAAATACAAATCTGGACAGACTGCAAGAAAAACGAGTTGACTAGGCGTCGACTCGGCCGCGGATCCGCGGCGAAACGCTTGGTTTCCCCGCGCTTCCATGGCGGTCTGACCGATTCACGAGCTCGTTTTTCTTGTGTGTCCTTTAAAAAACCTGCATGTATTTTTAAGGTCCCTGGAAAATTTTTTTGGACTAGTTTTAAAATCGACAGAAAATGTGCATTTTTGACGTGTATTTGCGATTTCTCCGGCGATCGAATTTCTAACACTTTGCTAACATGTTAGTAATGGTTTAGCTAGGCTCTGATACCACTGTAAGTCTATGTCACTCACCCCACAAGCTAGCGGGAGGTGGAACAAGAAAAAATCAAAACTTTCTTATATAGCAATATAGACTTTCTCGAGGATCTTTGCTAAACCGTTTCTAACAAACAAACTAGAGGTTCTATCTACTATGCTTAGGAGATTATACCTCATGCAACAAGTCATTTGGTTCTTTTCTCCGCTGTCCTCCTCGTCCATGTGAGCTCCGACGATCGATCCGGATCTTGGTCACCTATACGGCCTCCTAGAGTCGAAGACGATCCACCCGAGAGTCTGTAGTCCGAGCTCCACATCAAGCCGAGGTAACTAGGGCAACAAGTTTGCCATGCTTGATGTCCCAGGTGATGTAGAAGAAGAAGCTGGATTTGTTTGTGTATTTAGAACCTAATTTGCTCAACACATGAGACTATTAGGAAATGCTAGTGAGGAAGAAGAAGGAGCAACCATGGGAGCTCTCTTTTGATGAGAGATAATGAGCAAGAGATAATGATCCAAGAGAGAAATAATTACCCATCTTTTATCATGATAAATTGTGATGGAAACCCTTATTTGACCATTATCATGTTAAGTTAAATCCAAAGCCAAAGTAACATTTAGTGCTCACAAAAATATCTAAGTCAACATGGTCAACTAGGTCAAATGGTCAACATGGTCAAATGGTCAAAGCAATTAGCCAAAACACAATTATCATTAAAAAGATTAGTAAATATTTTCCTCCACCTCATAATGGTTTTGACCAAGTCAATGGTCAAAACCCTAATGAGGCACCTCCTTCTTCGCTCCTCACAACCATGCATACACACTCGCATCCGCATTCCGTAGAATACGAATGCACAGAAGACAAAACTAATCCATCTATACAATACTAGGATCCGGCTTAAACCAAAGCCCACTAGTATTGTCTGCCACAACATCATACGCACATAAGTGCACTTACGTGATCGTAGCCTTGCCGTAAAACCATACGGCCTCTACACCTTTTGCCCAATGCAGGGAAACTCTCTGTGTGGGACTCTAAAGACTAAACACTACGCTGGCAGTGGATTTAACCACAGACCGTAAGCGGCACTAGCTGTACGTAACGCTCCCCAGGTAGATGTCGATAAGAAGGCCGATGAGGTAAACCCATCAGAACTCCTACTGAGCCTGAATGTGACAATCTCCCTACAGTCCGGTTTGTTCGTCCATGAGTATCGCATGTCGGGCCTAGGGGGCGGTAAACGTCAGACCCCTAATAGCGGTACAAGTCATGTCGCAGTGTAGCCCAGAACACTCTGAGAAACTACTGGAAACACTACCAGTAAATCTCGCTTTCCCTGGCCTGGGACTTTGTGTAATGGCTCTCCTAAACACAGCGCGATATCAACCCCCAATACCGGGAGAGACGAATCCTGTCTAACCGTTACTGCCTCCAAGTGCTTCGGGACTCCACCCAACTACTACCTTTTTGCACGACTCCTTTGAGCCGTGGTAGGGTAGTAATCAAAGTACAGTGGGAACACACTCGAGGCGAAGTAGCAGTGTCAAGTCGATGGAAGAAGCTGTACTCCTGTCACCTGGGAACTGCTATCTAACGATAGGTATAGTACCAACCAGCAGTTCCCTACGAGTCTTGTCCGGTGTACTCGTAACCTAATGAGCACCCGCATACTATCTCCAGTACGACGAACTAATGGCTGTGGGACAGACCATTTTCCCTGCTTGGATGAGAAGAGTATATGCTAGTCTACTCCGGAGTATCGATGCCCCGTCTCGATAATCCTATGACTAGGGACCTGTATAAGGATGTGCTTGTAGATTATCCAACCCCCACTAGCGTGACTGCCATCACAACGCAGGTAATCAAGCGAAGATCCTAAGGGCTCTACTAATATGCATAAGGGATATGCTAAAAGAAACACATGCACATATTAAAGTAGAAACAATTCAAGTAGCTTACTACCGTTTTGAGCAAGACTGTCTATACAACTGTGAATATCCCAAGCTTCCATTAAGTAATATACAAACTCGTATGATACAGTAATGGCCTCTAGGGCATATACACTAACAGTTTCACAACATCTTTAGGTTTCTTTTATTTCATTAATCTCATTATTGAAGCCCCATCAATTTTATGCTTCCTAAGCATCACAGATGAAATGAAAGCAGCAATATTTATTATGTATCATATATATAATATAGGCATTCGTCTCAGAACATATCAAGTGATCACATCACAGAATATCAGCAGCAGAAGAATCCATATGAAATATTGTATATACTAGAAATTCCGTGTTTTAAATTAAGCCTGTATAAAACACGGATTCCACGGTCGCGATGAATAGCCAAACCCACATTCCCAGACCACTACGAGAGCGGAAAGCAATCCTACCAATTCTAGAGTTAGGAGACCCGGTCTCAACTCCTTGAGATGCTCTCCCACTGGACTCTAGAACATGGTTACTTGTGCTCTCCTCCTTGGGTCTATCCTAAAGCGGAAAAGTAAATAATATACTTCAATGGTGACATCATCTTCAACTCGGAAGTGCCCCAATAAAAGAATATTACATACAAGCTTTTACATGAATGAAAATGAAAAACTCTCATCTCACATTAAAAAACCCGGCTATTCAAAACACGACGATTTAATATAGCATATCACAGCAACACATAACATCATATGTCATCAACGTAAGTAAATTTGCGTATCCCAATTGTCGTTCACATATAGCAACGAAATCGGCGATATACCATATATTATACTTATGATCGTAGAAAAGAAAGTGAAAACCTACAACAATTGGAATCCGCAACTACCTTAGACATCATAAACCCAATGTATCACATACTTTGGATTTCATGCCCAACAAATGAATTCCTTAGACATCACATGCCTAACAATTATAAACCCCTCATTTTAGTCTCGATATTGAAAACACTTTCCAATAACCTATCGGGTAATTCAACAAGATTCCCGATAACTTGATCGAATGCTCGTCGGAAACTTTAATAGACGGCCGCACCCCTAATGCCATCGACAAAGTGCACTAACGCGGAATAGCGCAGCCGCGAGCACCCGAACGGATGCTTTTGGCGACGGGTTCTCCTACGGTCACTTGGTCGGGGCTATGGGGCATGGCTATCTATTAAGGTTACCCGGCGAGTATCCGCGTACACTACGTAATTGCGACGGACTTTTGATCCACATCAAAATTCCGTGGCAACGGATCAAATGAGACTAAACTGCTAGATTTATAAAATTCAAACTAGTTGTCACATAACTAATTATGTGGATTCCAAATATTGTATCACAATCACAGATATCTAGACGATGTTAAACTTTTCGATCGAATAAACAAACACCCAAACCTTCCCAAAGAGCTAAACACTTGAGCGGAGTTCAAAAAGTGCCCAGAAACTGCTACAGCACCTATGAACCATCCGAAGAAGGGTCGACCCATGCCTCACTCATGCCGCCACGGAACCGCGGCAAACATTAAGGTATGACCGCGGTTCCGCGGTCCAAAAAGTTGAGTTTAGGTATCGTTCTTCTAGAGGGTCCACAGGATCGCTTGCATGATTTTCTGAAAATTTTAAACTTGAAAAAAAATCCAACTCTTGAAAAATTTCCAGCGAGGGAAAATATGGGTTATTGATATCCGTTCGAACTTTTTAACATCGTCTAAATAACCTGAATACTTGTTAAAATTACGACTACGAAACACTCCGAATTGCCTTTGTAGAAAGTTAACATCACATGCAAATTTAGCAAAAACCAGCAACACCTGAAACAACAAAACCCAAAAACTGGAACACACCACAAAATTGAACCTTGAACTCCCAAAATGGGCTGAGCTCACCTGTTTTTCATGCTCTCTGGCCGGCCAAAATCCAAGGAATGGGGTTCAATTTTCTACTATGTTCATATTGCATCTCATACAACATTCTGCATTTGCTAAAAAAATTTTTAGAGGCCTTCAAAAATTGGACAGAAACTAGATTTTAGGGTTTCAAGTTTCGGAGTAGTTTTGGTTTCGTAATCTAACAAACATCGTTTAAATCTCTAGCTTGGCTCTGATACCACTGCAGGGTTACTTAGCGCGGCAGTAAGGTTTCGGGAGGCATCATCCATGCCGTTTTCAAATTTTTGCCGTTCTAAACAACCCTAACCCTAGAATCTTAAATAGAGATTTAAACAAACTAGCAATGTTAACATCTTAACATCTATGTGAATGCGGAATACAACCTTTGTAGACCGGTCCTTCACTTATATAGCACCGTGTAGTAGTCCCTTCGCTGCGAGTAGTAATCTCCCGAACTCTAGTATGGGTTCCCTTGGAGAAATAAACAAGTTTTCACGAAGTCTTCGAGGCCGAAGATGATCTACGTCGAGGAGACTCAAGCTCATGTTACCTCTTCACTAAATTAGGGTTTAGTAAAGCAAACACCCTAAACTAAATGGCTAATAGTAGAGGATGATGAATTAGGAAATGGGCTCACTTTAGATTTAATTTTCTCACAATATTTTCTTACCATTTCAAAAGCTAGAAAGCTTTTTCAATGAAGAAGAAGATGATCAAGTGAAGAAGAAGGAGAGAATGAACTCATGAGGTGAGAATATGAACCATGTGTGAGTTAGTGTCATACACTAACTCATGTTAAGACTTTACCATGGTAAGGATAATGGTTAGGTCAATACATATCTTCAAGTGAAACAAAAATGGTGAACTTGGTCAATGATTTCCATAAGCTTCTACAAGCTTGTAACCATGCCAAATATGTATCAATTTTTGAATTACCTAGATAAATATAAACCTTAGGATTATCCTAACTATAGTGTAAGTCTTATACACCCATGAAGCATGTGGCATCAAGTATGACACAATAAAATGTACATTAATATATATCACATATATACTATATGCACACAAGTGAGAAAAAGATATGTTTAGTGGGCAAATATTAGTTAATGTAAGTTAATATATCAAATATATAATTACACATTAAATTATCAAATCAACACTTGATTTAATAATCCGGCTATATCACATACAACCGACTAATATCAAATGCAATCAACTTATCGAATCAACACTTGTTCCGATAACCCGGCTATATCTCATATAACCGACCGATATCACATATCACGAGAATAGAATATGGTATCACATATCGTATTAATCTCGGTCCCGCACATATCACATATGTGCTCCAACTTCGTTTCGCATGAACCAGGAAACCTCTGTGTAGGACTCTAAAGACTCGTCAATACGCCGGCAGTAGGTGATGATCATATCAAACACCCACAAGCCGCAAACGGTCTTCTAAACGTAACGGCCACCCGGGTATTGAGCGACCAGAAGATCAACAAGAAAGCCTGCTTATACTCCTGCGAGTCCAATCATTAACACTACCGTACAGTCCATTCTCTTCATCAGATATGTCGCATATCAGAGCCTGGGAGTGGTATAATGTCAGACCCCAATAGCCTGATAAGTCAAGCCGATGCAAGTTCCATAACGGTTCGAGAAACTACTAATAACACTTACCAGTAGATCTCAGCAACCCTGGCCAGGGCTTTCATGTTATGGCCAATCGACCATAGCGCAACATAAACTCCTAATACCGCGAGAGATGAATCCCCTCCTATCGCTCATTGCCTCCATATGACTCGGGACTGTACACAAAAACCACCTTTTTGCATGATCTCTTGACCGTGGTATGGTGGAAATCAAAGCATAGTGGGAATCATACAAGTCTCCATGACGATCTCGGGTCGATAGACTAACCTCTACCAGTATCACTAGAGAACTGCTATCTGACGATAGGTATAATACCATCTAGGAGTTCTCGGCGAGTCCGTCCAGTGTACCCAGTCTCCACTGAGCACCCTTATACTATCTCTGATATCAAACACCAATGGATATGGGATCATCCATCGCCCATCATATTGGTCGAGAAGCGCATACGCTAGTCTACTCTGGAGTATCGATGCCCTGTCTCGATACTCCCGCGACTAGGAAAATTTGAAGGATGTACTAACCGAATACCTCTGCCCCACTAGTATGATCTGCATCTTAATCCTGGTAGTCAAGTACTCATCTTATGGGCTTTATCAACAAGTAATAGAGAGACAATAAGTGTACATGTTAAGATAAAGAGCAACCAGATAGCATACTATCATATCGAGCAAGAATGTCTCCCTATATATGTCCAAGCATCCACTACAATATACATCTCAGGTACATTAATGGCCTCTAGGGCATACATATAACTAACAGGGCCATCTTCTATCATGATGCAATCTTCGCTCCCACTGTCACCGAGAAGTCCATAGTATCTCTCAAGTGGATGAAGAACCCTACCAGATTCGCAGAGAGGCTGAGTTTCATTGGAGACTATTGAATCCTTTGGTTTCACCAAATCATCAGCTGTTAGTTTGTCTAACTAGAACTCTTTCCAGTTCTACCTTATTACCACAAATTTCTTCACATGAAATTCCTTTTGTAAAAAGGTGGCATGCTGAGAAACAAAACACCTTTTGCTCCTCAGGTATGTAGAAGATATACCCTCGCAAATGTTTGGGATATCCTAACAAACTTACCGAACAGACCTTGCCTCAAGCTTGTCCGAATTCTACCTTTCAACATAGGCCGAACAATCCCATATCTTAACTCGTTTAAGACATAGTCTCTTCCAATTCCATATCTCATATGGAGTGGTTGGCACCTGATTTGGTTGGAACCTCATTCAATAGGTATGCAGCTTCTCAAGTGCCTAACACCCAAAAGGAAACAGGTAACTCAGCAATACTCATAATAGAGCGCACCATATCTCATAGGGCGCGATACCTCCGCCTGATATACCGTTGTGCTGTGGTGTATACGAAGGAGTAAGCTGAGAGAGAATCACATTCTCCGTTTAGAAAATCCAGGAACTCCATGCGCAAGTATTCCCTTCTCCGATCACATCGAAGGACTTAATACTTCCACCCGTCTGGTTCTTAACTTCAAGCTTATATTCCTTGAATTTCTCAAAAGTTTCAGACTTGTGTTTCGACAGAGTCATATGTCCGAATCCTGAGAGTTAATCAGTGAATATAATGAAGTATGAAGAACTGAGCCTGGCATTTATAGACATAGGACCGAATACATTATCATGTATCCGTCCCAAGATTTCAGTAACTCTTTCTCTGTTTCCAGTAAACAGAGTTTTGGTCATTTTACTTTTGTGACAAGACTTGCAAGTATTATAAGATAAAAATTCGAACAGATTCTCATATTCATCCTTATATAACTTAGCTGGTCATGTCACATTGATATGACCTAGTCTACAATACCACAAGAAGAATTCGTTCATTTCTGAACTACTCCTCTTGTGTGTGTTCTACATACTTTGAACTGTGGTTTGATTGCCTGATCCAATCAACTCTTGATTCAGGAAAATGTTCACAACATCATCCTCCAATACAAAATTATATTCTTCTTTAACTTAATAATGAAACCGATTTAATGTTGTATATCAGGTTCGGTATGTAATAATATTTGTTCAGAATCAATGTATTAATACAAGGTGATATTTGCCAACTGACTTGGCTGCACCAATTGCACCATTCTCTAACACTTACAGACATATCACCCTATCTCAGTTCTCTACCTTTGTGTAGCCCATGTAACAAATTACATATGTGGGATCCTTAATCCGGTATCTCATATCTAGGACGTATAGGACACTGAGAAACAGTTCTTGGTAATGAACACACCCGAAGAATATGCATCAACATGCTTATTCCTCAGTTGGGTGGCGTAGAAATCCGGATAATCCCCTATTTTCTGCTCAGACTTATAACAATTATAAGTAAGAGCGGAACCAACGTTCCCCACCTCAGTATAATAAGCAGGTTCGGTCAATGCATCCATATTATTATCTTGATTATGGCGTAACATGGTCGCTACCAGGAGAGAGAGAGAGAGAAGAAAACACTCTGCGTGCGCTCTTGCAAGATCAGATTTGTTATTACTTTATCTAATCAAGATGGCTCCCACTGTTTTTATCAAATCTTCCATCAAACCCTAAAATGTAAGACTAGCCGGGATTAATTACACACTACAAGTTCGCCAATCTTTCGGCCAGGCCAGTGTCGGTACTTTGAGGGAGAATCCCCGTGCTTTCGCACGGACCTAATTAAAATAAACCTCATTTTTCCATGGGCGTAACTGTAAATGCACGGCAGCGCCGCGGCCGTCTGTACGAGGCCACAATGCGGAATACAAAACTTTTCTATAAACAAGAAAACCGACGCCACCGTGGACTTTTAAACCCGGATCGGGCCATTAATCTAATTCTAGCTAACTAGAGAAAGGGTAGAGAGATATACCGAGCGATCCGTGTCCTTCGGTCTTCTCGTCGTCATCCCGATCTCCCCGCGGAATCTCCGGTCTTCATCTCCTCGTCGGAAGGGCACCACATCGCCGTGTTCTTTTACGGGCTCCCACCTCTGGACCGAGGCAACTTGGGCACGAAGTTGGCAAGTCGACGTGTCCAAGAATGCTGTAGGCTAAGTTTAGAGTGGTTTGTCTCTAGGGGTTGTTGAAGTTGCCCTTTTAGATATCAAGGTGGAGGAATGAACTTGGGAGATGATGTAAGTGTTTTGTGTAAGCAAATGAGATGAAATTCACAGTCCAAATTTTGGACAGCCCCCTTCACTAGAATGGTCGGCCAAACTTCATGAGAAGAGGAGGAGAAAAGTCAAGGGGGTGAGCACAAGCTAGTGCAAGGTGACCATAAGAAAAGGTGGGTAATGATGACAAAACAATGATCACAAACAAGGTCCAATCCTCTTCAACCATCATATCTCCAAAAGTCAAGCCATTATAAACATAGAAGTCAAATGATTGTTGAACCATCATGAAGCTACCATTAACAAGAAACACTCTCCAAATTGCTAATTTGCATATTTGCAAATTAGCCCCTCCACACCAATTTTCAGCCAAAGAAGGAACAAAAGAAAAATGGCCGAAACGGAATGCAAACTGGCAACTTCAAAAAACTGATCTCGTAATAAATTACAGGAAAACTTCGCGACTGTATATACATACCAGCATTCGTATTCCGACCGAATACAAATGCAATGAGACAAAATCTACACTGTACAATACTAGGATCCGGCTTAAACCAAAGCCCGCTAGTATTATCCGTCCGATCATGATCCGTGCAATACCGCACGTATCTGATCGAACCCTGCTATATCTACATACGGCTTCTATAGCATTTCGCCCGAAACTTGAGAAACTGTCTGTGGGGGACTCTAAAAACTCGTCAATACTTTGGCCGTGGATTTAACCACTAGCACGTCAGAGGTATTAGCCATACGTAACGGGCTACCAGGTATTGACCAAAAGGGACGTCGATGAGCGAACTTATCCAGACAACCTACTTAGCCTGTCAGTGACAATATCCGTACAGTCTAGTCCATTCGTCTATGAGCAACGCATGGCGGTCCTAGGGGGTTGGTAAAAGTCAGACCCCCAAAAGCGGTACAAGTCGTGTTGGAGTGTAGCCCAGAACACCCTGAGATACTACTGGAATACCTACCAGTAAATCTCCTGCCTTGGCTAAGGACTTCGTGTAATGACTCTCCTAGACACAGCGCAACCTCACCCCCAATACCGGGAGAGACGAACCCCTGCATATCCGCTCACTGCCTCCATGTGGCTCGGGACTGTACCCAACTAAAACCTGTTTGCATGACTCCTTTGAGCCATGGTAGGGTAGTAATCAAAATACAGTGGGAACTCACATGAGACAAATGACGATCTCAGGTCGATGAACTAACCTATACACATGTCACCAGGGAACTGCTATCTGACGTCAGGTATAAAACCAACTAGCCTATTCCCGGCGAGTCCTGTCCGGTGTACTCATAACCCAATGAGCACCTGTATACATCTTAGGTGAACCAACTGACACCAGTGGCTTGTGAGACCGGCCACCGCCCCTCGTCGGGGTCTCGATTGTATACACTAGTCTACTCTGGAGTATCGATGCCCTGTCTCGAAAACTCCCACGATTAGGGACCTTTTAAGGATGTGCTTGTAGACCTCAGCTCCCACGTATATGATCGCCATCATACTGCTGGCCGTCAAGCAAGAATCCTAAGGGCTCTATCAATGCGCAATAGTGACATGTAAGGTCACCTAAAGCAGTACACGATGATAAAGATAAACCAGATAGCATACTATCATCTTGAGTAAGACTGTCCTACCGGCATAGGTCCTCCCTCAATCATTGCAATCACGTGCTTGTGATCCAATAATTGACTCTGAGGGCACTATCTCCAACAATCTCCCACTTGCACTCAAGGCTAATTATTGCTATGTCGCATACTTACAGCTCGTGTGATACCGAACACCCAACTCCTCTACTAATTAGTCTCACAAAACCCGTTTGCGAAATTATTTTGTTCGAGGAATAGCCTCAGTGAGTGGATCCGTCCTAATGTTTCTTTCTATGTCTCTCTTAATCTCAAGTTCGCGGAGAAACCCATCTCCCGAAATGAGCAATACCTGTCTGAGAATATGTTTGGATGTCTGATGGGACCTAGTTCATAAATGAACTCCAAATCCAAACTTCTAAGACTGTATCGTCAACTGAACTTAATCAGTATCCTGCGCCATGCCTCCCTCAGTATCCGCCTGGACCACCTGTCCAAGATACTGCCCCTCGTCAGAAGGAAAACTATAACTCTGACAGTCACTCTGTCATCCAGGTCACCTTGGAAGCCTGGAATGATAATTGTCTCCTGAATGAGGCTGTCGTTATCATATCCCTAGAACATCCACTTATGTTCTAACACTGCTTCCGATCGTTTCTCCAGAATTGGATCAATATCAACTTATTGCATCTCATGCTAAAACAACATCTGGTGTGGTACTAGACATCTTATGATCAACTCAGTTGCTTAAGCAAGTGATCTGCCAATCATGTGCATCCCTCTCCCATTCAGTCTGTAAGACACCTTTAGAGAGGGTGACTCCATTACCTGTAGGTATACCACCATGCCAGGAGTCGTCCATTCTAAAACACCTGTAGAATGCTGTCTAAGTACCCAGATTGGGAAACTACCCAAATTTAGATCTAAAACTATAGATCCAGTAACCAGAATGTCTGATATAATATCCAAGTCCTATGTGGAGAAACTACTGTGTGACAACCAAAATATAACCGACTGTAGTATAAGAATTTCACTTCCTACACTGTGTATGTCATCTAAATACCAGGACATCACACTCTACTACCTTCTTAACAGATCCATCCCCTATTCTGATGAAGTTAAACCTATGACTGTCACATCAGAAATAGATGATCTATCTCCGCTCTATCTGCTTTAGTCCATAAATAGACATAAGCTACCTGTCCACTATACTTCCGCTGCTCCCACTGACTACGACAACCCTCTGGCAGAGTCATATACACGTACACTTCTAAAGCCAGCTTAGAACGACTGTATACTCATCCTTCTGCCGGGTCTCACAAGGAACAACAGCAATGGCAAGTCTGGGTAAACAAGAACCTCCCTGCCACCGTCCTTGAGGCTACCGGAGTACCTCTCGGCTGCCTGAGGTTACCCACCTTATCTGCGGAGTGGCCAATGGAGCGTCAAACCAGATTGAATCTTTAGGTTCTTATCAAATCTTCAGTAATCGTTTGCGGTTCTGGAATCACTTCCAGTTCTACCATACTCCCACTACTTTTTCTCTGAAAAAATCTATTTTTATTAAAACTGTGGCGAGTCAAGAACAATATCACTATTGATCTTCCAGATGGTAGAAAGTCAACCCTCGACATATCCCGGGTCAACCCACAAACAGCCATTACAGAAACGTGCCTCGAGTTATCCGGACCTTAACAATGTCAAGATATGAACTGTTCTATATCCAATACAGAAACGGAGGCACTGATTTAATTGAACGAGATTCAAATCATGCAGCTGTCTTCAATGCATGTCAACTAAATAGAGGGAGGCCGATCAGCATTACTCAACTTAGGAGTGCTTCCAATTATGAGTAATCTGAAAGAGAAGCAAGTTCTCTTAATCATTACTATTAACTGAATACCATGCACAAGTATCTACATCTTCGATCACCCTGAAGAATCTTGATACTTGCAATACCTGGTTCTCTACTTTACTCTTATACCTATAACTTCTCAAAATTCGGACATTGCGTTTCTACGAAACACTTGTCTAAAAAATATAGAAGTCATAAGTGAACCGAATATAGTACGAGAACCAACCCCTCTGTCCGAATGGACACTGGACAATATACAATACACTGTACAAGTTCCTTGAGTCTAATAACTCATTTCCTGTGTGTCGTAGGTTTAAAACTGTACTTATGGTTCAGAAGAATTACACCGCTGTTTAATGCTCCTTACCTAACCATCCACTGATATAGGTAAATGTCATAGACATAATTTCAAAAAGGTATATCTCACTCTATAAAAATAGACGTACAGATATATCAATTTGAAATTGGTGCATAACAGCGGATATTCAAAACCAAATATTTGCCGTCCGGCAAACTACCCAGGCGATTTCCTCAAATATCACCAATTACAACGAATTCCGATATAATGAGGATGATCACCTAATTCCCAATAACTTACTCCCACTCATCATCTGTAAAACCATACTGATGTGAGATTCATACTTGGTAAATACATACCCTGGAGCAAGTGTCTAATTGGGAAATCTGTTTTCCTTTAACAGTACACAGTGAAACTGAAACATTGAAATGTTTCATAGGGGTATCCTGGTATTCCTAGTAATGCCTCTTCCATTATCCAGATTCACAACTATAACCGTATATTTCTTTGCCATTTCTCCAAATCCCTTCATATGTCTTTCGTCATTACCTTCTGTACACCCTCTTAGGCTAATTGGTTTTCTTCTTTCCCTACCTTTCGGCACCAGCCTATGGTTTGGAAGAAGACTATCCAATAAGCCTAATGGGTGTACTGTCCTAATCCTAGGAGCACTCGCAATGCGAGAGAAGGTGAAGATAAAAGACAACTGAATAAACCTTATTCCTATTTCTCCTGAACCAGAATCCATCCCCGAACTGGAACAAGTTCCTTTCGAGTTCGTATATAACCATACGATGGAGTATCCAATAAACTGTGGATCTTCGTAGTGATACGGAGTGTTCTGGAGAAATACAAAGGTGAAGTGGGAGTGGTAATGAAGTACTTGGTTTGGTCATGAATAGCAGTCGCAATTTACTTTGCCCTCCTTCTAATCCCTTTCTCTGTCTTTACTTAATACCTTCTGTACACCACACTTAGGCTAATCGGCTTTCTTCATTCCCTACCGTTCGGCACCAGCCTATGGTTTGGAAGAAGACTATCCAATAGGCGTAACGGGTGTACTATCCCCTAATCCAAGGAGCACTCGCAACCTGAGAGAAGGTAAAAGGAAAAGACAACTGAATAGTCCCATTCGTTTTCTCCAGAACCGGAAACCATCCTCGAATAAATTCCTTCGAGTTCGTATATAACCATACGATGGTTTTATCCAATGGAAGTGGACGTCCGTAGTAATATGGGGTGTCCTGGAGAAAAGGGTAAAAGTAGGAGTGGCAATGAGGTTTACAACTCAGACAATCCAAAAGCCAGTGTTATAAAAAGGTTCGGTCAACATAGTCACTGAGTCATAGTCTAGGGTCGAGCCATGGTCGCTGCCAAAGAGAGAGAGAAAAGAAACACTCAGCGTGCACTCTAACCTAGATCAGAATGGTTATCAATTTATCTAATCAGGAAGCCTCCCACTGTAACGTCAAATTCTCCTCTAAACCTGAAAGAAGAATTAGTCGGGATCACCCGAGGAGTAAACCAACTCATCAGTGGGAATCGAGATCCAACTATCATCTCATGACAACGTGATGGAATCCACTGACGTTATCACACTCCAGAAGGTATGCGCATACCTGGCAAGTTTCAGTTTCTTTAGAAACTCCCGATGTGAGTTTTACCCGATGCTCTTATGACCTTGACTTTGGCCAACAAATCATAAGTCACATGTTAAGTTCTACCCGTCATTCTCCAGGTTGATTTGAACCCATCCGTACCTACCCTTGACTTTGGCCAACAAGGCAGTACGACTTTCCCAAACCAACGCATCTATCTATGCTGCAGAAAAGCAAAAATAGCTACCATACACTTTGCCTTGACTTTGGCCAACAAACATAGCATGAATACTACTTGCTACCCGTCTGAAATGACGGAGGGCTACGAATGGTTTTTGGCGAAAAACCTTCAACGTAATGAACTTGATATCACTGAAGGAACCAGATAGCTTTTTTAAAAATATAGTGACGAAAACCTTTGCTAAAGAGGTCACTCCCGGTGAAGGGATCTCGGTTCTTTCCCCGTAGAATGAGGTGAAGGATATTCCAACTGAATACCACGATGCAAAGCAAAAGGCAATCGGCTATAGTGAAGTTATTACCCTGACGCAAACTTCTGTCCAAGGGGTCACTCCCGGTGAAGGGATCTCGGCCCTTGCCTCATCGACTGAGGTGCTGGATATTCATAACCGAATACCACTGTGCAAAATAAAAGAGAACGTCCTTGCAATAACAGCTTTTTTTGAAAAATGTTCCAACAACATCAGAATAGGTTTGTTTAACTTGCATTGATCCGAATCAATGCAGTCCCATCAATTGATCACACCAATAAAGAACGAAAATAATGATGTACGTATATGCCACCCGCATTCGCCACGGGGTCCCGTCATTACCCGTTAGGTTACTTAACTAACGACAGAGCGGGGACTGGACTAGCGCGGATGCAAAACATATACAACATCTACTTGTATATATATCAATATATATTATTCGCTCAAGGCGTGATAAAATGCAACATCACAGAAATGTAATAAGCATCACAGAACAATACAGATATCTGGGATCCCCGGGTTTCATAGAGCCGCTACTGAAACCAGACGTTCCCCTGGTCGTGTGGATAGCCTGTGCAATGAAATCCTAGACCCCTACGGGCGTGGCAAGTTACCCGCCAAAACCTCAAGCGAGGCAGCCCCCTTCAGCGACGTGAATGGGCCACCCAGCACTTCACGGAATCCGGTAACTTGGGCACCCTCCTTGGGTCAACCTATACCCCCTACGAGTGCGGTGAATAGCCCGCCAATTCTAGAGTGAAGCCCCCTCCGTCTCAACGCCATGAGATGCGGGCCCGTTGCCCTCTAGAACCCGGATATACGTGCACCCCACCTTGGGGTAATCCTAGTACAAAAAGTAAAATATACATACAACGGGTACATAGACCTCAGCCCGGTCGTACCCCAAAAGAATAATATACAAACTGGCAGTGACGGCAGTCCACATGTCGGACGCTCGGCCCGCAATATCAAATGTACAAAATAAACCAAACTGTACTACCATTGCATCCAGGCTATCCACCACGACAATCCGCAACATCACAGCACAACACAGAACATCAACGTGAATGTCACGTTCGCAAATCCGTCTAAAAGGGCTATAGCAGTTAGACAGGATTTACCGATCAAGTGACATTCACGGTAGCAGATATAATTTAAATACTGTGAACTAACATGTTTAAAATTTTCGATCGACTAAATTTCCCGAAGTGGGCCCCAAGCACAACTGTAGCACTCAAAATAAATCTGGGCCCAAACAGAACATACCAAAACCCCCATTTTCAACTCAGAAACCAACAGAAGAAATTTGGTGCAGTGACTGTTCTTTACTACGGCGGAACCGCGGCCAAATCAGGGGTACGGCCGCGGCTCCGCAGCTAAACAGGAAGATCACTCCACCAAATTTTCCCAGATTCCATTAAAAACCCTGCAAGATTTTTTGACATGCCCAGAAAAATTTTTGGAGCAGTAAATAAAATCGACAGAAACTGTTATTTTGAAAATGCAGTTTTGGGACATTTGTTGGATCAAAGTTTTAAACACACTAGAGCAAGCTAGACTAGGTTAATGGCATGGCTCTGATACCAGTGTAAGTGCACGGCAGCGCCCCGGCCGTCTGTACGAGGCCACAATGCGGAATACAAAACTTTTCTATAAACTAGAAAACCGGCGCCACCGCGGTCTTTTAAACCCGAATCAGGCCATTAATCTAATGCTAGCTAACTAGAGAAAGGGTAGAGATATATACCGAGCGATCCGTGTCCTTCGGTCTTCTCGTCGTCATCCCGATCTCCCCGCGGAATCTCCGGTCTTGATCTCCTCGTCTGAAGGGCACCACATCGCCGGGTTCTTTTACGTGCTCCCACCTCTGGATCGAGGCAACTCGGGCAAGAAGTTGGCGAGTCGACGTGTCCAAGAATGCTGTAGGCTAAGTGTAGAGTGGTTTGTCTTTAGGGGTTGTTGAAGTTGCCTTTTTAGATATCAAGGTGGAGGAATGAACTTGGGAGATGATGTAAGTGTTTTGTGCAAGCAAATGAGATGAAATTCACACTCCAAATTTTGGACATCCCCCTTCACTAGAATTGCCGGCCTAACTTCATGAGAAGAGGAGGAGAAAAGTCAAGGGGGGTGAGCACAAGCTAGTGCAAAGTGACCATAAGAAAAGGTGGGTAATGATGATAAAACAATGATCACAAACAAGGTCCAATCCTCTTCAACCATCATATCTCCAAAAGTCAAGCCATCATGAACATAGAAATCAAATGATGGTTGAACCATCATGAAGCTACCAATAACAAGAAACACCCTCCAAATTGTTAATTTGTACATTTGCAAATTAGCCCCTCCACACCAATTTTCAGCCAAAGAAGGAACAAAGGAAAAATGGCGGAAACGGAATGCAAACTGGCAACTTCAAAAAACTGATCCCGTAATAAATTACAGGAAAACCCCGCGACTGTATATACATACACGCATTTGTATTCCGACCGAATACAAATGCAATGAGACAAAATCTACACTGTATAATACTAGGAACCGACTTAAACCAAAGCCCGCTAGTATTATCCGTCCGATCATGATCCGTGCAATACCGCACGTATCTGATCGAACCCTGCTATATCTCCATATGGTCTCTACAACGTTTCGCCCGAAACTTGAGAAACTGTCTGTAGGGGACTCTAAAGACTCGTCAATACTTTGGCTGTGGATTTAACCAATAGCACGTCAGAGGTATTAGCCATACGTAACGGGCTACCAGGTATTGACCAAAAGGGACGCCGATGAGCGAACTCATCCTGACACCCTACTGAGCCTGTCAGTGACAATATCAGTACAGTCCGGTCTGTTCGTCTATGAGCATCGCATGGCGGGCCTAGGGGGTTGGTAAAAGTCATACCCCCAAAAGCGGTACAAGTCGTGTCGGAGTGTAGCCCAGAACACCCTGAGATACTACTGGAATACCTACCAGTAAATCTCCTGCCTTGGCCAAGGACTTCGTGTATTGGCTCTCCTAGACACAGCGCGACCACACCCCCAATACCGGGAGAGACGAACCCCTGCAGATCCGCTCACTGCCTCCATGTGGCTCGGGACTGTACCCAACTAAAACCTGTTTGCACGACTTCTTTGAGCCGTGGTAGGGTAGTAATCAAAGTACAGTGGGAACTCACACGAGACAAATTACGATCTCATGTCGATGATCTAACCTGTACACATGTCACCAGGAAACTGCTATCTGACGTCAGGTATAAGACCTACTAGTATGTTCCCGGCGATTCCTGTCCGGTGTACTCATAACCCAATGAGCACCTGTATACATCTTAGGTGAACCAACTGACACCAGTGGCTTGTGAGACTGGCCACCGCCCCTCGTCGGGGTCTCGACTGTATACACTAGTCTACTCTGGAGTATCGATGCCCTGTCTCGAAAACTCCCACGACTAGGGACCTTTTAAGGATGTGCTTATAGACCCCATCTCCCACGTATATGATCGCCATCAAACTGCTGGCCGTCAAGCAAGAATCCTAAGGGCTCTATCAACGCGCAATAGTGACCTGCAAGGTCACCTAAAGCAGTACACGATGATAAAGATAAACCAGATAGCATACAATCATCTTGAGTAAGACTGTCCTACCGGCATAGGTCCTCCCTCAATCATTGTAATCACGTGCCTGTGATCCAATAATTGACTCTGAGGGCACTATCTCCAACAGTAACCCCGTTAACACCTTTTTAGACACCTACTTGATCGACTAATTGTAATGTGTAAAACTCTCCCAGGAGTAACGCTTACTATCGGGATCCAACTATCTCATAGAAGGTATGCAATCTCATTGCAAATTTCAACTCTTGAAATTCCCGATAATATTCTGCCCCTAGCAACTTATGACCATGGCTAAGGTCAACAAATCATAAGCTCTAGCCAAGTTCAACCCGTTATTTCTTGATTGAATTAAACTCACCCGTACGACCCTTGGCTAAGGTCAACAAAACCGTACGACTACCCTAACTCAATCGTATCATATGCTTGCAGATAAGTATAAATTAGCTACCGTACACTACGTCTTGGCTAATGTCAACAAACGCAGGACGAATACTAAAAATTACTTATCTGAAATGACGGGGGGCTACGACAGGATTTTAAGAAAACATTTTGCGTAATGAACTTGATATCGTTGTAGAATCGAGTGATTTTGAAAAGGAGTGTTTTTGAGGCTTTTACTAGTTTTTCTAAAGAGGTCACTCCCGGTGAAGGAATCTCGGCTCTTTCCTTATCGAATAAGGTGCAAGATATTTCATAAATGCCACTATGCAAAGCATGAACTAAAAAGTTAATCAAAAAAAAAACCGAGTGGGTTATAGCTGTAGGGTTTCCTTAGCACCATGCCTAGGGTTTGCAAGCATCAAACATGCCACAACAAAAAATTTAGGGGTGCTAAGAAAATATCCTAGGAATCATACTAGAAAAATAGGGTAACAAACACATGTAATCAAACATTACATAAGAAGTGAATAAGAAATACAACTTTGTACATCGGTCTGTCATGACTCAAAACATTAGCTCCCGACCAGCACTTAAATCACGCAACGTCTACAGGCGTAACGTAATTCAAGTAAGCTGAAACCCAGAAATCTAAACCTTTTTAAGAAATAAAAATACAATAAATCATGTTTTGTCTTTTGAAAAATTAGGCAGCACCTCCTTTGTAAAAACTAACCCTGAAAACGGGTACAACACAGAATATAACAAAGCATCCCCAAACGGGAGAAAATCACGCCCAACGGTGGAAACAACCACCACAAGTAAAAGTAAACCAAGACATCAACCTCAAAAGCGAACATTAAACCCATCGCTCAAGTCTCGCAACTACAAGTCTTCTAACTCTTCAACATATACAATAACTAGTTTCTGAATTGATGGAGTGACTAGATACAATATGAATAATGAATACAAGAGGGGCACGATCAAACATGTACCACCTACCACAAACAAGTCACCCGAAAACAGCTGTGTGCCAGCGATGCCGCAACTGATCTATGCGGTCAACCTGCAAGAACTGTGGCATAACGGGGGTGAGTTCCCAACTCGTTAATAGAAAAACATCATCAGGTAGAAATCGAAATAAACAACGATTTCTAGGTCAACTATATCATAAAGGTACTACTATGATATCTAGGGTAACCGTATCTGCATATGTGCAACACATAATAAATGCCTATCAGTAAGTGGATATCATCCAACAATATAATCAATGCATGTAAGCAGGTGGATCTCGTCCAACAATAAAATCAATGCATGTATGCAGTGGATCCCGTCCACGTGTCAACCACCGACACAACAACTCATACATGCAAATATCATGAAAACACATGCAGGTAACACCGCATCCTCAGATCGACCCTCAAATCTGTAAGTCTCATGAAACCTGAGTGTCAAATATCGACACCCGAAAACATCATGAAAACTAATGTCCACCATCGACACATAAATTCTCATATCCATACGTTCCTCGAAACCCAAGTGTCCAACCTTTACACTTGTATTCCACGTATCGGTTTTCTGATATCCATACGTTCCTCGATACCCAAGTATCCAACCTCGACACTCGTGATCCACGTATCGGTTGCTATGATATAGATACGTTCCTCGAAACCCAAGTGTCCAACCTCGACACTTGTGTTCCACGTATCGGTTCCAATATCCATAAATCTCTAGGAATATAAGTGCCTAACATCGACACTAGTAATCCCCAAATCGCATGAAAACATATCTCAAATGCGTAAATCCATGTAATATAACATATGCAACATAGAACAACAATATGAGCATATCATAGGAAAAGTCCGCTATTTAAATGCATTAAGTCCTTAAATGTATCATGCGGTCCCCAAGTATCCGAATCCAATATACATATATAACAGCATCCCATACCACCGATATATATGTCATTTAAAGCGGAACATATAATTATAGCAAGGTATATGTGTGAGCATGTAGGTATACAACATATAACAGAATGTAAGCATATCCGTATGTCATGCAACAAGGAAAAGTGATGTGAGCATAGTAAGTATATCATAGTATGATGTAGCAGTTCTACAGTGTAGTGACATAGCAATTATCGATGATAAAGTGTGTGAGCCGGCAATATGTGTAAGTGTAACATACGCATCATCGATAATGGTGTAGGTGTACTAATACAGGTATATGAAATGCAATGGAAATAAATATGAATGCAGCATAATGCACATTGTGAACTAAATGCTTTAAGGTATAAGTATCTGACATGACCAAGTCAGTGAGTGTATCAATCGGCATCCAGCCTCACAACATCACGTACGGTACAAACTATCGTACGGCATCCTCTAACAAGGGTATGGATAAATCAACAGATAAAACTCATCGTGTACGGTAAATCCATCATACGACGGCATTAAACAAATATACAATATCGGGGTACGGATCTAAGTCTCGTACGATATATCACTCAATATTTAAAACATTATCCATATAAATATACCTATCTCTCAGGTCACATCCATGTCAAACTCGTATCAGGGGACCTACAAAGGTATCAGCAATCTCATATCTACTCGAATCCATATAACGACATATCACACCAAGTCATCATATCACATCATATACTCGTTCATCATATTAATATCTCGCATCACATTTTATAAACATCACACTTGATCTTTTTCAATTCGCACCTATCAAGATTCACCTATCATTTCATAATCTCATATGTCCATATGTTCATCAACTTTCATCATTTTATCATTATTAGATCCTATAATCATGTCCGTCACATATCATTTATCAGGATATAATAATCAACGATAATCCATATCAATGTTTGCGGGGGTGCTATACGCCATCCACCCGACTTCCCCCATAGATATAAATCTACTCACTTGCTAAACTCCTCGCTTAGCCGTAGTCGATGCGCTTCGTCGTCACGGAATCCATGCGATGGTACCTACAATCAATAGGAATTCGCAAAGCTATTAACATCAAATTCCAAAATCCAAAAACGGCACGCGGTGCGCTCATAGGTTAGAACCTATAGCCTGCGCATGCAAAACAACCAAACAACTCTCGTCGTTGACGTAAAATCGTCCAACGATCAAATACAATACCATAACTCAAAACCAAGAATCCGAATACCGGAAAAACTTAGCCAAAACCCTAAATTGGGTCGTTATACATGAAAACTGCCACGCCAAAAACCCAATCGTACCAATACTCATTCACAACACAATAATAATCGTATATAATAATATTCACGTCATCTCCACTTACATTAAAACTCATGTCAAATTTTGCCGAAAACCTAGTAAGAAACCTTATCGAAAATTTAGCACAAATCTAGAAATTTAACAATTCTAGCCATTTTCAACAACACAAAGTAGCTTAATTTAGTGATCCAAACCAATTCCATAATTTTAATCTCACCTAAAGGTGTTTTAGAAAAACCTAGTTTCCGATTAAGCTTAAAAGACAATTAGGAAAAATAACAAATATCATTCTCACAGTTAGCTTAACTTTTCCAAGTTAGCATCTTGCTTAACCACTTAAACACATCAAAAGCTTAACTTGAAATTCAAAATCCTTATCATGAATCAACATAACATGAACTTGAAATTATATTAAACATCTAAATAAGCAAGCTTTAAGGATTTAAAAAACAATTAAGGATTAGGGTTAGAGTTTATACCTCACAAACTAGATCTCAAATTAGCAACATCTCCAAATTTTTGCATCCAAAAAGATCACTTTCATGAACATCTAAACTTGTTTTGTGAAGAAGAATGATGGGTTATGATTGGCTTATGAGTTTTGTAGGATTTATTACGGATTTTTGATGATTATTTGAGCTTGGAAAAGATGAAATTGGGCAAGAATCAAAAGAGGGCAGCAAGCAAGAGGGTTCGGCCAAATGAGGAATTGTGAGGAGTTTTGGAATTGTGTGGAGCATTCTAGTGTAAAACAACAATAATTCATCAATAAAGTAATTAATATCTAAGCCACCTCATTTTCTTTTTCTATAAAATTTCAATTTAAATCACAAATATCAAGATATTTTGGCATGGATGGAATAAACTTAATCTAATGATTAGATTAGTATAGATTCACATTAGAAGTAATTAACCCAAACCAAAATTGTAATTACCACTAATTAAGTGCTTAATTAACAATTTAAAATAATACTTTAAATAGGGAAAATTTCAAAGTGGACCAAAACTGTCACGACCCGAAACAGCACGTGACTGGCACTTGAATCGTATGAAGTCCATAGGACCACATCTAATTCAAGTAAGCCAAAAACCCATAAATCTAAAACCATTTTAGAGAAAAGTTTTAGTAAAATAAGCCGAATATGCATTTAAAAATCACAAGTCTTTTCTGAAAATTTCGGCAGAGTTTCCTTTGTAAATACTGGCCCCGAATGTGGTACAATATGATAAATATATCCATCTATGATAAAAGGCATCCCCAAGCGGGAGTTAGCTCTTCGTCAATTGACGGCCACAACCACGCAAGCAATATAGTATACAACGCCGAAGGGCGAGGATCAAAACTCAAAAGGAAACTCAAAACAACATGAAACCCATAATAATAAAACGCGCGACTCTAAGGTCGAAAGAATAATATAACTGGTCTCTAAGTCAAATAAAGATACAAGTTTGGTTGATGGAGTTACTAGATACAACTGAATAAAATAAAGGTATAATAGTGGTCATGATTCGAGTGAACCCACCTACCAAAGAAAATCACCCAGAAAGGAAGCAGTGTGCCAACAAAACCGTAATGAAATCTGTACGGCAAAACATGCAAGAAACTGTGGCACAACGGGGGTGAGTTGCCAACTCGTGAGTAGAAAACATCACCGAGCAGAAATCGTATGTATGACACAATCCTAGGTTAATACGATCAATATATATATAAGCTCAAAATGATAAAGTCTGAAGCATGAAAAGTTGGCAAGGGTAAACATCTATGCCTAAGTGTAATCCCATGTGCTCGTGTCAGTACCTCAGGTAACAATGTATCATATGTATGAGGGATGAATGTAATGTAATAAAATGAGTGAGACAACTGTTTTATTTATTTAATGGGATTTCAGTATGCACATAAATCGAGTATCATCAAAGAAATCAATAGAGAAATCCATGTCAAGTATCGACACAAAACATAAATCCCATTATCTAAATATCTCAGGCTCCGGCTACCCAGACTGGCATGTATCATCAAATCTCAAAATCTCAGTGTCTCAAATCTCAATATCTCAGGCATCCGTATCATCTGCGGGATCGGCCCGCGGGCTCCGGCAGAATGGATCAGCCTATAACCATCTCATGACTCCGGTCGGTATCCTCTGGATAACCGACGAGTCCAAAAATATCACCAGTAGGTAGTGCCCCCTGCCAGGCTCATCCTCCTCCATGAAAGCACTCTCGCCTTGGGGTACCTCACCGGGTCCACCATGTACCCGCAAACGGTTCATACGACTCCTTGAATCGGGTCTCGAAATCCATCTCATAACCGAGAAAACATCATGGTGGACGACTCATACAGCACGAGAAAACCGCATTTTTCATTTTTAAAAAAGAGAGAGAGAAGTTTATATATATTCTTGCGGTTTTCTCCTAAATCCAGGAAATTTCATGAAAATCCGAAATCCAATCATCAATAGCGAGTAAACAGAGAATATCGGCATAAAACTCCATAATACTACATAAAAAGTGAATAATAATATGCATAAAGTAGCAAGTAATAACTGCAATGTCTAAACTGGCATATAAAGAAAGTATACTATATCATGTCGAAACTATCAGTTAACAAGCTATGCCAATGAAATGATATTCTCTAAAGTGTACGTGACATGGCAATTACCGATGATGATGTGTGTGAGCCGGCAAGTAAGTGTATGTGGAACATACGCATCATCGGTAATGGTGCTGGTGTCCTGACAGCATAATCTCAATATTAACATATGAAAACACAATATAAGTATGCGATGCGACGCAAACAGCAATAATATGCGGGAGCTGAATAATAATGCAACAATAAGGAATTTACAATACTATACAAGTGTCAAAACTGGTTTGCCATTTGAAATAATACGAATCGTGGTGTTTTGAAAATAAGGGCTACGGTGTTTTTAAGAAAAGATACATCCTTTGAAATACCCGTAGAATTCCTTGTCCCGTCTTTAAAATACACATGATTCGTTGGTTTTGAAATAGGTATGAGTCTTATATAGTCTAACATCTACAAATAAACTACAGGACTGAGCTAACAGGCTAAACGAAAGGTAAGGAAACCGCCTAACATCTGAGTCGATACATATATAATATATAATAGTCGGTGATCCCGCCTCAATAGTATCACATACGATACCCTAATATAATATGACATCCTCGAGTCAAGAGTGCGGATCTATCATCAATATATAGCTCGTACGGTACATCCGTCGTACGGCCTCCCAAATCTGGGTTCGGGTCAAAGTCACATTATCTCATTATTCATCTGATATCCTTTTTATCAATTATCATGATCCGGGGTACTGATCTACGTCTAGTACAATACCGATACCATCTATGTATATGCATGCGTTTGAATGAAAACACCACGTCTAAAGGACCCGCTAAAACATCAAGTCGTATCTCGAATACGAACCATGTCACATCACCGATCTCACGGCCTCAAGCCCAACCTCATCGACTCATCTCAAATCCTAAGTACTATCCTCATAATCCAGTATATGCAAATGTATATATATACATAGTTCTATACCCATGTGTATATATATATATACATATCCCCATATACGCACAGGTAAAAGAATGAATGCATGCTACTGTGTGTGCGTGTGTGGGTACAACAACTACTCTAGGGTTTTGCAAATAACCCTACTAATCAATGAACATGTAACCTGTCATTAATATCCAGTCTCTCAAAATAGATATCATATATTTATATAGTATATATATTGCATACTACATCGAACTACGTGGGTGCTATACGCCATCCACCCGACTTCCCCCGTAGATATATATCTACACACATTTCTTCTTGCGTGCCGATCCCGATGTCGCCATCTTCATCTTCAACGTTTCGACATCCCGGTGGAGGTACCTACACATATAATCCAATCGCAATGCGTATTAAAATCAAGTAAGAAAACCAAAACGCCACACGTTTCGCCTGTAGGTCAAAACCTATAACCTCGTATGCAAACACGACCAATAACCCTTGTCGTTGACGTTCAAAAGCCACACGACGGAAACACAATACATCAAATACCAAAAATCAAGTTAACACGAAGTCGTAAAATAATGCATCAACTCACCAAAATGGTCCCAGATTTTACCCTAGGTTAAATCGGCCAATTTTGCATATGCCAAGGGTCTAGATTACAGATATAGGAGCTACTGGAGAAGCACGAAGCCTAAACTTCATGCTCTGGCTGCAAATTGCGGCCAGAAGGGTTTTATTTATGGCCAAGGTGAGAGGGTAGGGGCTGGGGTCTTGGGTGGTGCTTCCTAGGTGCCTGCATGACTCACAGTAATCGCTAAATAATTTTCTAGGTCCCCAAGTCACTACAGATTCCAATATACTACCACAATTTCCCGTATCGGCAGAATTTCAAAGTTCGTAACTGGGGTTAAGTCTCAGGTTTGGGTCTGAATTCTAGCACTACGGGGTTTAAGTGGCCTCTACTAAGCTCAATTACCCAACACAACTCAAGAATTCCACAAAACCCTAACTACAAATTTTCAAAGCTCACTAAACAACACTATATTGTTGCTAAACATGAATAGGTGCTAAGGTAAATTGAATACAATACAATTGGTGTAGAAATTACCTCATTTGGGCAACCCAAGAAATCCCTAGTTTGCCCAAGTTGTCAAAATCCCTCTTTTCTTGGTCCATTGTGCAGAGGAGAAGGGGGGAACACTTTTAATGAAAGGGGTTTAGGGTTTTAATGGAGGTTTAGGTGAAGGTGGAGGGAGAACTTGAGGGAGAAGGAGATGAGAAAATAATGGGGAAGGGTTATGGTGGCTGCCCTCTCTCTCTCTCCTCTCTTATTCTCACCCACTCTCTCACAAAATTACCCTTTTACCATTCTTCTTTTCTTTTCTTTTCTTTTTAAAACCAAAGCACAATAATACCCATAAAACGACACAAATACAACATGTAACCAAATGAAACTTGTCATGGTGCACTAACCATGAGAACTGTAGAAACTTGGATTTGGCTTAATTGCGATTAGCAGTGCACTAATCGGGTTTTTTTTTCAAAACTGCATATAAAATTTTAAAAATGCCAAATCCATTAAATATATTTTTAAATGAATAAATCATTTTAATTCCTTTTTAATTCACAATTATTGGTATATATTTATACCTTTTTTGAAAACCCCAATTTCGCAAATCGGGCAATTTTCGGGAAAAATATTATTTTATTATTAAATTCCAAAAATAATATTTTATATTTTCTGAAATGTTACAATCTTACCCACTTAAAGAAATTTGGTCCCCGAATTTAAATTTCAACCCCTAAATTTCTAAAACATTTCAGTAAATAGTCCAAGTCGTCGGGGCACCGAAATCATCAATACATAAAACGCATCGTAGCGCAATGCATGTGCATGAAAACGAGTATATCAATCAAAAGAAAAACTCCGTCAAGCATCCCGCAATCATCGGAGTCATGCTTAAGACACCAATGTCAAATCCATTACGAAAACCGACATGATATACATCATACTATCCATGTAAATATCATTAAAACATCGGAAAGAAATGCATGCCAAACATATCATGTTGCTGGGCGATGTACGTATCACGGCACAGGGGCGGACGCCTATTATAAGAAAATAACTATATATATATATATATATATCCTTTGTTTAATATGCATGTTCAGCCGTTTAAAAACAATTTAAAAGGGTTTCCTTGTTTTAAACGTTTCGTGTCATCTCAGACACATAGGTAAATACTGAGGCTATAGCTCCCTTTTTGGAAATCCCTTCGATAACTATCAATGCATGTAAAATATATCCAGGTACTGTCCTCGGACTAGTCCTGCTCAATACGAAACAAATAGTAAATATCATCAAAACGTACTGCTCCATAAGAACTCAATCCCCAAAATGTGCATAAGAATGCCGGTGCGTCTGGTGCGCACGGAAAAATCAAAATCCATAAATGTGCCATACATGTGCACAGAAGCAACATCTATGTGCAACGGGTATGCACGAAACACCTGTCAGAGGCAACGGTCTGCCTGACAGCAATTATCAGGTGCATCTGATATGCACAAAGAATCTCGATTTAGTGCATCTGGCGTGCACCAAAATCTGATCAAACACTAAAAGTGCATGAAAACTATGCCGTAAGCATAAGTCAAATCATATGCATGCCCTAGGCATGAAATAAAAATCAATATCTCAAACAACATTAAATCGAAGTCTTATGCAACTATAGTGTACAAAATACGTATCAATGCACTACAAGTATACGTGAACTATACTGAGTGCAAAAACCAAATCGTGTGCGTACCATAAGCACAAAATCAACTCAACTGTATGAAATCCATGAAATCATAAACTTGTGCAGCCAAGGCAAAAAACGCTATCAGGTGCAATAACTGTGCACAAAACAAAACTACTCAGTAGGTGCAACCATGGTGCACGAAAATAAATATCTTGAAGCTCAGTCATCAAAACTCAATCATGTGAATAGATCGCCCAAAATACCGAAATCAAGTATGGTGGAATAATCCCGCTCAAGCACATCCTCTAAAGATCTCTGGCCAACTGTCATGGTTACTCATAACATGTTTCTTCGACGGTGCCGAACTCTGGCCCACTGGGTGTGTGCAATATGACCGCTCCTGGGTCCAAGTCTTCTCGTAAAATATTCCAGAAAGGTCCTTTCGAGCTCTCTCCCAAATCTCGTTTCTGCCGAACTGCCCGGAAGTTATCACCCGTACTATATCTGTTTCTTGTTCCGGAACGGCTGCTTACTCATCACGACTCCTCCTGGAATGTATATCCATATATAACGCCTCTGTATGCGTGTCACATCTCTGATGTCGGCGGAGTGGAACGTCATCTCATCAAGATCTCGTACGAACCTCTTACTCCACTTTTCTCTAATGTCGACTGCTTCGGACTCGTCTCTTCGTGGCTGCATAGACTGTGCTCCAACGGCTATACTCGTATCTGGAGTCTCCCAAGCAATGCATCCCATCACATGATATCCGAAAGATGTCGAACCATTCGATCGACTCGTCGAAACCTCATAATCCCCCAAGAGATCAACATCTTGAGTACAGTTTAATAATATCGAGTACATGCCACAGCACCTATGGACCGACCGTAGAAGGGCAAACCTAAGCCTCATTAATGGCACCGCGGAACTGCCGCAAACCCGAAGGTTCAAAGGTTTTCACATGGTCATTATGTCGAGTTAGGGTTTCAATCTTCTAGAGGGTCCGTAGAGTTACTTGCATGTTGTTTTCAAATACTTTAAACTTGGAAATGGGTTTCTGACATTCGATCGTCTCTATCGACTCCCAACGTATCCGTGTGAGTCATCTCAAGCTGGAATCAATCAATCTGATGACCTCGCCTCGGGTAAGCGAACGAACCACATGTCCTAGTCATTCATCCTCGGACGACTAGCGACCTTCTATCATATCTCTGAGTATAAACTCATGCTGCAGTAGCTCCAACATCTGGGACGATATCTCGTCTTTAGCAGCAACAACTGGCTCATTCGTCTGCACGCTAAACAGTGCTTCGATCATCATGAATAAGCGATACATCAATGGTCATCACATTCTGGCTGGCCTCTATCAGCGGCTCAATCCTCTGCTGCTGATCTGCACGTCCGAGAAATCTCATAACAGCGATCCATCAAATGCTCATGGCGCGAAAACACACTAAAACAACGCCTCACTATGCAATCGTATGTCCCTAGAATCACGCCCTGGTCAGTCCTCGTCCGTGATGAGCTCGTGCTGACCGCAACTCTAGCCGTAGCTCTCTCTCTCTGGCCGTGTAATCATGGCAGCAAAATCATAACCAATATCGATGAGGATAGATCATAGGAATGAATATAATATTGTGCAAGGAAATGTACATCCTAAGGCTTCTTAAGCGGAGTAGCATATCGTAAGTATGCCGCGGAACATACACACGGTACGTCACTCTCCTTAAGTTACCTACTCCATCAAGCAAGGTCAACCTATGCGACGAAAGTTCGGGTTTAATACCCCCTCGACTAAGTCTAAGTTCCGTAAGGTCAAGCCTAGATTCTGTATATATATACAAACGCCTTAGGCTCCGCATAGTCAAACCTAGACTCGAACCAAGGTTAACCTAGCGCTCTGATGCCAACTTTGTCATGACCCGAAATAGCACGTGACTGGCACTTAAATCGTATGAAGTCTATAGGACCACATCTAATTCAAGTAAGACAAAAGCCAAGAAATCTAAAACCATTTTAGGAAAAAATTTTAGTAAAATAAGCCGAATATGCATTTAAAAATCACAAGTCTTTTACGAAAATTTAGGCCGAGTTTCCTTTGTAAATACTGGCCCCGAACGGGGTACAACATGATAAATATATACATCAATGATAAAAGGCATTCCGAAGAGGGAGCTAGCTCTTCGTCAATCGACGGCTACAACCACACAAGCAATATAGTATACAACGCCGAAGGGCGAGGATCAAAACTCAAAAGGAAACTGAAAACAATATGAAAACCCATAATAATACAACGCGCGACTCTAAGGTCGAAAGAACAATACAACTGGTCTCTAAGTCAAATAAAGATACAATTCTGGTTGATGGAGTTACTAGATTCAACTGAATAAAATAAAGGTACAATAGGGGTCACGATGCGAGTGAACCCACCTACCAAAGAAAATCACCCGGAAAGGAAGCATTGTGCCAACAAAGCCGTAATGAAACCTGTACGGCAGAACCTGCAAGAAACTGTGGCACAACGGGAGTGAGTTGCCAACTCGTGAGTAGAAAACATCACCGAGCAGAAATCGTATGTATGGCACAATCCTAGGTTAATACGCTCAATATATATATTGTAAGTCTACGGTAGCGCCCCGGCAGTCTACAGACGCCAAATGCGGAACAAAAACTTTTTAACTGGCGCTATCGTATACTTTCACCCGGATCTTCCATTATTGCTAAACTAACAAACTGTAAAGAGTGTAGAAAGGTTATACCGAACGATCCGAGTCCTTCGTTCTTTAACCATCATCCCACGCTCCGTTGCGGCTGCTCCGACTCTTCGATCTCCGATCTGCTCGTCCAGGTGGCACCACGTCGATGATTCTTTAAACGGGCTCCCGCCTCTGACTTGAGGCAACTCGGTCGTCAAGTTTGCTAAAAGAGACGACCAAGATTGATGTAGAGAATGAGTAGAAGACTTTGTCACGTTTCGTCCAAAGCTATGGACAAACGGTTAATGAAGTTGCCACTCGAATCGGGTGATGGAATGAAATGAGCTGTGAAATTCCATACACCCTAAAATCTATCATATCTTTTTAGCAAATGAAACATCAAGTGAGAGTATGAGGGGGGAGGGGCCGGCCATATATAGGAAGGAGGAAGGTGAGTGTAGGAGAGGGGGGTGACCACAAGATAAAATCATGTGTGAACACAAACAAATATCCTAGTGTGAACACAAACAAATATCTCAAGTGTGAACACAAAGTGTGAACACACCAAAAGCAACCAATGAAACAATAACACCTCACCGCTTCTAGAACCTTCTAGAAGCATCCACACTCTTCCAAAGAAAAGATAAATCCGTCTTTAACCGAATGTTAAAAGACGGCTGATAGAAAACTGTAAACTGGAAACTGGCAACTTCCAAAAGTGATCCCGAAACGAATTTCAGGATAACCCCGTAACTGTATAAATATACCCGCATTTGTATTACGACCGAATACAAATGCAACTGAGACAAAGATATTATATCTACTCAAAAAAATACTCGGATCCGGCTTAAACCAAAGCCGACCAGTATCAACTGTCCGAAAACCGACACGTGCGTTTTCCGAACCCTGCCATAAAACCATACGGCCTCTACAACGTTTCGCCCGAACTTGGGAAACTGTCTGTGGGGGACTCTAATGACTCGTCTGTACCCTGGTAGTGGGTTTAACCACAAACCGTCAGCGGCACTAGCAATGCGTAACGGCTGCCCATGGACTGACCTCAAGGGAGGCCGATGAGCGAACTCATCCGGAAACCCTACTGAGCCTAACAGTGACAATGTAAATACAGTTCGGTCCGTTCGTGTATGAGTATCGCATATCTGCCTAAGGGGCTAGTAACGTCAGACCCCCAATAGCAGTATAAGTCATGTCGGAGTGTAGACCAACAACACCCTGAGATACTACTGGAGTACCTACCAGTAAATCTCCTGCCATGGCCGTGGGCTTTGTGTAATGGCTCTCCTAGACATTGCACGATCTCGCCCCCCAATACCGGGAGAGACGAATCCCCTGCCGATCCGCTCACATGCCTCCATGTGGCTCGGGACTGTACCCAAAAACTACCTGTTTGCACGACTCCTTTGAGCCGTGGTAGGGTAGAAATCAAAGCACAGTGGGAACTCACACGAGACAAATGACGACCTCAGGTCAATGAACTAACCTGTACACAAGTCACCAGGGAACTGCTATTTGACGATATGTATAATACCAACTAGCAGGTTCCCGGCGTGTCCTGTCCGGTGTACTCATAACCCAATGAGCACCTGTATACATCTTAGGTGATCCAACTGACACCAGTGGCTTGTGAGACCGGCCACCGCCCCTCGACGGGGTCTCGACTGTATACACTAGTCTACTCCGGAGTATCGATGCCCTGTCTCGAAACTCCCATGACTAGGGACCACTATTAAGGATATGCGTATAAACTACCCAACTCTCACGTATATGATCGCCATCATACTGTTGGTAGTAAAGCAAGATCCTAAGGGCTCTATCAAAGTGTAACATGTAATCAGTCACCTGAACATGTACACGACTGATAAAGGCAAACCAGATAGCATACTATCATCTCGAGTAAGACTGTCCTACCGGTATAGGTCCTCCGCAATCATTGCAATCACGTACCTGTGATCCAATAATTGACTATGAGGGCACTATCTCCAACAATCTCCTACTTGCACTCAAGGCTAATTATTGCGATGTCGACTACTCACAGCCCGTGTGAAACCGAACATCCAACTCCTCTACTAATCAGTTTCACAAAGCCCGTTTGTAAAACTATTGTGTTCGAGAAATAGCCTCAGTGAGTGGATCCGCCAAGATGTTTCTTTCTATATCTCTCTAAATCTCAAGTTCGCGGAGAAAGCCATCTCCCGAATCGAGTAATACCTGTCTTAGAATATGTCTGGATATCTGATGGGACCTAGTTCATAAATGAACTCCAAATCCAAACTTCTTAGACTGTATCGATCACTGAACCTAATCAGTATCCGGCACCATGCCACCCACAGTATCCTCTTGGACCACCTGTCCATAATACTATCCCTCGTCAGAGGGAAAACTATAACTCTGACAATCTCTCTGTCAACCATGTCACCTTTGAAGCCTGGAATGATAACCGTCTCCCGAAAGAGGCTGCCGTCATCAAATCCGTAGAACATGTACTTATGTTCTAAAACTGCTTCCTTATGTTTCTCCAGGATTGAATTAATACAAACTTATTGCATCTAGTGCAAAAACAACATCTGGTGTGGTACTTGACATCTCACGATTGACTCAATTGCCTAAGCAAGTGATCTGTCAATCATGCACAGCCCTCTCCCCTTTAGTCTATACGACACCTTTAGAGAGGGTGACTCCATCACCTGCAGGTACACCACCATGCTAGGAGTCAACTATTCTAAAAACCATTAGAATATCTGTTAAAGTACCCACATTGGGAAACTACCCAAATCTAGATCTAAAACTATAGATCCAGAAACCAGAATGTCAAATATTATATCCATATCCTGCCTGGAGAAACAACTGTGTGACGACCACAGTACAACCGATCGTAGTATAGGAATTTTACTTCCTACTTTGTGTATGTCATCCAGATACCATGACATCACATCCTACTACCTTCTTAACAGATCCATCCCCTATTCTGATGAAGTCAAACCTACGACTGTCACATCAAAAATAGATGATCTATCTCCGCTAAAACTGCTCAAGTCTATAAATAGACATAAGCATCTTGCCCACTATGCTTCTGCTGCTCCCACTGACTACGACAACCTTCCTACTGGGCTTCATAGCCTGGAACAACAGTAATGTCAAGTCTGGGTAGATAAGAACCTCTCTGTCACCGTCCTTGAGGCTACCGAAGTACCTCTCGGGTGTCTGAGGTTACCCACCGTATCTGCGGAGTGGCTAATAGAATGTCAAACCTGATTGAAAATATAGGTCCTATTAAATTTTCCATAATCGTTTGCGGTTCTGGAATCACTTCCAGTTCTACCATACTCCCACTACTGTTTTCTGAAAAAGTCCATTTTACTAAAACTGTGGCGAGTCAAGAACAATATCACTATTGATCTTCCAAATGGTAGAATATCAACCCTCGTCATAGCCAGGGTCAACCCACAAGCAGCCATTACAGAAACGTGCCCTGAGTTGTCCAGAGTCTGGTTTTAAGCATAAGCTGGACAACTCCCCGTACCTTAACATCTTTTAAGATATGATCCATTCTATATCCAATATAGAAACTTTGGCACTTATTTAATTGGAACCAGATTCAATCATGCAGCTGTCTCCAGTGCATATCAACTTAATGGAAAGAGGCTAATCAGTATTACTCAACTTAGGAATCCATCCACTTATGAGCAACCTGTAAGAGAAACACGTTTCTCAAAGCTATTAGTATCATCTGAATACCAATCACAAGAATCTACATCTTCGATCTCTTTGAAGAATCTCGATACTTGTGATACCTGGTTCTCTACTTTATTCTTATACCCACAACTTCTCAAAACTTAGACCTTGTATTTCTACGAAACACTTGTCTAAATAGAGAAGTCATAAGTAAACAGAACATAGTACGAGGACCTACCCCTTTGTCCTGATGGACACTGGACAACATACAATACTCTGTATAAGTCCGCTGAGTTTAAGCAACTCAAAACCTGTGCGTCGTAGGTTGAAAACTGTACCCTGGCGATTTCCTCAAATATCACCAATTCCAACGAATTCCGATATAATGAGGATAATCACCTAATTCCCAATAACATACTCCCACTCATCATCTGTAAAACCATACAGATATGAGAATGAAACCTGGTAAATACATACCCTTGGAGTAAGTATCTAATCGGGAAAACAGTTTTCCTTTAACAATGCACTGAAACATGAAAATGTTTCGTAGGGGTATCCTGGTATTCATAGTAATGCCTCTTCCATAATCTAATTCATGACTTTATCCGTATATTTCTTTGCCTTCTCTCCAAATCCCTTTATTTGTCTTTAGTCGTTACCTTCTGCACACCATCGTTAGGCTAAATGGTTTTCTTCCTTCCCTACCGTTCGGCACCAGCCTATGGTTTGGAATAAGACTATCCACTAAGCATAATAGGTGTACCCTCCTAAACCAAAGAGTACTCACATCTTGAGAGAAGGTGATGATAAAAGACATCTGAATAATACCTTATTTTTTTTAAAGGTGAAATAGGAGTGGCGATGAAGTACGCGGTTTTGGTCGTGAATGATATCAGTTGCAATTTACTTTGGCCTCTTTCTAATCCCTTTATTTTGTCTTTACATATTACCTTCTGCACACCCTACTTAGGCTAATTGGTTTTCTTCATTCCCTACCTTTCGGCACCTGCCTATGGTTTGGAATAAGACTATCCAATAAGCGTAATAGGTGTACTCTCCTAAACCAAGGAGCCCTCGCAACCTGGGAGAAGGTGATAATAAAAGACAACTGAATAAACCAATTCTATTTATCCTGAACCTTGATCCATCCTCGAAGAAGTCTCTTCGAGTTCGTATATAACCATACGATGGATCTATCCAATGGAAGTGGATGTCCGTAGTAATACGGGTGTTCTGAGAAATCCAAAGGGTAAAAGAAGGAGTGGCAATGACTTATGCAACTCAGACAATCCAAAAGCCAGTATTTTAAGAAGGTTCGGTCAACTTGGTCACTGAGTCATAGTCTAGGGTCGGTCAAAGGTCGCTGCCAAAGAGAGAGAGAAAAGAAACACTCTGCGTGCACTCTAACCTAGATCAGAATGGTTATCACTTTATCTAATCCGGAAACCTCCCACTGTCCTATCAAATTCTCCTCCAACCTGAAAGAAGAATCAATCGGGATCACCCGAAGAGTGAACCAACTCATCAGTGGGAATCGGGATCCAACTCTCATCGCATGATAACGTGATGGAATGCATCCACGTTACTCATACTCCAGAAGGTATGCGCATACTTGGCAAGTTTCAGTTTCTTTAGAAACTCCCGATAAGATTTTTGCCCCATGCTCTTATAACCTTGGCGTTAGGTCAAAATGTCATAAGTCACATGCCAAGTTCTACCCGTCACTATCTTGTTAATTTGAATCCACCCGCACATGCCCTTGGCATTAGGTCAAAATGGCAGAATGGCTGTCCCAAACCAACTCATCTATCTATGCAACAATTGAATACCCAGCAGCTACCAAACACTATGCCTTGGCGTTAGGTCAAAATACATAGCTTGAATACTACTGAATACCCAAAAGAAGTGACGGAGGGCTACGGCTGGTTTTTGGCGAAAAAACCTTTAACGTAGTGAACTTGATATTGCTGAAGGAACCTGATAGCTTTTTAAAATATAGTGGCGAAAACCTTTTGCTAAAGAGGTCATTCCCGGTGAAGGGATCTCGGCTCTTTCCTCGTGGAATGAGGTGCAGGATATTCCACTGAATACTGCGATGCAAAGCAACATGTAATCGACTATAGTGAAGTTATTACCCTGACGCAAACTTCTGCCCAAGGGGTCAGTCCCGGTGAAGGGATATCGGCCCTTGCCCCGTCGAATGAGGTGCAGGATATTCCACTGAATGCCGCTATGCATAACAAAAGGAAACGTCTTTGCAATAACACTTTTTAAATTTGTTCCAACAACTATAAACATGTTTGTTTTCCTTTGCATTGATTAGAATCAACGCAGTCCCATCAATCAATCACACCAGAAAAGAACGAAAATAAAATGTACGTATATGCCATCCGCATTCGTCACTGGGTCCCGTCATCACCCGTTAGGTTACTTAACTAACGACAGAGCGGGGACTGGACTAGCGCGGGTGTAAAACATATACAACATCTAATAGTATATAAACCAATATACAATAATCGCTCCAGGCGTGATAATATGCAACATTACAGAAAAGTAATAAGCATCACAGAACAATACAGATAATCTGGGATCCCCGAGTTTCACAGAGCCGCTGCTGAAACCCGACGTTCCCCTGTCGTGTGGATAGCCTATGCAATGAAAACTAGACCCCTACGGGTGCGGCAAGTTACCCGCCAAAACCTGAAGCGAGGCAGCCCCCTACAGCAAAGTGAATGGACCACCCAGCACTTCACGGAATCCGGTAATCTTGGGCACCCCTCCTTGGGTCAACCTATACCCCCTACGAGTGCGGCGAATAGTCTGCCAATTCTAGAGTGAGGTCCCTCTGCCTCTCAAAGCCATGAGATGCGGACCCGTTGCCCCCCAGAACCCGGCTATCCGTGCACTCCGTCGCGGGGCAAAACCTAGTACAGTAATGAAAAAAAGTACAACAGGTACATCGACCGCAACCTGGTCGTGCCCCAAAAGAATATTATACAACAGGCAGTGACGGCAGTCCACATGTTGGACGCTCGTCCCACAATATCAAATGTACAAATAAATCCAACCTGCACTATCATTGCACACTGCTATCCACCACGACAAATCCGGAACATCACAGCACAACACAGAACATCAACGCGAATGTCACGTTCGCAAACCCGTCTAAAAGAACTATAGCAATCAGACGTGGTTTACCGATCAAATGACATTCCCGGTCGGAGATATAATGTAAGCACTGTAAACTAACGCGTTTAAATTTCGATCGACTAAATATCACGAAGTGGGCCCCACGAACAACTGTTGAACAGTAACAAAATCTGGGCCCAAAAGATATATACCAAAAACCCCAATTTCCAGAGAAGAATACACTGTGCAAGTTTGGGGGCATGATCACTCAGAACGGCCGCGGATACGCGGCCAAACCATGGGTTTGGCCGCGATTCCGCGGTAGTCTTGTCGATTCATGAGCTCAAATTTGTACGGTGTTCTTATAAAACCCTACACAGTTTTCTGAGATATGTAGAATAATTTTAGGACATCATTTAAAATCTACAGAAACTGTGAACTTGAAATTTGCAGTTTTTGATTTCCGGTTCGATCGATATTTTAAACACGTTAGCACAAGTTAGTATAGCAAAATGGTGAGGCTCTGATACCACTGTAAGTCTACGGTAGCGCCCCGGCAGTCTACAGACGCCAAATGCGGAACAAAAACTTTTTAACTGGCGCTATCATATACTTTCACCCGGATCTTCCATTATTGCTAAACTAACAAACTGTAAAGAGTGTAGAAAGGTTATACCGAACGATCCGAGTCCTTCGTTCTTTAACCATCATCCCACGCTCCGTTGCGGCTGCTCCGATCTCTTCGATCTCCGATCTGCTCGTCCAGGTGGCACCACGTCGACGATTCTTTAAACGGGCTCCCGCCTCTGACTTGAGGCAACTCGGGCGTCAAGTTTGCTAAAAGAGACGACCAAGATTGATGTAGAGAATGAGTAGAAGATTTTGTCTCGTTCCGTCCAAAGCTATGGACGAACGGTTAATGAAGTTGCCACTCGAATCGGGTGATGGAATGAAATGAGCTGTGAAATTCCATACACCCCAAAATCTATCATATCTTTTTAGCAAATGAAACATCAAGTGAGAGTGTGAGGGGGGAGGGGCCGGCCATATATAGGAAGGAGGAGGGTGAGTGAGGAGAGGGGGGGTGACCACAAGATAATATCATATGTGAACACAAACAAATATCCTAGTGTGAACACAAACAAATATCTCAAGTGTGAACACAAAGTGTGAACATACCAAAAGCAACCAATGAAACAATAACACCTCACCGCTTCTAGAACCTTCTAGAAGCATCCACACTCTTCCAAAGAAAAGATAAATCTGTCTTTAACCGAATGTTAAAAGACGGCTGATAGAAAACTGGAAACTGGCAACTTCCTAAAGTGATCCCGAAACGAATTTCAGGATAACCCCGTAACTGTATAAATATACATGCATTTGTATTACGACCGAATACAAATGCAACTGAGACAAAGATATTATATCTACTCAATAAAATACTCGGATCCGGCTTAAACCAAAGCCGACCAGTATCAACTGTCCGAAAACCGACACGTGCGTTTTCCGAATCCTGCCATAAAACCATACGGCCTCTACAATGTTTCGCCCGAACTTGGGAAACTGTCTGTGGGGGACTCTAATGACTCGTCAGTACCCTGGCAGTGGGTTTAACCACAAACCGTCAGCGGCACTAGCAATGCGTAATGGCTGCCTATGGATTGACCTCAAGGGAGGCCGATGAGCGAACTCATCCGGAAACCCTACTGAGCCTAACAGTGACAATGTATATACATTCCGGTCCATTCGTGTATGAGTATCGCATATCTGCCTAAGGGGCTAGTAACGTCAGACCCCCAATAGCAGTATAAGTCGTGTCGGAGTGTAGCCCAATAACACCCTGAGATACTACTGGAGTACCAACCAGTAAATATCCTGCCACGGCCGTGGGCTTTGTGTAATGGCTCTCCTAGACACTGCACGATCTCGCCCCCCAATACCGGGAGAGAAGAATCCCCTGCCGATCCGCTCACGTGCCTCCATGTGGCTCGGGACTGTACCCAAAAACTACCTATTTGCACGACTCCTTTGAGCCGTGGTAGGGTAGAAATCAAAGCACAGTGGGAACTCACACGAGACAAATGACGACCTCAGGTCAATGAACTAACCTGTACACAAGTCACCAGGGAACTGCTATCTGACGATATGTATAATACCAACTAGCAGGTTCCCGGCGAGTCCTGTCCGGTGTACTCATAACCCAATGAGCACCTGTATACATCTTAGGTGATCCAACTGACACCAGTGGCTTGTGAGACCGGCCACCGCCCCTCGACGGGGTCTCGACTGTATACACTAGTCTACTCCGGAGTATCGATGCCCTGTCTCGAAACTCCCACGACTAGGGACCACTATTAAGGATATGCGTATAAACTACCCAACTCTCACGTATATGATCGCCATCATACTGTTGGTAGTAAAGAAAAATCCTAAGGGCTCTATCAAAGTGTAACATGTAATCAGTCACCTGAACATGTACACGACTGATAAAGGCAAACCAGATAGCATACTATCATCTCGAGTAAGACTGTCCTACCGGTATAGGTCCTCCGCAATCATTGCAATCACGTACCTGCGATCCAATAATTGACTATGAGGGCACTATCTCCAACATATATAACCTCAAAATGATAAAGTCTGAAGCATGAAAAGATGGCAAGGGTAAACATCTATGCCTAAGTGTAATCCTATGTGCTCTTGTCAGTGCCTCATGTAACAATGTATCATATGTATGAGGGATGAATGTAATGTAATAAAATGAGCGAGACAACTGTTTTCTTTATTTAATAGGATTTCCGTATGTATATAAATCGAGTATCATCAATGAAATCAATAGAGAAATCCGTGTCAAGCATCGACACAAAACATAAATCCCAATATCTAAATATCTCAGGCTCCGTCTACCCGGACTGGCATGTATCATCAAATCTCAAAATCTCAGTGTCTCAAATCTTAATATCTTAGGCATCCGTATCATCTGCGTGATCGGCCCACAGGCTCCAGCAGAACGGATCAGCCTATATCCATCTCATGACTCCGGTCGGTATCCTCTGGATAACCGACGAGTCCAAAAATATTACCGGTAGGTAGTGCCCCCTGCTAGGCTCATCCTCGTCAATGAAATCACACTCGCCTCGGGGTAGCTCACCGGGTCCACCATATACCCGCAAACGGTTCATATGACTCCTCGAATCGGATCTCGAAATCCATCTCACAACCGAGAAAACATCATGGTGGACGACTCATACAGCACGGGAAAACCGCATTTTTCATTTTTAAAAAAGAGAGAGAGAAGTTTATATATATTCTTGTCGTTTTCTCCCAAATCCAGGAAATCTCATGAAAATCCGAAATCCAATCATCAATAGCTTGTAAACAGTGAATATCGGCATAAAACTCCATTATACTGCATAACAGTGAATAATAATATGCTTGAAGTAGCAAGTAATAACTGCAATGTCTAAACTGGCATATAATGCATGTACACTAAATCATGTCAAAATTATCATTTTACAGGCTATGTCAATGAAATGATGTTCTCTAAAGTGTACATGACATGGCAATTACGGATGATGATGTGTGTGAGCCGGCAAGTAAGTGTATGTGGAACATACGCATCATCGGTAATGGTGTTGGTGTCCTGACAGCATGATCTTTATATTAACATATGAAAACACAATATAACCATGTGATGCGATGCAAATAGCAATAATATGCGGGAGCTGAATAATAACGCAACAATAAGGAATTTACAATACTATACAAGTGTCAAAACTGGTTTGCCATTTGAAATAATACGAATCGTGGTGTTTTGAAAATAAGGGCTACGGTGTTTTTAAGAAAAGATACGTCCTTTGAAATACCCGTAGAATCCCTTGTCCCGTCTTTATAATACACAAGATTCGTTGGTTTTGAAATAGGTATGAGTCAATTCTAGTCTAACATCTACAAATAAACAACAGGACTGAGCTAACAGGCTAAACGAAAGGTAAGGAAACCGCCTAACATCTGAGTCGATACATATATAATATATAATAGTCGGTGATCCCGCCTCAATAGCATCCCATACAATACCCTAATATAATATGACATTCTCGAGTCAAAAGTGCGGATCTATCATCAATAATATAGCTCATACGGTAAATTCGTCGTACGGCCTCCCAAATCTGGGTACGGGTCAAAGTTACATTATCTCATAATTCGTCTGGTATCCTTTTTATCAATTATCATGATCCGGGGTACTGATCTACGTCTAGTACAATACTGATACCATCTATGTATATGCATGCGTGTGTATGAAAACACCAAGTCTAAAAGACCCGCTAAAACATCAAGTCGTATCTCGAATACGAACCATGTCACATCACCAATCTCACGGCCTCAAGCCCAATCTCATCGACTCATCTCAAATTCCAAGTACTATCCTCATAATCCAGTATATGTATATGTATATATATATATATACATAGTCCCGTACCCATATGTGTGTATATATATACATATCCCCATATACGCACAGATAAAAGAATGAATGCATGCAAGTGTGTGTGCATGTGTGGGTACAACAACTACTCTACGGTTTCGTAAATAACACTACTAATCCATGAACATGTAAACCTATCATTTATGTCCAGTCTCTCAAAATAGATATCATATATATATAGTATATATATAGCATACTACATCGAACTGCGGGGCTGCTATACGCCATCCACTCGACTTCCCCATGTATGGTTACTTGGCACTGCCACAAGGGTCTACAAGGCATCAACCATGCCCGAATTAAAATTTAGGCATGCCGAACAACCCTAACCAGGATCTTAGACTAGAGATTAGGCGAAACAAAGCATGTAAACAACTTTACATCTAAGAGTTAGGGATTACAACCTTTGTAGTCCGTTCCTTCACTTCTAAAGCTTCGTGTTGAGGTTCCTTCACTGCGATCATCGAGTATCCGGACTCAAGAGAGGCTCCATGAAGAGAAACATACAAGCTTGCTTCAAATTTTTGATAATAAAGATGATCTACCTTGAACAAATTCAAGCCCAAGCTTTTGCTTCACTAATCAAGTATTAGCAAAGCAAACACCCTAATCTAAGTGGCTAGAATAGATGAGGATGATGAAATAAGAATTTAGCTCTCATTTGTTTTCTTTATCTCACTCATTTTCATCACTTTTGAAAAAGCTAGAAAGCTTTTTATCAAAGAGGAAGAAGAAGAAGAAGCAAAACCATTTGTGATGAATAATGAATAAAGTGTGGTTAGAAATGCAACCATGGGTTAAGTAAGAAGACTTAACCCATGTAGAGATTTAACTATGGTTAAAGTGTTGGGTTGGGTTAAAGAAATATCTTTGCAAAATATCACAAAATATCTAGGTCAAAGTCAAAGCTTCAAGAAGTTTCTTGAAATCTTCATGAAAGCTTAACCCTAATCCAAACCCTAACCATATTTAAACTCCACTAATCATTTTGCATTTATAACCATAACATGTTACAATATTATATATCACATATACAATATTTATTGTAACAAAATAAAATAATACAATTAACATATATCGCATATATATCAATGTATTACCCGAGTGAGAAAAAGAATCTTTAAGTGAGCTTATATTAGTTAATGTAATTTAATATATCAAATATATAATTATACATTAAATTATCGAATCAAAACTTGATCCGATAATCCGGCTATTTTACAAATAACCGACTAATATATTCTGTATCAGTTCATCGAATCAACATTTGATCCGATGACCCGGCTATATCTTATATACCCGGCCGATATCTCATATCGCGAGAATCTAATACGGTATCGCATACACGTATCATTCTCGGCCCCGCACATATCACATATGTGCTACTACTCCGTTTTGCCTGAGCCAGGAAACCTCTGTGTAGGACTCTAAATAATCGTCAATACGCCGGCAGTAGGTGATGATCATATCAAACACGCACAAGCTGCAAGCGGTCAGCTAAATGTAACAGCCACCCAGGTATTGAGCAATCAGAAGATCAACAAGCAAGCCTGTACATTCTCCCGTGAATCCAACCAGTAACACTCCCGTACAGTCCGGTCTCTTCGTCTAATATGTCGCATATCTCGCCTAGGGGTGGTAAACGTCAGACCCTAGTAGCTTGATAAGTCGTGTCGATATGAGGTCCATAACAGTTCGAGAAACTACTGATAACTCTTACCAGTAAATCTCAGCAAGCCTGACCAGGGATTTCCAGTTATAGCCAATCGAACACAGCGCAACATCAACTCCCTATACCGGGAGAGATGAAACCCCTCCTATCGCTCATTGCCTCCATGTGATTCGGGACTGTACCCAAAAGCCACCTTTTTGTACGCCCTCTTGGACGTGTTATGATGGATATCAAAGAACAGTAGGAATCATACAAGACTCTATGACGATCTCGGGTCTATAGACTAACCTGTACCATTGTCACCAGAGAACTGCCATCTGACGTGAGGTAATACCATATGGGAGTTCTCGGCGAGTCCGTCCAGTGTACCCAGTCTCCACTGAGCACCCGTATACCTTCTCTGATATCAAACACCAATGGATATGGGATCATCCATCGCCCATCATATGGGTCAAGAAGCGCATACGCTAGTCTACTCTGTTGTATCGATGCCCTATCTCGGCACTCCTACGACTAAAAACATTTGAAGGATGTACTTGGTGACTACACTGTCCCCACTAGTATGATCTGCATCATAGTCTTGGTAGTCAAGTACTCATCCAAAGGGCTTTATCAATATGTGACATAGAGACAATCAGAGCACATGTTAAGATAAAGAATAACCAGATAGCATACAATCATGTCGAGCAAGAAAGTCCTCTCTATATATGTCCAAGCATCCACTACAATATACAACTCATGTACAGTAATGGCCTCTAGGGCATACATATAACTAACAATCTCCCACTTGCACTAGGGTCATCTGTTATGGTATCGCATACCCAACAATAAGCTGTGGTTGAAGTATCTCATACTCAACCATCCCATAAAAGTCTAGAAATAGGCCTTTGTGAGTGGATACGCGCTGTTGTCCTCTGTGTCTACTCTCCTAACCTCGATCTCCCTAGAGATCAACCATCTCCATGATCAGGTGATACTGCATAAGAATATATCTGGATCTCTGATGGGACTGGTGTTCCTTGGCATAAGCCACAACTCCATTGTCACACAATGGCAGGAACTAAGTTCATCTCATGAACTTATAAATATATTTATCCAGACTGCCTCTTTTGTAGCATCCTTGGTAACGATGTATCTTGCCTTTAATTGTCTAGTATGTCACGGTATCTAGCTTGGAACTCTTCCAACATACTGTCCCTCCACTGAGGGTAAAGACAATGCCTGCGACTGACATTCAATCGTCCTTATCACCCTGGTACCTTTCCAGTGATTCTCCCCAGGATCGATTGATACCATTTCACTGCAGCTAGTGAGAATCCTAACATCCAATTAGATCTATCTCATTGATCCATAACCCAGGATTTAGGAGGTATCACCTTGATCCTATAGAGAATTTTTATGATAAGCGGAGATTGACCGGGCGTAGCATAGGAAATTCCTTCCCTATCAAGAGAATGTCATCCACGTACTCTACGAGGATCACCACCATACTCTCTACTACCTTTTTGTATATACAAGGTTCATCTACCATTTTGATGAAGTCAAACTTTTTGACTACCATATTAAAACAGACATTCCAACTCCGCGATGCCTGATTTATCACATAAAACAACTTGCTCACGTTTCCGCTGCTCCCACGTCTACGAAGCCCTCTAGCTGTGTACATATAAACGCTTTCTTCCAAATCAATATTTAGAAAAGCAGTAATGACACCCAACCGCCAGATATCGTTGTCATGGTATGTAGCCGTGGCAAGTAGGATCTGGATGGACTTAAGCATAGCTTTGAAAGTCTCAACTTTTCCATGTACACCAAGTAATCTTCTCAAGATATACTTGCTCCTGATGGGGATTTAACCCTTCAGATAAAGCAACCAAAGTCCATACTTTGTTGGTGTATAAGGATTCCATCTCAGATCGCTAAGCATCCAACCATTCTTACAGAGTCCCACTCCTGATGGCCTGCTCGAAACTAGTTGGGTCATCATCTCATGATGCAATCCTCGCTCCCACTGTCATAGAGAAATCGAAGTATCTCTCAGGTGGATGATGAACCCTACCAGATCGGCGGAGAGGCTGAGGTTCTTTGGAAACTATTGATTCCTCCGGGTTTACCAAATCATCAGCTGCAGTTTGTATAGCCGGAACTCCTTCGAGTTCTACCTCATGACCATTAATTTCTTCACAAGAGATTCCCTTTTTCACAAAAAGTGGTATTCCGAGAAATAAATCATCTTTTGTTCCTCGGTGTGTTAGAAGATATTCCCTTGCGAATGCTTGGGATATCCAACAAACTTCCACAGAACTGACCTTGCCTCGAGCTTGTCCGGATTTTGCTTTTAAACATAAGCCGGACAACCCCAAATCTTAACATCTTTAAGAGATGAGCTATTCCCATACCATATCAAATATGGAGTGGTAAGCATCTGATTTGGTTGGAACCTTATTCAATAGGTATGCAACTTCTCAAGTGCATAACCCTAAAGAAAATAGGCAACTCAGTAGTACTCATCATAGAGCACACCATATCACATAAGGTGTGATTGCTCCGTTCCGATATACCGACGTGCTGTGGTGTATACGGAGGAGTAATGCTGAGAGAGAATCTCATTCTCCTTTAGAATAGTCCAGTAATTCCGTGCTTAAGTATTCTCCTTCTTGATTACATCAAAGGACATAATACTTATACCCGTTTTTTGTTCTCTACTTCTAACTTATATTCTGTGAATATCCCAAAAGTTTCAGACTTGTGTTTCAATAGGAACATATGTCCAGATCTTGAGAGATAATCAGTAAATGTAATGAAGTACAAAGAACCGGTCTTGGCATGTGTAGACAGGGGACCTTCATACATCAGCATGTATCAATCCCAAGAGTTCACTAACTCTTTCTCTGTTTCCAATAAACGGAGCTGTGGTCATGTTATCTTTGTGACATGACTGGCAAGTTTTACAAGATATAAATTCAAACTAATTTAAATATGCATCTTTATGTAAGTTCAGCTAGTCGGGTCGCATTGATATGACCTAGTCTACAATGCCTCAAGAAGGATTCGTTCATTTCTGAACTCTTCCTCTTGTGTGTGTTCTGTACGTTAAGAACTGTGGTTTGATTTAGAACGTCTATGCTTTTAGATAACGTGCCTGAACCGGTCAACACTTGATATAGGAAATGTTCAAAACATTATCCAACAATACAAAATTATATCCTTTTTTTCTAATAAAGAGACTGATATGATGTTGTATGTCACGCCCCGCTTCCCAGAGTACGCTAGATTTGGCACGTGACATAGCCAACCATGCTACCTGTGGGTAGGAAGTATCCATCCACAGTCACATTATGGCTGTAGAGATATCAAGAATAAGATAAAACTATCTAAAAACATGTCCATAATCCAGAATAACAGGAGTCAATAATAAATAGATGCGGAAGCAAATGATCCAATACAAATAACTGAAAAGTATGTCCCATAATGCGGGCTCACATCAGGAAATAAATGCAGGAAATAAAACTAACTACTACTGAACTCACAGCTCAGCCTGCTGGCTGAAGTACTCCTGCTCGGACTGCGACAGCGGTACAGAATCTGGGCCATGCAAAACCCAGACGTCAGCGCGTCATGTCAACAAGTAATACAATATGAACAATGTAACATGCAATGCAAAATGAACATGAATAAAACGAGAGTAGCAATAATGTGAATCAAGCAGTGCAGGGTAGTGTGCAGTGGGTCACTAAACTGTTCTATCAGGTTTTCTATTTTAAAGTCTTTAAAATCAATTGATGAATCGTCGATGTAACTCAATAGTATCCCGTGCGTGCCCGGGACCACGGTCAAGACCCTCGGGGCAGAATCCGAGACGTGCCGCTAGGCAGTAAGAAATAGCAGGATGGGCGAGTGATGTCAGCATCATCACTCCGGGGCTGGCCTAGCCCGTAAAACTGATCAGAACAGGTATCGAACTGTTGAGTTACAAGTAAGGTTTCACCTTTGATTTCCCCATACCCCCAAGTTATGTATGTCGAGTCAGGTATTCAGTAATCAAGAACTAATGCCCACACAGGATCAGGTAAAAGCAGGTTTGTCAGGATAGACAACGGAAACGGTCCATGAGGACTACATGTCAGGTTTGTTGGCATTAGACACAAGATCAGGTAACGGGTCGGGTCATGGTACATCGGGTCGAGTCAACAGTATACGGTACCATGTCAGGTGTATCAATATATGTATATATGTAGCAATGTCAGGTCAAGATGCAAGCAATATTGTGAGTGTGCTCCCAATCAGATATATAATCAAACATAGGTATTAACAATATGAGATAAGCAATGAATTACATAATAAGCAGTTCCATTCAAATTACAAGAGTGCTGTAAAACGATATAGCCGTTTAGTCATGTGAACAGGATTAACCACCCTTAGCGGTGCAATAATTTATGTAACGGTTCAATACAGTTATTTCAGGTTAAAGCATGCGAGTGTCTGAATGTAACAGAACTACAGGGATAAATGCTACCAGTTGTTTTAACAGTAAAATGTGGTTGAACAGGTAGATATGATTATTAGGTTCAATTTGCAAACTGTAAGTTCCATGTTTAACAGTAAAATGATATAATGCAATATTTTAACCGAAAATGGGAAACGATTGTACCAAGTTAAATTTTACAGGTTTAGGGTGTCAATACATATATATAAGTATTGTATAGCATGTAGCAAGGGGTACTTGCCTCGACGGGTCGCGAACCGGGAAAAACTGAACGATAACGTCGACGGGGAAACTCGCGACGTGCGCACGGTTCACGGATTGAACCCAAACAACGAACAATGGAACCACGCGTATCGGGGTACTTCGCTGGAACGTCGGATCATGTCGTCGGCATCGCCGGATTCCGGCGAGAAAGAATACAGTGAAAGAAACATCATGGTTTGAAACAAGAAATCAAAGAAATACAAGGAAAATACAAAGAAAGAGGGAAGGAGGATCTGAGAGGGTGCTTACGATGATCAGTAAAGGGGGTCGATATTGTAGGTCGCGACGACAGTGCTCCGGCGGAGAACAGTGATCGCGGGGGGAAAAACTGCCGATTAAGAATGCATTAGCCGAGAAAGAAAGAAGAAGGGAAGAGAGGAGGGAAGTATCTTACCGAGGAGCATGCGAGGTCGGGGACAAGAGGACGGGGTCGTCGGCGGCGACAGACGGCGGTCCGACGGTGTGCAGGGGCTGCGGGAGGCTGCGGCTGGTGTGCAGGTGGTCGTGGGTCTGGTCGGGGTGCGCCGGGAGAAGGGAGGAGGATGGTGAGGGAAAGACGAGGACGATGGCGGGGGCGACGACGAGGTGATCGTCGGCGGCGAGACGCTGGAACGGTTGCAGGGAACTGCAGGCGGCCGCGGCGGGGTGCATCGGTGGCTGCGAGGGTGGAAGAAAGAGGATATGGGTGAGACGAGGAAGGGGAGGCGAGGGTGATGGTGATGGCTTCGCCGGCGTTGGGACTGCGGTGGTGAAGGGTGAAAGCTAGGGTTCGCTGGCTCGATGGGTTTTTCGTGAGGAATTATGGGGAGGGAAAACAGTAGTTTCAAAAAGGAGAGAGAGAAGAGAATAAGGTTAGAGAGAGAGAGAGAGATTTGAGAAAGAGACAGAGAGAGAGACATAGGAATAAAAGTGGGGCCCAGGGAAGATAATTGTTGATAGGCTGGAAAGAATCATTCAGTTAGAAAAATTTACATAAAGATTAGATTTTAAAAAAATTGAATGGTTAAAGTATAAAGATACGGTGGTTTTTAAATATATTAAATTTTGGAATTTTGGCACAAAGTAAAACATTTCCAAATCGCGCCCGGGTCGGGTCCAAAAATTCGAAATTGAAATAATAGGATTTTAAGCGGGTTCCAAATTTTAAAATTAAGTGTTTTATGATTAAAAAGAATACCCCCAAAACGGACACATGTACGCACGCGCAGCTATCCAAACTCGTCCGTTTCACCGAACGGAACGAGAACATAATGCACGGACGCTACCACGAGGCTAGGGGTGTCGAGTAGACCAAGATGAATATTTTTAATTTTATTTTAGATGCTAAAATTTGTTATATGTTGAAATGACTTTGCCGGGTAAAATTTTGCAGTAAGTCACAAACAAGTAAGATAAATGAAATGAGTACCACACTAATGCTCAAACAGTAACTGAAAAACAGTAGCATTGGGCTCGGGTGTTACATTATACCCAACTGCAAAAGAATTTCGTCCTCGAAATTCCAAGACGAATACAAAAAAACTACAAGAAAAGGTGAGGAAACCTCTGTCGGATTTCATCTTCTCGTTCCCAAGTGGACTCTCCATGCGAGCGATTTCCCCAAGAAACAAGCACAAGGGGGATAACCTTGTTCTTGAGAACCTTTTCCCTTCGATCCACGATTTCAACCGGTCGCTCCTCAAAAGTTAAGTCTTCCCGTACTGTTAACTCCGAATGATCCAATACGTGCGTTTCATCTCGAACATACCTTCGTAGTTGAGATATGTGAAACACATCGTGCACATTTGCCAAGGTCTGCGGTAACGCCAAACGGTATGCTACCTCACCAACACGCTCCAAGATCTCAAGGGTCCAATGAATCGAGGACTAAGCTTTCCTCGAATCCCAAACCGAATCACCCCTCTAGTCGGTGATATCTTCAAGAACACCAAATCACCCACGGCGAACTCTAGAGGTCTTCTTGACATGTCAGCCCAACTCTTCTGTCTGTCTTGAGCTGCCTTCATATGATTCCTGATAGTGTTAACCTTCTCAATTGTCTGTACAACCAAATCTGGTCCCAATAATCTTCGTTCACCGACATCATCCCAACAAACAGGTGAACGGCATTTATGACCATACAAAGCTTCAAACGGAGCCATCTGGATAGTTGCCTGAAAACTGTTGTTGTAAGAAAACTCCACCAAGTGTAGATGATCCTCCCAAGAACCCTTGAAGTCCAACATACATGCTCTCAACATATCCTCAAGAGTTTGGATCGTTCTCTCCGACTGACCATCAGTTTGAGGGTGATAAGCTGTGCTAAACTTCAATCGAGTCCCCAAACTTTCTTGTAAACTCCGCTAAAAGTGTGATAAGAACCGAGTGTCCCGATCGGACACGATGCTCACTGGTACTCCATTTAATCTTACAATCTCCTGCATGTACCGCTCTGCCAAAGTCTCTGTTGGTTGACCAACCCGGAAAGGAATAAAGTGAGCAGCCTTGGTCAACCGATCAACAATCACCCATACCGCATTGTTGCCCTTTGGACTCCGCGGTAAAGCCGTCACGAAATCCATGGTTATATGTTCCCACTTCCACTGAGGAATCGGATGTGGTTGCAATAAACCAGCAACCCTTTGATATTCCGCCGTAACTTGCTGACACACCAAGCATTTCGCCACAAAGCGAGCAATCTCCCGTTTCATGCCTTCCCACCAGAAATGCTGTCGAATATCTCGGTACATCTTTGTGCTTCCTGGATGTACAGAATAAGCTGAACTGTGTGCCTCCTTCATAAGCTCTTCATGAACATCTCCCTTTGGCACACATAAGCGGCTACCATACCTCAACGAACCATCTTCGTGGACCAGTAAATCTGTTCGTAGTCTGGCTTCAACTTGCTCTCGAAACTTTTGCAGTCTAGGATCATGTGATTGTGCTGCTTTAATTTTCTCAATCAAAGACGACTGCACTTGCAACTGCATCAACTGTCCCGCAGAACTCGGTAGCACAACCTCCAAATCAAATCTTTGAAAATCTGCAACGATCTCCTTCTGCGTAGTTAACACCTGAATTGCTGGTAACCGACTAAGCGCATCCGGCACAAGATTAACCTTCCCCGGATGGTACTTAAGATCAAGATCGTAGTCAGCCATCAGCTCCAACCATCTACGCTGCCTCATGTTAAGCTCCTTCTGTGTGAATACGTACTTCAAGCTCTTATGATCTGTAAAAACTTCGACTCTTTCGCCCAAAAGGTAGTGTCTCCAAATCTTCAAGGCGAAAATCACAGCCGCAAGCTCCAAGTCATGAGTTGGATAATTCTTCTCATGGGTCTTCAATTGTCTCGATGCGTACGCTACAACCTTCCCATGCTGCATCAAAACACATCCCAATCCTTTCCCAGATGCGTCGCTGTGAATCACCAATCCTCCGGAATTGTCTGCCACGGTCAGAATAGGGGCGGTTATCAACTTCTGCTTCAACGTCTCAAAAGCTAACGCACATTTATCCGTCCATACAAAAGGTACCTCCTTGCGCGTAAGCTTGGTCAACGGCTCTGCCAGACGAGCAAAGTTCTCCACAAATCTCCTGTAGTATCTGGCTAATCGAAGGAAACTTCTTATCTCAGCAACATTCTTTGGAATAGGCCAATCTCGAACTACTGCGATCTTTTCTGGATCGACGGCAATGCCATCGCCAGACACAACATGCCCCAAAAACTTCACTTCCTCCAGCCAAAACTCGCACTTAGTCATCTTCGCATAAAGCTTCTCCTGTCTCAACGTCTGCAGTGCGATCTTCAAATGCTCAGCATGCTCCTCAAAACTTTTCGAGTAAACCAGAATATCGTCAATGAACACCATAATAAACTGGTCCAAGAACGGTGAAAAGATTCGGTTCATCAAGTCCATGAATACTGCCGGCGCATTCGTTACTCCGAAGGGCATCACTAAGTATTCGTAATGTCCATACCGAGTTCGGAACGCTGTCTTGCAAATATCTTCTGCTTTCACTCGGACCTGATGATATCCGGATCGCAAATCCAGCTTCGAGAATACCCTCGCGCCACTCAGCTGCTCAAAAGTTCTCCAATGCGAGGGATAGGGTACTTGTTCTTAATAGTCACCCGGTTTAATTCTCGATAGTCGATGCATATCCTTCTTGTGCCATCCTTCTTCTTTACTAGGAGAACTGGAGCTCCCCAAGGCGAGTTACTGCTCCGGATCCAACCCTTCTCAAGCAATTCAGCAACCTGTTTCTTGACTTCTTCCAACTCTACTGGTGCCATTGGGTAATGCGCTTTGGATACTGGCGCTGCACCAGGAATAAGATCAATTGTGAACTCCACCTCTCGCTTCGGCGGTAAACCCGATATATCTTCAAACACATCCATAAAATCACGAACAACCATCGGCTCTTCACCATTATCAACTTCCATAGATGCAAGAATGTTGTTTGTTGGCCTAGCCCTAAACTTGACTGGCCCGACAGAACTGCTTCCTTACCGCAACTGCTGTCTGCTGTGAACTCCCAGTTTTTCCTGTTAGGCTCTGCTGTTCTCGAGCTGCCGCAAGTACTTGTGAGAAAGTGGTCAAACCCAGGGAGACAATCTGCCTCTGGATGTCCACGTCCAAGCTGCGCATGAACCTCCGTGCCCTGTTTGCATCGTTGGCAACTAAAGGTCCAGCGAATCTGCTGAGTCTTGTCCATTCTGCTGCATGCACATCTACTGTTGCTCCCTTCTGTTTTAGCCTGATGAAATTCTCTTTCATTCCTCCCGTGCAGTCCGCGGGAAGAACTTCTCCAGGAAACTCTTAGAAAAATCCGCCCACTTGATCGGCTTGGGCAAGTGGGTCTCCTCCACAAGCCACCATTCTCGGGCGTAGTCCACTAGCTGAATGCGTACCATATCAACTCTTTTGTCATCTGGAATCTGTGCTGCAATCAGCAAATTCTCCGTGTCAACTAGCCACTGCTCGGCTGGCAACGGCTCCTCCAATCCAGTAAATGTAGACGGACCCAAACGCCTGAAATCTGCTACGGTCCCTGCTCGGTCAACTGGTTTAGCTCCAACATTGTTTACAGACTGCTGAACGATCTGCAAACCTTCTTGAAACGAGTCTGCTTGCTGCTGGATCAGCTCAGTCTACCTCTTTTGATTCTCCAGCATTCCCCTTATCACTCCAAGCATGGCGGCTTCGTCCACACGCCTCTGGTATGTCTTCAATTTCTTACCGGCCATAATCCTGAACTCAAAATACCCAACATTAGTATGATGATAGATTTTGAATATAGATCAAGGCTAGAACTCCAAGATACTTAAATAGAGTACCGCATTGTAACTATGCCGCGGTAGCATAGCCACAATTACATAACTCCATCCAAGTCGCCTAAGTCCTAGAGATAACAAGGAATCAGGTTTTCGAATCGATATGCAAAGGAAGTTTTCACATCGTAGAAGATATAATCAGGAAGAATGTGATTCAAGTATGGTAAAACGGTCAAGGTGGCAGGACATGTTTCCTAAACACGGGTATTCTGATTCGTGTATTGGGTACAATACCCAACTACAAGAGAATCAACCCGACTATCCTATGGCTCTGATACCAAAAGAACCATGTCACGCCCTGCTTCCCAGAGTACGCTCTATTGGGCACGTGACATAGCCAACCATGCTACCTGTGGGTAGGAAGTATCCATCCACAGTCACATTACGGCTGTAGAGATATCAAGAACATGATAAAACTATCAAAAACATGTCCATAATCCAGAATAACAGGAGTCAATAATAAATAGATGCGGAAGCAAATGATCCAATACAAATAACTGAAAAGTATGTCCCATAATGCGGGCTCACATCAGGAAATAAATGCAGAAAATAAATCTAACTACTACTGAACTCACAGCTCAGCCTGCTGGCTGAAGTACTCCTGCTCGGACTGCGACAGCGGTACAGAATCTAGGCCATGCAAAACCCAGACGTCAGCGCGTCATGTCAACAAGTAATACAATATGAACAATGTAACATGCAATGCAAAATGAACATGAATAAAACGAGAGTAGCAATAATATGAATCAAGCAGTGCAGGGTAGTGTGTAGTAGGTCACTAAACTGTTCTATCAGGTTTTCTATTCTAAAGTCTTTGAAATCAATTGATGAATCATCGATATAACTCAATAGTATCCCGTGCGTGCCCGGGACCACGGTCAAGACCCTCGGGGCTGAATCCGAGACGTGCCGCTAGGCAGTAACAAGTAGCAGGATGGGCGAGTGATGTCAGCATCATCACTCCGGGGCTGGCCTAGCCCGTAAGACTGATCAGAACAGGTATCGAACTGTTGAGTTACAAGTCAGGTTTCACCTTTGATTTTCCCATACCCCCAAGTTATGTATGTCGAGTCAGGTATTCAGTAATCAAGAACTAATGCCAACACAGGATCAGGTAAAAGCAGGCTTGTCAGGATAGACAACGGAAACGGTCCATGAGGACTACATGTCAGGTTTGTTGGCATTAGACACAAGATCAGGTTTCGGGTCGGGTTATGGTACATCGGGTCGAGTCAACAATATACGGTACCATGTCAGGTGTATCAATATATGTATATGTGTAGCAATGTCAGGTCAAGATGTAAGCAATATCGTGAGTGTGCTCCCAATCAGATATATAATCAAACATGGGTAATAACAATATGAGATAAGCAATGAATTCCAAAATAAGCAGTTCCATTCAAATTACAAGAGTGCAGTAAAACGATATAGCCATTTAGTCATGTGAACAGGTTTAAGTACCCTTAGCGGTGCAATAATTTATGTAACGGTTCAATACAGTTATTTCAGGTTAAAGCATGCGAGTGTCCGAATGTAACAGAACTACAGGGATAAATGCTACCAGTTGTTTTAACAGTAAAATGTGGTTGAACAGGTAGATATGATTATTAGGTTCAATTTGCAAACTGTAAGTTCCATGTTTAACAGTAAAATGATATAATGCAATATTGTAACCGAAAATGGGAAACGATTGTACCAAGTTAAATTTTACAGGTTTAGGGTGTCAATACATATATATAAGTATTGTATAGCATGTAGCAAGGGGTGCTTGCCTCGACGGGTCGCGAACCGGGAAAAACTGAACGATAACGTCGGCGGGGAAACTCGCGACGTGCGCACGGTTCACGGATTGAACCCAAACAACGAACAATGGAACCACGCGGATCGGGGTACCTCGCTGGAACGTCGGATCACGTCGTCGGCATCGCCGGATTCCGGCGAGAAAGTGCACAGCGAAAGAAACATCATGGTTTGAAACAAGAAATCAAAGAAATACAAGGAAAATACAAAGAAAGAGGGAAGGAGGATCTGAGAGGGTGCTTACGATGATCAGTAAAGGGGGTCGATATCGTAGGTCGCGACGATAGTGCTCCGGCGGTGAACAGTGATCGCGGGGGGAAAAACTGCCGATTAAGAATGCATTAGCCGAGAAAGAAAGAAGAAGGGAAGAAAGGAGGGAAGTATCTTACCGGGGAGCGTGCATGGTCGGGGACAAGAGGACGGGGTCGTCGGCGGCAACAGACGGCGGTCCGACGGTGTGCAGGGGCTGCGGGTGGCTGCGGCTGGTGTGCAGGTGGTCGTGGGTTTGGTCGGGGTGCGCCGGGAGAAGGGAGGAGGATGGTGAGGGAAAGACGAGGACGATGACGGGGGCGACGATGAGGTGATCGTCGGCGGCGAGACGCTGGAACGGTTGCAGGGAACTGCAGGCGGCCGTAGCGGGGTGCACCGGTAGCTGCGAGGGTGGAAGAAAGAGGATATGGGTGAGACGAGGAAGGGGAGGCGAGGGTGATGGTGATGGCGTCGCCGGCGTTGGGACTGTGGTGGTGAAGGGTGAAGGCTAGGGTTCGCTGGCTCGATGTGTTTTTCGTGAGGAATTATGAGGAGGGAAAACAGTAGTTTCAAAAAGGAGAGAGAGTGAAGAGAATATGGTTAGAGAGAGAGAGAGAGATTTGAGAAAGAGACAGAGAGAGAGAGAGAGAGACGTAGGAATAAAAGTGGGGCCCAAGGAAGATAATTGTTGATAGGCTGGAAAGAATCATTCAGTTAGAAAAATTTACATAAAGATTAGATTTTGAAAAATTTAAATGGTTAAAGTATAATGATACGGTGGTTTTTAAATATATTAAAATTTGGAATTTTGGCGCAAAGTAAAACATTTCCAAATCGCGCCCGGGTCGGTTCCAAAAATTCGAAATTGAAATAATAGGATTTTAAGCGGGTTCCAAAATTTAAAATTAAGTGTTTTATGATTAAAAAGCATACTCCCAAGACGGACACATGGACGCGCGCGTAGCCGTCCAAACTCGCCCGTTTCACTGAACGGAACGAGAACACAATGCACGGACGCTGCCACGATGCTAGGAGTGTCGAGTAGAACAAGATGAATATTTTTAATTTTATTTTAGATGCTAAAATTTGTTATATGTAGAAATGACTTTGCCGGGTAAAATTTTGCAGTAAGTCACAAACAAGTAAGATAAATGAAATGACTACCACACTAATGCTCAAACAGTAACTGAAAAACAGTAGCATTGTGCTCGGGTGTTACATTGTATATCAGGTTCGGTATCTAATAACATTCGTTTAGAATCAATGTATTCTGGTAATACAGGGTGATAACTGCCAACAGACTTGGCCGCAACACTTGCATCGTTTCTAAATCTTGAAACTTATCACCGGTTCTCAGTCCTCTACCTATCTGTAGACCATGTAACAGTTTACATTTACGGGATCCTGATCCGGTATCATATACCCAGGACGTAAAGGATATTGAGAAACAATTTTTGGTAATGAACACACCCGAAGAAGATGCATCAGCATGCACTTTCTACATTTGGGCGGCACGGGAATTTTGGTAATCCCCTATTTCCTGCTCTGTCTTATAACAATTACAAGTTGGAGCGGGACCAACGTTCCCTACCGCAGTATAACAAGCGGGTTCGGTCAATACATCTGTATTATTATCTTGATTAAGGCGTGACATGGTCGCTACCTAGAGAGAGATAGAAGAAAACACTCAGCATATCCTCTTGCAAGATTAGATTGGTTATTAATATATCTAATCAGGATGTCTCCCACTGTTTTATTCAAATCTTCCTTCAAACCCTAAAAGGAAAGAGTAGCCGGGATTAATTACACTCTATAAGTTCGCCAATCTTTCAGCCAGGCCAGTGCCGGTACTTTGAGTGAGGTTCCCAGCGCTTTCGCACAGACCTAGTTAAAATAAACCTCATTTTCCCAGGGGCGTAACCCCGTTGAAACCTTTCTAGACACCTACTTGATCGGCTAATTGTAATGTGTAAAACTTTCCCAGGAGTAACTCTTACTCGCAGCGGGTATCGGGATCCAACTATCTCATAGGAGGTATGCAATCTCATTGCAAATTTCAACTCTTGAAATTCCCAATAATATTTTTCCCCTAGCAACTTATGACCCTGGCTAAGGTCAAAAAATCATAAGCGCTAGCCAAGTTCAACCGTTCATTTCCCGATTGAATTAAACCCACCCGCACGACCCTTGGCTAAGGTCAACAATGTCGCATGACTACCCTAACTCAATCGCATCATATGCTTATACAGATAAGCACTAATTAGCTACTGCACACTAATTATACAAGCAAGACGCAAGGTGAGTAGATTATATCTAGGGGGAAGTCGAGTGGATGGCGTATAGCAACCCCGCAGTTCGATATATATGTATATATATATATATATATATGATAGCTTATTATGTGTCGTGGATATTTAAGATGAGATTAGGTGTACTAAGTTAGATTAGTGCGTAGAAGTAAACTAGGATAGTTCCTAGTTGCGAACCCTAGAATATGTTTACACTCACACGTACACACATGCTTATTGCTACACATATACCTACATGATGAGGATAGTGGATGATATTTGGAGATGAGTCGATGATATTTGGCATAGTGCCATGAGATCGGTGGTATGATGTGATTCGTATTTGGGATACGACAGGTGATTTTAGCGGGCCTTTAGACGTGTGTTTCACACACGCATTTATACTTATTTGGAGGGTATCGATTCGTACTAGACATAGATCAGTACCCGAAATCATGAGATATGATGATAAGGATACTTGATAATTGATGAGAGTTATGTGATATTGACTCGTACCCAGCTTTTGGAATGCCGTACGATGATTTACCGTACGAGCTTCATATTGATGATAGATTCGCACTCCTGACTCGAGGATATCATATGATATTGTATTGTATGCGGTACCTTTGAGGCGGGATCACCAACTATTATATTTACATATATATATTATATAGACTCAGATTTAGATGGTTTCCTTACCCCTTCTGATTGACTTGTTAGTTAGAGCCGTAGTCTTGTTAGTAAATGTTAAACTAGACCCGAGTCATACCTATTTCAAAACTAGCGAATCGGGAGTATTTTAAAGACAGGAAAAAGGATTCTACGGATATTTTCAAAAGACACATCTCTTCTAAAAAACATTGTAGCCCTTATTTTTCTAAAAACCCCGATTCGTCTTATTTCAAATGGTAAACTGTATGACCTTTTATATTGATGCAGATGCGTCACTGTTGCATTTATTAGTCGTTTCCTGCATGTTCTTGCTATTTGCATTGCATGTGCAAATGGTTATTTCTATATTAAACTCATGCTGTTAGGACACCAGCACCATTATCGATGATGCAAATGTTCCATGTACACCTGCTTACCGGCTCACACACTTTATCATCGATAATTGCCATGTCACTACACTGTAGCACTGTTGCATTCAGGATATGATCTCTTGCATGGCATACTTGTGTACATACCCCTTGTACACCCATATTTACAAACCTAAGTATTTGCACATACATAGATGATTCTGGCTTGATTAGAGATTTGGGGACCGCAAGATATATTTTAAAACTGGATTCATTTTAAAAGAGCAGTTTCCCTCAATATGTGCATGCTATTATTCCATGTTGCATGATATACTGATATACTTACATTTCCTTTATATGTCGCATACATCCTGCTTTTGATTACACGCATTGAGATATTTGTTTTCATGAGATTTCTGGATTTGGGAACCATGGTTATTTCAAAAGAGAATATGTATTGTTTTAAAAACCCGGTTTCCCTTGATATGATATTTCAGTGCGTCCACCAAGCGTTTTCTTGTTTCTGAGACGTACGCTTGAAACCCAATTCGAGGAGTTGGATGATCCGTTTGCGGGTTCATGGTGGACCCGGTATGGTTCCCCGGGGCGAGAAATGTTTTTCGTAGAGCAGACGATGAGCTTGGCAGTGTGGCGAGTACCTACCGGTGATTGTATTTGAGCTCGGTGGATATCGGAGGATATCGACCGGAGTTGAAAGATGATATGGGCCGATCCAGACTGACGGAGCCCGATATATGAGAATTTACGTGCCGATACTAGGCACAGGTTTCATGATGTTTTCGAGTGTCGATGCTTGACACTCAGGTTCTATGATTTTGATATGTCGAGAGCGACACATGTTGATTTACATCCTCATACTTCCATGCATATGTTTAAGATATTTACATGCGTGATGCTTATTGTCATTGGATGACACGTGGACGATTTCCATATATATATATTGACATTGATCACATAGTTGGATGTTATCCACGTACTTTTAAACTTCATGACATAGTCGACATTGATCATACCTCATACTTATGATATGTTATTACCTGAGGCACTGGCACGAGCACTTGGCACTACACTCATGTATAGATGTTACATTGCCACCTTATCATGCTTCAGACATATTCATATTGAGAATAAATTATTACTGATCGAATTGACCTAGGATTATGTCTTGCATACAATTTCTACTCTGTGATGTTTTCTACTCACGAGTTGGCAACTCACCCCCGTTGTGCCATAGTTCTTGCAGGTTTTGCCGTACAGGTTCCATTACGGCTTTTCTGGCAGACTGCTTCTTTTCTGGGGGATTGCATTGGTAGGTGGATTCTTTTGCATCAGAACCACCATTGTATATGTATTATTCAGCTGTATCTAGAAATTCCATCAACCAAAACTTGTTTATTATTTCAGAATTAGAAAACCAGTGGTGTATTATTTCGACCTTAGAGTCGTGCGCTGTAGTATTATGGTTTTCATGTTGATTTTGAGTTTCTTTTTGAGTTTTGATCCTCGCCCTTTGGCGTTGTTTATTATTTTGCTTGCATGGTTGTGACCATCGATTGACGAAGAGCTAGCTCCCGCTTGGGGATGCCTTTATTCACTGCTTATATATTATTCTTGTTGTACCCCGTTCGGGGCCAGTATTTACAAAGGAAACTCTGCCGAAATTTTCAGAAAAGACATGAGATTTTTAAAATGCATATTCGGCTTATGTTAGTTAAAAACCCTTGTTTTAAAACATGTTTTCTTCGCTTCTTTAAAACTAGTTTTCCTTTATTTATTACTTAAAATGGTTTTAGATTTCCGGGCTTTTGGCTTACTTGAATTAGATGGGGTCCTATAGGCTTCATATGATTCAAGTGCCAGTCACGGGCTATTTCGGGTTATGATAAAGTTCGTATCAGAGCGCTAGGTTAAGCTTGGTTTGAGTCTAAGCTTGAATATGTGGAGCCTAGAGCGTCTATATATACGGAACTTATGCTTGACCTTACAGAACTTAGACTTAGTCGAGGGGGTATTATACCCGAGCTTTCGTCGCGTAGGATGACCCTTGGTTGATGGAGTAGGTAGCTTGAGTAGAGTGACGTACCGTACGTATGTTCCACGGCATATTTACGATACGCTACTCTGCTTAAGAAACCTTAGGATGTACATTTCCTTGCACAGTATTATATTCATTTCTATGATCTATCCTCATCGATACTGGTTACGATTTTGCTGCCACGATTACATGGGCAGAGAGAGCTAAGGCTAGAGTTGCGTCAGCATGAGCTCGTCACGGACGAGGACTGACCAGGGCGTGATTCCAGAGGCGTACGATCGCGTATAGAGACGTCGTTTTATTATGTTTTCGTGCCATGAGCGTTTGACAGATCACTTTTATGAGATTTCTCGGATGTGCTGATCGGCACCAGAGGATCAGGCTACTGCTAGAGGCCAGCCAGGATGTGATGACCATTGATATATCGCTTATTAATGATGATTGAGGCGCTGTTCAGCGTACAGATGAATGAGACAGTTGTTGCTGCAAATGACGAGATATCGCCCAGATGTTGGAGCTACTGCAGTATGAGTATATACTAAAAGATACGATGGAAGGTCGCTAGTCACCCAAGGATGAAGGACTAGGACATGTGGTTCGTTCGCTTACCCCGATGCGAGGTCATCAGATAGATTGATTCCAGCTAGAGACGACTTCACGCAGATTCGTTGAGAGTCGATAGAGACGATCGAAATTCAGAAACCCATATTCCAAGTTTAAAGTATTCGGAAAGACATGCAAGCGATTCTATGGACCCTCTAGAAGAATGAAACCCTAACTCGACATAATGACCGTGTGAAAGCCTTTGAACCTTAGGGTTTGCGAGAGTTCCGCGGTGCCATTAGTGAGGCTTGGGTTTGCCCTTCTATGGCTGGACCGCCGACGCTGTGGTATGTACTCGATACTATCAAACTGTGCCTAAGATATTGAGCTCTTGGGGGATTATGAGGTTTTGACGAATCGATCGGATGGTTCGACATCCTTCGGATATCATGTGATGGGATACTCTACTTGGGAGACTCCAGATACAAGTATAACCGTTGGAGCGCAGTCCATGCAGCTACAAGAAGACTAGTCTGAATCAGTCGACATTGGAACAAAGTGGAGCAAAGAGTTCGCACGAGATTTCGACGAGATGACGTTCCACTACGCTAACATCAAAGATGCGATACGCATGCAGAGGCGACGATTATTGATATATCTTCCAGAAGGAGGCGCGATTAGTATGCAGCCGTTCCAAAACAAGAAAACAGATATAGTGAGGGATGGTAACTTCTGGCAATTCAGCAGAAGCGAGAATTGAGAAGACCTCGACGGGACCTTTCTGGAATACTATACGAGAAGATAAGGACCTAGAGACAAAGGACGCCAGATCATGAACAGGAGGCAAGTAGATATCTTGCGCTGCTAGCATTGGATGCACCGACACCTTCTTGACTTTGAAGGAGGATATACCGACGACGGTATTTATGATTTGTGATTTTGTGATTCGATTATCACGTATCCGTCACCTTGGATTTCGGTATTTTGGGCGATCTATTAGCATGATTTAGTCTTGATGGCTGAGTTTCATGATTTCTGTTTTCGTGCACCATGGTTGCACCTACTGGGTATTCATATTTTGCGCATAGTTATTACGCTTGAGGTATTGATTGTGATTTCATGCCTATTTTATGCCGGTGATTTGATTTACGCTTCCAGCATAGTTTTCATGCACTTTTAGTGTTTTGATTTGATTTGTGCACGCTGATGCACATGATTGTGAGCTTATACACCGCGGTATACCTGATTTGGATTGAGCCATATAGTATACCGTCGATTTTGATTCTCATATTGATGTTGGTTTCTTGCACTCCATTCATTTGATTTGGATTTTCGCGTGTGTTGAGCGCCTGTTTTGAGATGCGATTTTGGTGCACACCAGATGCACTAAATCGGGATTCCTTGTGCATGTCAGATGCACCTGATTTGCTGTCAGGCACGCCTGTTGCCTTTGGCAGATGTTTCGTGCACACCCGTTGCACCTATATGATGTTTATGTGCACATGTATGGCACATTTATGGACTTTGATTTCCGTGCGCACCAAACGCACAGGGTATTGTTATATACATTTTGGGAATGAATTCTTATAGAGCAGTATGCTTTCATGATATTTGCTATTTGTTTTCGTACTGAGCAGGACTAGTCAGAGGACAGTACCTGGACAGAGTTTGCATGCATTGATAGTTATCGAGGGGATTTCCAACAAGCGAGCAATAGACTCAGTATTTACCTACGTGTCCGATATGACGCGAAACGTTTAAAACCAGGAAACCCTTCTAAATTGTTTTTAAAAAGGCGGAACGTACATATTAGACAAAGGATATATACGTATATGGTTATTTTATTATAATAGACGTCCGCCACTGTGCAGTGTTATGCGCATCGCACAGCGACTTAAAAAGATTTGGAATTTGTGTCTTTACAATAACTCCGATGATTGCGAGATGCTTGACAGAGTTTTGTTTTTGAGTGATCTGCTCATTGTTCATGCGCATGCATTGCGCTATGATGCGTTTTATGTATTGATGATTTCGGAGCCCCGACGACTTGGACTTTTTATTGAAATGTTTTAGAATTTGGGGGTTTAAATTTAAATTCGGGGACCGAATTTCTTTAACGGGGGAATATTGTAACATTTCAGAAAAATAAAATATTATTTATGGGAATTTTTAAAATTTAATATTAATTTTTAATGAATATTTTAATATTACGGTATAATTAAATACCGATAAATTGGGAAAAATTTGGAAAATTATAGAAATTACTAAAAAGAGGGTGTTTTCTGTGAATTATGTCATTTTAAAGTTTTTATGTTAATTATATGCTAATTTAGTGCTAATCGCGGTTAAAAATTGTTAATCGGATTTTAATGGGGTTTTGTGCAAAACATGCACCATATCATTTTTACACTTTTTATTTATTTTCATGGCTTTCCTTCATGTTTATACCATGGGTGTGAATTATTAGAGAGAATGAGAAAAAGAAAAGAAAAGAAAAAGGGAAAAGAGTTTTATATTGAGGTATGGGTGAGAGAGAGAAAGGTAGAGTTTACCTTTGACCAAATCCTTAGCCATTCCGCTTCACTCTTCACTCATTCCTCTCCCTCGCCTTCTTCAGCTGCTGCTGCTTCCCCCTCTTCATCCTCCATCTTCAAGCATCACAAACACACCCAAAACAACTCTAAAACATAATCCCCACTTCACAAAAATGATGCACAAGCTCAAGGGAAACACATTGGACCAAGAACGGAAAGGCTTTGGACACTTGGGGCGACTCAAGAATTTTCTTGAGTTGCCAAATGAGGTATTTTCTTAACCATTAGCTTGGTATTTCCATTTCTTATACCCCCATGTTAGATTAGAACCAATATCGAGTGGTTTTGGTGAACTTTGAGAATTCTAGCTAGGTTTTAGGGTGTCACTTGTGTAGAGAAAGTGTAATTGAGGTGTGATTAAGGACTACAACCCCTGTAGTGATGTTATTTTGGATTAAAACCTTAGAAAAACCCCAGGTTGCGAACTTTGAATTCTACAGATATGGAAAATTGTGAGAATTGTGTAGGGAAATTGGAATCTGCTATCACCCCGAAACTCTGAAAATCATTTTGTGAACACAGAGAGACATGCAGGCCCCTAGGAAGCCACCACCAAAACCCTAGCCCCTAGCTCCCTAACACGGCCGCAAATAAATCCATTCTGGCCGCAAATTGCGGCCAGACCAGTGAGGATTTGGCTCGTTTTGGTTCTGTAGCTCCTACATTTATAAATTAGACCCCTGCCATATGCAAAATTGTCTAATTTTACCTAGGGTGAAATCTGGGACCCTTTTCTTAAGTTGTTGTTTTGATGCATGTTTTCGTATTTCGTATTTTAAATTCTGGATTTGCGTATTAATGTTTTACCTCGATCACTTGACGTTTGCACAACGAGATCGAGGGTCGTTTGATGGTTTCCAAAGTGTAGTCCATAGGTTCTAACCTATAGGCCTTAGCGTATCGTTTTGGTTTTCGTGTGTCGTTTTAGTTTTGATTTGGTTTTAATGCGATGCGATACGTGTGATATGTAGGTATCCCATGATGATTCGAGACAATGAAGAAGATGATGGTGACATCAACATCGACAAGCAATACGCAAGGTGAGTAGATTATATCTACGGGGGAAGTCAGGTGGATTGCGTATAATACCACCGCAGTTCAATATTTAGTATAGTATATATATATGATAGCTTATTGTGTGTCGTGGAAATTTGAGATGAGATTAGGTGTACTAAGTTAGATTATTGCATAGAAGTAAAACAGTATAGTTCCTAGTTGCGAACCCTAGAATGGGTTTACACTCACATGCACACACATGCTTATTGCTACACGTATACCTACATGATGAGGATAGTGGATGATATTTGGAGATGAGTCGATGATATTGGGCATAGTGCCATGAGATCGGTGATATGATGTGATTCGTATTTGGGATACGACAGATGATTTTAGCGGGCCTTTAGACGTGTGTTTCACACACACATTTATACTTATTTAAAGGGTATCGATTCGTACGAAACTTATATCAGTACCCAAGATCATGAGATATGATGATAAGGATACTCGATAATTGATGAGAGGAATATGATATTGACCCGTACCCAGCTTTTGGGATGCCGTACGATGATTTACCGTACGAGCTTCATATTGATGATAGATCCGCACTCCTGATTCGAGGATGTCATATGATATTGTATCGTATGGGGTACCTTTGAGGCAGGATCACCGACTATTATATTTACATATATATTATATCGACTCAGATTTAGGTGGTTTCCATACCCCTCCTGATTGACTTGTTAGTTAGAGCCGTAGTCTTGCTAGTAAATGTTAAACTAGACCCGAGTCATACCTATTTAAAAACTAGCGAATCGGGAGTATTTTAAAGACAGGCAAAAGGATTCTACGGATATTTTCAAAAGACGCATCTTTTCTAAAAAACACCGTAGCCCTTATTTTACTAAAAACCCCGATTCGTCTTATTTCAAATGGTAAACTGTATGACCTTTTATATTGATGCAGATGCGTCACTGTTGCATTTATTAGTCATTTCCTGCATGTTCTTGCTATTCGCATCGCATTGCATGTGCAAATGGTTATTGCTATATTAATCTCATGCTGTTAGGACACCAGCACCATTATCGATGCACATGTTCCACGTACACCTGCTTGCCGGCTCACACACTTCATCATCGATAATTGCCATGTCACTACACCATAGCACTGTTGCATTCAGGATATGATCTCTTGCATTGCATACTTGTGTACAAACCCCTTGTACACCCATATTTACATACCTAAGTATTTGCACTTACATAGATGATTCTGGCTTGATTAGAGATTTGGGGACCGCAAGATATATTTTAAAACTGGATTCATTTTAAAAGAGCGGTTTCCCTCAATATGTGCATACTATTATTCCATGTTTCATGATGTACTGATATGCTTACATTTCCTTTATATGTCGCATACATCCTGCTTATGATTACACGCATTGAGATATTTGTTTTCATGAGATTTCTGGATTTGGGAACCGTGGTTATTTCAAAAGAGAATATGTATTGTTTTAAAAACCCGGTTTCCCTTGATATGATATTTCAGTGCGTCCACCATGCGTTTTCTCGGTTCTGAGACGTGTGCTTGAAACCCAATTCGAGGAGTTGGATGATCCGTTTGCGGGTTCATGGTGGACCCGGTATGGTTCCCCGGGGCGAGAAATGTTTTTCGTGGAGCAGACGATGAGCTTGGCATGGTGGCGAGTACCTACCGGTGATTGCATTTGAGCTCGGCGTATATCCGGAGGATACCGACCGGAGTTGAGAGATGATATGGGCCGATCCAGACTGACGGAGCCCGATATATGAGGATTTACGTGCCGATGCTAGGCACAGGTTTCATGATGTTTTCGAGTGTCGATACTTGACTCTCAGGTTCCATGATTTTGATATGTCGCGAGCAATACATGTTGATTTACATCCTCATACTTCCATGCATATGTTTATGATATTTACATGCGTGATGCTTATTGTCATTGGGTGACACGTGGACGATTTCCACATACATATATTGACTTTGATCACATAGTTGGATAGTATCCACGTACTTTTAAACTTCATGATATAGTCGGCATTGATCATACCTCATACTTATGATATGTTATTACCAGAGGCACTGGCACGAGCACTTGGCACTACACTCATGTATAGATGTTACATTGCCACCTTATCATGCTTCAGACTTATTCATATTGAGGATATACTATTACTGATCTTATTGACCTAGGATTATGTCATGCATACGATTTCTGCTCTGTGATGTTTTCTACTCACGAGTTGGCAACTCACCCCCATTATGCCACAGTTCTTGCAGGTTTTGTCGTACAGGTTCCATTACGGCTTTTCTGGCGCACTGCTTCTTTTCTGGGGGATTGCATTGGTAGGTAAATTCTTTTGCATCAGAACCACCATTGTATATGTATTATTCAGTTGTATCTAGAAATTCCAAAAACCAAAACTTGTATATTATTTCAGAATTAGAAAACCAGAGGTGTATTATTTCGACCTTAAAGTCGCGCGCTGTGGTATTATGGTTTTCATGTTGATTTTGATTTTCTTTTTGAGTTTTGATCCTCGCCCTTTGGCGTTGTATATTATTTTGCTTGCGTGGTTGTGACCGTCGATTGACGAAGAGCTAGCTCCCGCTTGGGGATGCCTTTATTCACGACTTATATATTATTCTTGTTGTACCCTGTTCGGGGCCAGTATTTACAAAGGAAACTCTGCCGAAATTTTCAGAAAAGACATGAGATTTTTAAAATGCATATTCGGCTTATGTTAGTTAAAAACCCTTGTTTTAAAACATGTTTTCTTCGCTGCTTTAAAACCACTTCTCCTTTATTTATTACTTAAAATGGTTTTAGATTTCTGGGCTTTTGGCTTACTTGAATTAGATGGGGTCCTATAGGCTTCATATGATTCAAGTGCCAGTCACGGGCTATTTCGGGTCGTGACAACTCCGGTACAGTCCGGTCTCTTCGTCTGATATGTCGCATATCTCGCATAGGGGTGGTAAACGTCAGACCCTAGTAGCTTGATAAGTCGTGTCGATGTGAGGTCCATAACAGTTCGAGAAACTACTGATAACTCATACCAGTAAATCTCAGCAACCCTGGCCAGGGATTTCCAGTTATTGCCAATCGAACACAGCGCAACGTCAACTCCCTATACCGGGAGAGACGAAACCCCTCCTATCGCTCATTGCTTCCATGTGATTCGGGACTGTACCCAAAAGCCACCTTTTTGCACGCCCTCTTGGACGTGGTATGATGGAAATCAAAGCACAGTGGGAATCATACAAGACTCTATGACGATCTCGGGTCTACAGACTAACCTGTACTAGTGTCACTAGAGAACTGTGTTAGTGTATATGCCCTAGAGGCCATTACTGTATCATACTAGTTTGTATATTACTTAATGGATGCTTGGGATATTCACCTTGTATATACAATCTTGCTCAAAATAGTAGTATGCTACTTGGTTTGTTTCTACTTCAATGTGTACTTGTGTTTATTTCAGTATATCACTTATACGCATTAGTGGAGCCCTTAGGATCTTTGCTTGATTACCAGCGTTGTGATGGCAGTCACACTAGTGGGGGCTGGGTAATCTATAAGCACATCCTTATTCAGGTCCCTGGTCGCAGGACTATCGAGACAGGGCATCGATACTCCGGAGTAGACCAGCGCATGCGCTTCTCATCCCAGTGTGGGAGACGGTCTGTCCCACAGCCGTCAGTACGTCGTACTTGAGATAGTATGCGGGTGCTCGTTAGGTTACGGGTACACTGGACAGGACTCGTCGGGAACTGACTAGTTGGTATTATACCTATCGTCAGTTATCAGTTCCCAGGTGACATGAGTACAGCTTAGTCCGCTGACTTGACACTGTCACTCCGCCTCGAGTGTGTTCCCACTGTACTTTGATCACTACCCTACCACGGCTCAAAGGAGTCGTGCAAACAGGTGGTGGTTGGGTGCAGTCCCGAAGCACTTGGAGGCAGTGACGGTTAGACAGGATTCGTCTCTCCCGGTATTGGGGGTTGACATCGCGCTGTGTCTAGGAGAGCCATTACACGAGTAGTCCCTGGCCAGGGCAAACGAGATATACTGGTAGGTTTCCAGTGTTATCTCAGGGTGTATTGGGCTTCACTCCGGCACGACTTGTACCGCTATTGGGGGACTGACGTTTACCGCCCCCTAGGCCCGCCATGCGATGTATCAGACGAACAGACCGGACTGTACGGAGAATGTCACGCTCAGGCTCAGTAGGAGTTCAGATGGGTTTCGCCTCGTCGGTCTTCTTGTCGGCATTACCTGGGGGACCGTTACGCACAGCTAGTGCCGCTTGCGGTCTGTGGTTAAACCCACTGCCAGCGTAGTGTCGAGTCTTTAGAGTCCCACACAGAAAGCTTTTCGCCTTTAGGCAAAAGAGTAGAGGTCGCATGGTATTGCGACAGGTCGCATGGTTTTGCGACAGGGTTCGGTCACATCCGTGCACTTGTGCACGTACAGTGTCCGGACAGTTTACACTAGCGGGCTTTAGTTTAAGCCAGATCCTAGTGTACCTTATGGGATTGGATTTATCTAGTTTGCATTCGTGTTCCTCGGAACACGGATGCGGGTGTGTATGCACAGTTGACAGGGAGGCAGAGGCAGCGGATTCTCATTAGGGTTGTTGACAGTTGACCGTTGACTTTTTGACTTTATGCTCAACCCTAATGAGAATATGATATGTGATTAACTATTATATTAATTAAGTATTATGGTGATATGGTTGTTGACTTGTTGACTTTTGTTGACTTGTTGACTTTGGTGACTTGTTGACTTTTGTTGACTTGTTGACCGGTTGACTAGGCTTGACTAGTTGACCATCATGATAACCATGGTTATCATTTCATGCCAAAGACTTTTTCTTGCTTGCTCATTTGAGTAAAATGAGTGCATGACATGATAAGCTTATGGTTGCTTCAAACCATCACATAAGACTTTTTTGATATGATGAGTTATGATCACTTTGGATTATGAGAGGGTGAAAGACAAAAGAGTTGCTCATTCTTTCTTGCTCATTCTCTCTCTTGTTCTTGAGCTCTCCTCTTGCTCTCACCCTCAACCTCTTGCTCCCTCTCTTGATCTATGGTTCTCTTGTCTCATGAGTTGAGAATCAAGAACCATAGATAAAATCCCATTCTAAATCATCTCTACTCATTCTAGTTCACTAGGTTTAGCAAACCAAGTGAACTAGTTTCTTCAAAGAACGAAGAAGGAGCTAAAGGTTGGAGCTTTCAAGTGGATCTATCTTCGGCGTACGGAGACAACGAGAAGGAGCCATCGAACCACCATCGGAGCTTGAAGAGAAGGAGTTCAAGTTTAGGTATAACCATCTTCATCCGAGTAGCTAAATATCTTTAGCTTAGTATGCTAGTTTTAGTTTAGGTAAAGATCCCGACCTAGCTTAGTCCATGTTGCCTCTTGCGTTAAAATTTTGATTTTATACCGTTTCCGCCTCCCCGTAAGAACCGGGGGTCGCAACGTGGACTTACAGTGGTATCAGAGCCTAACTAAACTTAAACTAGCTTGGTAGTGAAGTGTAACGAAGTTCGGAACCGGAAAAATCCAAAAACCAAACTTTTACAAAAACTGAGTTTCTGTTGAATTTTTTTTGGCTCAAAATGCAAAACGTTACACTTGTAAATTCGGCTCAGGGTTTTGTGTGAACACCCAAGAAAAACGTTGCCCTAATTCGTTCAAACCGCCGCGCTTCCGCCGCACGAGGTAGGCATGTGCCGCGGAAGCGCCGCGGTTTGTCGTCTTCTCTGCATCGTTTTTCGTGCAGTGTGTGTCTGTGTTGGTTTTGGGATTTTTGGAATATATTATATGTGCCCAGATTTTCCAGAAAAGAAATTTCCTTTTGGGGTCCTATAATTCCGTATTTTTTTTCCGAACTTCACTGCACTTTGACTTTGATGGTTATATCTGTGATGTTTGCATGTATTGAACGTCGGCTAATCGCTATAAGCCGATTGGTCGGGGTTTTACATGATCTGTAATGTGCTGGAATGTGTATATAAATATGTTGGATTGTCGCGGGTGAATAGCCGGGGGTTGTGAGACGAGAGTTTTCTTTTCTTGCAATTCATGTAAATTTGTAAATTGATGTAATAATTATTTGTATGGCCGCACAACCGGGTCGGGGTTGTAGCCGTCATTGTATAATTTCTTTTTACTGTTTTTGCTTCTAGGATAGACCCATGGAGGGGTGCACAAACTACCGGGTATGCCGAAGTGTCGAGTGGCCTACTCATGGAGATGAGGGAGGTTGCTATGCTTCGGGTACTTGGCGGGTAGTTTGCCGCACCCGTAGGGGTCTTGGGTGGGGTTTTGGCTATTCACCGCGACCGTGTAATCTGTTTTTGTTACAGGCTCGTACAAATTACAGATTCCTAGTATATCCAATGTATTTATCTGTGATCTGAAATGTTTATCATTGCAGTATATCTATATATGATATTATTTAGGCGTTGCTTATGTTTTACAGACGCGCTAGCCCAGCCCCCGCTCTGTCGTTAGTTAAGTAACCTAACGGGTAATGACGGGGCCCCGTGGCGAATGCGAATGGCATAAGCGTACGTCATATTTTGGTTGTTTTCTGCAATGGTAGGATTAAATGATGGGACGCATTAAAAGAACTAATGCAAGAATATCACGCATTAAAAGAACTAATGCAAGATAATAAACCAAGCTAAAGTCGTTGGAACACTTTCGAAAAACCACTCGGTTCTTTTCAAAAACAACTTTTAAAATGCGGAGCTTGAGCCACTCCTTTTAAAAGCTATCTCGTTCCATCGACCAAATCAAGTTCACTACGTTCACGGTTTTGCCAAAACCATTCGTAGCCCTCCGTCGTTTCGTATGAATATTCAATAGTATTCAAGCTGTGTTTGTTGACCTTCGTCAAGGCATAGTGATTGGTAGCTATTGGGTATTCATATGTAGCATAGATAGATGCGTTGGTTTGGGACATTCGCATTACCTTGTTGACCTTCGTCAAGGGTATATACGGGTGGATTCAAATTAACCTGGATAATGACGGGCAGAACTTGACATGTGACTTATGATTTGTTGACCTTCGTCAAGGTCATAAGAGCATGGGGCAAAAATCCACATCGGGAGTTTCATAAGTACTGAAACTTGTTAGATTTGCATACCATTTGGAGTGTGATGATTCTGGTAGGATTCCTTCAGTTTCGTCACGCGATGATATTTGGATCCCGATCCTACTGTGAGTATATGCTACTCCTCGGGAAATTTCTCACTTAACGATCAATGCTATAAACCTAGTAGGTGCCTAGAAAGGTGTTAGCGGGGTTACGCCCCCAGGGAAAAGAGGTTCTCTAATTAAGGAACTTCGCGAAAGCGTTGGAAAACCTCCCTCGAAGTACCGACACCGGCCTGGCTGAACGGTTAAGCAAGTATTGTACGGTGGGATTGATCCTGACTAATTCTTCCTTTATGGTTTGAGGAGGGATTCGAGAAACAGTGGGAGCCATCCTGTTTAGACAAACTAAAAACCACTCTAAACTTGCAAGAGCATCATGCTGAGTGTTTCTTCTTCTCTCTCCTAATTGCAGCGACCAATCAACATGACTGGACTTAAGTTACTCCTAGATAAAAACAAACTGACAGGGCCAAACTACAAAGATTGGCTCAGGAATGTCACGATAGCAATCACTTATGACAAGCTGGGGTATCTTCTTACCACCAAAGCTCCCCCTGTCCCTGGTCCAACTTCCAGTGTCGCGGATAAGGAAATCCGCAAGACTTGGGAGATTGATAGCGCGAAGGCCAAGTGCCTCCTGCTTGCCTCGATGGACAACGAACATCAGAGGAGGCATGAGAATATGGACATGGAGTCCATATTGCTCCATACAAAAGAACTGTACGGAGAGCAATCACGTATCGCAAGATACGAAGCGTCGAAAAAGTTATTTTCGACAAGAATGGCCGTCGGATCATCAGTAGCCGAGCATGTGCTAAAGATGATCGGCTTCATTGAGGAGCTCGCTGACCTAGGGATCACATTGGAGAGTGAGCTATATACGGATATAGTTCTCCAGTCCCTTCCTTCCACTTACGCCCAGTTTATACTGAACTTCAACCTATAAGAAAAAGAGGTTGAACTATCAGAGCTCCTCAACATGCTGAGGAGCGCAGAGGGCACCCTACAGAAAGGTAGGGAAACATCCACTTTGTTTGTAGGAGGATCATCTTCTTCTAGGTCCAAGGCGAAAGCCAAGGGAAAGAAGAAGAAGGCCCCCGCCAAACCAAGGGGCGGTGTTGGTAAAGTGGATACGAAGGGAAAAGGCAAAGCAACAAAGATAGCGGGGAAGCTTGTGGATAAGGAAGAATGCTTCTATTGTCATAAGAAAGGACACTGGAAGAATGATTGCAGGGCCTGGAAGGCCAGAACACAGGAATTGAAGCAGGTTGCAGCTTCAGCTTCAGGTGTGTATGTTATTGAAAACTGTCTTTCAATAAACTCTACTTCCTGGGTATTGGATACCGGATCAGGATCTCATATCTGTAATTCTTTGCAGGCGTTGAGAAACCGTAGTGTTTTGAAGGCAGGTGACATGACCCTCAAAGTTGCGAACGGAGCTAGCATGGATGCTAAAGCCGTGGGGGACTATCACCTGGGAATGTCAGATGGACATGTTTTGGTTTTGCGTAATTGCTTTTTTGTACCCAACGCAACTTGTAATATCATTTCTGTATCTTGAGTTTCTAAAGAAGGTTATGAATTTGCGTTTGTAAGTAATGTTGTAAACATTCACCTTAATCAAGTTTTGATTGGGTCAGGTACATTGAGTAATGGTATATACGTGTTAAACCAACCACAGATTTTCAACGTCCAGAATACACACAAAAGAAAGTCTCCGGAAATGAATCAGACTTTCTTATGGCATTGTAGATTGGGTCACATCAATGAGAGAAGGTTGACTAAGTTACATACAGAAGGATATTTGAATGCGTTCGAATATCAATCGTATGCCACTTGTCAATCTTGTCTCAAAGGAAAGATGACAAAGACTCCGTTTACTGGACAAGGAGTAAGAGCGAGCGAGCTCTTAGGACTCGTACACAGTGACGTGTGCGGTCCAATGTCTACACATGCCCGAAGCGGACATTCTTACTTCATTACTTTTACGGATGACTTCTCAAGGTACGGTTATGTCTTCTTGATGAAACATAAGTCCGAGGCCTTTGGAAAATTCCAGGAGTATAAGAATGAAGTAGAGAAACAGACCGGCAAAAGTATTAAGATTCTAAGATCGGATCGAGGTGGAGAATACTTAAGTGCCGAATTCCTGAATTACTTAAAAGAGAATGGTATTCTCTCTCAGCTTACTCCTCCATACACTCCGCAACATAATGGTGTATCGGAGAGACGGAACCGAACCCTATTGGATATGGTTCGGTCCATGATGAGTAACGCTGAGTTACCGCGATCATTCTGGGGATATGCACTAGAAGCAGCTGCGTATCTCTTGAACAAGGCTCCCACCAAGACTGTGCCTACCACCCCATATGAGATGTGGACTGGGAAGAAACCCTGTCTTAAGTATCTTAAGGTATGGGGATGTCCAGCTTTTGTAAAAAAGCAGCATGCGGACAAGCTTGAGGCACGTTCAGTACAGTGTAAGTTTGTGGGATACCCAAGGAACTCTAGGGGGTATCTTTTCTATTCAGCTGAGGAACAAAAGGTCTTTGTTTCTCAGCATGCCCGCTTCTTGGAAACTGAGTTTTTGGAAACCCAGATAAGTGGGAACACAATAGAACTGGAAGAATTTCCAGAACCACAGACTGTTACTGAAAGCTTAGTGGAACCAGAGGGTTCAACAGAACAGGACATTCCTGCGCCACTCCGCAGGAGTAGTAGGCAGACTCATCCGCCCGAGAGATACTGCGGTTTTCTCATAGACGGGGATAGAGAGGATTGCATCATAGATTATGATGAGCCTACTAGCTTCCAGCAGGCCGTTCAGAGCGTTGACTCAGTGAAATGGCTGGATGCAATGCGGACCGAAATGGAGTCCATGTACACCAACAAGGTATGGACGTTGGACATTGCTCCAGACGGGGTAAAACCCGTAGGATGCAAGTGGATCTTCAAAAGGAAGATTGGTGTAGATGGACAGGTTGAGACCTATAAAGCTAGGCTGGTAGCAAAGGGTTTTCGTCAAAGACCTGGCTTGGACTACGACGAAACCTTTTCTCCAGTAGCCATGCTGAAATCCATTCGGATCCTTCTTGCCATTGCTTCCTTCCACGATTATGAGATCTGGCAAATGGACGTAAAGACAGCTTTTCTAAATGGAAATTTAGAGGAGTGTGTCTATATGGACCAGCCAGAGGGTTTCATTCAGAGTGGGAGCAGCGGAAAGGTGTGCAAGTTGCTTAAGTCCATCTATGGACTAAAGCAGGCATCGCGGAGTTGGAACATCTGCATTGATGAGACGGTCAAAGAATTTGGCTTTATCAAAAATCCAGATGAACCATGCATCTATAGTAGATTTGTAGCGAGAACTGTAGTATTCCTTGTTTTATACGTGGATGACATTCTCTTAATAGGAAATGACATTCCTATGCTACAATCTGTCAAGGGGTTCTTGTCACACAGGTTCTCCATGAAAGACCTGGGTGATGCCTCATACATTCTGGGTATCCGGATCTACCGTGACAAATCCAAGAGGATATTAGGACTTTCACAGTCCAGGTACATCGACACCATACTGAAGAGATTCAGTATGGAAGATTCCAAGCGCGGTAACCTACCGGCTTGTCACGGGATCACCCTCTCTAAAGAGATGTCTCCCAAGACTGATTTGGAGAGGGATCGCATGTCTATTATACCCTACGCTTCTGCGGTAGGCTCTATAATGTATGCGATGTTGTGTACCAGACCGGATGTAGCTTATGCACTGAGTGTGGTAAGCCGGTATCAGTCAAACCCTGGGGAGAAACACTGGATAGCGGTAAAGAACATTCTCAAGTACCTGAGAAGGACTAAGGAGATGTTCTTGGTGTATGGCGGAAAAGACCTCCAGATCGAGGCCTTTGCTGACTCCAGCTTCCAGAGTGACAAGGATGATTCCAAGTCCATGTCGGGTTTTGTCTTTACCCTCAATGGAGGGGCGGTGTGTTGGAAGAGTTCCAAACAAGAAACCGTTGCAGACTCGACGATGGAAGCGGAATACATCGCTGCATCTGATGCCGCAAAAGAAGCTGTCTGGATGAGGAAGTTCTTGAAAGAACTTCAGGTGGTTCCGTCCATTGTTGATCCAATACCTCTGTATTGCGACAACAATGGGGCTATAGCTTTAGCGAAGGAACCCAGGTCCCATCAGAGATCCAGGCACATCTTGAGGCGGTATCACCTGATCAGGGAGATCGTAGATCGCCAGGAGATCGAGGTTCGGAGAGTCGCTTCAGAAGATAACACTGCTGATCCATTCACCAAGGCCCTGCCCCAGACTCAGTTCGAGCGGCTGATCGACATGATAGGTCTTCGATACGCCAGTACATGGCCTTAGTGCAAGTGGGAGATTGTTAGTGTATATGCCCTAGAGGCCATTACTGTATCATACTAGTTTGTATATTACTTAATGGATGCTTGGGATATTCACCTTGTATATACAATCTTGCTCAAAATAGTAGTATGCTACTTGGTTTGTTTCTACTTCAATGTGTACTTGTGTTTATTTCAGTATATCACTTATACGCATTAGTGGAGCCCTTAGGATCTTTGCTTGATTACCAGCGTTGTGATGGCAGTCACACTAGTGGGGGCTGGGTAATCTATAAGCACATCCTTATTCAGGTCCCTGGTCGCAGGACTATCAAGACAGGGCATCGATACTCCAGAGTAGACCAGTGCATGCGCTTCTCATCCCAGTGTGGGAGACGGTCTGTCCCACAGCCGTCAGTACGTCGTACTTGAGATAGTATGCGGGTGCTCGTTAGGTTACGGGTACACTGGACAGGACTCGTCGGGAACTGACTAGTTGGTATTATACCTATCGTCAGTTATCAGTTCCCAGGTGACATGAGTACAGCTTAGTCCGCTGACTTGACACTGTCACTCCACCTCGAGTGTGTTCCCACTGTACTTTGATCACTACCCTACCACGGCTCAAAGGAGTCGTGCAAACAGGTGGTGGTTGGGTGCAGTCCCGAAGCACTTGGAGGCAGTGATGGTTAGACAGGATTCGTCTCTCCCGGTATTGGGGGTTGACATCGCGCTGTGTCTAGGAGAGCCATTACACGAGTAGTCCCTGGCCAGGGCAAACGAGATATACTGGTAGGTTTCCAGTGTTATCTTAGGGTGTATTGGGCTTCACTCCGGCACGACTTGTACCGCTATTGGGGGACTGACGTTTACCGCCCCCTAGGCCCGCCATGCGATGTATCAGACGAACAGACCGGACTGTACGGAGAATGTCACGCTCAGGCTCAGTAGGAGTTCAGATGGGTTTCGCCTCGTCGGTCTTCTTGTCGGCATTACCTGGGGACCGTTACGCACAGCTAGTGCCGCTTGCGGTCTGTGGTTAAACCCACTGCCAGCGTAGTGTCGAGTCTTTAGAGTCCCACACAGAAAGCTTTTCGCCTTTAGGCAAAAGAGTAGAGGTCGCATGGTATTGCGACAGGTCGCATGGTTTTGCGACAGGGTTCGGTCACATCCGTGCACTTGTGCACGTACAGTGTCCGGACAGTTTACACTAGCGGGCTTTGGTTTAAGCCAGATCCTAGTGTACCTTATGGGATTGGATTTATCCAGTTTGCATTCGTGTTCCTCGGAACGCGGATGCGGGTGTGTATGCACAGTTGACAGGGAGGCAGAGGCAGCGGATTCTCATTAGGGTTGTTGACAGTTGACCGTTGACTTTTTGACTTTATGCTCAACCCTAATGAGAATATGATATGTGATTAACTATTATATTAATTAAGTATTATGGTGATATGGTTGTTGACTTGTTGACTTTTGTTGACTTGTTGACTTTGGTGACTTGTTGACTTTTGTTGACTTGTTGACCGGTTGACTAGGCTTGACTAGTTGACCATCATGATAACCATGGTTATCATTTCATGCCAAAGACTTTTTCTTGCTTGCTCATTTGAGTAAAATGAGTGCATGACATGATAAGCTTATGGTTGCTTCAAACCATCACATAAGACTTTTTTGATATGATGAGTTATGATCACTTTGGATTATGAGAGGGTGAAAGACAAAAGAGTTGCTCATTCTTTCTTGCTCATTCTCTCTCTTGTTCTTGAGCTCTCCTCTTGCTCTCACCCTCAACCTCTTGCTCCCTCTCTTGATCTATGGTTCTCTTGTCTCATGAGTTGAGAATCAAGAACCATAGATAAAATCCCATTCTAAATCATCTCTACTCATTCTAGTTCACTAGGTTTAGCAAACCAAGTGAACTAGTTTCTTCAAAGAACGAAGAAGGAGCTAAAGGTTGGAGCTTTCAAGTGGATCTATCTTCGGCGTACGGAGACAACGAGAAGGAGCCATCGAACCACCATCGGAGCTTGAAGAGAAGGAGTTCAAGTTTAGGTATAACCATCTTCATCCGAGTAGCTAAATATCTTTAGCTTAGTATGCTAGTTTTAGTTTAGGTAAAGATCCCGACCTAGCTTAGTCCATGTTGCCTCTTGCGTTAAAATTTTGATTTTATACCGTTTCCGCCTCCCCGTAAGAACCGGGGGTCGCAACGTGGACTTACAAACTGCCATCTGACGTGAGTTATAATACCATCTGGGAGTTCTCGGCGAGTCCGTCCAGTATACCCAGTCTCCACTGAGCACCCGTATACCTTCTCTGATGTCAAACACCAATGGATATGTGATCATCCATCGCCCATCATATGGGTCAAGAAGCGCATACGCTAGTTTTCTCTGGAGTATCGATACCCTATCTCGGCACTCCCAAGACTAGGAACATTTGAAGGATGTACTTGGCGACTACACTGTCCCCACTAGTATGATCTGCATCATAGTCCTGGTAGTCAAGTACTCATCCTAAGGGCCTTATCAACATGTGACATAGAGATAATCAGAGTATATGTTAAGATAAAGAGTAACCAGTGTTAGTTATATGTATGCCCTAGAGGCCATTACTGTACATAGGATGTATATTGTAGTGGATGCTGGGACATATATAGTGAGGACTTTCTTGCTCGACATGATAGTATGCTATCTGGTTGATCTTTACCTTAACGTGTATACTGTTTGTCTCTCTGTTACATGTTGGTAAAGCCCTTAGGATCTGTACTTGACTACCTGGACTATGATGCGGATCATACTAGTGGGGACATGGTAGTCCATAAGTACATCCTTCAAAGTCCCTAGTCGAGGGTGTATCGAGACGGGGCATTGATGATACCAGAGTAGACTAGCGTATACCTTCTCGACCCATATAGATGGGCGATGGATGATCCCATATCCATCGGTGTTTGACATCAGAGATGATATACGGGTGCTCAGTGGAGACTGGGTACACTGGACGGACTCGCCGAGAACTCCCAGATGGTATTATACCCCACGTCAGATGGCAGTTCTCTGGTGACACTGGTACAGAGTAGTCTGTTGACCCGAGATCGTCATAGAGTCTTGTGTGGTTCCCACTTTGCTTTGATTTCCATCTTACCACGTCCAAGAGGGCGTGCAAAACGGTGGTTTTTGGGTACAGTCCCGAGTCACATGGAGGCAATGAGCGATAGGAGGGGATTCGTCTCTCCCGGTATATGGGGGTTGATGTTGCGCTGTGTTCGATTGGCTATAACAGGAAATCCCTGGCCAGGGTTGCTGAGATTTACTGGTAAGTGTTACCAGTAGTTTCTCGAAATGTTATAGACCTCATATCGACACGACTTATCGAGCTATTGGGGTCTGACGTTTACCACCCCTAGGCGAGATATGCGACATATCAGACGATCAGACCGGACTGTACGGTAGTGTTACTGGTCGGATTCACTGGAGTGTGAGCGGGCTTGCTCGTCGATCTTCAGATCGCTCAATACCCGGGTGGCCGTTACGTTTAGCAGACCGCTTGCGGCTTGTGGGTGTTTGATATGATCATCATCCGCTGCCGGCGTATTGACGAGTCTTCAGAGTCCTACACAGAGGTTTCCTGGCTCAAGCGAAACGAAATAGGAGCGCATATGAGATATGTGCGGGACCGAGAATAATACGAGTATGTGATACTGTATTCAATTCTCGCGATGTGACATTGATCGGTTATATGCGATATAGCCGGGTTATCGGATCAAGTGTTGATTCGATAAGATGTTACTAATGATACCAGTCGGTTATGTGCGCATGACCGGATCATTGAATCAAGTGTTGATTTAATGATTTAATGTATAATTATATATTTGATATATTACTTTGCATTAACTAGTATCGGTTCACTTTAGACGGATTTTCTCACTTGGTTCGTGCGCATTGCATATGCGATATGTTTTTGTGCACTTGTATGTATCATGTTTGATGATGCATGCTAACTTGAGTTTGTGTAAAGATTAAACCATGGTTATTCAAATGGTTAGGGTTTTGTTTTTCATATTTATTTATTTATTTATTTATTTTCTTTTTGGAAAATGAAATGAGAAGAATGGTGGCTTTCTTTGTTTTGTAGTTGAAGATTCATGAACCTTTGACTTTGTCCACCATTCTTATCTCATGCTTAACCTAACCTTTTGTTTTAACCCTAGTTCAATCTCTACACTTGACCATGGTTAAGTTATGATAAGTTTTGATTATTCTTTTCTTTTTCTAATTAACTTATCATAACTTTGGATAAGCTTCTTCTTCTTCTTCCTTGACTTCAAGAAGAAAAGCTTCACCTCCATCAATGGTGATTGATGCATATGAGTGAGAAATCCAATTCTAAAGTCTACCCAGTTCCTATTTCTTCATCCTCTACCTCTTGCCAAGTAGTAGAGTGTGTTTCCTTCACAAGATTTTAGGGTTTGGTGAAGGTGGAGCTTGATCTAGCGATGCCTCGACGTAGATCATCTTCGGCATGGACATCGACGACCTAGCTTGCCCATTCTCCGACGAAGCCGACTCTAGAGCCCAGATTAGATTTGGACAGCGGAGACGACCTCGTTGCGGAGCCGTGGAGTTAGAGGACCGGATCTACAAAGGTTGTATTTCCGTATTCCCTTAGTTAATTGTTAACTAGTTCATTGTTCGCCTAGACATCTAGTTATCGATCCGTAGTTTAGGGTTTCTCGGCACCATAATTTTTGAAATTGCCATGGATGATGGCTTGGGAGACCTCACTAGTGTGCCTAGGAACCCTGCAGTGGTATCAGAGCCTAGCTAGAGCCTTAGGCGAAGTCCAGACGGAAATTGAAGTCCGAACGAACCCGAAACCCCGAACCAATATTGCTCTCTGTACAATTTTTAAAAACAGGGATTTTTCAGTATTAAAAATATCCAGAAAAACATGCAGGAAAATCTAAGAGTAACTGTGCAATTCGTAACCCTAATTCCCTTAAAGCGCCGCGCTTCCGCGGCACGAGCCTGGCTTGTGCGGCGCAAGCGCGGCGGTTTTGTCGTTTTGTGAGACGAAGTTTGCACAGTAACTCCTAGTTTCCAGTGTTGGTCTTCCTGGGTATTTTTAATATTTTTTCAAGAGTTGAATTTTTCTGGGTTGATTTGGGGATTCGGTGTTTCGATCGGGGTATCAAATTTTGTCTGTGTGGCTTTCTGGATAAATTTTTGAATATGTTAAAAAGTTCGACCGGATATAAATACCCAATTTTTCCCCTGAAGGGAAATTTCCAAGTGTTGGATTTTTCCGTAGTTTAACGACGTTCTAAGTAGTGCAAGTAACGCGATGGTCCCTCTAGAAGACACAAACCTTAACTCGATTATGTGACCGTCTTGAACTGCCCTTTGAACCTTCGGGTTTGGGGCAGTACGGCGTGCCACATGTGAGGCGTTGGCTTGACCCTTCTACGGCTGGACCGTTGGTACTGAGGCACGAACGGAATGTTGTTATACTTGTTTCATGTGTTGATCAGTTTCGGGAAAACTTGGGTGTTCGATTGTTCGATTGGAAAGTTTAACATTTTCTATTTATCTGGAATGGGATACAATAATTGGAATTCACAATAAGTTATGTGATAACTGAATGAATGTTATAAACGTAGCAATTTAGTCTCACTTGATCGGTTGCCACGGAATTTTGATGTGATCAAAAGTCCGTCGCAATCACGTAGCGTACGCGGATACTCGCCGGGTAAACTTAATAGACAGCCTCACTCCATAGCCCCGACCAAGTGACTGTAGGAGAACCCCGTCGCCGAAAGCATCCGTCCGGGTGCTCGCGGTAGCGGTGTTCCGCCTTGGTGCACTTCGTCGACGGTAACGGGGGTGCGGCCGTCTACTGAAGTTTGCGACGAGCATTCGATCAGTTTTTCGGGAATCTTGTTGAATTACCTGACTTGATATTGAAAAGAGTTTTCGATTTTGAGACTAAAATGCGGGGTTTATAATTGTTAGGCATGCGATGTCTAAGTAATTCATTTGGTCAGGCATGCGATGTCTGAGGAGGTTGCGGATTCCAACTGTTGTAGTTTTACACTTTCTTTTCTGTGACCGTAAGTGTAATATGTGATATCGCCGGTTTCGTTGCTATATGTCAACGACAATTGGGATGGACATATTTACTTACGTTGATGACATGTGATGTTATGTGTTGCTGGATATGTTATATTGGATCGTCGTGTTTGAATAGCCGGGGGTTTTTATGTGAGATGAGTGTTTTTCATTTTCATTCATGTAAAAACTTGTATGTAATATTCTTTTATTGGGGCGCTTCCAGGTTGCGGGAGTTGTCACCGTTTGTATATTATTTACTTTTCTGCACTAGGATAGACCCAAGGAGGGGAGCACAAGTAACCGGGTTCTGGAGTCCAGTGGGAGACCAACTCGAGGAGTCGAGTCCGGGTCTCCTAACTCCAGAATTGGTAGGGTTGCTTGCCGCTCTCGTAGGGGTCTAGGGGTGTGGGTTTGGCTATTCATCGCGACCGTGGAATCCGTGTTTTATACTGGCTCGTATTGAAAACACGGACGTCCTAGTATATCCAATATTTCATATGATTCTTCTGCTGCGTTATCTGTGATGTGATCATGTGATGTTCTGTGATAGATACAGTATATAGTATATGTTATATTATATAGACGTTACTTATGTTTTACATCCGCGCTAGCCCTGCCCTGCTCTGCCGTTAGTTACCTAACCTAACGGTGCACGAGGGGACATCGAGGCGAATGCGGATGGCATAAGTGTACGTCGTATTTATCTGTGATGATTAGGTATTTAAATGATGGGACTTCATTAATGTGATTAATGAAATGAAAGAAACCTAAGATGTTGTAGAATCGAATTTCAAAATAAAACAGGTAGCTACAGTTCTTCCTTTGCACAGAGGTATATGTCATATATCCTGCACCTTATTCGATGAGAAAAGGACCGAGATCCCTTCACCGGGAGTGACTCCTTTAGCAATAACTGGCAGATGCTACACACTCGGTTTGTCTTTTGATTGCTTTTAAGAGTTTTTGCTTTGCACAGTGATATATGTGATATATCCCGCACCTCATTCGACGAGGAAAGGACCGACGATCCTTTCACCGGGAGTGACTCCTTTAGCAAAACTAGAAAAGCATCAAAAACACTCCATTTCAAAATTCATTCGATCCTACAACGATATAAAGTTCATTACGCAAAAGGTTTTCTTAAAAACCTGTCGTAGCCCTCCGTCATTTCAGATAGGTAATAGTTAGTATTCGTGCTGCGTTTGTTGACTCAGTCAAGGCGTAGTGTGCGGTAGCTGATTATTGTTTATCTGCAAAGCATATGATGCGATTGGATTAGGGTAGTCGTGCGGCCTTGTTGACTCAGTCAAGGGTCGTGCGGGTGGGTTTAATTCAATCGAGAAATGACGGGTTGAACTTTACTTGTGGTCTATGATTTGTTGACTCAGTCAAGGTCATAGGTCGCTTGGGGCAAAATATTATCGGGAATTTCAAGTGTTGAAATTTGCAATGAGATTGCATACCTTCTATGAGATAGTTGGATCCCGATACCCGCTGCGAGTAAGAGTTACTCCTGGGAGAGTTTTATACATTACAATTAGCCGATCAAGTAGGTGTCTAGAAAGGTGTTAACGAGGTTACGCCTCTGGGAAAACGAGGTTTACAGTAATTAGGTTCGTGCGAAAGCACGGGGGACCTCCATCAAAGTACCGACACTGGCCTGGCTGAAAGATTGGCAAACTTGTAGTGTGTAATTAATCCCGGCTAGTCTTTCCTTTTAGGGTTTGAAGGAAGATTTGATAAAAAGCAGTGGGAGCCATCCTGATTAGATAAAATAATAACCAATCTATTCTTGACAGAGCGCACGCTGAGTGTTTTCTTCTCTCTCTCTCCAGGTAGTGACTATATCAAGCCTTAATCAAGATAATAATACGGAATATTGACCGAACCCGCTTGTTATACTGAGCTGGGGAACGTTGGTCCCGCTCCAACTTATAATTGTTATAAGACAGAGCAGGATATTGGGGAATACCAGATTTCCCGTGCCGCCCAAACGAAGAGAGTGCATGCTGATGCATCATCTTCGGGTGTGTTCATTATACAGAACTGTTTCTCAGTATCCTCTACGTCCTGGGTATATGATACCAGATCAGGATCCCAAATATGTAATCTGTTACATAGGGCTACAGATAGGTAGAGAACTGAGAACGGGTGATAAGTTTCATGAGGCAGAAAACGGGGCAAGTGTTGCAGCCAAGTCTGTTGGTCACTGTCACCCTGTATTACAATACATTGATTTTGAACGAATGTTATTAGATACCGAACCTGATATACCAAATCATATCACTCTCTTTGTTAGAAAAGAAAGGATATAATTTTGTATTGATGGATAATGTTTTGAACATTTCCTATATCAAAAGTTGATCGGTTCAGGCACGTTATCTAAAAGCATTGATGTTCTAAATCAAACTACAGTTCTTAGTATATGGAACACACACAAGAGGAAGAGTTCAGAAATGAACGAATCCTTCTTGAGGTATTGTAGACTAGGTCAGATCAATGTGACCCGACTAGCTAGAGTTACATAAAGATGCATATTTAAATTAGTTTGAATTTACATCTTGTGAAACTCGCCAGTCATGTCACAAAGTTATAATGACACCAGCTCTGTTTATTGGAAACAGAGAAAGAGTTAGTAAACTCTTGGGATGATACATGTTGATGTATGTAGGTCCCCTGTCTACACATGCCAAGACCGGTTCTTTATACTTCATTATATTCTCTGATAATCCTTCGAGATTCAGACCTATGTTCCTGTTGAAACACAAGTCCGAACCTTTTGAGATATTCACAGAATATAAGCGAGAAGTAGAGAACCAGAATACGGGTATAAGTATTATGTCCTATGATGAGATCAAGGAGGAGAATACTTGAGCACGGAAATACTGGACTATTCTAAAGGAGAATGAGATTCTCTCTCAGCATTACTCCTCTGTATACACCATGGCACGATGGTATATCGGGGTGGAGCAATTACACCCTATGTGATAAGGTGTGCTCTATGATGAATACTGCTGAGTTACCTTTTTCCTTTTGGGAGTTATGCACTTGAGAAGTTGCATACCTATTGAATAGGTTTCGAATCAAATCAGTATCCTACCATTTCATATGTGATATGGAAAGGGAAGAGCCCATGTCTTAAGCTAGTTAAGATTTGGGGTTGTCTGGCCTATGTCTAAAAACAAAATCCGGACAAGCTCGAGGCAAGGACTGTAATGTAGTACTGGAAAGGTTCTAGCTATACAAACTACAGCTGATGATTTGATAGAACCAAAGTATTCAGTAGATACCAACGAACCTCAGCCTCTCCGCCGATCTAGTAGGGTTCCTCACCCACCTGAGAGTTACTTTGTTTTCTCTATGACAGTGGGAGCGAGGATTGCATCATGAGATGATGACCCAACTAGCTTCGAGCTGGCCATCGAGAGTAAGACTCTGTAAGAATGGCTGGATGCTTAGCGATCTGAGATGGAATCCTTATACGCCAGCAAAGTATGGACTTTGGTTGCTATATCTGAAGGGTTAAATCCCCATCAGGAGAAAGTATATCTTGAGAAGATTACTTGGTGTAGATGGAAAAGTTGAGACTTTCAAAGCTAGACTTGTTAAAGCTTTTCGTCATCGACCAGGCGTGGATAATGACGAAACCTTTTCAAGTGACTATGCTTAAGTCCATCCAGATCCTACTTACCACGGCTACATACCATGACTACGATATCTGGTGGTTGGGTGTCATGACTGCTTTTCTAAATAAAGTTTTAGAAGAGTGCGTCTATAAGTACACAGCCAGAGGGCTTCGTAGACAGTGGGAGCAGCAGAAACGTGTGCAAGATGCTTTATAGGATAAAGCAGGCATCGCGGAGTTGGAACATCTGTTTTGATGAATTAGTCAAAGAGTTTGACATCATCAAAATGGTAGATGAACCTTGTATAAACAAAAAAGTAGTAGGGAGTATGGTGACGATCTTCGTAGAGTACGTGGATGACATACTCTTGATAAGAAAGCAGTTTCCTATGCTACGCTCGGTCAATCTCCGCTTATCACAATGATTCTTCACATAAGATCAAAGTGATACCTACTAAATCCTGGAATTAGGATCTATGAGATAGATCTAGTTGGATATTAGGACTCTCACTAGTTGTAGTGAGATGGTATCAACCGATCCTGGGGAGAATCACTGGAAGGGTTCCAGGGTGATAAAGATGACTGAATGTCAGTCACAGGCATTGTCTTTGCCCTCAGTAAAGGGACGGTATGTTGGAAGAGTTCCAAGCTAGATACCGTGACATACTAGACGATAAAGGCTGGATACATCGCTACTTAAGATGCTACCAAAGAGGCTGTTTGGGTGTATATTGGTTCATGAGATGAACTACGTTCCAACCATTGTGAGACAATGGAGTTGTGGCTTATGCCAAGGAACGCCGGTCCCATCAGTGATCCAGACATATTCTAAGGCAGTATCACTTGATCATGGAGATGGTTGATCTCCAGGGAGATCGAGGTTAGGAGAGTAGACTCAGAGGACAACACAGCGGATCCACTCACAAAGGCCTGTTCCCAGAGAGAGACTTTTATGGGATGGTTGAGTATGAGATACTTCAAACCACTGCTACAGATGGCCCTAGTGCAAGTGGGAGATTGTTAGTTATATGTATGCCTTAGAGGCCATTACTGTACATAGGATGTATATTGTAGTGGATGCTGGGACATATATAGTGAGGACTTTCTTGCTCGACATGATAGTATGCTATCTGGTTGATCTTTACCTTAACGTGTATACTGTTTGTCTCTCTGTTACATGTTGGTAAAGCCCTTAGGATCTGTACTTGACTACCTGGACTATGATACGGATCATACTAGTGGGGACATGGTAGTCCATAAGTACATCCTTCAAAGTCCCTAGTCGAGGGTGTATCGAGACGGGGCATTGATGATACCAGAGTAGACTAGCGTATACCTTCTCGACCCATATAGATGGGCGATGGATGATCCCATATCCATCGGTGTTTGACATCAGAGATGATATACGGGTGCTCAGTGGAGACTGGGTACACTGGACGGACTCGCCGAGAACTCCCAGATGGTATTATACCTCACGTCAGATGGTAGTTCTCTGGTGACACTGGTACAGAGTAGTCTGTTGACCCGAGATCGTCATAGAGTCTTGTGTGGTTCCCACTGTGCTTTGATTTCCATCTTACCACGTCCAAGAGGGCGTGCAAAACGGTGGTTTTTGGGTACAGTCCCGAGTCACATGGAGGCAATGAGCGATAGGAGGGGATTCGTCTCTCCCGGTATATGGGGGTTGATGTTGCGCTGTGTTCGATTGGCTATAACAGGAAATCCCTGGCCAGGGTTGCTGAGATTTACTGGTAAGTGTTACCAGTAGTTTCTCGAAATGTTATAGACCTCATATCGACACGACTTATCGAGCTATTGGGGTCTGACGTTTACCACCCCTAGGCGAGATATGCGACATATCAGACGATCAGACCGGACTGTACGGTAGTGTTACTGGTCGGATTCACTGGAGTGTGAGCGGGCTTGCTCGTCGATCTTCAGATCGCTCAATACCCGGGTGGCCGTTACGTTTAGCAGACCGCTTGCGGCTTGTGGGTGTTTGATATGATCATCATCCGCTGCCGGCGTATTGACGAGTCTTTAGAGTCCTACACAGAGGTTTCCTGGCTCAAGCGAAACGAAATAGGAGCGCATATGAGATATGTGCGGGACCGAGAATAATACGAGTATGTGATACTGTATTCAATTCTCGCGATGTGACATTGATCGGTTATATGCGATATAGCCGGGTTATCGGATCAAGTGTTGATTCGATAAGATGTTACTAATGATACCAGTCGGTTATGTGCGCATGACCGGATCATTGAATCAAGTGTTGATTTAATGATTTAATGTATAATTATATATTTGATATATTACTTTGCATTAACTAGTATCGGTTCACTTTAGACGGATTTTCTCACTTGGTTCGTGCGCATTGCATATGCGATATGTTTTTGTGCACTTGTATGTATCATGTTTGATGATGCATGCTAACTTGAGTTTGTGTAAAGATTAAACCATGGTTATTCAAATGGTTAGGGTTTTGTTTTTCATATTTATTTATTTATTTATTTATTTTCTTTTTGGAAAATGAAATGAGAAGAATGGTGGCTTTCTTTGTTTTGTAGTTGAAGATTCATGAACCTTTGACTTTGTCCACCATTCTTATCTCATGCTTAACCTAACCATTTGTTTTAACCCTAGTTCAATCTCTACACTTGACCATGGTTAAGTTATGATAAGTTTTGATTATTCTTTTCTTTTTCTAATTAACTTATCATAACTTTGGATAAGCTTCTTCTTCTTCTTCCTTGACTTCAAGAAGAAAAGCTTCACCTCCATCAATGGTGATTGATGCATATGAGTGAGAAATCCAATTCTAAAGTCTACCCACTTCCTATTTCTTCATCCTCTACCTCTTGCCAAGTAGTAGAGTGTGTTTCCTTCACAAGATTTTAGGGTTTGGTGAAGGTGGAGCTTGATCTAGCGATGCCTCGACGTAGATCATCTTCGGCATGGACATCGACGACCTAGCTTGCCCATTCTCCGACGAAGCCGACTCTAGAGCCCAGATTAGATTTGGACAGCGGAGACGACCTCGTTGCGGAGCCGTGGAGTTGGAGGACCGGATCTACAAAGGTTGTATTTCCGTATTCCCTTAGTTAATTGTTAACTAGTTCATTGTTCGCCTAGACATCTAGTTATCGATCCGTAGTTTAGGGTTTCTCGGCACCATAATTTTTGAAATTGCCATGGTTGATGGCTTGGGAGACCTCACTAGTGTGCCTAGGAACCCTGCAACCAGATAGCATACTATCATATCGAGCAAGAAAGTCCTCCCTATATATGTCCAATAATCCACTACAATATACAACGCATGTACAGTAATGGCCTCTAGGGCATACATATAACTAACACCCCCGTAATTATATATCTACTTACATTGCTTCTTTCGTGCCGATACCGATGTCACCATCTTCATCTTTAACGTCTCGACATCCCCGTGGAGGTACCTACACATATAATCCAATCGCAATGCGTATTAAAATCAAGTCGGAAAACCAAAAACGGCACACGTTTCGCTCGTAGGTCAAAACCTATAGTTTCGTATGCAAACACGACCAACAACCCTTGTTGTTGACGTTCAAACGCCACACGACGGAAACAAAATACATCAAATACCAAAAATCAAGTTAACAGGAAGTCGTAAAATAATGCATCAACTCACCAAAATGGTCTCAGATTTTACCCTAAGTGAAATCAGCCAATTTTGCATATGCCAAGGGTCTAGATTACAGATATAGGAGCTACAGGAGAAGCACGAAGCCCAAACTTCTTGCTCTGGCCGTAAATTGCGGCCAGAAGGATTTTATTTGCGGTCCAGGTGAGAGGGAAGGGGCTGGGGTCTTGGGTGGTGCTTCCTAGGTGCCTGCATGACTCATAGTAATCGCTAAATAATTTTCCAGGTCCCCGAGTCACTTCAGATTCCAATATACTACCACAATTTCCAATTTCCCGTATCGGCAGAATTTCAAAGTTCCTAATTGGGGTTATGTCTCAGGTTTGGATCTGAATTCTAGCACTAGGGGGTTTGTGTGGCCTCTACTAAGCTCAATTACCCAACACAACTCAAGAATTCCACAAAACCCTAACTACAAATTTTCAAAGCTCACTAAAATACACTATATCGATGCTAAACATGTATAGGTGCTAAGGTAAATGGAATACAGTACAATTGGTGCAGAAATTACCTCATTTGGGCAACCCAAGAAAATCCTAGTTTACCCAAGTTGTCAAAATCCCTCTTTTCTTGGTCCATTGTGTAGAGGAGAAGGAGGGGAACGCTTTTAATGAAAGGGGTTTAGGGTTTTGATGGAGATTTGGAGATGGTTTCTTGGGGTGAAGGTGGAGGGAGAACTTGACGAAGAAGGAGATGAGAAAATAATGGGGAAGGGTTATGGTGGCTGCCCTCTCTCTCCTCTCTTATTCTCACCCACTCTGTCACAAAATTACCCTTTTGCCATTCCTCTTTTCTTTTCTTTTCTTTTTAAAACCAAAGCACAATAATACCCATAAAATGACATAAATGCAACAACAAGTAAACAAATGAAACATGTCATGGTGCACTAACCATGAGAACTGTAGAAACACGGATTTGGCTTAATCGCGATTAGCAGTGCACTAATTTTTTTTTTTTTTTCGAAACTGCATATAAAATTTTTAAAATGCCAAATCCTTTAATTATATTTTTAAATGAATAAATCATTTTAATTCCCGTTTAACTCACAATTATTGGTATATATTTATACCTTTTTCGAAAAACACTATTTCGCAAATCGGGCAGTTTTCGGGAAAAATATTATTTTATTATTAAATTCAAAAAATAATATTTTATATTTTCTGAAATGTTACAAAAACTTCCAAGTGACCCGCAAAACTCGCAAACTAGATTCATTCTAGTAAAACTAGTTGCAAACATGTCTATACAGAAGTTTTATCACAATCGGGTTAAAATGGAAAATACCGACTATTTTAACCTAAAACGGAAAAATTCGCATAACGATTTCAGAAATGTTACAATCTTCCCCCCTTAAAGAAATTTTTTCCCCGAATTTAAATTAAACCCCCAATACTAAAACATTTCAAAATCCAACTCAATCAACAGGGATCCGAAATCACGGAAGCAACAGAAACAACATAGCGCGTCGCATGCGCCTGAAGCCGTGAGTGAAACTCAAAACCGAACTCCGTCAAGCGTCACGCAAATCATCGGACTCGCATGCATATCATCGGAGTTACAATGGAGAAACAGATCTCAAAATCCACTACTGAAATCCAATATACACTAAGCAAATGCTATAATATGTATTAGTACACATCCTTTTTGAAAAATCTCCAAAAACTGAAATAACATATGCAAAATCTTTTTTTGAATCACCGTGTGATGTGTAACTCACAGCACAAATGACGGGCACTCATTTGTAAAGTAATAATATACTAGTATATATGTTTTGCTCAGATATACGTTCCACCCTTTTTAAAATATCCCAAAAGGTTTTCTTTTGTTAACGTTCGTGTCACTCCCAGGCACGTAAGAAATAGCGAGACTATAGCTCCTTTTTGAAAAAACCTCTTGGTAACTTTTTATGCATGCAAAGTACTCAGGCACTGTCCTCGGATCAGTCCTGCTAGGGTACTACATAGTATAGGGCCTCATAAAAAAACAAAATGCTCAAAAGCAATATCAGCCTCAAAAGGCGTATCCAACAATCACGTACGTCAGGTGCGCAAGGAATTCACATCCAAATACAAGTGCCACAATATGTAGGAAAGAAAAACTAAATGCAACGGGTGTGCATGAAAGCATCTGTCTAGTGCAACATGTGTGCACGACAACAACATCTAGTGCATCAAAAGTGCACGAAAATCTCAATCCAGTGCAACTAACATGCACGAACGAAAACCCCAATCGAGTGCATCAGGTGTGCACAAAAATCATATCACGCGCCCAACATGCGCAAAAGTCCAAATCAAGTGCATCCGTCATGCACGAACGAAATCGAAATCAAGTGCATCCCACATGCACGAAATATCAACTCCTGTGCATCCACTGTACGAAATATCAAATCCTGTGCATCCAGTGCACGAAATATCAAATCCTGTGCATCTAGTGCACGAAATATCAAATCTTGTGCATCCACTGCACGAAATATCAAATCTTGTGCAGGAAATCCAGGAAATCAAAACATGTGCAGCTAAGGCACAAAATCGACATCAACACCACGGTGTATAAAATATATCAAGTGCAATAACTATGCACAAAAATGTAAATACCCAGTAGGTGCAGCCATGGTGCATGAAAACTATATCCTAAAACTCGGTCATCAAAACTAAAATCCAAGCGATATAAGCTTGATACTCGGATCACAAACGCAAATCGCAACAAATGACATTGAGGTACACTTCCTACAATGTCGAAAAAGTCGGTGCGCCCAAACTGGCAGAGCAAGAACATCCGCTTGCCTCCTGCTCACAGTCTGGCGTCTTTTGTCTCTGGGTCATCATTTCTCTATGGATTACCAATCTCGCACTCTATCGGCTCATCTGCCCGGTCAGGTGTGCTAACGGAACGATTCCGCTCGGGCACTCTTCAGGTCAACTCTCGGCCAATTAGTATGATCACTCATAAAGCAGCACGTCACTGGCGTCGACCTCTGGCCCTCTAAATACATGTGACAAAACTGAACCTCGGTGCAATCTCATCGCAGCAGTGTCCTGGAAAGAACTGGCTCAAGGTCTCTTCCGATCTCGCCTATACCTAACTGTACGGAGGCTGGTACGCTTACAAATCTTTTCTCTCTTTCTAGACATCTGCATTCTCAGCACAACATTTTCTCCGGAACTGGCCGTATCCCAATGCCTCTGCATACATATCAGATTTCTAATCTCGACGGGGAATAACAACAGCTCGTCAGCATGACGCATGAACCTCTTGTTCCACTCATCCTTATTATCGTCCAATTAACATCATGTCATATTATCTGTGTACTGCAATGGTTCTCGGCGACAATAAATCCAGAATCTCTCGCACGAACTCGAAATCACGAACTCGGTATCTTCATCACTCTGTAGAAGATATCTAGCTGAACGGGTCCTCGGGAACCGTCCCAACTATCGGAGGAATACTCAATACTCGTCCGTTCTCGATCAACTCACAACACATCTGGGTGAGGTCCTCTATCCGAAGCTGGTCATCTTATTGATCTCATATAGGAACATCCGACGAACAACGTCATTTCTGGATCGATATACTCTAGATCTGAGTAAGACTCTCCACACTGGAAATCTTCAACTCAACTGGGCCTGCGTCAGCGCATCAAATCTGACGAATCACTTCGTCTCTCAACTAAAGATAGATTAGCTATCACCTGTCGCATCTCTGCCTGGAAGCTCCAGCTGGGTCATCTGTATGTACGGTAGATGATATCAAAATCTTTGAGGTATGCTGTACATCATCAGTCCTCACACAGCTGGTAGCCTCTAACAATGGCACGATCATCCGGTACAAAACCGCACACTCGCCTCAACGAAAGGTCACAGCACCATACTAATTCGATACGTTCCCATGCCACCAGAAAACACGATGGTCAGTCCTCGTCCATAATTAGCTCGCCCTGACCGCATCACCAGCAGCAGCTCAAACCATGGTGACAGGAACCTCAACCAAGTATCGACGAAAATAGATCAAGTGATGAAATGAATCAAGAGATCCAGAAAGAATATATGATCATAATGAGGAACAGAATCAGTGAGAGCATGATCATGTAAACGAATAGAATCAAGGATCTCGAATGGATGTATAATCAAGGAAAACAAAGAGAATCACCAGTCTTAAGATATGTACATCCAAAGGTCACTTAAGTGGAGTATCGTATCGTAAATATGCTGAGGAACATACGTACGGTACGTCACTCTACTCAAGCTACCTACTCCATCAATCCGGGTCTGCCTATGAAACGAAAGTTCGGGTTTAATACCCCCTTGTTCAAGTCTATGTTCCGTAAGGTCAAGCCTAGGTTCCAAAATATAAACTCCCTATACTCCACATGGTCAATCCTAAACTCGAACCAAGGTTAAACCTAGCGCTTTGATACCAACTTTGTCATGACCCAAAACATTAGCTCGTGACCAGCACTTAAATCACGCAACGTCTACAGGCGTAACGTAATTCAATTAAGCTGAAACCCAGAAATCTAAACCTTTTTAAGAAATAAAAATACAATAAATCATGTTTTCTCCCAATCAATCTGCATCATATGCATTGTACGAAGACATCACTTAGCTACCGTACACTACGCATTAACTATAGTCAACAAATGTAGCACGAATACTAAGTACTCTACTTCGTAAAATGACGGAGGGTTGCGGATGGTTTTTAAGAAAACCTTTAACGCTTTGAACTTGATATCGCCGTAGAATCAAATGGTTTTCAAAAGGAGTTGCTTAAGCTCCGCAATTTTGAAATGTAGCTTTTTCTTTAAAAACCGAGTGGTTTTCAAATCTGATTCTACAACATCTTTTTAGGTTTATTTTTCTTCACATTAATCATATTAATGTTGTCCCATCATTTAAGTCCATAAGCCATCACAGAAAAGAAACGAAAATACAACGTACGCTTATGCCATCCGCATTCGCCACAATATTCCGTTATGCACCGTTAGGTTACTTAACTAACGGCAAACCGGGAAGGGACTAGTGCGGGTGAAAAACATAAGCAACGCCTACTATATATCTCATATATAATATTGCATTCGTCTCAGATATATATTAAGCGATCACATCACAGAATATAGGCAGCAGAAACACAGATATGATAATATAGGATATACTAGGACGTCCGTATTTAGTATTTAGCCAACAATAGAAAATACGGATTCCACGGTCGTGATGAATAGCCAATCCCACACCCCAGACCCCTACGAGAGCGGCAAGCGACCCTACCAATTCTAGAGTTAGGAGACCCAGTCCCGACTCCTCGAGATGGTCTCCCACTGGACTCTAGAACACGGTCACTTGTGCTCTCCACCTTGGGTCTATCCTAATACGTAAAAGTAAATAATATACATCAATGGTGACATCACCCTCAACCCGGATGGGCCCCAAATAAAAGAATATTACATATAAATGAATATTACATGAATGAAAAGTAAAACTCTCATCTCACATAAAACCCCCCGGCTATTCACTCACGAGAATCCTATACATCATAGCACAGCAACACATAACATCACATGTCATCAACGTAAGTAAGTATGCGTACCCCAATTGCCATTGACATATAGCAACGAAACCGGCGATACACATACTACACTTACGGTCGCAGAAAAAAGTATCACATACTACTAGGAGATGTCAGACCCTTCGATCGAATTAGCGAACACCCATATTCCCTAGCAAGCTCAACACTTGAGCACCGTTAAACAATACCTAAAAACTATGCCACGGTACTTTATGGACCAGCTGTTGAAGGGCAAACCCAAGCCTCATTTGTGGCGCCATTAACTACGGTAAACCCTAAGGTTTAGTCGCAGTTCTGTAGTCACATCTCGAGTTAGGGTTTCATTCTTCTAGAGGGTCCATAAGAATACCTGCATTATATATTCAGTACGTTCAACCTGGAAAATAACAGTTTTTGATAATCCTTCGATCTGTTTAACGTCGTCTAGGTTACCAATACAATGCTAAAAAAATACGAATACGAAAAATTCCGTAATGAGTCCATTACCAAACTAACATCACATGCAATTCTGGACTTTGAAACAATACCAGAAACCCCAGATCTTGTAATACAGAGCACTGGTGCAATACGAAGAGGAGGGGAGCACAAAAGTCTGGCGTCGCCGGAAATGTTGCCTTGGTCGCCGGTTTGAATCCGAGCCCCCCTTCGTATTTCACCTGTGTTCTTAAAATATCCTTAATGCCACTCTACAGTTGCTAAAATAATTTTTAAACCACTTTTAAAAAAAATTCCAGAGAGCATTTCCAAGGGTTTCTAAAATCGTATTTTGCGGAGTTTTTCGTTTTCGGATTATCGAAACATCGTCTAGGTTTCTAGTGAGGCTCTGATACCATGATGGGTTTCCTTAGCACCACTACAAGGGTTTGGTAGCATCACACATGCAATATTAGAAAATTTATAGGGTGCTAAAGAAACTATCCAAAGGATCAAACTAGAAAAGCTAGGGTAAGACTAAAACTATCACAATCCACAAGTGGTAAAATACTAGGTTTAGAGAATACAACCTTTGTAGCTCCCTTTGCTAGACTCATTGGCTACTTGAGAGTTGAAAGAAGCTTGCTTGAGATCCTCCATGTCCACGACGATCCAACCGGAGTCGTCTTTGTCCAAGCTCAAAGCTCCACTTAATCAAGATGATGAAGTTGAAGCTAACACTCTAAACTAGTGGGCAAGAGTAGTATAGAATGATGATGTGGTTTGTTTTCTCACTTCAAAACCCTAACTTGATCACTCTTTCACTCATTATCAAAACCTAGAGAGCAAGAGAGAGAGGAAGAAGAAGATGGCAATATGAGAGCTCAAGATAATGATAAGTCTTAGGATAAAAATGAGAAAAGAAAATATATATATTTTCTTCTTCTCATTCTTAACCTTAGTTAATAAATATCTAGATATTTCTTTTGGACCAAAAATAGCCATGAAAAATAACTCATGGTTAACTCAATGGTTTAGTGTAAGAATAAAATAATCAACCATGAATTATTATCATTTCCACTAACTCCAAAAATAAATATCAACATATTTATAAAGGTGTGAGTCTTATATTGCCACCATCAAATATATCAACAACCATGATACAAATGAGTATGCATGTATGTGTACATGCACATCCATATGTGCATCAATGTAAACATGTGCATACATGCATGCATACACCAAAAGACAAAAGGGTTTAAAGTGAAAATGCCAATGGTCAATGTTAAATCAATACTTGATTTAGCAAACCGGTCATATCTCATGCGACCCGACCAATAGCAAACCGCTCGATTAATATACGGTATCATATACACGCATTTAATCGGGTCCCCATGCATATCACATATGAACACCATATCGTTTCGCCTGGGCTAGGTAACTCCATTGTGGGACTCTAAGACTCGTCAATACGTCGGCAGTGGGTGATGATCATATCACGCACCCCCAAGCCGCAAGAGGTCAGCTAAACGTAACGGCCACCCGGGTATTGAGCGATCAGAAGAAAACAAGCGAACCTGTCACAACTCCCGTCGAGCCAACCGGTAACATTACCGTACAGTCCGGTCTCTTCGTCAGATATGCTGCATATCGAGTCTAGGGATGGTAACGTCGACCCCGATAATTCAATAAGTCGTGCCAATGAATGGTCTATAACAGATCGAGAAACTACTGATAACATTTAACAGTAAACCTCAACAGCCCTGGCCCGGGACTTACAGATATAGCCAATCGAGCACAGCACAACATCAACTCCCAATACCGGGAGAGACAAAACCCCTCCTATCGTTCATCGTCTCCATGTGTCTCGGGACTGTACCCAAAAGCCACATGTTTGCATGACTCAGTAGAGCCGTGGTAGGGTGGTAATCAAAGTACAGTGGGAGAACACACAAGACTCTATGACGATTCAGGTCTACAGACTAACCTGTACCAGTGTCACCTGAGAACTGCTATGCGACGATAGATATAATACCATATAGGAGTTCTCGGCGAGTCTATCCAGTGTACCCAGTCTCCACTGAGCACCCGTATATGATCTTAATATCAAACATCAATGGATGTGGGAACATCCATCGCCCATCATATGGGTCTAGTATCATATACGCTAGTCTACTCTGGTATACCGATGCCCCATCTCGATACACCTACGACTAGGGACATTTCAAGATATGCTTATAAACTACAGACGTCCCACTAGTATGATCTCCATCATAATCACAGCAATCAAGAAAATATCGTCAGGGCTTTATCAACATGTGTAAATGAATAAAAGCATGATCAAGTCAACATGTCAGATAAAGAAGAACCAGATAGCATACTATCATGTCGAGCAAAAATGTCATCTGTATATATACATGTATAAATACATCCACTATCATATAATGGCCTCTAGGGCATACATATATCCAACAGATTCATCATCTCTCAAAATTCTAGAGAGCTTGAAGAGATGAAGATGAAAATAACAAGAGAAAGAGAGTGAGGTTAGATTTGCAACCATGGTGAGTTAACATCATATGCTAACCATTACAGAGACTAAACCATGGGTAAATGATAGTGGTTAGGTTTACAAATATCTTAAGTAAAACAAATGTGGTGGACTAAGTCAATGGTTAGTGATGCTTCTAGCCATGAGATAATTCCTTCCAAATTTTAATTACTTATGATAAATAAAAACCTAATTCTATCATGGTCATGGTGTGAGTCTCATACACACAAGTTACAAATATAACCTAGCATGATACATAATATATATCACATATATATAATGTATAAACAAGTGAGAAAAGAAATGGTCAACTGAGCAATATTAGTTAATGTAAATTCATATATCAAATATATAATTTTACATTAAATCATTAAATTAATACTTGATTTATTGATCCGACTATATCACATATAACTGACTAATATCAATAATATCAATTTACCGAACAACACTTGATTGGATAACCCGGCTATATCATATAAACCCGGCCGATATCACATATCGTGAGAATACAATACGGTATCACATACTCGTATCAATCTCGGACCCGCACATATCACATATGTGATCCTACTCCGTTTCTCTTGAGCCAGGAAACCTCTGTTTAGGACTCTAAAGACTCGTCAATATGCTGGCAGTAGGTGGTGATCATATCAGTCACCCACAAGCCTCAAGCAGTCTGCTAAATGTAACGGCCACCCGGATATTAAGAGATCAGAAGACTAACAAGTATGCCTGCAAATCCAATCAGTAACACAACCGTACAGTCCGGTCTCTTCATCTGGTATATCTTATATCTAGTCTAAGGGTGGTAAACGTCAGACACTGGTAACTTGATAAGTCATGCCGATGTAAGGTCCATAACGGCTCGAGAAACTACTGATAACACTTACCGGTAGATCTCTGCAACCCTGGCCAGGGATTTCCAGTTATGGCAAATCGAGCATAGCGCAACATCAACCCCCAATACCGGGAGAGACGAATCCCCTCCTATTGCTCATTGCCTCCATGTTACTCGGGACTGTACCCAAAAAACACCTGTTTGCACGCCTCAGTAGAGCCATGGTAGGGTGGAAATCAAAGCACAGTGGGAGACACACAAGACTCTACGACTATCTCGGGTCGACAGACTAACCTGTACCAGTTTCACCGGAGAACTGCTATCTGACGTGAGGTATAATATCATCTAGGAGTTCTCGGCGAGTCCGTTCAGTGTACCCAGTCTCCACTGAGCACCCGTAAACCATCTCTGATGTCAAACACCAATGGATATGGGATCATCCTGTTAGTGTATATGCCCTAGAGGCTATTACATGTCAAGACCCGAAATTGGCACGTGACGGCCCTAATACTATGCAACGTCTACAGGCGTAACGCAGTAAAAGAAACCCAAAACCCAGAAATCTAAACCAGTAAAAGACAAGAAAAGATAAGAAACATTGTTTAAAAGTCTTTAAAATCATAACCCAAATTTTTTAAAAGTCCAACTTTATTTCCTTTAAAATTTTGGTAGCACCATCTTTGTAAAAGCTAGCCTAAAAAATGGGTACAACATAAATATAAAGTAAAGCATCCCCAACAGGAGCAAATCCATGCCCAAAGGCGGAAAACAACCACCACAACAAATATACGACGCCGTAGCGAAGAAATAAAAGACCGTAGAAAGGAAACTGTATAAAAGACAACAAGTCATAAATAATATACAATATCGTCCTCACCAAGTCTCTAAGTCAACAAGAAAATATTAGATGGAGAGTACAGGGATACAACGAATATACAATACAACGAATAACCACAAAACCCACCTAAGCAAACTGCACACTGTGAGCTGATGCGGTATCCGTAACAAAAGATGATAAGATGTGTGATAATAGCCTGCCTCTGACTATCCTGAGGAACACCTGCAAACACTGCGGCACAACGGGGGTGAGTTGCCAACTCGTGAATAGTAAATAACATAAGCAGGTAATCGCGAGTATACACGTACAGCGTGAATCTAACATGTGCAATTAATAGCAATAAAAAGTCATATGAATGCAATAATCATGAAGGGTACTCTAACAGGTACTACTGATACATGAAGAAATGATATGAATAAAGGTATGTAAACACAACAGTCATGGAAGGTACTCTAACAGATACACTAATGCATGAAGCAGTGCATAAACAGTAAATGTAGAGTATGGAATGAAATATGTCATTTCCATGGAATCCTGACATCGTGGTAGTATCAAAATCCATCAAGACAATCCAAATCCCAATTTCCTCAAATCAGCCCCCAATTTGGCTATCATATCAAGTAAGTCTCACATATCTTTAATGTACAATATCAAGTATATCTCACATATCCCGTATGTACAATATCAAGTATATCTCACATACCCCGAATGTACAATATCAAGTTGATCTCACATATATCCTGTAATCAATATCAAATAAATTCTCAAATGTCCTAAATCCAATGTCAATGAGTCCTTTACATTCTAGGTATATTTGTATGAATAAATATGATGATGTATATAATTTAATGTCAATACACATATATTAGCGTCCCATTCCACTAATATTGGTGTAAAGGTATATATAACAGTGGCCTAAACCCCTGTTATATATACAAAGGAGTAAAAAGAAATATCATGAAACCAATGTGTCAAGCATCGACACAGAAATGCAGGTCTATCAGGTGCTGTCACCACGACTGGCACCTTGATAGGTACGTATCATACGCTATCCCAAAAGCTCGAGTGCCTAGCTCTGACCCTCGCCTCTCGACGTATCTATACGTACATGACTCCCGTCGGTATCCCTATGATAACCGCTGAGTCATTAGTAATGTCACCGGATGGTATGGTTCCCCCACTAACTCATCGTCTACTCCACGACTCTTGCCCAGGGTACCTCCGGGCCCCACAAAGTACCCGCACACGGAACCTTCTGTTCGTCGCGTGGGGTATATATATCCAAACCGATAAATCTCATGGTGGCTGCTGAAATATCATATCAAGGGAAACCGGGTTTTTCAAATAATGCATAATTTCATGAACTCCCACGGTCCCTAAATCCAGAAAACATCATGAAAAATCCATATCTCAATGCAAAAATCCATGAATATAATATACGCATCATAAATCTGAAATGCCAACATATAAAGGAAAAGCAGCAATTAACTGTAACAAGTTAATATAATATCATGCGGTTCCTAATCTCTCCAATTTTAAAATAACATCAAGTAAAGGTAAACATGTAGCTATAACCAGATATATGCGCAACATAAAAGTATAGCAAGATATATGTATCTACCTATAAGTAAATGATGTAGTATACCCCCTGGGTATAAGCGAAATAGGTGTGCAAGGTATACCAGTAGCTATGTCGTAAAGTGTGCATGTACCTATCACTAATGGTATAATACTCTATAGGTATACAGGTAACTAGCATGTAAGTATATCAGAACATATGTGTAAGCATGTAGGTATACATGTATGCTATAAGTCAATGCGTAAAGAAATATGAATCAAAGTCTTAATGTCCCTAACCAAGCAATATTATATCTATAAGTGGGTTATGCGTGATATGGCAATTATTGACGGTGTGTGTAGCATACAATCAGTGCTCGTGCAACATGAATCGTCAATAATATGTGCAGTGTCCTAAGGATACTAGTCCCTGTAAGTACGTGGCGGCGCCCCGGCCATCTAACAGATGCCGATATGCGGAACAAAACTTTTACGACTGGCGCTATCGCGTACTTTATCCCGGATCGTCCATTAAAGCTAAACTAACAAATTGTAAAGAGGGTAGAATTATTATACCGAATGATCCGAGTCCTTCGGTCTTCAACCATCATCCCACGCTATGTTGCAATTGATCCGAACTTGCTTGATCTCCTTTCTCATCGTCCAGGTGGCACCACGTCGACGGATCTTTAAACGGGCTCCCGCCTCTGAACCGAGGCAACTCGATCGTCAAGTTTGCTAAAAGAGACGACCAAGATGAAGTAGAAAATGAGTAGAATACTTTGTCTCGTTACGTCCAAGACTATGGACGAACGGTTAAAAGAAGTTGCCATTTGGAATCGGGTGAATGGAAATTGAACTATATGAAATTTCCATACACTAAACTATCATAATCTTTTGCAAATGAAATCAAATGAACAACCCATGCCTCACAAAGAGGGGCCGGCCACTACTAATAGAAGAGGGAGGTGAGTGTAGGAGCTTCAAGTGGTGACCATTAGCTTTCATCCTTATCATAACCATTAAAGCAAGAATGACTCACTAATAAGCATTAAATGAAAACCAATGAAAATAAACCTAGTCATCCTCCATCATTAATGAACCATTAATGACACTAATGAGTCACAAGCCTAATCATCACTTCTAGAACCTTCTAGAAGCATGACTCACTCAGAAGACGAAAAGAAAAATCCGTATTTAACCGAATGTCAAAATACGGCTGATAGAAAACTGGAAATTGGCAACTTCCAAAAATCATCCCGAAACGAATTTCAGGATAACCCCGTATCGGTATAAATATACCCGCATTTGTATTACGACCGAATACAAATGCAACTGAGACAAAGATATTATATCTACACATTATAACACTGGGTTCCGACTTAAACCAAAGCCTACCAGTATTATCTGCCCGAAAACTGACACGTGCGAAAATGCACGTGCATTTTCCGAACCTTGCCATAAACCCATACGGCCTCTACAACGTTTCGCCCGAACTTGGGAAAGTGTCTGTGGGGGACTCTAATGACTCATCAGTACACTTGCACTGGGTATAACCACTAGCACGTCAGAGGTACAAGCTGTACGTAACGTTTTGCCTATGTATTGATTGGAAGGGAAGCTGACGAGCGAACTCATCTATAAACCCTACTGAGCCTGACAGTGACAATAACCGTACAGTCCGGAACATTCGTCTATGAGTATCGCATATACGGCCTAGGGGGCCAGTAAACGTCAGACCCCCAACAGCGATATAAGTCGTGTCAGAGAGCAGCCCAGAACACCCTGAGATTCTGCTGGTATACCTACCAGTATATCTCGATTACCCTGGCCAGGGATTTCGTGTAATGGCTCTCCTAAACACAGCGCGATCTCACCCCCAATACCGGGAGAGACGAATCCCCGAATATCCGCTCACTTGCCTCCAATGTGGCTCGGGACTGTACCCAACTAAAACCTGTTTGCACAACTCCTTTGAGCGTGGTAGGGTAGTAATCTAAGCACAGTGGGAACTCACACGAGACAAATGACGACCTCAGGTCAATGAACTAACCTGTACACATGTCACCAGGGAACTGCTATCTGACGATATGTATAATACCAACTAGCATGTTCCCGGCAAGTCCTGTCCGGTGTACTCATAACCCAATGAGCACCTGTATACATCTTAGGTGATCCAACTGACACCAGTGGCTTGTGAGACCGACCACCGCCCCTCGTCGGGGTCTCGACTGTATACACTAGTCTACTGTGGAGTATCGATGCCCTATCTCCAAACTCCCACGACTAGGAACTCTTTTAAGGATATGCTTATAGACCCCAGCTCCCACATATATGATCGCCATCATACTGCTGGTAGTCAAAGAACAATCCTATGGGCTTTATCATGACGATAAAGACAAACCAGATAGCATACTATCATTTCGAGTAAGACTGTTTTATCGGTATAGGTCCTCCCTCAATCATTGCAATCACGTACCTGCGATCCAATAATTGACTTAGAGGGCACTATATCCAACAATCTCCCACTTGCACTTAAGGCTAATTATTGCGATGTCGAGTACTCACAGCTCGTGTGATACCGAGCATCCAACTCCTCTACTAATCAGTTTCACAATGCCTGTTTGTAGAACTCTTATGTTCGAGAAATAGCCTCAGTGAGTGGATCCGCCTCGGTGTTTCTTTCTGTATATCTCTCTATATAACAACTTCGCTGAGAAAATCATCTTCCGAATTGAGTAATACCTGTCTTAGAATATGTCTGGATATCTTATGGGACCTAGTTCATAAATGAACTCCAAATCCAAACTTCTTAGACTGTATCGATCACTGAAACTAATCAGTGTCCAGCACCATGCCTCCCACAGTATCCTCTTGGACCGCCTGTCCATAATACTGTCCCTCGTCTAAGGAAAAACTATAACTTTGACAATCATTCTGTCATCTATGTCACCTCTGAAGCCTGGAATGATAACCGTCTCCCGAAGGAGGCCGCCGTTATCAAATCCGTAGAACATCCACTTATGTTCTAAAGCTGCTTCCTAATGTTTCTCCAGGATTGGATTAATATAAATTTATTGCATCTAGTGCAATAACAACATCTGGTGTGGTACTTGACATCTCACGATTGACTCAATTGCCTAAGCAAGTGATCTGTCAATCATGCACATCCCTCTCCCCTTTAGTCTGTAAGACACCTTTAGAGAGGGTGACTCCATCACCTGCAGGTACACCACCATGCTTGGAGTCATCTATTCTAAAATACTATTAGAATATTGTCAAAGTACCCAAATTGGGAAAATATCCAAATCTATATCTAAAACAATAGATCTAGTTACCAGAATGTTTTATATTATATCCATGTCCTTTGTGGAGAAACAACTGTATGACGACCAAAGTACAACCTGATCGTAGTATAGGAATTTTACTTCCTATTCTGTGCATGTCATCCAAATACCAGGTCATCACACCTTACTACTTTCTTAACAGATTCATCCCCTATTCTGATGAAGTCAAACCCATGACTGTTACATCAAGAATAGATGATCTATCTCTGCTATTCCTGCTCAAGTCTATAAATAGACACTAGCTACTTGCCCACTATGCTTCCGCTGCTCCCACTGACTACAACAACCCTCTGGCAGAATAATATATACGTGTACTTCTAAAACTAGTTTAGAACGACGCTATACATTTCCTCCTGCCCGGTCTCATAGTCTGGAACAACAGTAGTGTCAAGTCTGGGTAAGCAAGAACCTCCCTGTCACCGTCCTTGAGGCTACCGGAGTACCTCTCGGGTGTCTGAGGTTACCCACCACATCTGCGGAGTGGCTATTGGAATGTCAAACCTGATTGAATATATAGGTCCTATAAAAACTTTCCGTAATCGTTTGCGGTTCTGGAATCACTTCCAGTTCTACTATACTCCCACTTCTGTTTTTCTGAAAAAATCCATTTTAATAAAACTGTGGCGAGTCAAGAACAATATCACTATTGATCTTCCAGATGGTAGAAAATCAACCCTCGTCAAAGCTAGGGTCAACCCACAAACTGTCATTACAGAAACGTGCCTTGAGTTTTCCAGTGTCTGTTTTAAAGCATTAGCTGGACAACTCCCCTTTACCTTAACATCGTTAAGATATGAAGCAATCTATATCTAATATAGAAACATAGGCACTTATTTTAATTCGGAACCAAATTCTAATCATGCAGCTGTCTTCAGTGCATATCAACTTAATGGAGAGAGGCTAATCAGTATTATTCAACTTAGGAATCTATCCAATTATGAGTAACCTAAAAGAGAAACAAGTTTCTCAAAAACCATTACTATCAATTGAATACCAATCACAAGAATCTACATCTTCGATTTCTTTGAAGAATCCCGATACTTGCGATACTTGGTTCTCTACTTTATTCCTATACCCACAACTTCTCAAAACTTAGACATTGTATTTCTACGAAACACTTGTCTAAAAACTAGAGAAGTTATAAGTAAACAGAATATAGTTCGAGGACCAGCCCCTTTGTCCTGATGGACACTGGACAACATACAATACTCTGTATAAGTCCGCTGAGTTGAATAACTCATAACCTGTACGTTGTAGGTTGAAAACTGTTCCCAGGAGATTTCCTCAAATATCACCAATTACAACGAATTCCGATATAATGAGGATGATCACCTAATTCCCAATAACTCGCTCCCACTCAACATCTGTAAAACCATGCAGATGTGAGAATCGTTCCTGGTAAATACATACCCTGGAGTAAGTATCCAATCGGGAAATCTGTTTTCTATTAACAATGCACAGTGAATATGAAACATAAATATGTTTTGTAGGGGTTTCCTGGTATTCCTTAGTAATGCCTCTTCCATAATCCAAATCATGACTTTAACCGTATATTTCCCTGCCATCTTTCCAATTCCCTTTATTTGTCTTTAGTCGTTACCTTCTGTACACCATCATTAGGCTAAGTTGTTTTCTTCCTTCCCTACCGTTCGGCACCAGCCTATGGTTTGGAAGAAGAATATCCAGTAAGCATAATAGGTGTACCCTCCTAATCCTAGGAGTACTCGCAACTTGAGAGAAGGTGATGATAAAAACAACTGAATAATACCTTATTCTTATTTCTCCTTAACCAGAATCCATCCTCGAAAAAATGTCCTTCGAGTTCGTATATAACCATACGATGGATTTATCCAATGGAATTGGATGTTCGTAGTGATACGGGTTGTTCTGGAGAAATCAAAGGTGAAGTAGGAGTGGCAATGAAATACGTGATTTGGTCATGAATGTAAATAGTCGCAATTTACTTTGCCCTCTTTCTAATTCCTTTATCTTGTCTTTACATATTACCTTTTGCACACCCTACTTAGGCTAATTGGTTTTCTTCATTCCCTACCGTTCGGCACCAGCCTATGGTTTGGAAGAAGACTATCCAATAAGCATAATAGGTGTACTCTCCTAAACCAAGGAGCCCTCGCAACCTGAGAGAAGGCGATAATAAAAGACAACTGAATAAACCAGTTCTATTTCTCCTGAACCTGGATCCATCCTCAAAGATGTCCCTTTGAGTTCGTATATAACCATACGATGGATCTATCCAATGGAAGTGGATGTCCGTAGTAATACGGGGTGTTCTGAGAAATACAAAGGGTAAAAGAAGGAGCGGTAATGACTTATGCAACTATGGACAATCCAAAAGCCAGTATTTTAAGAAGATTCGGTCAACTTTGGTCACTGAGTTATAGTCTAGGGTCGGTCAAAAGTCGCTGCCATAAGAGAGAGAGAGAAAAGAAACACTCTGCGTGCACTCTAGCCTAAATCAGAATGGTTATCATTTTATCTAATTAGGAAACCTCCCACTGTTTTCTCAAATTCTCCTCCAAACCTGAAAGAAGAATTAGTCGGGGTCACCCGAAGAGTAAACCAACTCATCAGTGAGAATCGGGATCCAACTATCATCGCATGATAACTTGATGGAAGTCACTCAAGTTAACACACTCCAGAAGGTATGCGCAAGTCTGGCAAGTTTCTTGTATGTTTGAAACTCCCGATGTAATTTTTATCCCATGCTCTTATGACCTTGACGTAGGCCAACAAGTCATAAGCAACATGTCAAGTTCTACCCGTCGTTGTCCTGATCAACTTAAGTCATCGTACAAGCCCTTGACGTAGGCCAACAAGGTGTACGTCTGACTTAAACTAATGCATCTATCTATGCAACAAATGAATACCCAGCAGCTACCAAACACTATGTCTTGACGTAGGCCAACAAACATAGCTTGAATACTACTGACCATCCATAAGAAACGACGGAGGATTACGGCTGGTTTTTGGCGAAAAACCTTTAACGTAATGAACCTGATCTCATTGAAGGAACCTCATAGCTTTATAAAAATATATAGTAGCGAAAACCTTTTGTTAAAGAGGTCACTCCCGGTGAAGGGATCTCGGCTCTTTCCTCGTGGAATGAGGTGCAGGATATTCCAACTGAATACCGCTATGTATAACAAAAGAAAACGTCTTTGTAATAATTTTAAAATTTGTTCCAACAACATCAAATATAGGTTTGTTTTATCTCGCATTGATAAGAATCAATACAGTCCCATCAATCAATCACACCAGAAAAGAACGAAAATAAAATGTACGTATATGCCATCCGCATTCGTCACTGGGTCCCGTCATCACCCGTTAGGTTACTTAACTAACGACAGAGCGGGGAATGGACTAGCGCGGGTGTAAAACATATACAACATCTAATAGTATATATACCAATATACAGTAATCGCTCCAGGCGTGATAATATGCAACATTACAGAAAAGTAATAAGCATCACAGAACAATACAGATAATCTGGGATCCCCGGGTTTCATAGAGCCGCTACTGAAACCCGACGTTCCCCTGGTCGTGTGGATAGCCTGTACAATGAAACCTAGACCCCTACGGGTGCGGCAAGTTACCCGCCAAAACCTGAAGCGAGGTAGTCCCCACAACATAGTGAATGGAATACCCGGCACTTCACGGAATCCGGTAAATTGAGCACCCCTCCTTGGGTCAACCTGTACCCCCTACGAGTGCGGCGAATAGTCTGCCAATTCTAGAGTGAGGTCCCTTTGCCTCTCTATGCCATGAGATACGAACCCGTTGCCCTCCAGAACCCGGCTATTCGTGCACCCCACCGCGGGGTAAACCTAGTACAGAAAATAAAAATAGTACAATAGATACATCGACCGCAACCTGGTCGTGCCCCAAAAGAATATTATACAAACAGGCAGTGACGGCAGTCCACAAGTCGGACGCTCGCCCCGCAATATCAAATGTACAAATAAATTTAAACAACACTATCATTGCACCCTGCTATCCACCACGACAAATCCGCAACATCACAGCACAACACAGAACATCAACGCGAATGTCACGTTCGCAAACCCGTCTAAAAGAACTATAGCAATCAGACGCGGTTTACCGATCAAATGACATTCCCGGTCGGAGATATAATGAAAGTACTGTAAACTAACATGTTTAAATTTCGATCGACCAAATATCAAGAAGTGGGCCCCACGACTTACTGGTGAACAGTAACAAAACCTGGGCCTAAAAGATATATACCAAAACCCCAAAATCCAACAGAGAACCCACTGTTCAAATTTGGGAGCATGAGCTCACCAAGTGGCCGCGGATGCGCGGCCAAACCATGGGTTTGGCCGCGTTTCCGCGGCGGTTTGGTGGAGTCACGTACCCAAATTTGGTCGTGGTTCTTAGAAAAGCCTGCACAGATTTTTAAGACATGTAGAAAAATTTTAGGAGACCATTTAAAATCGACAGAAACTGTGAGCTTGGAATTTTGCAATTTTCGATTTCCGGTTCGATCGATGTTTTAAACGCGTTAGCACAAGTTAGCATAGCAAAATGGTTAGGCTCTGATACCACTGTAAGTACGCGGCGGCGCCCCGGCCATCTAACAGATGCCGATATGCGGAACAAAACTTTTACGACTGGCGCTATCGCGTACTTTATCCCGGATCGTCCATTAAAGCTAAATTAACAAATTGTAAAGAGGGTAGAATTGTTATACCGAATGATCCGAGTCCTTCGGTCTTCAACCATCATCCCACGCTATGTTGCAATTGATCCGAACTTGCTTGATCTCCTTTCTCATCGTCCAGGTGGCACCACGTCGACGGATCTTTAAACGGGCTCCCGCCTCTGAACCGAGGCAACTCGATCGTCAAGTTTGCTAAAAGAGACGACCAAGATGAAGTAGAAAATGAGTAGAATACTTTGTCTCGTTACGTCCAAGACTATGGACGAACGGTTAAAAGAAGTTGCCATTTGGAATCGGGTGAATGGAAATTGAACTATATGAAATTTCCATACACTAAACTATCATAATCTTTTGCAAATGAAATCAAATGAACAACCCATGCCTCACAAAGAGGGGCCGGCCACTACTAATAGAAGAGGGAGGTGAGTGTAGGAGCTTCAAGTGGTGACCATTAGCTTTCATCCTTATCATAACCATTAAAGCAAGAATGACTCACTAATAAGCATTAAATGAAAACCAATGAAAATAAACCTAGTCATCCTCCATCATTAATGAACCATTAATGACACTAATGAGTCACAAGCCTAATCATCACTTCTAGAACCTTCTAGAAGCATGACTCACTCAGAAGACGAAAAGAAAAATCCGTATTTAACCGAATGTCAAAATACGGCTGATAGAAAACTGGAAACTGGCAACTTCCAAAAATCATCCCGAAACGAATTTCAGGATAACCCCGTATCGGTATAAATATACCCGCATTTGTATTACGACCGAATACAAATGCAACTGAGACAAAGATATTATATCTACACAGTATAACACTGGGTTCCGGCTTAAACCAAAGCCTACCAGTATTATCTGCCCGAAAACTGACACGTGCGAAAATGCACGTGCATTTTCCGAACCTTGCCATAAACCCATACGGCCTCTACAACGTTTCGCCCGAACTTGGGAAAGTGTCTGTGGGGGACTCTAATGACTCATCAGTACACTGGCACTGGGTATAACCACTAGCACGTCAGAGGTACAAGCTGTACGTAACGTTTTGCCTATGTATTGATTGGAAGGGAAGCTGACGAGCGAACTCATCTATAAACCCTACTGAGCCTGACAGTGACAATAACCGTACAGTCCGGAACATTCGTCTATGAGTATCGCATTTACGGCCTAGGGGGCCAGTAAACGTCAGACCCCCAACAGCGATATAAGTCGTGTCAGAGAGCAGCCCAGAACACCCTGAGATTCTGCTGGTATACCTACCAGTATATCTCGATTACCCTGGCCAGGGATTTCATGTAATGGCTCTCCTAAACACAGCGCGATCTCACCCCCAATACCGGGAGAGACGAATCCCCGAAGATCCGCTCACTTGCCTCCAATGTGGCTCGGGACTGTACCCAACTAAAACCTGTTTGCACAACTCCTTTGAGCATGGTAGGGTAGTAATCTAAGCACAGTGGGAACTCACACGAGACAAATGACGACCTCAGGTCAATGAACTAACCTGTACATATGTCACCAGGGAACTGCTATCTGACGATATGTATAATACCAACTAGCATGTTCCCGGCAAGTCCTGTCCGGTGTACTCATAACCCAATGAGCACCTGTATACATCTTAGGTGATCCAACTGACACCAGTGGCTTGTGAGACCGGCCACCGCCCCTCGTCGGGGTCTCGACTGTATACACTAGTCTACTCTGGAGTATCGATGCCCTATCTCGAAACTCCCACGACTAGGAACTCTTTTAAGGATGTGCTTATAGACCCCAGCTCCCACATATATGATCGCCATCATACTGCTGGTAGTCAAACAACAATCCTATGGGCTTCATCATGACGATAAAGACAAACCAGATAGCATACTATCATTTCGAGTAAGACTGTTTTATCGGTATAGGTCCTCCCTCAATCATTGCAATCACGTACCTGCGATCCAATAATTGACTTAGAGAGCACTATATCCAACAGTCCAAGCACAACAATATCTAAGTAATAGGATAAATGCGCAATTCTAAATATGATATAGAATATGCGACAGAAATAACATCTCTAGCCCAAACGCATAACGCCATGCGGGCGATTCCCCTGTAGATGTTAAATCTACTCACCAACGCTCCTGGCTAAGTGAAGCCTACCACCTGTTTTCCCTTGTCGTAGCGTCCGAAGTCCCCGCTTGCGAACCTAAAATTTTACAAACACAACACATAAGCAAATATCCTACATCGACGAAAAGACATCGAAACGCAAGAATGACACCCTGAAAATTACACTGCGCGCTTAGCGCATTGATCGCACACGACATCGGCCAAAAACCTTAATTGGGGTCGCTAAACTACAAAACACAAGTCTAGACCCCGATCGTCCCGATTGCGCAACACAACACAAAAATTACAAGGAATACAATAGATATAACCTCGCAACGAGCAATCGAACCCACGTCGGAAAAACCCCGAAATCTAGTAAGCAACCTATCGCAATATTTCGCACTACTTTCAAGTTAACGCATATCTAGCGATTATAAACACCTTAAAATAGCTTAACTAAACTATAAAAACCATTTCTATATTTTTAACACTTGCTAAATAAATTTTAGCAAAAACCTAGCAAGCAAAATTGTATAATTAAACAAAGTGTTCATTAGCAAAAATTAACCTTTTCTACTAGGTTAATCTTTACCAAAACACAAATTGACACTTCAAATAAACATTAAACACATAAATAAAGTTTTACCCTAACTAGATTATTGATTGTTAGAGTTTCTGCGTGTTCAAGTTTAGTTAATTACCGCAATCAAGACGGTTTCGCTTGTAGCTAGCCGGTTGAGTACGGGTCGTCCGTAGGGAGATGGGAATCTTTTTCTATGTGTCTTAACGAGTTAAGTCCGAGAGTCCAGATTTGTTTGTGATTATTAAAGTGTTAAAATGATATGTAAAGAGAGCTTGTTAGGTTTAGGATTAGGTTAGTTTGAGTTAGGAGTCGCTCACTTCTTTCGTTGCCACTCTTAATATCGGTGTTACGGTAATCGGCAACAACGGGGATTAGCACGACTAGGAATGAACTTGCGAGTATAAGCTAGGCTTTCCAACGCTTAAGTTCTTCCTTTTGGTGCTTGTCCGTCCGTTCTTGGCTCTTAGCCATAACCTCCGGTTAATTCAACCACAACCGGTCTCACTACGGAATCACCGCTATCATGTAAGATAGGGTGCCGTAGGGAGCGGATTGTGGTTCAATTAACGGGAGTCGATTTAAGATGTTGGGCAAGGAAAGAGTGAGAGAGATTTCCTTCTCTCAAACTTCCCTTATCCTACCCTAACAAGTATGGAAATTACTCACCCATTACAAGAAGAACAAAAAAATAAAACAAAGGAGGAAGATAGAAAGAAAGAGATTAGAAGATAACAACTAGCTATTTGCGACCTCACCTTGGTAAGGATCAAGCGTAAGCATCATGGTTGTTTAAGAATAAAGGAAAAGAGAAAAGAAAGAAACAACAATAAATAACAACAACTAAATTATCAATTAAAGATTACAAGCAATTAACATAACAAGAGCAAGACAAGTATTATAACAAAAAGAACTTCTTTATTCATCATCGTTCACTCACAAAAGCTCACTACAAGTTTTTTAATGGAGAAGAGATGAGAAGAGGAAGAAGAACAACAAGTATTCTAAAACCTAAAAATACAAGATTAAGCACCCTTGGCTTCATAAGGTTCTGGGCTATTTATAGGCAGGGAACTGGAAATCTAGGGCAAAATTCTGCCTCTACATGAAAAGACCAAAATACCCCTGAAATATTGACGACTGAGGAGGCCGTACGGCCGTGGTTCCGCGGTCTAAGCATGCTTATGCCGCGGAACCGCGACACTTTAGTGGAATTGGCTTCTCGGGCTTTGTGGGGTTCCCTGGTCTGCTCTTGTCTATAGTTTGGCATGTCTTTTCTGATAATCTTTCCACATTTCTTCCAGAATTTCTGTTGATCAAAAGGTGATTGGATATGGATCTTTTTGTCATGATTTTCTTGAGCTCCGTGTAGATTTCTTGGACTTGGTGTTGCCATTGTGCTTTGTGCATGAAGATGACAATCGATTTGCCATTTTGTCTCTTAAACTGGTGTGTGGCAATATATGGATAGAGAGCGGAGACCCGTGTTTTATCTGTGGTTGGCAGGAACCCGGATTCTGTCGTGTTTTTCCATGAATTTCATCGTTTAGAGCCGAGATCCTGTATCCTGCAATTGACTAGCAAACACGGCTCAAGAGTACCTACCGATAAGCAATATGATAAAAATTGGGCGGTATAAAAATGCAAAAATCTGATATGAACAATTATCATAAAAATCAAGTCTTGAATTTCTAACATGAAATTAAAAACTTAAATAAACAATTAATATACTAATTAGAAATTGGAAACAACAAAAAGGATTAGGGTTAGGGTTTTATACCTCCACAAAAGATCAAAACCAAGAAACCAAACTCATCATCTTTTCCTCCAAAATGGTGTTTTGAATGAAGATCCAAGCTAGCTTTGAGTTCAAGAATGAAGGAAAATGAATAAATTTGAGTTTTTGTGATTTTATTTGGATTTTTCATGATTTATTTGATGCAAAATGAGTTTAAAAAGAGTGGGAATGATAAGGGGCAGCAAGGGGAAGGGAAGGGCCGGCCAAGGGGGTGAGAGGGGTATTTTTGTGAATTTTTGTGAAGAAAAAGCTAGGAAAAGAGTAATAAATGCTATATGCCACCTTTACACATTTTCTTTTCTTTTTAAAATAAAACCTTTTGCACTCCAAAAAATATCTAGATATTTAAAAAGAGGTTTCCAAAATATTCTAGTGACAAAACAATAATTTATTCTCAAGAGAAGAAATTTCCCGATTTACGTGCACCAAATACCGCTTAAAATAATATTTTATTTGGGAAAAATTCTATCTGAACCAAAACCTCCCAAATACCCCTAAAGTTCGCGCACAAGCTTTATTTTAGCTAAAAAATTTGCCGGCAAGCTTATACGGACGTTTGATCGAAATCGGGTTAAAACGGAAAATACCGACAATTTTGCCCTAAAACGGGAAAATTCGCAAAACGATTTCTGAAACGTTACAATCTCCCCCCTTATAAAAATTCGTCCCCGAATTAAAATTTTTTACTAAGCGTACCTTCAAAGAGAGGATTACTAAACTCTCATATCTCGTTCGCAGCCTCCCAAGTGATTACCTCACTATACGGCTACGTCTAAGAAAAACCCTTCATAAATGGCAAGACCCTTGACCGAAGTTTTTCCACCAGCCTAGCCATTAACACAATTGGCTGCTGGTGAATGAAAGATCACATCCAAGCTAAATGGTCTGGTGCCGAATCATGTGAAAAAGGTCATGAAGGTAATTGCAAAGTATCGACACAAGGAACACGGGTTGAATACTCAATAATCTGGGCGGAAGTGCCAAATTAAAGGCAACGGAACTAACTCACTTTAAGGATCTCGAAAGGACCTACAATTTTGGGTAAGCTTCCCAAAACTCAACACGTCCTTCATCGGAAAAATCCGTAAGAATACATGATCTCCTACTGCGAACTCGAGCCTGCGATCACCATGGTCGGCATAAGACCTCTGTCCGCACAGGACTGTCATCATCCTCACCTGAAACAGCTGGATCATTTCCGAAGTCTCTAGACTACCTGGGGTCCAAAAATCCTACTATGCAGAGTCAGAAAAACAGACTGGAGATCGACACCACTTAACAAACAAAACTTAAAGGTTGCCAATTGGAATATCTCCTGATAACTGCTATCGAAGGAGAGTCCTAACAATGGAAAGTGACGATCCTAACTGCCGACAACAATTAGTACGTATGCACGAGTATAACTTCTAGAGTCGGTATAGCCCGCTCTCACAAAACCATCATCCTGCGGATGGAAAGACGGAGCTAAAGCTCAACCAGTACCCAAGACTTCCTGAAGCTCCTGCCCAAGATGGCAAGCGAACAGGGTGCCTTCATTGGATACGACCCATGAAGGAACTCCGTGCAACACACAAACTTAACAAAGAACAACTGACCAAACTGAGTATAACCGGACAACAAACATCCGAATGGAGTCACACCCCGACTAAACCTGGGTATACGCCATAACGAATATTCATGGAGATCTGCTCCCATTCCCACTTCGAAACGGTTTAAGGTTGTGACTCTCCAGCCGGTCTCAGATGCTCAACCAAAACACACAACAAGACAACACCTTGAAACGAAATCCGAAACTTCTCTTTACATCCTTGCCCACCCGTAACTATCTCACAAGTCACGTCAAATGCTGGTGGAACTTGAATGAGTACAGAGAGTTGACAGATGTGCCTGCTCTGGGATTTCACATCTCTACCTAATAGTATCAGGTACACAAACGCAATCCTAAACTCATCACACCCTTGTCACAAATCAAGGACTCCGAATCATTACCCAGCAAAGTATGCTCAAGTATTTCTGACGAACGAGCATCGGCGGGCAGTGTCTCGCGGAAGCGATTAAGGAAAAGTGGTCGGGCGTGGACATGAGCAAGCTGTCCCCTCAGTAGAGACGAACTTAAGCTGTGCTCCACGATCGCACAAGAACTGTGAATCTGCAGAAGACTATCTCAACAATCAAAATCTGCTGCAGGAAGGTGTACATTAAGCTCTGATAGTCCGTGAAAATCTGACACGACTCTCGAACAAGTAGTGTCTCCAAATCTCCAACGCAAGACCACCGCGGCTATCTCCAGATCGTGAGTGGAATATCCTGCTAGTACTTCCCCCAAATGTAGGGAAACAAAAGCGATAACTCTATAGTGTCACCTCAGTACACAATCGAGCCCCACTCGCGAAACATCACAGTTAAAACAACAAAGTCGCCCTAACCAAAAAGCAAGAGGAACTGGTGTAGTTGTTAACCGAATCTCCAACTGCTGAAAAACTCCGCACGCATGCCTCAGTCCAAAGAAAAAGAAACCTCCTTTCAGGTCAGTCCAGTCAACGGTGCAGCACTACACTTGCAATCCTGCATGAAACGGCGGTAAAAACCTGCTAAGCCCAAAATCTGCGGACTTCCGTCCCGTATACAAGTCTGGGCCAAAGCTGTATGGCCTCGATCTTCCTCGGAACCATGCGAAAACCGTCTCCCGTAACTACAAGACCTAGGAGTCAACACAACAAGCCTGAAGGAACACTCCGAGAATCTAGCAAACCGCTGGGGCTCTCCCAGTATCTGCAAATCAAATCCTCAAGTGTTGCTCCTGTCCCTTAAAACACATTAAAAAGACCAGAATGTCGTAAATAACACAACAATAACTGGTCGAGGAACGGCTTAAAGAAATCCGGTTCATCACATCTACGAATGCTGCTAGGGCATTGGTGAGTCCAATGACACACCAGCACACACAATGCCCGTAGCACACACAAGACAGTCTTCGGAATGTCATCACTCCGAAACCGCAACAATGATGACCTGATCCCTAAACAAACCTAGAAAAAAAAATGTCTCGCACTTAGGAGCTGATCGAAGAAATCGTCAATGCGAGGTAAAGGATACATGTCCGCACCGTAAGCCGGTTCAATTGACGATCCATCAGACACAACCTCAAACTGTCGTCTTCCTCCTTGACGAACAGAAATAGGAGCTCCCCAATGCGAAACGCTCAGACGCACAATCCCCCCAACAAACAACTCTGTAGCTGATCCTTAAGCTCCCTAAGCTCCGCCGGCTCATCTGGAACAACGTCGGATAACTCTCGCACGATAAGAACCCGGTCAAACAAACCCACTGTGGCTCCGGTATCACGAATGAACGCCAAGAATCCTCGACATCCTCTCCTCAAAAGCCGACTAGCAAAAAAGGCTGAATTCGAGCTGTGAGAGGCGGCACCACTGTTCCCCTGCCCAACAAGAACTGACTTGCCGGAAAAACAAACCTGACTGTTTCCTCGCGGTAGTCCACAGACGCCTAGCACGTAACTAACCAGTCCATGCCCAGGAGAACGTCAAATCCAACATTTCTAGAAGGATCAAGTGACGGATGAATCTCTTAACCGATTGGCATACGACTGAAATACGTGTCGCGCAGCAAAAGAATCGCTGACAGAAGTTAACACAACAAATGGCTGATCTAGCTAACACGAATCCCCTCGTCCCAAACCTCTGCTACTCCCGCAACGGTCACGAAACCTATCTCGACGACTAGTCATCTGTCTCTGGGTTGGTACACCGGTACGAGTCCTCCACCGTTCCGGAACTCTCAGAGTCTCTGGAATACGTGTCTTGTAAACTGGGGCTGCATCCACTGGTGCTATGTAGGTGACGGAATACTGTGTGCTGATCGTAAGGAACAACTGGGTAGCTGGGTTGAAAACCTCCTGTCGCTGCGCTCGAATGGCCTCAGCCAATGAACTCATCGTCTGGCGCATGTCCTGAATATCTGCCACAAGCTTAGCGATACTATTTGTCGAAGGCTGATCCGTCTACACTTGTGCAACGAGCGTGCCATCCTGGTCAGTCCTTGACCCACCTGAGTCAACTCTGACCTCGGCCCTCGCTGCACCTCACTAAGTCCCCATAGTCGTCGGCGGCAAAGGCTATAAACAGGGATAAGATTCGATATGAACACGGAAATCGAATCACAAGGATATGAATCATCAAGGAAGGAATTTGAAGTAATTGTACTTAGGTCACTTTAGGTGGAGTACTGCATCGTGAGTATGCTGCAGACATACACACACTACGTTACTCTGCTTAAGCTACCTACTCCATCATATCAAGGTCATCCTACACTCCGTAAGGTAAAAACCTAGCGCTCTGAAACCAACTTTGTCACGACCCGAAATTGGCACGTGACGGCCCTAATACCACGCAACGTCTACAGGCGTAACGCAGTAAAAGAAAGCCAAAACCCAGAAATCTAAACCAGTAAAAGATAAGAAAAGATAAGAAACATTGTTTAAAAGTCTTTGAAATCACAACCCAAATTCTTTAAAAGTCCAACTTTATTTCCTTTAAAATTTTGGCAGCACCTTTTTTGTAAAAGATAGCCCCAAAAATGGGTACAACATAAATATAAAGTAAAGCATCCCCAACGGGAGCAAATCCACGCCCAAAGGCGGAAAACAATCACCACAACAAATATACGATACCGTAGCAAAGAAATAAAAGACGGTAGAAAGGAAACTGTATAAAAGACAACAAGTCATAAATAATATACAATATCGTCCTCACCAAGTCTCTAAGTCAACAAGAAAATATTAGATGAAGAGTACAGGGATACAACGAATATACAATACAACGAATAACCACAAAACCCACCTAAGCAAACTGCACACTGTGAGCTGATGCGGTATCCGTAGCAAAAGATGATAAGATGTGTGATAATAGCCTGCCTCTGACTATCCTGAGGAACACCTGCAAACACTGCGACACAACGGGGGTGAGTTGCCAACTCGTGAATAGTAAATAACATAAGCAAGTAATCGCGAGTATGCACGTACAGCGTGAATCTAACATGTGCAATTAATAGCAATAAAAAGTCATATGAATGCAATAATCATGAAAGGTACTCTAACAGGTACTACTCATACATGAAGAAATGATATGAATAAAGGTATGTAAACGCAACAGTCATGGAAGGTACTCTGACAGGTACACTAATGCATGAAGCAGTGTATAAACAGTAAATGCAGAGTATGGAATGAAATATGTCATTTTCATGGAATCCTGACATCGTGGTAGGATCAAAATCCATCAAGACAATCCAAATCCCAGTTTCCTCAAATCAGCCCCCAATTTGGCTATCATATCAAGTAAGTCTCACATATCCTTAATGTACAATATCAAGTATATCTCACATATCCCGTATGTACAATATCAAGTATATCTCACATACCCCGAATGTACAATATCAAGTAGATCTCACATATATCCTGTAATCAATATCAAATAAATTCTCAAATGTCCTAAATCCAATGTCAATGAGTCCTTTAGATTCTAGGTATATTTGCATGAATAAATATGATGATGTATATAATTTAATGTCAATACACATATATTAGCGTCCCATTCCACTAATATTGGTGTAAGGGCATATATAACAACGGCCTAAACCCCTATTATATATACAAAGGAGTAAAAAGAAATATCATGAAACCAATGTGTCAAGCATCAACACAGAAATGCAGGTCTATCGGGTCCTGTCACAACGACTGGGACCCTGAAAGGTACGTATCATACGCTATCCCGAAAGCTCAAGTGCCTAGCTCTGACCCTCGCCTCTCGACATATCTATACGTACATGACTCCCGTCGGTATCCCCATGATAACCGCTGAGTCATTGGTAATGTCACCGGATGGTATGGTTCCCCCACTAACTCATCATCTACTCCACGACTCTTGCCCCGGGGTACCTCCGTGCCCCACCATGTCCCCGCACACAGACTCCTCCGTTCCTCGCGTGGGGTATATATATCCGAACCGATAAATCTCATGGTGGCTGCTGAAATATCATATCAAGGGAAACCGGGTTTTTCAAATAATGCATAATTTCATGAACTCCCACGGTCCCCAAATCCAGAAAACATCATGAAAAATCCATATCTCAATGCGAAAATCTATGAATATAATATACGCATCATAAATCTGAAATGCGAACATATAAAGGAAAAGCAGCAATTAACTGTAACAAGTTAATATAATATCATGCGGTTCCTAATCTCTCCAATTCTAAAATAACATCAAGTAAAGTTAAACATGTAGCTATAACCAGATATATGTGCAACATAAAGGTATAGCAAGATATATATATCTACCTATAAGTAAATGATGTAGTATACCTCCTGGGTATAAGCGAAATAGGTGTGCAAGGTATACCTATAGCTATGTCGTAAAGTGTGCATGTACCTATCACTAATGGTATAATACTCTATAGGTATACAGGTAACTAGCATGTAAGTATTTCAGAACATATGTGTAAGCATGTAGGTATACAGGTATGCTATAAGTCAATGCGTAAAGAAATATGAATCAAAGTCTTAATGTCCCTAACCAGGCAATATTATATCTATAAGTGGGTTATGTGTGACATGACAATTATTGACGGTGTGTGTAGCATACAATCAGTGCTCGTGCAACATGAATCGTCAATAATATGTGCAGTGTCCTAAGGATACTAGTCCAAGCAAAACAATATCTAAGTAACAGGGTAAATGCGCAATTCTAAATATGACATAGAATATGCGACAGAAATAACATCTCTAGCCCAGACGCATAATGCCATACGGGCGATTCCCCTGTAGATGTTAAATCTACTCACCAACGCTCCTGGCTAAGCCTACCACCTGTTTTCCCTTGTCGTAGCGTCCGAAGTCCCCTCTTGCGAACCTAAAATTTCACAAACACAACACATAAGCAAATATCCTACATCGACGAAAAGACATCGAAACACAAGAATGACGCCCTGAAAATTACACTGCGCGCTTAGCGCATGTATCGCGCACGACATCGGCCAAAAACCCTAATTGGAATCGCTAAACTACAAAACATAAGTCTAGACCCTGATCGTCCCGATCGCGCAAAACAACACAAAAATTACGAGGAATACAATAGATATAAACTCGCAACGACCAATCGAACCAACGTCGGAAAACCCCGAAATCTAGTAAGCAACCTATCGTAATATTTCGCACTAGTTTCAAGACAACGCATATCTAGCGATTATAATCACCTTAAAACAGCTTAACTAAGCTATAAAAACCATTTCTATATTTTTAACACTTGCTAAATAAATTTTAGCAAAAACCTAAGAAGCAAAATTGCATAATTAAACAAAGTGTTCATTAGCAAAAATTAACATTTTCTACTAGGTTAATCTTCACCAAAATACAAATTGACACTTCAAATAAACATTAAACACATAAATCAAGTTTTACCCTAACTAGATTATCATAAAAATCAAGTCTTGAATTTCAAACATGAAATTAAAAACTTAAATAAACAATTAATATACTAATTAGAAATTTAGAAACAGCAAAAAGGATTAGGGTTAGGGTTTTATACCTCCACAAAAGATCAAAACCAAGAAACCAAACTCATCATCTTTTCCTCCAAAATGGTGTTTTGAATGAAGATCCAAGCTAGCTTTGAGTTCAAGAATGAAGAAAAATGAATAAATTTGAGTTTTTGTGATTTTATTTGGATTTTTCATGATTTATTTGATGCAAAATGAGTTGAAAAAGAGTGGGAATGATAAGGGGCAGCAAGGGGAAGGGAATGGCCGGCCAAGGGGGTGAGGGGGGTATTTTTGTGAATTTTTGTGAAGAAAAACCTAGAAAAAAGAGTAATAAATGCTATATGCCACCTTTATACATTTTCTTTTCTTTTTAAAATAAAACCTTTTGCACTCCAAAATTTATCTAGATATTTAAAAAGAAGTTTCCAAAATATTCTAGTGACAAAAAAATAATTTATTCTCAAGAGAAGAAATTTCCCGATTTACGTGCACCAAATACCGCTTAAAATAATATTTTATTTGGGAAAAATTCTATCAGAACCAAAACCTCCCAAATACCCCAAAAGTTCGCGCACAAGCTTTATTTTAGCTAAAAAAGGTGCCGGCAAGTTTATACGGACGTTTGATCGAAATCGGGTTAAAACGGAAAATACCGACAATTTTTCCCTAAAACGGGAAAATTCGCAAAACAATTTTTGAAACGTTACAGTACTGTATCATACTAGTTTGTATATTACTTAATGGAAGCTTGGGATATTCACAGTTGTAATAATATTCTTGCTCAAAATAGCAGTATGCTACATGGTTTGTTTCTACTTCAATATGTACATATGTTTCTTTTAACATATTACCTATGCATATTAGTAGAGCCCTTAGGATCTATGCTTGATTACCAGCATTGTGATGACAGTCACACTAGTGGGGGCTGGGTAATCTACAAGTACATCCTTATACAGGTCCCTAGTCGAGGGATTATCGATATAGGGCATCGATACTCCAGAGTAGACTAGTGTATACGCTTCTCTTCCCAGCCTAGGAGATGGTCTATCCCATAGCCATCGGTACGTCGTACTGGAGATAGTATGCAGTTGCTCATTAGGTTGTGAGTTACACTGGACGGACTCATTGGGAACTGCTGGTTGGTTATAAACCTATCGTCAGATAGCAGCACCCATATGACATGAGTACAGCTTAGTCCGTTGACTTGACACTACTGCTTCGCCTCAAGTGTGTTCCCACTGTTCTTAGATTACTACCCTACCACGGCGCTACTGAGTCGTGCAAACAGGTAGTAGTTGGGTGCAGTCCCGAAGCACTTGGACGCAGTGGTAGTTAGATAGGATTTGTCTCTCCAAGTATTGGGGATTGATATCGCGCTATGTTCGGAACGCCATTACACATAGTCTCTGGCCAGGGTAAGCGAGATTTACTGTTAGGTACTCCAGTAGTTTCTCAGGGTGTATTGGACCGTGCTCCGACACGACTTATACCGCTATTAGGGGTCTGACGTTTACCGCCACCTAGGCCCGATATGCGATACTCTTAGACGAACATATCGGACTGTATCGAGATTGTCATATACAGACTCAGTAGGAGTTCGGATGAGTTATGCTCATCGGATTTCTTATCGACAATACCAGGGGATCGTTACGTACAGCTAGTACCGCTTGCGGCCTGTGGTTAAACCCACTGCCGGCGTAAAGTCGAGTCTTTAGAGTCCCATACAGAGCGTTTCCCTGCATCGGGCAAAACGTGTAGATATCATATGGTTTTACGAAAAGGTTCGATCACGTACGTACACTCATGCACGCACGATGAGTTGAATGGAAGATACTAATGGGGTTTGGTTTATGCCGGACCCTAATATTGTACTGATGGATTTTCTTCGTCTTTGGTATTCGTATTTTTCGGAATACGAATACATGTACGTTTGTACGGACGAGGGGCATTTTTGTAATTTATTCAAAGAAGCTTCTAGAAGATGATATTTCATATATGTATTTTTCATTTTGGATTAAATGATTTATGCATTATGACATGGTAGAAATGAGGTGGAAATTGCAGGGTTACTAGGCACTCTCACAAGGGTCTATAAGGCATCAACCATGCCCGATTTAAAATTTAGATGTGCCGAACAACCCTAATCAAGATCTTTAAACTAGAGTTTAGGCGAAACAAAGCATGTTAAACACTTTAACACTAAGAGTTTGGGATTACAACCTTTGTAGTCCGGTCCTTCACTTCTAAAGCTCCGTGTTGAGGTCCCTTCGCTGCGATCATCGAGTATCCAGACTCTAGAGAGGCTCCACGAAGAGAAAGATGCAAGCTTGCTTCCGATCTTCGATAACAAAGATGATCTACCTTGAAGTTTCTTTAACACAAGCTCTCACACACTAAATGAAGTGAACACCCTAATCTAAATGGCTACGATAGATTAGGATGATGAAGTAGGATTTTAGCTCTCATTTGTTTTCTTAATCTCACTTCTTTTCATCTCTAAGCAAAAAGCTAGAAAGCTTTTTTATCAAGGAAGAAGAAGAAGAAATAAAAAAAATCATCCTTTTGTAATGAATAATGAAAGTTATTGTAAGGTTAGAAATGCAACCATGGTTCAAGAGAGAAGAAGTAACTCATGTAGAGACTTAACTAAAGTTAAAGTGTTGGGTTGGGTTAAAGAAATATCTCATAAAATATCAAAACAAATATCTTTGCTTAAAACAAAAGCAAATCTTCTAGAAACTTCTAGAAAAGATTAACCCAAATCAAAGCCTAACCATGTTTAATCTCCACTAAACATGTTGCATTAATAACCCTAACATGTTACAATATTATATATCACATATACAATATTTGTTCTAACAAAATAAAATAATATAATACCAATTAACATATATCGCATATATATCAATGTATTACCCGAGTGAGAAAAAGAATCTTTTTGTGAGATTATACTAGTTAATATAATTTAATATATCATATATATAATTATACATTAAATTATCGAATCAACACTTGATCCGATAATCCGGCTATTTCATAAATAACCGACTAATATAATCTGTATTAGTTCATCGAATCAACACTTGATCCGATGACACGGCTATATTACATATACCCGGCCGATATCTCATATCGCGAGAATCTAGTACGGTATCACATACACGTATTATTCTCGGTCCAGCAAATATCATATATGTGCTCCTACTCCATTTTGCCTGAGCCAAGAAACCTCTGTGTAGGACTCTAAAGAATCGTCAATACGCCGGCAGTAGGTGATGATCATATCTAACACCCACAAGCTGCAAGCGGTCAGCTAAACGTAACAGCCATCCAGGTATTGAGCGATCAGAAGATCAACAAGAAAGTCTGTACTTTCTCCCGTGAATCCAATCAGTAACACTCCCGTACAGTCCAGTCTCTTCGTCTGATATGTCGCATATCTCGCCTAGGGGTGGTAAACGTCAGACCCCAATAGCTTGATAAGTCGTGTTGATATGAGGTCTATAACTGTTCGAGAAACTACTGATAACACTTACCAATAAATCTCAGCAACCCTGGCCAGGGATTTCCAGTTATAGCCAATCGAACAAAGCGCAACATCAACTCCCTGTACCGGGAGAGACGAAACCCCTCCTATCGCTCATTGCCTCCATGTGATTCGGGACTGTACCCAAAAGCCACCTTTTTGCATGCCCTCTTGGACATGGTATGATGGAAATCAGAGCACAGTGGGAATCACACAAGACTCTATGACGATCTCGGGTCTACAGACTAACCTGTACCAGTGTCACCAGAGAACTGCCATCTGACGTGAGGTATAATACCATCTGAAAGTTCTCGGCGAGTCCGTCCAGTGTACCCAGTTTATACTGAGCACCCGTACACCATCCTTGATGTCAAACACCGATGGATATAGGATCATCCATCGCCCATCATATGGGTCAAGATGCGTATACGCTAGTCTACTCTGGTGTATCGATGCCCTGTCTCGATACACACTCGACTAGGAACAGTTATAGGATGTACTCGTCGACAACCGTGGCCCCACTAGTATGATCTCATCATAGTCCCAGTAGTCGAGTACATATCTTAAGGGCTTTATCAACATGTAACATAGAGACAATCAGAGTACAAGTTAAGATAAAGTACAACCAGATAACATACTATCATGTCGAGCAAGAAAGTCCTCCCTATATATGTCCAAGCATCCATTACAATATACATCATATGTAAAGTAATGGCCTCTTGGGCATACATATAACTAACAATCTCCCACTTGCACTAGGGCTATCTGTTGTGGTATTACATACCCAAAAATTAGCTTTGGTTGAAGTATCTCATACTCAACCATCCCATAAAAAGTCTCTACTGGGAAAAAGGCCTTTGTGAGTGGATCCGCGCTGTTGTCCTCTGTGTCTTCTATCCTAATATCGATCTCCCTGGAGATCAACCATCTCCATGATCAGGTGATACTGCCTAAGAATTATATCTGGAGTTCAGATGGCACGGGGGTTCCTTGGCATAAGCCATAACTCCATTGTCACACAATGGTAGGAACGAAGTTCATCTCGTGAACTTATATATATATCCAGACTGCCTCTTTGGTAGCATCCTTGGTAACGACGTATCTTGCCTTTAATCGTCTAGTAAGGCATGGTATCTAGCTTGGAACTCTTCCAACATACCGTCCCACTACTGAGGGTAAAGACAATGTCTGCGACTTACATTCAGTCATCCTTATCAATCTGGAACCTTTCCAGTGATTCTCCCCAGGATCGATTGATACCATCTCACTACAACTAGTGAGAATCCTAACATCCAAATAGATCTATCTCATAGATCCATAACCCCGGATTTAGGAGGTATCATTTTGATCATATACGGAGAATCTTTGTGATAAGAGGAGATTGATCGAGCGTAGCAAAGGAAACTCCTTCCCTATCAAGAGTATGTCATCCATGTACTCTACGAGGATCCCCACCATACTCTCTACTACCTTTTTGTATATACAAGGTTCATCTACCATTTTGATGAACTCAAACTCTTTGACTACCACATCAAAACAGACGTTCCAACTCCGCGATGCCTGCTTTATCACATAAAACATCTTGCACACGTTTCCGCTGCTCCCACTGTCTATGAAGCCCTCTGGCTGTGTACTTATAGACGCTCTCTTCCAAAACAACATTTTAAAAAAGCAGTCGTGACACCCAACCACCAGATATCGTAGCCATGGTATGTAGCAGTGGCAAGTAGGATCTGGATGGACTTAAGCATAACTTTGAATGTCTCAAATTTTCCATGTACACCAAGTAATCTTCTCAAGATATACTTGCTCTTGTGGGGATTTAACCCTTCAGATAAAGCAACCAAAGTCCATATTTTGTTGGTGTATAAGGATTCCATCTCAGATCAATAAGCATCCAACCATTCTTACAGAGTCCCACTCCTGATGGCCAGCCCGAAACTAGTTGGTTCATCATCTTATGATGCAATCCTCGCTCCCACTGTCATAGAGAAAACCGAAGTATCTCTCAGGTGGGTGAGGAACCCTACTAGATCGGCGGAGAGGCTGAGGTAAGTTGGAAACTATTGAATCCTTTGGTTCTACCAAATCATCAGCTGCAGTTTGCATAGTTGGAACTCCTTCCAGTTCTACCTCATGACCAATAATTTCTTCACTAGAAATCCCCTTTCACAAAGGTGGCATGCAGAGAAACAAAATATCTTTTGTTCCTTGGTTAGGTAGAAGATATACCCTTGCAAATGCTTGGGATATCCAATAAACTTCTACAGAACTGACTTTGCCTCGAGCTTGTCCGGATTATGCTTTTAGACATAGGCTGGACAACCCCAAATCTTAACATACTTAAGATATGGGCTCTTCCCATTCCATATCACATATGAAGTGGTAGGAAACTGATTTGATTGGAACCCTATTCAATAGGTATGCAGCTTCTAAAGTGCATAACTCCTAAAAGGAAATAGGAAACTCAGTAGTACTCATCATAGAGCGCACCATATTTAATAGGGTGTGATTGCTCCGCCCCGATACTCCGACGTGCTGTGGTGTATACGGAGGAGTAGTGCTGAGAGAGAATCGCATTCTCTTTTGGAATAGTCCAGGAATCCCGTGCTCAAGTATTCTCCTCCTTGATCTCATCAAAGGACATAATACTTATACCCGTTTTTGGTTCTCTACTTATAACTTATATTCATTGAATTTCTTAAATGTTCCAGACTTGTGTTTCAACAGGAACATATGTCCGGATCTTGAGAGATAATCAGTGAATGTAATGAAGTATAAAGAACCGGTCCTGGCATGTGTAGACAGGGGACTTTCATACATTAGCATGTATCAATCCCAAGAGTTCACTGACTATTTCTCTGCTTCCAATAAACAGAGCTGTGGTCATCTTACCTTTGAGACATGACCGGCAAGTTTCATAAGATGTAAATCCAAACTAATTTAAATATGCATCTAAATGTAACTTAGCTAGTCGGGTCGCATTGATATGACCTAGTCTACAATGCCTCAAGAAGGATTCGTTCATTTCTGAACTCTTCCTCTTGTGTGTGTTCTGTACGTTAAGAACTGTGGTTTGATTTACAATTTCTATACTTTTAAATAACGTGCATGAACCGATCAACTCTTGATACAGGAAATGTTCAAAACATTATCCAACAATACAAAATTATATCCTTCTTTACTAATAAAGAGATTGATATGATGCTGTATATCAGGTTCGGTATCTAATAACATTCGTTCAGAATCAATGTAATTGTTAATACAGGGTGATAACTACCAACAGACTTGGCTGCAACACTTGCACTGTTTCTATCTCATGAAATTTATCACACGTTCTCAGTTCTCTACCTATCTGTAGCCCATGTAACAAATTACATATGTGGGATCCTGATCCGGTATCAAATACCCAGGACGTAAAGGATATTGAGAAAAAGTTCTGTATAATGAACACACCCGAAGATGATGCATCAGCATGCACTTTCTTCATTTGGGTGGCACGGGAATTCTGGTAATCCCCTATTTCCTGCTCTGTATTATTACAATTATAAGTTGGAGCGGGGCCAACGTTCCTTAGCGCAGTATAACAAGCGGGTTCGGTCAATACATCCGTATTATTATCTTGATTAAGGCATGACATAGTCGCAACCAGGAGAGAGAGAGAAGAAAACACTCAGCGTGCGCTTTTACAAGATTAGATTGGTTATCAATTTATCTAATCAGGATGTCTTCCACTGTTTTAGTCAAATCTTCCTTCAAACCCTAAAAGGATAGACTAGCCGGGATTAATTACACCCTACAAGTTCGCCAATCTTTCAACCAGGCCAGTGTCAGTACTTTGAGGGAAGTTCCCCGTGCTTTCGCACGGACCTAATTAAAGTAAACCTCGTTTTCCCAGGGGCGTAACCCCGTTAACACCTTTCTAGACACCTATTTGATCGGCAAATTGTAATGTGTAAAACTCTCGCAGGAGTAACTCTTACTCGCAACGGGTATCGGGATCCAACTATCTCATAGAAGGTATGCAATCTCATTGCAAATTTCAACACTTGAAATTCCTAATAATATTTTACCCCTAGAGTCCTATGACCTTGACGAATGCCAAACCACCCATAGTCTGCTAGTCAAGTTCAACCCGTACATTTCCTGATTGAATTAAACCCACCCGCACGACCCTTGACGAATGCCAAACAATGCCGTACGAATACCCTAATCCAATCGCATCGTATGCTAGCAGATAAGCACTAGTTAGCTACCGTACACTACACCTTGACGAATGCCAAACTACCGCAGCATGAATACGAAGTAGTACTTATCTGAAATGACGGAGGGCTACGACAGGTTTTTAAGAAAACCCTTTGCGTAATGAACTTGATATCGTTCTAGAATCGAGTGATTTTAAATGGAGTTTTTTTGAGTCTATTCTAGTATTGCTAAAGAGGTCACTCCCGGTGAAGGGATCGTCGGCTCTTTCTTTATCGAATAAGGTGCAGGATATTTCACAAATACTGCTATGCAAAGCAAGAACTATAAAAATAATCAAAAGACAAACCGAGTTTGTAGCATCTGCTAGTTTCTTTAAAGAGGTCACTCCCGGTGAAGGGATCTCGGCTCTTTCCTTATCGAATAAGGTGCTGGATGTTCTACAAGGAACACCGCTATGCAAAGCAAGAACTAGAGCTACCAGTTTTTGAGACAAGTTTCTACAACATCATTAGGTTTCTTTTAGTTTCATTAATCTCATTAATGAAGTCCCATTTTAATCATGCTTCACAAACATCACATTTGAAACGAAATCTGCAATATAACATATATCTCATATATATAATATAAACATTCGTCTCAGGCAGTAATAAGATCTCATTATAGAACATTGCAGCAGAAGAACATATATGAAATATTGAATATACGAAAATTTCCGTGTTTTATGCGAGCCTGTATAAAACGCGGATTCCACGGTCGCGATGAATAGCTAAACCTATATCCCTAGACCCCTACGAGAGCGGCAAGCAACACTGCCAATTCTAGGGTTAGGAGACCCGGTCTCGACTCCTCGAGATGGTCTTCCACTGGATCCTAGAACCCGGTTACTTGTGCTCCCCGCCTTGGGTCTACCTAATGCGGAAAAGTAAATAATATACAATGGTGACATCATTCTCAGCCCGGAAGTGCCCCAATAAAAGAATATTACATATAAATGAATTTTACATGAATGAAAATAAAAACGCTCATCTCACATAAAACCCCCGGCTATTTAGAACACGACGATCCAATATAACATATCACAGCAACACATAATATCTCATATCATCAACGTAAGAAAGTATGCGTATCCCGATTGTCGTTGACGTATAGCAACGAAGCCGGCGATACACCACATACTACGCTTACGGTCGCAGAAAAAAAGTGTAAAACTACAACAGTTGGAATCCGCAAACTCCTTAGACATCGCATGCCTAACCAAATGAATTCCTTAGACATCGCATGACTAACAATTATAAACCCCGTATTTCAGTCTCAATATAGAAAACACTTTTCAATATCTAGTTGGGCAATTCAACAAGATTCCCGACATCCTGATCGAATGCTCGTCGCAAATTTTAGTAGACGGCCGCACCCCAGATGCCGTCGACGAAGTGCACTAAGGTGGAACACCACTGCCGCGAGCACCCGAACGGATGCTTTTGGCGACGGGGTTCTCCTATAGTCACTTCGTCGGGGCTATAGGGTGTGGCTATCTATTAAGTTTACCCGGCGAGTATCCGCATACGCTACGAGATTGCGACGGACTTTTGATCACATCAAAATCCTGTGGCAACCGATCAAATGAGACTAAACTGCTAGATTTATAACATTCAAATTAGTTATCTCATAACTACTTGTGGATTCAAAATATTGTATCACATTCCAGATAAATAGACAATGTTAAGCTTTCTGATCGAATAATAAAACACCCAAGTTTTCCTAAATCGCTCAACACTTGAGCGGAGTTCAAAAAGGTATCGATCACATGCCACAGTACCAATGGTCCAGCCGTAGAAGGGTCAAGCCAACGCCTCACATATAGCACGCCGTACTGCCCCAAACCCTAAGGTTTAGAGGCGGTTCAGACGATCACATAATCGAGTTAAGGTTTGTGTTCGTCTAGAGGGTCCACCGCGTTACTTGCACGATTTTCCGAAAATTTCAAACTCGAGAAAAAATCCAACTTTTGAAAATTTTCCTATAGGGGAAAAATTGAGTTATTGATATCCGTTCGAACTTTTTAACGCGTTCTAAAATTACCCGGAAAAACTTAAACGAAGTTAACTTTGTTGGTTATATGTATGCCCTAGAGGCCATTACTATACATAGGATGTATATTGTAGTGGATGCTGGGACATATATAGTGAGGACTTTCTTGCTCGACATGATAGTATGCTATCTGGTTGAACTTTACCTTAATGTGTACACTGATTGTCTCTCTGTTACATGTTGGTAAAGCCCTTAGGATGTGTACTTGACTACCTAGACTATGATGCGGATCATACTAATGGGGACATGGTAGTCCATAAGTACATCCTTCAAAGTCCCTAGTCGAGGGTATATCGAGACGGGGCAACGATATACCAGAGTAGACTAGCGTATACCTTCTCGACCCATACAGATGGGCGATGGATGATCCCATATCCATTGGTGTTTGACATCAGAGATGATATACGGGTGCTCAGTGGAGACTGGGTACACTGGACGGACTCGCCGAGAACTCCCAGATGGTATTATACCTCACGTCAGATGGCAGTTCTCTGGTGACACTGGTACAGAGTAGTCTGTTGACCCGAGATCGTCATAGAGTCTTGTGTGGTTCCCACTGTGCTTTGATTTCCATCTTACCACGTCCAAGAGGGCGTGCAAAACGGTGGTTTTTGGGTACAGTCCCGAGTCACATGGAGGCAATGAGCGATAGGAGGGGATTCGTCTCTCCCGGTATAGGGAGTTGATGTTGCGCTGTGTTCGATTGGCTATAACAGGAAATCCCTGGCCAGGGTTGCTGAGATTTACTGGTAAGTGTTACCAGTAGTTTCTCGAATTGTTATAGACCTCATATCGACACGACTTATCGAGCTATTGGGGTCTGACGTTTACCACCGCTAGGCGAGATATGCGACATATCAGACGATCAGACCGGACTGTACGGTAGTGTTACTGGTCGGATTCACTAGAGTGTGAGCGGGCTTGCTCGTCGATCTTCAGATCGCTCAATACCCGGGTGGCCGTTACGTTTAGCAGACCGCTTGCGGCTTGTGGGTGTTTGATATGATCATCGCCTGCTGCCGGTGTATTGACGAGTCTTTAGAGTCCTACACAGAGGTTTCCTGGCTCAAGCGAAACGAAATAGGAGCGCATATGAGATATGTGCGGGACCGAGAATAATGCGTGTATGTGATACCGTATTCCATTCTCGCGATGAATGTCTCGATTAGGTTATATGCGATATACCCTAGTTATCGAATCAAGGATTGATTCGATAAACCGATACATTGGATACTAGTCGGTTATATGTGATATGACCGGATCGTTAAATCAAGTGTTGATTTAATGATTTAATGCATAATTATATATTTGATATATTACTTTGAATTAACTAGTATCGGTTTACTTAAGATGGATTTTCTCACTCGCCTGTGCGCATTGCATATGCGATATGATTTTGTGCACTTGCTTGTATCATGTTTGATGATACATGTTAACTTGGTTAAGTGTAAAGATTAAACCATGGTTAAATTGATGATTAGGGTTTTCTTTTTCTTAATCATTTATTTATTTATTTATTTGGATAAGATTAGAAATGAAATGGTTGCAAGTTTTGTTTCTTTCTTTGAAGCTTCATGAAGCTTTGACTTTGTGACCATTTTGTTTTTAGCTTAACCCTAACCATTGCATTAAACCATGATTAGTTCTCTACACTTAACTATAGTCAAGTTATGATAAGGATTGATTATTCTTTTCTTTTTAATTGAACTTATCATATCATTTCTTCTTCTTCTTCCTTGAACTCAAGAAGAAAAGCTTGACTACATCAATGGTAGATTGATGAAATGAGTGAGAAATCCAATTCTAAAGTCTACCCACTTTCTATTTCTTCATCCTCTACCTCTTGCAAAGTAGTAGAGTGTGTTTTCTTCACAAGTTTATTGACTTGGTGAAGTTGGAGCTTGATCTTGCGATGCCTCGACGTAGATCATCTTCGGCATGGACATCGACGACCTAGCTTGCCCATTCTCCGACGAAGCTGACGCTAGAGCCCGGGAACTCATTTGGACAGCGAGGGGACTTCGTTGCGGAGCTATGGAGGTGGAGCACCGGATCTACAAAAGTTGTATTTCCGTATTCTTTATAGTTAAGTTGTTAACTAGTTTCTAGTTTCGCCTAAACTTTAGCCAACGATCCGTATTAGGGTTTCTCGGTACCTAGAATATTTGAAATTGGCATGGTTGATGCCTTGTGAGACCTCTTGAGAGTGCCTAGGAACCCTACAGTGGTATCAGAGCCTAGCTAGAGCCATAGGCGAAGTCTAGACGGAATTTGAAGTCCGAACGAACCGAAACCCCATAATTTCCATGCTCTCTGTCCTTTTTTTCAAAAACGTGGATTTTTCCAAATTAAAAATTGCTAAAAAATTCAGCAGGAAGATCTAAGAGTTCTGGTGCAAGACGACACCCTAATTCAACTAAACCACCGCGGTTCCGCGGCATGAGCTTGGCTCATGCGGCGGATCCGCGGCCGTACGGCCGTATTTCACTGTCATTGTTGCACAGTAACTCCTAATTGATAGTGCTGGATTTTCTGGGAATTTTTAATATTTAATTCAAGAGTTGAATTTTCTGGGTTGTTTTGCGGATTCGAATGTTCGATCGGATTATCAAATTTTGTCTGTGTGGCTTTCCAGATAAATTTTAGAATATGTTAAAAAGTTCGACCGGATATAAATACCCAATTTTTCCCCTGTCGGGAAATTTCCAAGTGTTGGATTTTTCCGTAGTTTAACGACGTTCTAAGTAGTGCAAGTAACGCGATGGTCCCTCTAGAAGACAACAAACCTTAACTCGATTATGTGACCGTCTTGAACTGCCCTTTGAACCTTCGGGTTTGGGGCAGTACGGCGTGCCACATGTGAGGCGTTGGCTTGACCCTTCTACGGCTGGACCGTTGGTACTGAGGCACGAACTGAATGTTGTTAGACTTGTTTCATGTGTTGATCTGTATCGGGAAAACTTGGGTGTTCGATTGTTCGATCGAAAAGTTTAGCATTTTCTATTTATCCGGAATGTGATACAATAATTGGAATTCACAAATTGTTATGAGATAACGGAATGAATATTATAAACGTAGCAGTTTAGTCTCACTTGATCGGTTGCCACGGGATTTTGATGTGATCAAAAGTCCATCGCAATCACGTAGCGTACGCGGATATTCGCCGGTAAACTTAATAGACAGCCTCACTCCATAGCCCCGACCAAGTGACTGTAGGAGAACCCCGTCGCCGAAAGCATCTGTTCGGGTGCTCGCGGTAGCGGTGTTCCGCCTTGGTGCACTTCGTCGACGGTATCAGGGGTGCGGCCGCCTACTAAAGTTTGCGACGAGCATTCGATCAGTTTTTCGGGAATCTTGTTGAATTGCCCGACTTGATATTGAAAAGTGTTTTCGATTTTGAGACTAAAATGCGGGGTTTATAATTGTTAGGCATGCAATGTCTAAGAAATTCATTTGGTCAGGCATGCGATGTCTGAGGTGGTTGCGAATTCCAACTGTTGTAGTTTTACACTTTCTTTTCTGTGACCGTAAGTGTAATATGTGATATCGCCGGTTTCGTTGCTATATGTCAACGACAATTGGGATGGACATATTTACTTACGTTGATGACATGTGATGTTATGTGTTGCTGGATATGTTATATTGGATCGTCGCGTTTGAATATCCGGGGGTTTTTATGTGAGATGAGTGTTTTTTATTTTCATTCATGTAAAAACTTGTATGTAATATTCTTTTATTTGGGGCACTTCCAGGTTGCGGAAGATGTTACCCTTTGTATATTATTTACTTTTCCGCACTAGGATAGACCCAAGGAGGAGGGCACAAGTAACCGGGTTCTGGAGTCCAGTGGGAGACCAACTCGAGGAGTCGAGTCCGGGTCTCCTAACTCTAGAATTGGTAGGGTTGCTTGCCGCTCTCGTAGGGGTCTAGGGGTGTGGGTTTGGCTATTCATCACGACCGTGGAATCCGTGTTTTATACTGGCTCGTATTGAAAACACGGACGTCCTAGTATATCCAATGTTTCATATGATTCTTCTGCTGCGATATCTGTGATGTGATCATGTGATGTTCTGTGATAGATACTTTATATAGTATATATGATATATTATATAGACGTTACTTATGTTTTACACCCGTGCTAGCCCTGCCCTGCTCTGCCGTTAGTTACCTAACCTAACGGTGCACGAGGGGACATCGAGGCGAATGCGGATGGCATAAGTGTACGTCATATTTATCTGTGATGTTTAGGTACTTAAATGATGGGACTTCATTAATGTGATTAATGAAATAAAAGAAACCTAAGATGTTGTAGAATCGAATTTCAAAATAAAACAGTTAGCTACAGTTCTTGCTTTGCACAGCGGTATATGTGATATATCCTGCACCTTATTCGATGAGGAAAGGACCGAGATCCCTTCACCGGGAGTGACTCCTTTAGCAATAACTGGCAGATGCTACACACTCGGTTTGTCTTTTGATTGCTTTTAACAGTTTTGCTTTGCACAGTGATATATATGATATATCCCGCACCTTATTCGACGAGGAAAGGACCGACGATCCCTTCACCGGGAGTGACTCCTTTAGCTAAACTAGAAAAGCTTCAAAAACACTCCATTTTAAAAATCATTTGATTCTACAACGATATCAAGTTCATTACGCAATAGGTTTTCAGAAAAACCTGTCGTAGCCCTCCGTCATTTCAGATAAGTACTAGTTAGTATTCGTGCTACGTTTGTTGACTATGTTAAGGCGTAGTGTGCGGTAGCTAATTAGTGCTTATCTGCATAAGCATATGATGCGATTGGATTAGGGTAGTCGTGCGACTTTGTTGACTATGTTAAGGGTCGTGCGGGTGGGTTTAATTCAATCGGGAAATGACGGGTGGAACTTGACTAGCACTTATGATTTGTTGACTATGTTAAGGTCATATAGCTCCTAGGGGCAAAAGATTATCGGGAATTTCAAGTGTTGAAATTTGCAATGAGATTGCATACCTTCTATGAGATAGTTGGATCCCGATACCCGCTGCGAGTAAGAGTTACTCCTGGGAGAGTTTTACATATTACAATTAGCCGATCAAGTAGGTGTCTAGAAAAGTGTCAACGGGGTTACGCCTCTGGGAAAACGAGGTTTACATTAATTAGGTTCGTGCGAAAGCACGGGGGACCTCCCTCAAAGTACCGACACTGGCCTGGCTGAAAGATTGGCGAACTTGTAGTGTGTAATTAATCCCGGCTAGTCTTTCCTTTTAGGGTTTGAAGGAAGATTTGATAAAAAGCAGTGGGAGCCATCCTGATTAGATAAAATAATAACCAATCTATTCAGAGCGCACGCTGAGTGTTTTCTTCTCTCTCTCTCCAGGTAGCGACCATATCACGCCTTAATCATGATAATAATACGGAATTTTGACCGAACCCGCTTGTTATACTGAGCTGGGGAACGTTGGTCCCGCTCCAACTTATAATTGTTATAAGACAGAGCAGGAAATTGGGGAATACCAGATTTCCCGTGCCGCCCAAACGAAGAGAGTGCATGCTGATGCATCATCTTCGGGTGTGTTCATTATAAAGAACTGTTTCTCTGTATCCTCTACGTCCTGGGTATGTGATACCAGATCAGGATCCCAGATATGTAATCTGTTACATAGGGCTACAGAAGGGTAGAGAACTGAGAACGGGTGATAAGTTTCATGAGGCAGAACACGGGGCAAGTGTTGCAGCCAAGTCTGTTGGTCACTGTCACCCTGTATTCCTAATACATTGATTCTGAACGAATGTTATTAGATACCGAACCTGATATACAAAATCATATCAGTCTCTTTATTAGTAAAGAAAGGATATAATTTTGTATTGTTGGATAATGTTTTGAACATTTCCTATATCAAAAGTTGATCGGTTCAGGCACGTTATCTAAAAGCGTTGATGTTCTAAATCAAACTACAGTTCTTAGTATATGGAACACACATAAGAGGAAGAGTTCAGAAATGAACGGATCCTTCTTAAGGTATTGTAGACTAGGTCAGATCAATATGACCCGACTAGCTGAAGTTACATGTAGATGCATATTTAAATCAGTTTGAATTTACATCTTGTGAAACTTGCCAGTCATGTCACAAAGATATAATGACACTAGCTCTGTTTATTGGAAACAGAGAAAGAGTTAGTGAACTCTTGGGATGATACATGTTGATGTATGCAGGTCCCCTGTCTACACATGCCAAGACCGGTTCTTTGTACTTCATTACATTCTCTGATAATCTCTCAAGATTCAGACATATGTTCCTGTTGAAACACAAGTCCGAACCTTTTGAGATATTCATAGAATATAAGTTAGAAGTAGAGAACCAATAAGGGTATAAGTATTATGTCCTTTGATGTGATCGAGGAGGAGAATACTTGAGCACGGAAATCCTGGACTTTTCTAAAGGAGAATGAGATTCTCTCTCAGCATTACTCCTCCGTATACACCATTGCACGATGGTATATCGGGGTGGAGCAATTACACCCTATGTGATAAGGTGTGCTCTATGATGAGTAATACTGAGCTACCTATTTCCTTTTGGGTGTTATGCACTTGAGAAGCTGCATACCTATTGAATAGGGTTCCAATCAAATAAGTTGCCTACCATTTCATATGTGATATGGAAAGGGAAGAGCCCATGTCTTAAGCTAGTTAAGATTTGGGGTTGTCCGGCCTATGTCTAAAAGGCAAAATTCGGACAAGCTCGAGGCAAGGTCTGTTATGTAGAACTGGAAATTTTCCAGCTATACAAACTGCAGCTGATGATTTGAAAGAACCAAAGGATTCAATAGTTAACCAACGAACCTCAGCCTCTCCGCCGATCTAGTAGGGTTCCTCACCCACCTGAGAGATACTTCTGTTTCTCTATGACAGTGGGAGCGAGGATTGCATCATGAGATGATGACCCAACTAGCTTCGAGCTGGCCATCGGGAGTAAGACTCTGTAAGAATGGCTGGATGTTTAGCGATCTGAGATGGAATCCTTATACACCAACAAAGTATGGACTTTGGTTGCTATATCTGAAGGGTTAAATCCCCATCAGGAGCAAGTATATCTTGAGAAGATTACTTGGTGTAGATGGAAAAGTTGAGACTTTCAAAGCTAGACTTGTTAAAGCTTTTCGTCATCGACCAGGCGTGGATGATGATGAAACCTTTTCTAAGTAGCTATGCTTAAGTCCATCCAGATCCTACTTGCCACGGCTACATACCATGACTACGATATCTGGTGGTTGGGTGTCATGACAGCTTTTCTAAATGATGTTTAGAAGAGAGTGTCTATAAGTACACAGCCAGAGGGCTTCGTAGACAGTGGGAGCAGCGGAAACGTGTGCAAGATGCTTTATAAGATAAAGCAGGCATCGCGGAGTTGGAACATCTGTTTTGATGAAGTAGTCAAAGAGTTTGACATCATCAAAATGGTAGATGAACCTTGTATAAACAAAAAGGTAGTAGGGAGTATGGTGGTGATCCTCGTAGAGTACGTGGATGACATTCTCTTGATAGGGAAGGAGTTTCCTATGCTACGCTCGGTCAATCTCCGCTTATCACAATGATTCTCCATATAGGATAAAAGTGATGCCTCCTAAATCCTGGATTTTGGATCTATGAGATAGATCTAAATGGATGTTAGGATACTCACTAGCTATAGTGAGATGGTATCAGTTGATCCTGGGGAGAATCACTGGAACGGTTCCAGGCTGATAAAGACGACTGAATGTCAGTCGCAGGCATTGTCTTTACCCTCAGTAAAAGAACGGTATGTTGGAAGAGTTCCAAGTTAGATACCGTGACATACTAGACGATAAAGGCTGGATACATCGCTACTTAAGATGCTACCAAAGAGGCTGTTTGGGTGTATATTAGTTCATGAGATGAACTATGTTCCTCCCATTGTGTGACAATGGAGTTGTGGCTTATGCCAAGGAACGCTGGTCCCATCAGTGATCCAGACATATTCTAAGGCAGTATCACTTGATCATGGAGATGGTTGATCTCCATGGAGATCGAGGTTAGGAGAGTAGACTCAGAGGACAACACAGCGGATCCACTCACAAAGGCCTGTTCCCAGAGAGAGACTTTTATGGGATGGTTGAGTATAAGATACTACAACCACTGCTACAGATGGCCCTAGTGCAAGTGGGAGATTGTTGGTTATATGTATGCCCTAGAGGCCATTACTATACATAGGATGTATATTGTAGTGGATGCTGAGAAATATATAGTGAGGACTTTCTTGCTCGACATGATAGTATGCTATCTGGTTGAACTTTACCTTAACGTGTACACTGATTGTCTCTCTGTTACATGTTGGTAAAGCCCTTAGGATGTGTACTTGACTACCTAGACTATGATGCGGATCATACTAATGGGGACATGGTAGTCCATAAGTACATCCTTCAAAGTCCCTAGTCGAGGGTATATCGAGACGGGGCATCGATATACCAGAGTAGACTAGCGTATACCTTCTCGACCAATACAGATGGGCGATGGATGATCCCATATCCATTGGTGTTTGACATCAGAGATGATATACGGGTGCTCAGTGGAGACTGGGTACACTGGACGGACTCGCCGAGAACTCCCAGATGGTATTATACCTCACGTCAGATGGCAGTTCTCTGGTGACACTGGTACAGAGTAGTCTGTTGACCCGAGATCGTCATAGAGTCTTGTGTGGTTCCCACTGTGCTTTGATTTCCATCTTACCACGTCCAAGAGGGCGTGCAAAACGGTGGTTTTTGGGTACAGTCCCGAGTCACATGGAGGCAATGAGCGATAGGAGGGGATTCGTCTCTCCCGGTATAGGGAGTTGATGTTGCGCTGTGTTCGATTGGCTATAACAGGAAATCCCTGGCCAGGGTTGCTGAGATTTACTGGTAAGTGTTACCAGTAGTTTCTCGAATTGTTATAGACCTCATATCGACATGACTTATCGAGCTATTGGGGTCTGACGTTTACCACCTCTAGGCGAGATATGCGACATATCAGACGATCAGACCGGACTGTACGGTAGTGTTACTGGTCGGATTCACTAGAGTGTGAGCGGGCTTGCTCGTCGATCTTCAGATCGCTCAATACCCGGGTGGCCGTTACGTTTAGCAGACCGCTTGCGGCTTGTGGGTGTTTGATATGATCATCGCCTGCAGCCGGCGTGTTGACGAGTCTTTAGTCCTACACAGAGGTTTCCTGGCTCAAGCGAAACGAAATAGGAGCGCATATGAGATATGTGCGGGACCGAGAATAATGCGTGTATGTGATACCGTATTCCATTCTCGCGATGAATGTATCGATTTGGTTTTATGCGATATACCCTAGTTATCGAATCAAGGATTGATTCGATAAACCGATACATTGGATACTAGTCGGTTATATGTGATATGACCGGATCGTTAAATCAAGTGTTGATTTAATGATTTGATGCATAATTATATATTTGATATATTACTCTGAATTAACTAGTATCGGTTTACTTAAGATGGATTTTCTCACTCGCCTGTGCGCATTGCATATGCGATATGATTTTGTGCACTTGCTTGTATCATGTTTGATGATACATGTTAACTTGGTTAAGTGTAAAGATTAAACCATGGTTAAATTGATGATTAGGGTTTTCTTTTTCTTAATCATTTATTTATTTATTTGGTTAAGATTAGAAATGAAATGGTTGCAAGTTTTGTTTCTTTCTTTGAAGCTTCATGAAGCTTTGACTTTGTGACCATTTTGTTTTTAGCTTAACCCTAACCATTGCATTAAACCATGATTAGTTCTCTACACTTAACCATGGTCAAGTTATGATAAGGATTGATTATTCTTTTCTTTTTAATTGAACTTATCATATCATTTCTTCTTCTTCTTCTTCCTTGAACTCAAGAAGAAAAGCTTGACTACATCAATGGTAGATTGATGAAATGAGTGAGAAATCCAATTCTAAAGTCTACCCACTTTCTATTTCTTCATCCTCTACCTCTTGCCAAGTAGTAGAGTGTGTTTTCTTCACAAGTTTATTGACTTGGTGAAGTTGGAGCTTGATCTTGCGATGCTTCGACGTAGATCATCTTCGGCATGGACATCGACGACCTAGCTTGCCCATTCTCCGACGAAGCTGACGCTAGAGCCCGGGAACTCATTTGGACAGCGAGGGGACTTCGTTGCGGAGCTATGGAGGTGGAGCACCGGATCTACAAAGGTTGTATTTCCGTATTCTTTATAGTTAAGTTGTTAACTAGTTTCTAGTTTCGCCTAAACTTTAGCCAACGATCCGTATTAGGGTTTCTCGGCACCTAGAATATTTGAAATTGGCATGGTTGATGCCTTGTGAGACCTCTTGAGAGTGCCTAGGAACCCTACAAACTTTCCGATCGAATCAACGAGTTCTCAATACAACCCAGAAAACTCAACACTTGAGTATAATTAAAAATTCCCAGAACAATGAAAAGAGACCCAAGAATATGTACCTGAAGTAGAGGGCCCCATCTTCACTATTTGGCCGCGGAACCGCCGCCAAACGCGTGGTTTGGCCGCGGTTCCGCGCTCATATCAGTGAGTTAGTGGTCCGTACTTCACAGTAATTCTTGTATTTCCCTGCTGATTTTTTTGAGTATTTTTAATATGAAAAAATCAACATTTTTGAAAAATTTCCAGAAACTAGGGTTTTACAGGTATTCAAAGTTTGATCAAACTTTAAACTTCGTCTAGACTTCGCCTAAAGCTCTAGTTTGTCTCTGATACCACTGTAGGGTTACTAGGCACTCCCACAATGGTCTATAAGGCATCAACCATGCCCGATTTAAAACTTAGACGTGCCGAACAACCCTAACCAAGATCTTTAAACTAGAGATTAGGCAAAACAAAGCATGTTAAACACTTTAACACTAAGAGTTTGGGATTACAACCTTTGTAGTCCGGTCCTTCACTTCTAAAGCTCCGTGTTGAGGTCCCTTCGCTGCGATCATCGAGTATCCGGACTCCAGAGTGGCTCCACGAAGAGAAAGATGCAAGCTTGCTTCCGATCTTCGATAACAAAGATGATCTACCTTGAGTTTCTTTAACACAAGCTCTCACTCACTAAATGAAGTGAACACCCTAATCTAAATGGTTAGGATAGATTAGGATGATGAAGTAGGATTTTAGCACTCATTTGTTTTCTTAATCTCACTCATTTTCATCACTAAGCAAAAAGCTAGAAAGCTTTTTTATCAAGGAAGAAGATGAAGAAATAAATAAATCATCGTTTTGTGATGAATAATGAAAGTTATAATAAGGTTAGAAATGCAACCATGGTTCAAGAGAGAAGAAGTAACTCATGTAGAGATTTAATTAAGGTTAAAGGGTTGGGTTGGGTTAAACAAATATCTCACAAAATATCAAAACAAATATCTTTGCTTAAAACAAAAGCAAAGCTTCTAGAAACTTCTAGAAAAGATTAACCCAAATCAAAGCCTAACCATGTTTAATCTCCACTAAACATGTTGCATTAATAACCCTAACATGTTACAATATTATATATCACATATACAATATTTATTGTAAAAAAATAAAATAATATAATACAATTAACATATATCGCATATATATTAATGTATTACCCGAGTGAGAAAAAGAATCTTTTTGTGAGCTTATACTTGTTAATGTAATTTAATATATCATATATATAATTATACATTAAATTATCGAATCAACACTTGATCCGATAATCCGGCTATTTCATAAATAACCGACTAATATAATCTGTATTAGTTCATTGAATCAACACTTGATCCGATGACCCGGCTATATTACATATACCCAGCCGATATCTCATATCATGAGAATCTAGTACGGTATCACATACACGTATTATTCTCGGTCCCGCACATATCATATATGTGCTCCTACTCCATTTTGCCTGAGCCAAGAAACCTCTGTGTAGGACTCCAAAGAATCGTCAATACGCCGGCAGTAGGTGATGATCATATCAACCACCCACAAGCTGCAAGCGGTCAGCTAAACGTAACAGCCACCCAGGTATTGAGCGATCAGAAGATCAACAAGCAAGCCTGTACTTTCTTCCGTGAATCCAATCAGTAACACTCCCGTACAGTCCGGTCTCTTCGTCTGATATGTCGCATGTCTCGCCTAGTGGTGGTAAACGTCAGACCCCAATAGCTTGATAAGTCATGTCGATATGAGGTCTATAACAGTTCGAGAAACTACTGATAACACTTACCAGTAAATCTCAGCAACCCTGGACAGGGATTTCCCGTTATAGCCAATCGAACATAGCGCAACATCAACTCCCTGTACCGGGAGAGAAGAAACCCCTCCAATCGCTCATTGCCTCCATGTGATTCGGGACTGTACCCAAAAGCCACCTTTTTGCATGCCTTCTTGGACGTGGTATGATGGAAATCAAAGCACAGTGGGAATCACACAAGACTCTATGACAATCTCGGGTCTACAGACTAACCTGTACCAGTGTCACCAGAGAACTGCCATCTGACGTGAGGTATAATACCATCTGGGAGTTCTCGGCGAGTCCGTCCAGTGTACCCAGTCTATACTAAGCACCCGTACACCATCCTTGATATCAAACACCGATGGATATGGGATCATCCATCGCCCATCATATAGGTCAAGATGCGTGTATGCTAGTCTACTCTGGTGTATCGATGCCCTGTCTCGATACACCCTCGACTAGGAACAGTTACAGGATGTACTCGTCGACTACCGTGGCCCCACTAGTATGATCTCATCATAGTCCCAGTAGTCGAGTACATATCCTAAGGGCATTATCAACATGTAACATAGAGACAATCAGAGTACATGTTAAGATAAAGTACAACCAGATAGCATACTATCATGTCGAGCAAGAAAGTCCTCCCTATATATGTCCAAGCATCCATTACAATATACATCATATGTACAGTAATGGCCTCTAGGGCATACATATAACTAACAGAAATTGCATGATATTGAGCATGGCTAAATGTGACACATGGTGGACTTTGAAGCCATGACTCATTTTGTTGTTAATTGAACCCTAATTACTATTATTCATTTAATTTATTAGATGAATAATAGATAGTGTTCTGTTTAGAACCATAAGTGAGCTACACTCTCTCTCATAAATTTTCTTCAATAGCTTTTTCTAAAACATCTTCTTCTTCCTCAAACTTTAGGATACTCATGTGTTGAGTTACCTAAGAAGAAATAGAAAGTCTCCTAAATCCATCTACACAACCTATATCATTTAGATTAGCAATCTACTTGATCTAGTTTCTTTGGTTTAGAAGATAAGCTTGGTGCACAAACGTTCGGGTGGATCATCTAAGATTCGAGTAATCCGAGGAGGAGACGACATCTGTACCACTTCAAGGAGTTCGTGCAGGTGAGGAGGATAGCGTGATAAGGAGAAGAAGGACTAGGTTTCTTGAGGTATAATTTCTGTACTTGGTTTATACTTCTTTTGCTTTTGCTAGATACTGTTTAGATTACGATCATGGCTTACAGTCAATGTTATGATGCTAAAATTATTGTTTTTTACACCTTCCGCCTCCCTGCGATTCCGCGGGGTGCATTGCATCGACTTACAGTGGTATCACAGCCAACTAAACCTAATCTAGCATGTTAGCAAATAGTAAACTTTGATCGTCGGAAAAACCGGAAAACTAAATACAGAAAACCCTACATTCTGTCGATTTTCAAAACTGTTTGTAAGATTATTTCAGTATCATGAAAAATACATGCAGGGTTTTCTAAGATGACACAAGAAATTAGAGCCTCTGAATCGCCAAGACAGCCGCGGATCCACGGCAGAATCGTCTTTCTGCGGCGGAACCGCGGCCGAGTCGTGGCCGATTCAACTCGGATTTATTCAGTTATAACTTAATTTTGGTATTATGATTTGTGGAATATTTGGTTTCTACCCAGTAAGTTTCTAAGTGCTGGTTTGCAATTGGGGTAGATACGGAAAATATGTTTCGATCGAATTCCTATTGTACTTAGCTAATTGGTTCTTCTGTAATGTTATATGTGTTTTAAACGTCGACTATATGCTATATGACTGTTAGTCGAGGTTGCACATATCTGATGGTTTGTGTATTTAAACATTTTCTGATTGTCGATGATGAATAGGCGGGAATGTGAGATGAGCGATTTTATCTTTCATTCATGTAAATTGTAAAATTGATGTAATATTATTTCGCGGGGAACATCCGGGTTGAGGTTGTAGGCACCGTTGTATTATTTTCTTTTTACTGTTTTCTGCTCCTAGGATAGACCCAAGGTGGGGTACACAAACTACCGGGTTCTTTGAAGTGCCGAGTGGCCTACTCACTTTGTTGAGGGAGGCTGCTTCACTTCTGGAATTCGGCTGGTAGCTTACCGTAGCCGTAGGGGTCTGGGGTGGGATTTGGCTATTCATCGCGACCGTGGGATCCGTCTTTCGTTGCAGGCTTAAACGAAACGCGGCATTCTTAGCATATCCGAAAAGTTTATCTGTGACTGGAATGATTATTATTGCATGAAATGATTGTAAAATATCTATATGTGGTATATAGTAGGCGTCACTTATGTTTTACAGCCACGCTAGCCCAGCCTCCGCTCTGTCGTTAGTTAAGTAACCTAACGGGTGATGACGGCGTCCCGTGGCGAATGCGGATGGCATAAGAGGACGTGATATTTTTTTCCAATTATCTCTGTAATAATAGGAGTAAATGATGGGACTGTATTAGGTTAATGCAAAGCAAATAAACCAAAATTAAATCGTTGGAACAAATTTGAAAACTACTCGGTTTTTTCAAAACAGCAAACTTTTAAATGCGGATCTTAAACCACTTCTTTTTAAAGCTATCAAGTTCCTTCGATCATATCAAGTTCACTACGTTCATGGTTTTACCAAAACTATTCGTAGCCCTCCGTCATTTCATATGAATAGTCAATAGTATTCAAGCTATGTTTGTTGGCCAAAGTCAACGCATAGTGATTGGTAGCTGTTGGATATTCATATGAAGCATAGATAGATGCGTTGGTTTGGGACAGTCGTACTGCTTTGTTGGCCAAAGTCAAGGGTAGGTACGGGTGGGTTCAATTAACCTGGAGAATGACCAGTAGAACTTGACATGTGACTTATGATTTGTTGACCAAAGTCAAGGTCATAAGAGCATAGGGCAAAAATCCACATCGGCGGAATCTGAAGAAACTGAAACTTGTTAGTGTTGCATAGCATTTGGAGTGTGATAATTTTGGTAGGATTCCTTCACCTTTATCACATAATGATATTTGGATCCCGATCCTACTGTGAGTATATGCTACTCCTCGGGAGATTTTTTCACTAAAACGATCAATGCTATAAACCAAGTAGGTGTCTAGAACGGTGTTAGCGGGGCTACGCCTCTAGGGAAAAGAGGTTTTGTAATTAAGGAACTTCGCGAAAGCGTTGGAAAACCTCTCTCGAAATACCAACACTAGCCTGGCTGAACGGTTAACCAAGAATTGAACGGTGAGATTAATCCTGACTAATTCCTCTTTTCTGATTTGAGGAGGGATTCGAGAAACAGTGGGAGCCATCCTGTTTAGATAAACTAAAAACCATTCTAAACTTTCAAGAGCATCATGCTAAAGTGTTTCTCCTCTCTCTCCTAATTGCAGCGACCAAACATGACGGGCCTTAAGTTGCTTTTAGATAAAAACATGTTGACATGGCCAAACTATAAGGATTGGTTCAGGAATGTCAAGATGGCTATAACTTATGACAAGTTGGGCTATGTCCTTACTACAAAATCCCCCACCGTCCCAGGCCAAGACTCCAGTGTCGCGGACAAGGAAATCCGTAAGACCTGGGAGATTGACTGCGAGAAGGCCAAGTGCCTCGTGCTTGCCTCTATGGACAATGAACATCAGAGGAGGCACGAGAATATGGACCTAGAATCCATATTCCACCATACAAAGGAATTATATGGAGAGCAATCTCGTATGGCAAGATACGAGACCTCGAAGAAGCTGTTTCAAGCTAGGTTGGCCGTCGGATCATCTGTCGGGGAATACGTCCTTAAGATGATTGGCTACATTGAAGAGCTTGCAGACCTCGGGACCACGTTAGAGAATGAGCTGTATACAGACTTGATTGTCCAATCCCTTCCTTCCACATATGCCCAGTTTATTTTGAATTTTAATATTCAAAGTAAAGAAGTTGAACTTCCGGAACTTCTCAACATGTTGAGGAGTGCTGAGGGCACACTGCAGAAAGCAAGGGAAACACCCGCTCTATTTGTTGGTGGTACTTCTTCTTCCAGGTCCAAGGCGAAAGCCAAAGAAAAGAAGAAGAAGGCCCCCACCAAAGCGAGAGGCGGTGTTGGTAAGGTGGAAGCAAAGAGAAAAACAAAAGTTGGGGGCAGACTGTAGGGAAGGATGAATGCTTTTACTTTCATAAGAAGGGCCATTAGAAGAATGATTGCAGGGCCTAGAAAGCCCAGAACCAGGGAGCGAAGAAGGTTGTGGCTTCGGCTTCAGGTGTGTATGTTATTCAAAACTGTCTGTCAATCAACTCTACTTCCTGGGTATTGGATACCGGTTCAGGATCTCATATCTGTAATTCTTTGCAGGCACTGAGAAGCCGTAGAGTTTTGAAAGCGGGTGATATGACCCTTAGAGTTGCAAACGGAGCAAGCATGGGTACTGTGTCCGTGGGGGAATATCACTTAGGATTGACTAATGGACATGTTTTGGTTTTGCGCAACTGTTATTATGTACCTTGTTTGACTTGTAATATCATATCAGCATCTTTAATATCTAAAGAAGGTTATGATCTTGCATTTGTAACCGATGTTGTAAACATCCACCTTAATCATAACTTGATTGGGTTGGGTACATTAAACAACGGTATATACGTATTAAACAAACCGCAGATTTTCAATGTCCAGAATACACACAAAAGAAAGTCTCCAGAAATTAATCATGCTTTCTTATGGCATTGTAGACTGGGTCACATCAATGAAACACGGTTGACTAAATTGCATAAAGAAGGGTATTTGGATCCGTTCGAATATCAATCTTATGCAACTTGTCAATCTTGTCTCAAAGGAAAGATGACAAAGACTCCATTCAATGGACAAGGAGTAAGAGCAAGCGAGCTCTTGGGACTCATACACAGAGATGTATGTGGTCCAATGTCTACACATGCATGAAGCAGTTATTCTTACTTCATTACTTTTACGAATGATTTCTCAAGGTACGGACATATCTTCATGATGAAGCATAAATCTGAAGCTTTTAAGAAATTCCGGGAATATAAGGATGAAGTGGAAAACCAAACCGGCAAAAGTATCAAGACACTGAGATCTGATCGAGGTGGTGAATACTTGAGTGCCAAGTTCCTGGATTACTTAAAAGAGAATGGAATTCTCTCTTAGCTTACTCCTCCATACACTCCACAACACAATGGTGTATTGGAGAGGAGGAACAGAACCCTATTGGATATGGTTCGTTCCATGATGAGTAATGCTGAGTTACCATGATCTTTTTGGGGTTATGCACTAGAATTAGCTGCATATCTTTTGAACCGGGTTCTTACTAAGACAGTGCCTACCATACCATATCAGATGTGGAGTGGGAAGATACCCTATCTTAAACACTTTAAGACATGGGGTTGTCCAGCTTTTGTTAAAAAGCAGCATACGGACAAACTCGAGGCACGCTCAGTACAGTGCAAGTTTGTGTGATATCCAAAGAACTCTAAGGGATATTTTTTCTATTACGCAGAGGAACAAAAGGTTTTTGTTTCTCGTCATGCCTGCTTCTTGGAAACTGAATTTTTAGAAAATCAGATAAGTGGGAGCGCAATAGAACTGGAAGAAATTCCAGAACCACAAGCTAATACTGAAAGTATAGTGGAACCAGAAAATTCAAAAGAACAGGGCATTCCTGCACCACTCCGCAGGAGTAGTAGGTTTTCTCATCCGCCCGAGAGATACAACGGATTTCTCGTAGACGGGGATAGAAAGGATTGCATCCTTGACAATGATGAGCCAACTAGCTTCCAGCAAGCCCTTCAGAGCAGAGACTCGGTAAAATGTCTAGATGCAATGCGGACCGAGATGGAGTCCATGTACACTAACAAAGTATGGACTTTGGACTTTGCTCCAGAAGGGGTAAAACCTGTTGGCTACAAATGGATCTTCAAAAAGAAGATTGGTGTAGATGGACAGGTTGAAACCTATAAGGCTAGACTTGTTGCAAAAGGTTTTCATCAAAGACCTGCTTTGGACTATGATGAAACCTTTTCTCCAGTGGCTATGCTCAAATCCATTCGGATTATTCTTGCCATTGCTGCCTTCTACGATTATGAAATCTGGCAGATGGACGTAAAGACGGCTTTCCTTAAGGGACATTTGGATGAGTGCGTTTTTATGGATCAGCCAGAAGGTTTTAATCAGAGTCGGAGCAGCGAAAAAGTATGCAAGCTGCTTAAGTCCATTTATGGACTAAAGCAGGCATCGCGGAGTTGGAACATCTGTTTTGATGAAACAGTCAAAGACTTCGGCTTTATCAAAAATCCGGATGAACCATGCTTATATAGTAAGATTGTAGGGAGAACTGTTATGTTCCTCGTATTATACGTAGACGACATTCTCTTGATAGGAAATGACATTCCTACCCTACAATCTGTCAAAAGATTCTTATCACAAAGGTTCTCTAAGAAAGACCTGGGTGATGCCTCTTACATACTGGGGATCCGGATCTATCGTGATAGATCAAAGAAGATGTTGGGACTTTCACAGTCCAGGTATATCGATACCATACTGAAAAGATTCAGTATGGAAGATTCCAAATGCGGTAACCTACCGGTTTGTCACGGAGTCACCCTGTCCAAAGAGATTTCTCCCAAGACTGATTTGGAATGGGATCGCATGTCTATTATACCGTACGCTTCTGCAGTAGGCTCTATAATGTATGCGATGTTGTGTACCAGACCAGATGTAGCTTACGCAGTAAGCGTTGTAAGCCGGTATCAGTCAGACCCAGGAGAGAACCACTGGATAGCGGTAAAGAACATTCTCAAGTACCTGAGAAGGACTAAGGATATGTTCTTGGTGTATGGCAGAAAAGAACTCCAGATCGTGGCTTTTGCTGAGTCCAGCTTCCAGAGCGATAAGGATGACTCCAAGTCCATATCGGGTTACGTCTTCACCCTCAACGGAGGGGCGGTATGTTGGAAAGTTCCAAACAAGATACCGTTGCTGACTCAACTATGGAAACGGAGTATATTGCTGCTTCTGATGCCGCAAAAGAAGCAGTCTGGATGAGGAAGTTCTTAACATATCTTCAGGTGGTTCCGTCCATTATTGGTCCAATACCTCTGTATTGTGACAACAACGGAGCTATAGCTTTAGCAAAGGAACCAAGGTCCCATCAAAAGTCCAGACACATCTTGAGGCGAAATTACCTGATTAGGGAGATCGTAGATCGCCGGGAGATCGAGGTTCGGAGAGTTGCTACAGAGGACAACACTGCAGATCCATTCACAAAAGCTATTTCTGAGACACAGTTCGAGAGGCTATCCGAGATGATAGGTCTGCGATATGCCAGTACATGGCCCTAGTGCATGTGGGAGATTGTTAGTATATATGCCCTAGAGGCCATTACTGTATCATACTAGTTTGTAAATTACTTAATGAAAGCTTGGGATATTCAGAGTTGTAATAACATTCTTGCTCAAAATAGTAGTATGCTACTTGGTTTGTTTCTACTTCAATATGTACATATGTTTCTTTTAACATATTACCTATGCATATTAGTAGAGCCCTTAGGATCTATGCTTGATTACCAGCGTTGTGATGGTAGTCACACTAGTGGGGGCTGGGTAATCTACAAGCACATCCTTATACAAGTCCCTAGTCGAGGGATTATCTATACAGGGTATCGATACTCCAGAGTAGACTAGTGTATACTCTTCTCTTCCCATCCTGGGAGATGGTCTGTCCCGCAGCCATCGGTACGTCGTACTGGAGATAGTATGCAGGTGCTCATTAGGTTGTGAGTTACACTAGACGGACTCATTGGGAACTGCTGGTTTGTTATATACCTATCGTCAGATAGCAGCACCCAGATGGCATGAGTACAGCTTAGTCCGTTGACTTGACACTGCTGCTTCGCCTCAAGTGTGTTCCCACTGTTCTTAGATTACTACCCTACCATGGCTCTACCGAGTCGTGCAAACAGGTAGTAGTTGGGTGCAGTCCCGAAGCACTTGGATGCAATGGCGGTTAGATAGGATTCGTCTCTCCCGGTATTAGGGGTTGATATCGCGCTGTGTTCGGAACGACATTACACAAAGTCCCTGGCCAGGGCAAGCGAGATTTACTGGTAGGTACACCAGTAGTTTCTCAGGGTGTATTGGACCGTACTTCGACACGACTTATACCGCTATTAGGTGTCTGACGTTTACCGTCCCCCTAGGCCCGATATGCGATACTCTTAGACGGACAGACCGGACTGTACAGAGATTGTCACATACGGACTCAGTAGGAGTTCGGATGAGTTATGCTCATCGGCTTTCTTATCGACAATACCTGGGGACCGTTACGTACAGCTAGTACCGCTTGCGGCCTGTGGTTAAACCCATTGCCAGGGTAGAGTCGAGTCTTTAGAGTCCCACACAGAGCGTTTCCCTGCATCAGGCAAAACATGTACATATCGTACGAAAGGGTTAGATCACGTGCGTACACTCGTGCATGCAAGTTGAGTCAGACGGACGATACTAGTGGGCTTTGGTTTTAGCCAGATCCTAGTATTGTACAGATGGATTTTCTTCATCTTCGGTATTCGTATTTTTCGGAATACGAATACAGGTACGTATGTACGGACGAGCGGAGTTTTTGTAATTTATTCAAAGATGCTTCTAGAAGATGATATTTCATATATGTATTTTTCATTTTGGATTAAATGATTTATGCATTATGACATGGTAGAAATGAGGTGGAAATTGCATGATATTGAGCATGGCTAAATGTGACACATGGTGGACTTTGAAGCCTTGACTCATTTGGTTGTAAATTGAACCCTAATTACTATTATTCATTTAATTTATTAGATGAATAATAGATAGTGTTCAGTTTAGAATCATAAGTGAGCTACACTCTCTCTCATTCAATTTCTTTACTAGCTTTTTCTAAAACATCTTCTTCCTCAAACTTTAGGATACTCATGTGTTGAGTTACCTAAGAAGAAATAGAAAGACTCCTAAATCCATCTACACCATATACACAACCAATATCATTTAGATTAGCAATCTACTTGATCTAGTTTCTTTGGTTTAGAAGATAAGCTTGGTGCACAAACGATCGGGTGGATCATCTAGGATTCGCGTAAGCCGAGGAGGAGACGACATCCGTACCACTTCGAGGATTTCGTGCAGGTGAGGAGGACAGCGAGATAAGGAGAAGAAGGACTAGGTTTCTTGAGGTATAATTTCTATACTTAGTTTATACTTCTTTTGCTTTTGCTAGATACGGTTTAGATTACGATCATGGCTTACTGTCGATGTTATGATGCTAAAATTATCGTTTTTTACACCTTCCACCTCCCCATGATTCCTCGAGGTGCATAGCATCGACTTACACATCCATCGCCCATCACATAGGTCGAGAAGGTATACGCTAGTCTACTCTGGAGTATCGATGCCCTGTCTCGATATTCCCTCGACTAGGAACTATTAAAGGATGTACTCATAGACTACCCAGACCCCACTAGTATGATCTCTATCATATTCCTGGTAGTCAAGTATACATCCTAAGGGCATTATCAACATGTAACATAGAGACATCAAGTGTACATGTTAAGATAAAGAGCAACCAGATAGAGTACTTTCATGTCGAGCAAGAATGTCCTCCCTATATATATCCAAGCATCCACTATAATATACATCATATGTACAATAATGGACTCTAGGGCATACATATAACTAACTATAGTATCTGCTAGTTTCGCTAAAGAGGTCAGTCCCGGTGAAGGAATCTCGGCTCTTTCCTTATCGAATAAGGTGCTGGATATTCTACAAGGAATACCTCTATGCAAGGCTAGAACTAGAGCAACCAATTTTTAGAACAAGATTCTGCAACATCTTTAGGTTTCTTTTATTTCATTAATCTCATTTATGAAGTCCCATCAAATTATGCTTCCTAAGCGTCACAGAAGAAACGAAAGCATCAATATTTAGTATATATCATCATATATATGATATAATTATTCGCCTCAACATATAAAGTTATCACATCACAGAATATCAGCAGCAGAAGATAACTTATGAAATATTGGATATACTAGGAATTCCGTGTTTTAATTAAGCCAATAAAAAAAACGCGGATTCCACGGTCGCGATGAATAGCCAAACCCACATCCCTAGACCCCTACGAGAGCTGCAAGAAACCCTACGAATTCTAGAGTTAGGAGACCCGGTCTCCAATCCTCGAGATGGTCTCCCACAGGACCCTAGAACCCGGTTACTTGTGCTCCCCGCCTTGGGTCTATCTTAATGCGGAAAAGTAAATAATACACATCAATGGTGACATCATCCTCAACCCGAAAGTGCCCCAATAAAAGAATATTACATACAAGTTTTTACATGAATGAAAATGAAAAACTCTCATCTCACATACAAACCCCCGGCTGTTCAAAACACGACGATCTAATATAACATATCGCATCAACACATAACATCATATGACATCAACGTAAGTAAATATGCGTATCTCAATTGTCATTGACATATAGCAACGAAACCGGCGATACACCACATATTAAACTTACGGTCGCAAAAAAGAAAGTGAAAAACTACAATAATTGGAATCCGCAACCACCTTAGATATCATAAACCCAATGTATCACATACTTTGGATTTCATGCCTAACAAAATGAATTCCTTAGACATCACATGCCTAACAATTATAAACCCCGTATTTTAGTCTCGATATTGAAAACACTTTCCAATAACCTGTCTTGTAATTCAACAAGATTCCCGATAACCAGATCGAATGCTTGTCGAAAACTTTAGTAGACGGCCGCACCCCCGATGCCGTCGACGAAGTGCACTAAGGCGGAACACCGCGGCCGCGAGCACCCAAACGGATGCTTTTGGCAACAGGGTTCTCCTACAGTCACTTGGTCTGGGCTATGTGGCGTGGCTATCTAGTAAGGTTACCCGGCGAGTATCCGCGTACGCTACGTGATTCCGACGGACTTTTGATCCACATCAAATATTCCCAGTGTAAGTGTAAGAGTCTTTACTAGTGGCAGTCCTTCTGTCTTTCCCTTTGTAAGCCAGTCTAAGTAAGGCTAGTACTTCCCTCTACAGAAGTCTTCCGTGGCAACCGATCAAATGAGATTAAACTGATAGATTTATAAAATTCAAACTAGTTATCACATAACTAATTATGTGGATTCCAAATATTGTATCATACTCACAGATAGCTAGACGATGTTAAAATTTTCGATCGAATAAACAAACACCGAAAATTTCCCAAAGAGCTCAACACTTGAGCGGAGTTCAAAAAGTACCCAGAACATGCCACAACACCTATGGACCAACCGTAGAAGGGTCAACTCATGCCTCACCTGTGGAGCCGCGGAACTACAACAAACCCTAGGGTTTGGTGGCGGTTCTTACGGTCACAGAATCGAGTTAGGGATTCATTCTTCTAGAGGGTCTACAGAATCACCTGCATGAATTTATGATGATTTTAAACTTTGAAAAAATCCAACTCTTGGAAAATTTTCTGTGAGGGAAAATATGGGTTATTGATATCCGTTCGAACTACTTAACGTCGTCTAAATAACCCCAATAGATGTTAAAATTACGAATACGAAACACTCCGAATTGCCTTTATAGAAAGTTAACATCTCATGCAATTTCAGCAAAAACAAGCAACACCTGATAAACCAAAACCCAGAGACTGGAACACCATAAAAAATTCAACCCAAAATGAAGCAGGAAAACCGAGCAGGCCGGTATTAACCTCAATGTTGCCGGCCATTTTCCGGCGAGTGGGGCTAAATTTTCTATTGTGTTCATGTTGCATCTCATACAACATTCTGTAATTGCTTAAAAAAATTTTAGAGCCCATTTAATAAACGCCAGAAACTAGATTTTCTTATTTCAAGTTTCGGAGAAGTTTCGGTTTCGTAATCTAACAAATATCGTATAATTCTCTAGCTTGGCTCTGATACCATTGTTGGGCTCCCTAGGGCGGCAGTAAGGTTTCGGGAAGTATCGTCCATGGCAATTTCAAAAATTTGCCGTTCTAAAAGCCCTAACCTAGAATCTTAACTAGAGTTTAGACGAAACAACAATGCAAACAACTTTACATCTAAGTGAATGAGGAATACAAGCTTTGTAGACCGGTCCTTCACTTCTAAAGCTCCGTGTAGTAGTCACTTCGCTCCAAGTAGTGAACACCCGAACTCTAGTAAGGGTTCACATGAAGAAATGAACAAGCTTGCTCGAAGTCTTCAAGGCCGAAGATATTCTATGTCGAGGAGACTCAAGCTCATGATTCCTCTTCACTAATGGTAGATTAGTGAAGCAAACACCCTAAACTAAATGGCTAATATAGAAGAGGATGATGAAGTAGGAATTGGGCTCACTTTAGATTTATTTTTCTCACAATATTTCCTCACTTTGAGAAAAGCTAGCAAGCTTTCTCATGTGGAAGAAGAAGATGAAGTGGAGATGAGAATGAACACTCATGAGGTGAGAATAGTAACCATGGGTGAGTTTGTTTCATACACTAACTCATGTAGAGACTTAACAATGGCTAAGGATAAGGGTTAAGCTAATAAATATCTCAAGTAAAACAAAACTAGTGGACTTAGTCAATGGTTCCACAAGCTTCTCCAAGCTTCAACCATTAAACCAATTTCTATCAATTTTCAATTACTTAGATAAATAAAAACCCTTCATTATATCAAGCATATTGTAAGTATCATACACCCATGAAGCATGTGGCATAAAGCATGACACAAATAAAATGTACATTAATATATACCACATATATACTATATGCACACAAGTGAGAAAAGAAATGTTTAAGTAAGCTAATATTAGTTAATGTAATTCAATATATCAAATATATAATTATACATTAAATTATTAAATCAACACTTGATTTAATAATCCGGCTATATCACATACAACCGGCTATTATCAAATGTAACAACTTATCGAATCAACACTTGATCCGATAACCCGGCTATATCACATATAACCGATCGATATCACATATCGCGAGAATAGAATACGGTATCACATACTCGTATTAATCTTGATCCAGCACATATCACATATGTGCTCCTACTTCGTTTCGGATGAACCAGGAAACCTCTGTGTAGGACACTAAAGACTTGTCAATACGCCGGCAGTAGGTAGTGATCATATCAGTCACCAACAAGCCGTAAGCGGTTTGCTAAACGTAACGGCCACCCGGGTATTGAGCGATCAGAATATCAACAAGCAAGCCTGCTCATACGCCTGCGAATCCGATCAATAACACTATCGTACAGTCCGGTCTCTTTGTCAGATATGTCGCATATCACAGCCTGGGGGTGGTAAAACGTTACACCACAATAGGCTGATAAGTCATGCCGATGCAATGTCCATAACGGTTCGAGAAAATACTAATAACACTTACCAGTAGATCTCAGCAACCCTGGCCAGGGATTTCCTGTTATGGCCAATCGAGTATAGCGCAACATCAACTCCCAATACCGGGAGAGACGAATCCCCTCCTATCGCTCATTGCCTCGATGTGAATCAGGACTGTACCAAAAAACCACCGTTTTGCACGATCTCTTGAACGTGGTATGGTGGAAATCAAAGCACAGTGGGAATCACATTAGACTCTATGACGATCTCGGGTCGACAGACTAACCTGTACCAGTGTCACCAAAGAACTGCTATCTGCGATAGGTATAATCCCATCTAGGAGTTCTCGGCGAGTCCGTCCAGTGTACCCAGTCTCCACTGAGCACCCGTATACCTTCTCTGATGTCAAAAACTAATGGATGTAGGATCATCCATCGCCCATCATATGGGTCAAGAAGCGTATACGCTGGTCTACTCTGGAGTATCGATGCCCTGTCTCGATACTCCCACGACTGGGAACATTTGAAGGATGTACTTACCGAATACCTCTGTCCCATGAGTATGATCTTCATCTTAGTCCTTGTAGTCAAGTACATATCTTATGGGCTTTATCAACATGTAATAGAGAGACAATAAGTGTACATATTAAGATAAAGAGCGACCAGATAGCATACTATCATGTTGAGCAAGAAAGTCCTCCGAATATATGTCCAAGCATCCACTACAATATACATCACATGTACTGTAATGGCCTCTAGGGCATACATATAACTAACATGTATCAGTCCCTAGAGTTCAGTAGCTCTTTCTCCGTGTCCAGTAAACGGAGTTTTGGTCATCTTACCTTTGAGACATGACTCGCATGTTTCATAACATGTAAATTCGAACGGATTCAAATATCTATCTTTATGTAACGTAGCTAGCCTTGTCGCATTGATATGACCTAGTCTACAGTGCCACAGGAAGGCTTCTTTCATTTCTGAACTCTTCCTCTTGTGTGTGTTCAGTATGTTTAGAACTGTCATTTGATTTAGAACGTATATACCATTACATAACATACCAAACACAATCAACACTTGATTTAGAAAAATGATCATAAAATTATTCTCTAATGTTAAATTATATCCTTTTTTAGTTAGTAAAGAAACCGATATAATATTGCACATCATCTTTGGTACGTAATAATAGTCGTTCAGAATCAAAGTATTACCAGTTGGTAACACTAGGTGATATTCGCCAACTTCTTTGGCTGCAACAATTGCTACATTCCAACTGTTAGAGACTTATCACCCTTTCCTAGTTCTCTACCTCTCTTTAGCCCATGTAACAAATTACATACGTGGGATCCTGATCCGGTATCCAATACCTAAGACGTAGAGCATACTGAGAAACAGTTCTCGGTAACGAGCACACCCGAAGAAGATGCATCATTATGCTCTTTCTTCGCTCGGGTGGCGTAGGAATCCTGATATTCTTCTATTCCTTGCTCAGACTTATAACAATCCTAAGATAAAGAGGAACCAAGACCAGTATAATAAGCGGGTTCGGTCAATACATCCATATTATTATCTTGATTAAGGCGTGTCATTGGTCGCTACCTGGAGAGAGAGAAGGAAACTCATTAACGTGAGCTCTTTGCGAGATTAGATTGGTTATTATCTTATATAATCAGGATGGCTGTTCATCACAGAAAACTGCATTTTAATACCACTCATTCATTATCAATTTTATTATATATCGGTACTATTAATCAGTGTCTGCTCAGTAATTACAGTTTACAGTTATTCATGATTAAATACTGGAAACACACTCAATATCACGGATATAACGCTTGGGAGCCAACACCGCAATCATAACAGAAAACCGACCGATATCCCGAGAGTTCTTTTGCAAATAAATGTGTGCACACAATTTTTGTCCAACACAATACAAGTGTACACCCAACTCATTGGCAAGGACCATGGTGGGGCTGCCTATGGCACACACAAATGATGGCTTGTGCAAATGGGGGGACATGGGTAATAAATGCTAAAAGTTTTGATGTGATGTATGGTATCATGTTCCCTCCAAATCTCTGAATGCAAACCAGGCTTAAACAGATAAATCAAGCAGCATCATTGTGATTGTAGATATCACACAAATCCACCATGCCAACCCGAGCCTCTACGCTCGGATTTCGATCGGCGGGCCACCACATAATCCGGCGACATCGGCCCCCTGATCAGTCGAAAATAATGTATTTTTAACAAGTCAATTTCCCTACCATTCGCACTCATCTATAAGTGTTCGGTATGAATATTGCACATATTAGCAAAACAGCCGTAAAATACCAAATAACATGTGCTATAGACTTAAACCGACTTTTTGAGGGAAATTGAGTGTTTATCATTGCATCGCATAATCTTTGTATAGCGCAACACTTGTCTCGAGAATCTGTGCAAGAAATTCCAGAAGAAGAGCCGAAACAGTTAAAAGTGCTGTTAAAAATATGCCAAGTGCAAGACTTGAGATCTGGCAGAAATCAAGAAAGCAAAATAAGATTCCACACATCATACAAGTGCCAAAATGTTAACACCAAGCAATACAGGAATTTTGGTGTACAGAAACCATTATTGGGACGCGGATCCGCGGCCAAAAGGCCCTTGGCGGCGCGGATCCGCGACGCAGTGATGATGACGTCAGCAGTTATTGGTCTCAGGTTTCCCCATTCAGGGCCCATACTCATTTCAGCCACTTCAAACTCCAGAGAACTCTAGAAGTTTCTGTCAGAACAACAAAGCTTTGGGATCAAGCTAAAAATGTCCAAGCTTCTCAAGCAAGCTTCTCAAATAACCACCTAAGCCTAGAAGCTTCTCCCTAACCTCCAAGCTTATGAAGGAAGCTAACCCTAACTAACTACCTATAAAACCTTCTACCTAACTACCAAGCTTACAAGGGAAGCTAAACTAAACCTATCTTCTAAAGGAAGCTAATCTAAAGATCAAGGCTATAAAAGGGACTCTAAGCTTCTATTCTAAGGTTGTTGAATCTCTATCATCTCTTCCCACAAGTTGAGTGACATAACTTGTACCTCCAAACCCTAACCCTAATCCAATCACAAAGCCAAAGTTCAAGATCTTCGAGTTCAAACCAAGCAAGAAGCCTTCAATCCTTTAGAAGCGATGCCGGACTTCATCGGAGAAAGTGATCCAAGGAGATCCGCGACTCATGGAGACGAGCGAAGCCGAAATCAACGATCAAGTTCTTTTCTCTTGTAGATCATGAGAGAATTGTAACAAAATTGTTGATAAATAAAGGTGAAATTTCTATATCTTGCTTATCTTTCTATTTGAGCAGTATGATTCGATCTAGATTCTTGAATGTGTTCTTTGTTATAATGCTCGAGTAAAACTCCGCTCGTGAAGGAGTCGAAAGAATCAATAGATGATGATGATTAGATCTTGAAACGATTCTTAATTCCTATAAGTTTTGTAAATTCTTGTAAATCGAATGATCGACAATCTAGTTTCGAGCGAGATGCTTTCTTGATTATTTTCGCTCGTAACTAGAGATCAACGATCGGTAATTTGATTTACTAGAAGCTAGATTTTGAATGAGATTCATCGAAATGACAAAGGATGAGATGAAGAAACCCTAGTTTCTTTAAAAGAGCCTTAAACCTCGATAGATCGTCATCGATCTAGCATCAATTCATTAATGGATAAGAAAACGTAATCACTAGTTTTCATCACTTCTATAGATTCGATCGATTCCTACGAGCCTCACTTCAATTCTTGAAACTTAAATCGATTGGATATCATCAATTCTTAATTCTTGATTTTAAATGTTTTCTTGATTTTAGATTTAGATCTAGATAATTCTTGAACTTCAATTTTATAAATCTTGAATTGAATTTTTTTTTCTCTTTTCTATAATTTTCAATTCATTTAATTCGAATTCGAACGGATAACACTTTCCCTGTGGACGATCCGCACTCGCTAACGCGCTACATACGACACCATTATTGATTGCAGTCAAAATTTTCATTGATTGTGATTTATATACATTTTCTATCTACACGAACAAAGAATTCATCCCATCAAATGGCGCCGTTGCCGGGGATAGTGCGCTAATTCGTTTGTTTTTGAAATTTGAGTTGAAAAATTTATTCCATCAAAATTTTTGGATCTAAACTCGCACAAATACTAAACAACTCGTTGTGATTTGTTGCAAGGAAATCTGGAGTCTGCTGTGCAATTGGAAAAATATTTGGAATATTCCAGAGGAGTCATGCGGTGAACAGAAGCATTGTATAAAAGTTTTGTGCAGGGATCTTGAAGAAGCACCGCGTTTCCGCAGCTATAGCTTGCTCCCGCGGCGGATCAGCGGCGGAACTGTAGCTTTGTTGCACGAAATTTTTTCTGTAAAATCCTACCTTTCTTATCTCTTCCTCAATCTGCTCCAATAACAAATTTGTTGCAGGTTTCTTTGCAAATAATTCGCAGCGCCGCAAAAATCAATAAAAAGTGTGCGTGTTTTGATTCTTGGTTGTTTGCATATTAATATGGAATTTAAGTGGCACGGCCAAATTCAGATTAGGTGGGGAGTTCATTACCCTTCCTAAGCCCCAAAAATCACAAAATTGCATCTGCATTACCCTCATTAATTAAAAAAGATCTAGACATGACTCTAAGGACCGTCGTGCTCACTTAGGACAGGAGAAGGTCATGGGTAATCTATTGCTTATCCGCATTTCTTTTGTGGTGTCTAAGGCAAGTGGTTACTTAATTAGGCCCACTACTTACGTAGTGGAGAACCTCCCACTTACCTGGAACTTACTTGGTCACAGGAGGGATAAAGAGGCAGTGGAGGATTGATCCTGCGACTTGTCTTTTGGCAGTTAGGAGCGGTCTAGAGCCTTGACCTAGGTGACCACTAGACTTAGGGTTGCTTGTTGCATTTGTTATGATTTGCATCAATTTTTAAAAAAAAATATCCGTATATTTTTCAAAACAAACACCACTTCATTCATTTCCCCTAATTATATTAACGCTGCCACTTGTACTAAACCCTTTTAGTGCAAGATAGGCTAGACACCGGATTCTAGTGCCCGTTTAGTCCGCGTTCCCCCGATCGACTCCGAAGTCGGTATTTCTACATTTACTTCTTCTTTACCTACCACCACACCCACATCGATGGACGGTTCTTCATCGAACTTCTTTACCACTACTCTCCCGCCGTCCGCAGGTGTGCAGAATCCACCCCGCATCTCTCTCCAGGAGAGGTGCTATCCTATGCGAGGTCCACTTTCGACCTGTCTATCCATTCCACTAGCCAACGGGGAAAATTTTGAGATTAAACCCTAATACATCAACCTTCTACCCAAATACCACGGTCTCGAGTCTGAAGACGTATATGTCTTTTTTACAAAATTTGAAAATGTATGCGCAATGATGGGTACCTCTCAGCTTTCTGTGGATGCTATGCGTTTACGTCTTCTTCCATTTACCTTGTGCGATATAACTGAGAAGTGGCTGTATAACACAACCGCACATTCCATTAAGAATTGGGAAGAATTCGTTGCAGCATTCATTAAGAAATTCTACCCGAATCTCAAGACAGCTCGAGTCCGTAGCGAAATAAATCAATTTACCCAGCTTCCAAATGAACCATTCTCGAAGAGTTTTGAACGCTTCAAGGATCTGTTGGTTCAATGTCCACATCACGGAATCCTTAGATGGGATTTGTGCCGAATCATATATGAGGGAATTAACACTACCACTAAACAGAACCATGAAGCCATGTGTCAAGGCAATTTTATGACTAAAGACGATGGGGAAGCTTGGAAATACTTAGAAGATTTCGCTGAAAAATCTTTACAGTGGGAGGGTGTGAGTCCATCGTCTAGGGGTGGCAATAACCAATCGGATGTTTCCATAGGAGTTAGAGCTGAAATTTCAGCTATACAAAAGAAACTCGAGACTATGAAAAACAAATTTTTAGGTGCCGCCCTAAATCAAATGTCACTCTCCAAAACTGTATGTGGATGCTGTTCTGATACTTCTCATTTGATGGAAGAATGTCCATTGAATTCTCCGTTTTAAGGTCATGAGCATACCAATGCTGCTTTTCAAAGACCTAAAAACGATCCATTTTCTTCCACTTATAATCAGGGTTGGAGGAATCACCCTAATTTTGCTTGGAACCAATCACAAAATCAAAACACGATTCCAAACCAAAACAATTTCCAAAGGGCTCTTCCACCACAACAGCAACCATTTCAACTGACTCAGCACCCCTACCAATCACAAAACTTTCAAGATCCAGTCAACACACATGCACCGTATAATCCTGCACAGTTGACTGGTACTGATCTCTCCGCTTCACTCGAATGGACTTTTGAAATGTACATGAAACGAATGTCGGCTGAATTTAGGTCTTCCCTCGATAAATTTGAGAAAAACTCTGACCTCCAAGCTGAGAGTTTAAAATCAATGGAAGCAGAAATTGGCCGACTAAAAGCCGAAATGAGTGTGAGAGAAAAAGGGAAAGTTCCGTCGCAACCCCTACCGAATCCTAGGCATTACAATGTAAATGCCATCACAACGTTGAGATCAGGAAGAGTGCTGAATAATCATGTTGGGGAAGAGTTTGATGATACTGAAAAATCTATCAATAATACCCCGTCTGAGACCTTTCCTAACACACACGCTTCTACTTCTGATCCTTGTTCTTCTACCCCATCGCCTTCTCACGAGCCTATTCTCCGTTTCTCTCTAGGATCGACACCTCAGCCCACCACTTCTATTCCTCAACAGACGATCCCCACTACTATTCTGGGATCACGTCTACACACACCACCTTCTCCTATGATGGACCCAGCTCTTATTGCTAAAGCTCATTATCCTAATCGGTTAAGGGGTAACAAATCGAGTCCACATATGGAGAAGATTACAGAAATGTTCAAACAGGTTAACATCAACATCCCTCTCCTAGATGCTATTCAACAAGTCCCCGCTTATGCGAAAATTCTTAAAGACTTATGCACTAGGAAGAGGAAGACTCAAGTACCAAAGAAGGTCTTCATGACTAATAATGTGAGCACTGCTTTTACCCCACAGCTACCAAAGAAACGTAAGGACCCAGGGTGTCCTACGATATCGATATCTATTGGGGGTAAAAACATCAACCGTGCTCTTTTAGACCTTGGCGCAAGTGTTAACCTGCTTGCATACTCTGTTTATGAGCAGCTAGGGATTGGAGAGATGAAACCAACTCACTGCACTCTCCAAATGGCAGACCGTTCAATCACCAAACCTGGGGGTGAACTAGAGGATGTGTTGATAAAAGTTGGGGAATTTGTATTCCCTGTGGACTTCATTGTTCTAGATACACAACCTGTAGCAAACCCACAGAGTAAAATTCCGGTGATTTTGGGTCGACCATTCCTTGCCACTTCCAATGCTGTCATTAACTGTAGAAACGGTTCAATGAACCTATCTTTCGGAAAAATGACAATTGAACTGAACATCTACAAAATTGGAAGTCAGCCATCTGAACCCTCTGCTCATATACTTGAGGTGTGCTCTGTCCACGAGATTGCTCCCGAAAGTTGCGAAGTTGATGAACTTTGATTTGAAGATCTCGACAACACTACCACATCGATGTTTGATCTTGCACATCTTAGTGAGGACATATTTTCCACGCTTGAGTCCGAAATTCTTGACTCATCACCTTCCGAGTCTGTATCATTCACAGTCTATGAGCTTCTTTGTTACTCCGAAAATCATTCGATGGTCCCACCTTTATTATTTCTCCGCCAGCATTAGATCTCAAACTTTTACCTTCTCATCTTAAATATGCATATTTAGGTGAGAATGAGTCTTTACCGGTGATCATATCTGCTTCTCTAGCATCAGAGCAAAAGAATGCGCTTTTGACGGTATTGAGATCTAATAGGCAGGCCTTTGGTTGGACCATGCCTGACATCAAAGGGATTAGTCCCTTGATTGTAGAACATCATATACATTTGATGGATGAAGCCAAACCAACCCGAGAACCACAGAGACGGTTGAACCCCGTCATGAAGGATGCGGTGAACAAAGAAATCGTCAAATGCCTTGACAATGGTATCATTTACCCAATCTCCGATAGCCAATGGGTGAGTCCAATTCATGTCGTCCCTAAGAAATCTGGCATCACAGTCATTACCAATGAGACAAATGAGTTAATTCAAACACGCGCTCAAACTGGGTAGCGTGTATGTATTGATTATAGAAAAGTCAATGCCGCAACGAGGAAAGACCACTTTCCTCTACCTTTCATTGACCAGATGCTTGAACGCTTAGCTGGACGTGAATTTTATTGCTTTATGGACGGATACTCTGGCTATAATCAGGTCCCTATTGCCAAAAAGGATCAAGACAAAACCATATTTACTTGTCTTTTTGGTACCTTTGCTTATAGACGCATGCCCTTTGGGTTATGCAATGCTCCCGCTACATTTCAGCGGTGTATGATGGGGATATTCTCGGACATGGTCGAGAATTTTTTGGAGATTTTCATGGACGATTTCTCGATTTTCGGAGACTCTTTTTCTGACTGCCTATCGAATCTTGAACCAGTTCTTACTCGTTGCAAAGAGAAGAACTTAACCTTGAATTGGGAAAAATGCCATTTCATGGTCCAAGAGGGAATTGAGCTGGGACATGTTATTTCACAAAAAGGCATTGAGGTTGACAGAGCTAAGATAGATGTCATTCAAAACCTTCTTCATCCCAAAAGCGTCAAGGATATCCGATCATTTCTTGGCCATGCAGGCTTTTACAGGAGATTCATTAATGATTTTAGCAAAATTTCTAGACCTTTAACTCTTCTCTTGGCCGAGGATACGACCTTCCACTTTGACTCGGATTGTGAGGCAGCATTCGCCTCACTCAAACACTTCTTCACTACAGCCCCCGTTCTATCGTCTCCAGATTAGGACCACCCTTTTGAGCTTATGTGTAATGCATCAGATTTTGCAGTTGGTGCAGTCTTAGTACAGCACATTGAAAAGATGCCACATGTGATCTATTCTGCAAGTAAGACCCTGAACGATGCTCAAATTAACGATACAACTACCGAAAAAGAACTTTTGGCGGTTGTATTTGCATTAGAAAAATTCAGGCCTTACTTGATTGGCTCACCAATTGTTGTGTACACTGACCACTCTGCCTTGAAACATCTTTTGGCGAAGAAGGATGCTAAAGGTAGAGTAATATGTTGGATCCTTCTATTACAAGAATTTGATCTTGTTATTAAAGATAAGAAAGGATGTGAAAACGTTGTAGCTGACCATCTTTCACGCATCTCTTCTTCACCCGTGACCCTGCCGATCAATGATTCTTTTCCGGACGAACAACTCTTGAACGTATCCGATGAACCTTGGTTCAGGGATATTGTGAATTATCTTGTCACGGGACTGATACCCAGTGATTGGTCAAAACAGGACAAACATCGTTTTCTATCCCAAGTAAAACACTTTTACTGGGATGAACCCTATCTGTTTAAGTATTGTCCTGACTAGATCATTCGCCGGTGTGTCCCGAAAGAGGAATTCAAGAGTGTTCTATCTTTTAGTCATGATCAGGCATGTGGGGGTTACTTCGGTCCTAAAAAGACGGCGGAGAAGGTTTTGCAATGCGGTTTTTATTGGCCGACCTTGTTCAAAGACGCATTTGATCATTGCAAAACCTGTGCACAGTGTCAACACACGGGTAGGAATTCCCGGAGAAATGAGATGCCACAGCAACCCATCTTAGTGGATGAGATTTTTGACGTTTGGGGCATTGACTTTATGGGTCCTTTTCCTAACTCCATTGGGAATCTGTACATACTGCTTGCGGTTGATTACGTCTCAAAGTGGGTTGAAGCCATTCCCTGTCGCACTAATGACAAAAAGGTTGTCATTAAATTCTTAAAAGAAAACATCTTTTCGCGATTTGGACACCCACGCGCTATTATTAGCGATAACGGGACACATTTCTCCAACAGGTCTTTCGAGACATTGATGCGGAAATACACAATCAACCACAAACTTTCCACACCCTATCATCCCCAAACGAGCGGACATGCTGAGATTTCAAATAGACAGATCAAACAAATTCTGGAGAAGACTGTTGCTAAGAATAGAAAAGATTGGTCGACCAAATTGACGGATGCTCTTTGGGCATTCCGAACTGCATATAAAACTGATCTAGGGATGTCTCCTTATAGGTTAGTGTTTGGAAAGGTTTGTCACTTGCTAGTCGAGATTGAGCACAAAGCAATGTGGGCTATTAAAGAAATCAACTTTGACTTGGATAAAACCTGCAACTTTCGAAAGCTGCAATTAAACGAGCTAAGCGAACTCCGCGATGAAGTTTATGATAACGCTGTAATTGTAAAGAATCGGACTAAGCTATTTCACGATAAAAACATTTTGAGGAAAACTTTTACAGCTGGTCAACAAGTCCTTCTTTATGATTCACGACTACACCTTCACGCGGGTAAGCTACGATCTCGGTGGAAGGGACCTTTTATTGTGCGGTCTGTATAGTAGCACGGGGCAGTTGAGGTAGAAAATGTTAAAAACGGTACATTTTTCAAAGTGAATGGACATAGATTAAAGCCGTATTTTTCCACTGACCCCACGGAGGAGCTCCTGTTCTTACAGGAGCCATTTTATCTTGATTAAAATTCCTCCGTCTCACCTCCATGTCCTGTAAATTACTGCATCATCTTTTGAATGGAGGTGAGTGAAAACAATAAGTTTGGGGGAGGATTTTCACTTAAATATTTTGCCCCCATTAATAAATTTCCTCTCAAGCTTACAAGTTTTTAAGATTTAGCGGATATCAACAGTGAAGACACTGTTGAAAACAAGTTTGGGGGAGGTTTGTGCTTATTTTCGCATCATTTGCATATCACTTTTCATAAGCACAAAACATTTTTTTTAAAAATCTTTTTGAAAAAATTTCAAAAAAAAATAATAAAAATATTTTTGTACATAAATAAGATAATAAAAGATTAGATAGTGAAAAATTACATCCAAAAGATTGGAAAAATTTTAGAAAACCAAGAAAATTAGAAGTTTTCTTATACGAACTAGTAATAAGTACTTATGAGCCGTTGTCCCAAGGGTTAGTAAGATGAAGGAAGTCACTAATCTGAGAATAAAAATAAGTCTGAAAAATAATTCCTATTCTGGAAGCCAAACATTTTGAACGTTGACACCCTACTATACGCCCTTACACACGTCTTGAAACTCGGGATAGTAGAGGATACCTTGAAATCCCCTTATCTAAAAGCCAAAGTATGAAGGAAATAAAAAAAAATGAATAAAAAATATAAATGGTGAGAAAAATGAACACTGGTTTTGTTATCGCCAAGGCAGCAATAAAAAAATATAACGAGGGTGCCTCTTCACCTAGTGCCTTAGACCAACTGGTCTGGGAGTCACTGCTAAGCCTTAGGTTGTGCAAGACGAGAAAAAACACCTAATAAGCAAGCACATGAGTAATCGGTCGGTTAGTACCTCAAGAACTATTAACGGTCGTATGAAAGTGTGTGAGCAAATTCATGTAAATATTCATTAATTAAAAAGTACGGAGGCAGATGGACAAGAGTATGATAGCTTGAATTGAATTCTCCGAGTGTAGGGATGTCTTTTACCCACACGTAGAGTTATATGATCGGTGTTTGGAAGAAAGATAGGAATGAAGAATAAAAACGATGTTTTATTGAGGGATGATGTGATTTTTAATATTTTTTCATGACTATTAAGATAGGGCTCATGACGACCGAAAATCTAGTATAGTTAGAAACTCTAATTTTCAAAGTCTTTCTTTTATAATTCTTATCTTTAAATGTTACTTTCATAGGCTTTCTTTTATTATTGGATTTTGTGGGTGCAATCCGCTGAAAACTCTCAGGAGACCACACTCCTCCTACTAGGGACACCTAGAGGTTTAAAGGCTTGTTGCACGTGCTAAGTGCAATCGTGTTGCCTACGAAAGTGTGCTAGTTAGTTTTTCTCTTTCTTTATTTTCTCCTTCTCTTTTTAATAAAACAGTTCGCTCGAGACGACTGAAAATAATTTTGGGGGAATTTGATCAGTCGAAAATAATGTATTTTTAACATGTCAATTTCCCTACCATTTGCACTCATCTATAAGTGTTCGGTATGAACATTGCACATATTAGCAAAACAGCCGTAAAATACCAAATAACATGTGATATAGACTAAAACCGACATTTTGAGGGAAATTCAGTGTTTATCATTGCATCGCATAATCTTTGTATAGCGCAACACTTGTCTCGAGAATCTGTGCAGGAAATTCTAAGAGATGAGCCGAAACAGTTAAAAGTGCTGTTAAAAATACGCCAAGTGCAAGACTTGAGATCTGGCAGAAATCAAGAAAGCAAAATGAGATTCCACACATCATACAAGTGCCAAAATGTTAACACCAAGCAATACAAGAATTTTGGTGTACAGAAACCATTATTGGGCCGCGGATCCGCGGCCAAAAGGCCCTTGGCGCCGCGGATCCGCGGCGCAATGATGGTGACGTCAGCTGTTATTGGTCTCAGGTTTCCCCATTCAGGGCCCACACTCAATTCAGCCACTTCAAACTCCAGAGAACTCTAGAAGTTTCTGCCAGAACAGCAAAGCGTTGGGATCAAGCTAAAAATATCCAAGCTTCTCAAGCAAGCTTCTCAAATAACCACCTAAGCCTAGAAGTTTCTCCCTAACCTCCAAGCTTATGAAGGAAGCTAACCCTAACTAACTAGCTCTAGAACCTTCTACCTAACTACCAAGCTTACAAGGGAAGCTAAACTAAACCTAGCTTCTAAAGGAAGCTAATCTAAAGATCAAGGCTATAAAAGGGACCCTAAGCTTCTATTCTAAGGTTGTTGAATCTCTATCATCTCTTCCCACAAGTTGAGTGATACAACTTGTACCTCCAAACCCTAACCCTAATCCAATCACAAAGCCAAAGTTCAAGATCTTCGAGTTCAAACCAAGCAAGAAGCCTTCAATCCTTTAGAAGCGACGCCGGATTTCATCGGAGCAAGTGATCCAAGGAGATCCACGGCTCAAGGAGATGAGCGAAGCCGAAATCAACGATCAAGTTCTTTCCTCTTGTAGATCTTGAGAGAATTGTAACAAAATTGTTGATAAATAAAGGTGAAATTTCTATATCTTGCTTATCTTTCTATTTGAGCATTATGATTCGATCTAGATTCTTGAATGTGTTCTTTGTTATAATGCTCGAGTAAAACTCCGCTCGTGAAGGGGTCGAAAGAATCAATAAATGTTGATGATTAGATCTTGAAACGATTCTTAATTCCTATAAGTTTTGTAAATTCTTGTAAATCGAATGATCGACAATCTAGTTTTGAGCGAGATGCTTTCTTGATTATTTTCGCTCGTAACTAGAGATGAACGATCGGTAATTCGATTTACTAGAAGCTAGCTTTTGAATGAGATTCATCGAAAGGACAAAGGATGAGATGAAGAAACCCTAGTTTCTTTAAAAGATCCATAAACCTCGATAGATCGTCATCGATCTAGCATCAATTCATTAATGGATATGAAAACGTAATCACTAGTTTTCATCACTTCTATAGATTCGATCGATTCCTACGAGCCTCACTTCAATTCTTGAAACTTAAATCGATTGGATATCATCAATTCTTAATTCTTGATTTTAAATGTTTTCTTGATTTTAGATTTAGATCTAGATAATTCTTGAACTTCAATTTTATAAATCTTGAATTGAATTGTCTTTTCTCTTTTCTTTAATTTTCAATTCATCTAATTCGAATTCGAACGGATAACACTTTCCCTGTGGACGATCCGCACTCGCTAACGCGCTACATACGACACCGTTATTGATTGCGGTCAAAATTTTCTTTGATTGTGATTTCTATACATTTTCTATCAACACGAAAAAAGAATTCATCCAATCACCCCCTTGCTCCAAATGCCCCCATTTTCCTTCTGGTCATTTCTTAGGGTCACATCAGTCCATCTATATTGTTAGTTTATTCTAGAGTTGAGCCTATAAATACCAGAACAGATAATGAGCAAGGGATGCGTAAATTGTTTAGTTTTGTTCTAGTTTATTTTTGGTTTAGGCTTGAGGATTGTGTGAGCTTTACTTTGTCTCTTCTTCTTCTTCCTCTTGAAGCTTTCTCTTGAGAGCTTCATTATGGAGGTTGAACAAGTTACCAATATCTTGTACATCAACTTCAACTGTTAATATTATTATTATTGTTTTTGTTTACTTGTTTCTTTTCTTTTCTTGATTTTCTTTTCATTATGTGTAACTAGTTTATCTTTCCATTTCCAAAACATATCGCGTAACATGCAAAACGATTCCATTTCCAAAACATACGCGTTCGCGCGCGCGGTTGAATTCCCAATAAGTTTTCTGCGCCGTTGTGGAGCACAAATCATAAAATTCTGATATTCGCTGTAAAACATGAAACGAGTCCGTTTTGTTCACTTACCGTTTGTATGTCCAAGCTAGAGATATCAACACTAAAGACAAGGGTTAGCAAGCATACGACAACATCAAAAACACAAACTAGTGTGTGAAAGCAAATGATTTTAGTGTTGAGTTTGCTAAGTATTTGGGATAGTATATAGTATATGAAACCAAGAGATTTATCAATTCACTTAATCACAAAATACCATATCTAAACCTAGCAACCTTAACACTAAATTGATTTTAACTTAAACATTGAAATGGGGAAAGGGAGTGAATATGCTATATGAGGAGGTTACAAAGTAACCATGTTTTAAAATACCATACCACATCAATACATAAACAATCTTTAAGTTAGAATCATATATATAAGCACATTAAACATTAATAAGAGGAGAAGGAGGCAAAGCCTTTCATCTCATTTTCTCACCATTACCACAACCAAAGATAGATTAGTTACACATAATGAAAAGAAAAGAAAAAAACGAAAAGAAACAAGTAAACAAAAATAATAACAATAATATTAACACTTGAAGTTGAGGTACAAGATATTGGTAACTTTTTCAACCTCCATAATGAAGCTTTCAAGAGAAAGCTTCAAGAGGGAAGAATAAGAAGAGACCAAGTAAAGCTCTTACAACTCTCAACCCTACACCAAAAATAAACTAGAACAAAACTAAACAATATATGCATCCCTTGCTCAATATCTGTTCTGGTATTTATAGGCTCAACTCCAGAATAAACAAACAATATAGATGGACTGATGTGACCCTAAGAAATGACCAGAAGGAAAATGGTGGCATTTAGAGCAAGGGGGCCGGTGTCGCCGGATTATGTGGGGGGCCGCCGGTGTAAATCCGAGCGTAGAGGCTCGGGTTGGCATGGTGGATTTGTGTGCTCTCCATAACCACAATGGTGCTGCTTGATTTATCTGTTTAAGCCTGGTTTGCATTCAGAGATTTGGATGGAACATGACGCCATACATCACATCAAAACTTTTAGCATTTATTACCTATGTCTCCCATTTGCACAAGCCATCATTTGTGTATGCCATGGGCAGCCCCACCATGGTCCTTGCCAAAGAGTTGTGTGTACATTTGTATTGTCTTGGACCTAAATTGTGTGAACACATTTATTTGCAAAAGAACTCTTTGGATATCGGTCGGTTTCCTGTTCTGATTGCAGTGTTGGCTCCCAAGCATTATATCCGTGATATTGAGTGTGTTTCCAGTATTTAATCACGAATACCTGTAAACTGTAATTACTGAGCAGACACTGATTAATAGTACCGATATATAACAAAATAGATAATGAATGAGCGGTATTAAAATACAGTTTTCTGTGATGAACAATGGCTCCCACCGTTTTTATCAAATCTTCCTTCAAACCGTAAAATGTGAGATTAGCCGGGATTAATTACACCCTACAAGTTCGCCAATCGTTCGTCCAGGCAGGTATTGGTACTCCGAGGGAGTCTTCCCATGCTTTCGCATGGAACTAATTAAATAACCTCGTTGCCGCAGGGGCATAACCCCGTTAACACCTTTCTTAGACACCTAATTGATCGGCTAATTGTAAAGTGGAAAATTCTCCCAGGAGTAACTCTTACTCGCAGTGGGTATCGGGATCCAACTATCATATAGAAGGTATGCAATCTCATTGCAAATTTCAACACTTAAAATTCCCAATAATTGTTTTTACCACCAACGTTCTATGACCTTGACGAAGGCCAACAAACCATAGGCCGCTAGTCAAGTTCAACCCGTTCATTTCTTGATTGAATTAAACCCACCCGCAGGACCCTTGACGAAGACCAACAAAGTCGCACGACTACCCGAATCCAATCGCATCACATGCGGCAGATAAACACTAATCAGCTACCGCACACTACGCCTTGACGAAGGCCAACAAACGTAGCACGAATACTAAATAGTACTTATCTGAAATGACGGAGGGCTAAGGCTGGTTTTGAAGAAAACCTTTAACGTAATAAACTTGATATCGTTGTAGAATTTAGTGATTTGAAAAGGAGTGTCTTTTGTAGCTTTTGCTAGTTTCGCTAAAGAGGTCACTCCCTGTGATGGGATCTCGGCTCTTTCTTCATCGAATGTGGTGCAGGATATTCATCGAGGAATACCACTATGCTAAGGAAGAACTGGAGAAGCTATAAAAACAAAACCGAGTGGGTTGTAGCATTTGATAGTTTTGCTAAAGAGCTCACTCCCGGTGAAGGGGTCTCGGCTCTTTCCTCATCGAATGAGGTGTTGGATATTCATCGAGGAATACCACTATGCAAAGCAAGAACTAGAGCTACCTTTTTAAAATCTTTTGATTCTACAACATCTTTTGGTTTCTTTTCTTTTCATTAATCTTATTAATGAAGTCCCATCATTTATTTTTTCCTAAACATCACAGAAAATGAAATGAAAATAGAACGTACGCTTATATGATATATATATATATATATATATATATATCATATACATATAGCATTCGTCTCATGCAGTTATATGATCACATCACAGAACCAAGCAGCAGAAGTCAACATATGAAATATTGGATATACTCGGAGGTCCATGTTTTAAATTCAGCCAGTAATGAAAAACACAGATTCCACAGTCGTGATTAATAGCCAAACCCACATCCCTAGACCCCTAGGAGAGCGGCAAGAAACCCTGCCAATTCGAGTGTTAGGAAACACGGTCTCGACTCCTCGAGATGGTCTCCTACTGGACTCTAGAACCCGGTTACTTGTGCTCCCCGCCTTGGGTCTATCCTAGTGCGGAAAAGTAAATAATATACACCAATGGTGACATCATCCTCAACCCGGAAGTGTCCAAATAAAAGAATATTACATACAAATTTTACATGAATGAAAATTGTAAAACTCTCATCTCACATAAAACCCCCAGCTATTCATTCACGACGTCCAATATAACATATCACAGCAACACATAACATGACCTGTCATCAACGTAAGAAAATACGCGTATCCCAAATTCCGTTGACTTATAGCAACGAGATTTAGGATACCCCACATATTACACTTACGATCGCAGAAAATAAATGAAAAACTACAATAATTAGAATCCGCATTTCCTTAGACATCATAAACCCAGAATATCACATATGCCGAATTTCATGCCTAACCTATAAACCTTGCATTTTAGTCTCATATCGAAAACACTTTTCAATAACTTAGTCGGGTATTTCAACAAGATTCCTGACTACCCGATCGAATACTCGTCGGGAAATTTAGTAGATGGCTACACCCCCGATACCGTCGAATAAGTGCACTTAGGCGGAACACCGTGGCCGCGAGCACCCGAGTGGATGCTTTTGGAAACGGGGTTCTCCTAAAGTCACTTGGCCGGGGCTATGGGGCGTGGCTACCTAGTAAAGTTATCCGGCGAGTATTCGTGTACGATACGTGATTGCGACAGAGTTTCGATCTGAATCAAAACTTCGTGGCAATCGATCAATAATAACTAACATGCTAGATTTACAAACAAACTAGTTTTCACAAAAATAATTAAATGTGGATTCCAACTAGTGTATCACATATCAAACTTAAACTCGAAACGACGTTAAAATTGTGACTACGAAAAACTCCGATTAGCCCCAATAGAAAAGTTAACATCACATGAAAACTGGGCTAATCAAACATAACCTTGTTTTCCCAATCAGAGCAAAGCTCTGTTCAAATTCCGAGGTTTGAAACGAAGCAACGCTTTATGAAAAACGCTAGCATTAAATGCGCCAGCACTAAGAGTCAATGACTCTGAAACAATGAGAGCGCTAAGCGCCAGCAAGGATTACTTTCGCCTGTTTATAACAGTGTAAGTTCTATAGCGCATATGCGCCTGACAGAGGAAGAACAAAAGAATTAAAATAAGAGGAACACTTGACAGATAATGACAAAAAGGAACAAAATACTTAATTAAACATTTTATTGCAATGGAAATAGATCGCCAAATATAGGATCAAAAGTACAGGGATTTACAAACATATAGATAAAATTATCTAGTTCCCTCTCTGTCTTTTCCACCATGTCAAAGCGACGATCTTCGCGAGAAGTAGCTACCCATCGGTCAGCACCGCATTCACCAGCGAAAGCAAAGATCACGGCCCGATGAGCCCGTATTTGACTCAGCAACTGAACAGAGCAATCCCTCAGGGCTTTGGTGATCAAGTGCGCCTCGAAGAAGCACTTGATCTTTTTTTCAGCAGCATCGAGCATCGCTGGGGTCATCTCCGCCGGAGGAGGGGGAATATCAGCGAGCACAGACATGAGGATCATCCGAAACCAAATAGAGTTGGGAGGGAGAGGAGATCCTACACGAGTCAAGAGCTCATGCAGCGCTGTGTCGCATTGGTCATCCGTAAGAGCATGATTCACCAAGCGCGCGGCGAAGTGAGGAACAATGTCCTGAATGGGCACTTCCCATGGTTGTCGACGAGCATGTGGGCGGTTACAAGCCATAGTTAAGATGGTTCTCTGGAAATGAGAAAAGAAAGAAGCATTGCTTCAGATTATGAAGACTAGGCACAGAAAATTTTATGCATAAAGGAGCTATTTCCAAGATCCGTGAAATGTAAGCTCTGGGGAATATAAGCTTGACTTAAAAGGAAGGTGAAAAGCCACCTTCAACAATAAAAGCTGCGCTTCATAAAAGCGCCAGCGCCAAGCAGCGCCAGCGCCAAGCAGCGCCAGCGCCAAGCAGTCAAATACTTGGACCAGCGCACCACGTGCAAAGCACGTGTGTGCTAGCGCTAAGTGCGCTGCGCTCTGAGTAGCGCACCACGTGCAAAGCACGGGTGCGCTAGCGCTAAGTGCGTTGCACTCTCAGCAGCGCACCACGTGCAAAGCACGGGTGCGCTAGCGCTGAAACTAAAGGCTCCCCACCGTCAGATCTAAGATCCAATAATAATGATAAATCATTAATTAATCAGAATTAAATTCTGTTAAGGAAAGATTCCTCAAAATCTTTCCAAACAACAAGATTGTGATCTGTAAATCAGAGCACCGTTGGATCAATTATCCAATGGTGATTAAAAATCACCAAAATACAGAGTAATTCTGTATGGAAAAGATTTCCCAATCTTGTTGAAAACAAGAAGATTGTCTTCTGTAAATCAGAAGCCCTTGGATCAAAGATCCAACGGGGGAAACAACCCTAAATCAATTGGAGAAAAGATCTCCTTAACTGATTGAACAAATCAGCTTGCCCTATAAAAAGGCCCCAAGACTTCAAGTCTCAGATATACAGAAGCATAGAGAGGAACCCCCCATAAGCTTTGAGAGATCTCAGAAAGAAGAGCCAAGCTCTCAGAAAAAGAAGAGTTTCTTCATGGTAAAAGATGAACAGAGAGATGAAATCATCTCATAATTCACTTCTTTAAAGATCATAGATCTACAAGACTAAGCTCTTTTACAAAATGAAAAGAAGAACATAATTCTTCTCACAGATCATAGATCTACAGGACAAAGGGGGGGGGGGAATAAGTTAATTCTCTTAGTATCACAGATCCATAAAGGCAAAACCTTTCATCAAAAAAAGAGACTAAAACATCTCCTACAAAGTAAGAACTTCTGTTCTTAAAACCTTGAAACAAATCCTCTTAAAAAAATTGAGAATTTAATTCTCAGGGCGCAAACTGATCTAAGTTGCATAAAAAAAGAGCCTTAGCGCTCCAAATTTAAAAGAGCCTCCGTGCTTCACATCTAGCGCAAAGCGCTGCAGAGCCTAAGCGCTCCAAATATAGCGCACTGCGCTCTTTGATTGGCGCTCAGCGCCAAGCGCACCACGTGCCCTTCACGTGTGCGCCACTTAACAGTTAGCGCTTTGCGCTCTTGGACTAGCGCTTTGCGCTCATGGAATAGCGCTCAGCGCCAAGCGCACCACGTGCTTCTCACATGTGTGCCACTGAATAAATAGCTCTTTGCGCTCACAAATTAGCTCACTACGCTCATCATCTGGCGCTTGGCGCCAAGCGCACCACATGTCCCTCACGTGTGCGCTACTCGGCGGAAGCATACTGGGCTCTTTGACTGGCGTAAAGCGCCAAGCGCATCACGTGCTTCTCACGTGTGCGCTGATAGAATATAAATTGTTCCTTAATAAGCCCCAGACCTATGATGAATGCTCAGCATTCAACACAAGACAGAAATGTTAGTTATATGTATGCCCTAGAGGCCATTACTATACATAGGATGTATATTGTAGTGGATGCTTGGACATATATAGGGAGGACTTTCTTGCTCGACATGATAGTATGCTATCTGGTTGCTCTTTACCTTAACGTGTACACTGATTGTCTCTCTGTTACATGTTGGTAAAGCCCTTAGGATTTGTACTTGACTACCTGGACGATGATGCGGATCATACTAGTGGGGACATGGTAGTCCATAAGTACATCCTTCAAGGTCCCTAGTCGTGGGTGTATCGAGACGGGGCGTCGATATCCAGAGTAGACTAGCGTATACCTTCTCGACCCATACAGATGGGCGATGGATGATCCCATATCCATTGGTGTTTGACATCAGAGATGATATACGGGTGCTCAGTAGAGACTGGGTATACTGGACGGACTCGCCGAGAACTCCCAGATGGTATTATACCTTACGTCAGATGGCAGTTCTCTGGTGACACTGGTACAGGTTAGTCTGTAGACCCGAGATCGTCATAGAGTCTTGTGTGATTCCCACTGTGCTTTGATTTCCACCTTACCACGTCCAAGAGGGCATGCAAAACTGTGGTTTTTGGGTACAGTCCCGATTCACATGGAGGCAATGAGCGATAGGAGGGGATTCGTCTCTCCCGGTATACGGAGTTGATGTTGCGCTGTGTTCGATTGGCTATAACCAGAAATCCCTGGCCAGGGTTGCTGAGATTTACTGGTAAGTGTTATCAGTAGTATCTCGAACTGTTATAGACCACATATCGACACGACTTATCGAGCTACTGTGGTCTGACGTTTACAACCCCTAGGCAAGATATGCGACATATCAGACGATCAGACCGAACTGTACGGTAAGTGTTACTGGTTGGATTCACAGGAGTATGAGCGGGCTTGCTCGTTGATCTTCTGATCGCTCAATACCCGGGTGGCCGTTACGTTTAGCAGACCGCTTGCGGCTTGTAGGTGTTTGATATGATCATCACCTACTGCCGGCGTATTGACGAGTCTTTAGAGTCCTACACAGAGTTTTCCTGGCTCAAGCGAAACGAAATAGGAGCGCATATGTGATATGTGTGGGACCAAGAATAATACCAGTATGTGATACTGAATTCTATTTTCGCGATTTGTATCATCGGACGGTTATATGAGATATAGTTGGGTTACCGAATCAAATGTTGATTCGATAACTTGATGCACTTGATATTAGTCGGTTATATGCATTATGACCGGATCATTAAATCAAGTGTTGATTTAATGATTTAATGTATAATTATATATTTGATATATTACTTTACATTAACTAGTATTGGTTCACTTAAGATTATTTTTCTCACTAGATTGTGCACATTGTATATATGATATATGTTTGTGCACTAGTTTGTATCATGTTTGATGATACAAGCAAACTTGGGTGCGTGTATACTTTAAACCATGTTTAGGTTAATGGTTAGGGTTTTAACTTATTTATTTATTTTATTTATTTATTTTTAGCAAAAATAAAATGGTGGTTTTTCTTTGTTTTTTGCTTGAAGCTTCATGAAGCTTTTTAAGCATCTTTGAAAAGTCTAACCATTTTGTTTTATGCTTTAACCTAACCATCAACCTAAACCCTAGTTTATTCTCTACATGTGTTAACTCACCCATGGTTCCAAGATGATAAGCTTCACTTGATTTTCTATTATTCATTATTCATTCTTTTTCTTTCTTCTTCTTCTTCTTCATGAAGAAGAAAACCTTTGCTAGAAAATTTCAAGTGATGAAATCAAGTGAGAAATCCAAATCCAAAGTGAACGCACTTCCTATTTCTTCATCCTCTACCACTTGCCATGTTGTATGGGGTGTTACATGTTTCATGACCTAGTGAAGATGGAGCTTGAGTTAGAGTCGCCTCGACGTAGATCATCTTCGGCACCGAAGTCAACGACCTAGCCCGCTCATTTCTCCGATGAAACCAACGCTAGAGTCCAGGATCCCGATGATCGCAGCGGAGGGACATCATCACGGAGCTAAAGAAGTGGAGGACCGGATCTAGAAAGGTTGTAGTCCCTTTCACTTGTAGTTAAGTTGTTAACTTGCTTGTTTTTCGCCTTTACCTCTAGTTAACGATCTAGCATTAGGGTTCTTTGGCACATGGAAAATTTGATTTTGGCATGGTTGATCAGTTGTGGAACCTCATGGGTGTGCCTAGGAACCCTACAGTGGTATCAGAGCCTAGCTAGAGCTTTAGGCGAAGTGTAGACGAAGTTAGAAGTCCGATCGAACCCGAAACCCTGATCGAATACCCCTCTCTGTACATTTTTTGAAATCGTGGATTTTTGTGAATTAAAAATTGTCAAAAAATTCAGCAGGGTTTTCTAGAAGTTACTGTGCAATACGTGGCCCCACCCTGGCTTACGCGGCGGTTCCGCGGCCATTGTGGTGAATCTTGCCACGTGGTTTGCACAGTAATTCCTATCTGTAAGTGCTGTGTTTTCTGGGAATTTTTAACTTCTACTCAACAGTTGAGTTTTCTGGGTTGTATTGGAATTTAGTTAATTCGATCGGAAAGTTTAACTTTGTCTGTGTTTTTCCGGATATTTTAGAACATGTTAAAAGGTTCGACCGGATATGAATGACCCACGTTTTCCCCTGACGGGAAATTTCTAAGTGTTGGATCTTTCCGTTGTTTAAGAACATTCTAAGTAGTGCAAGTAACGCGATGGACCCTCTAGAAGACAACAAACCTTAACTAAATTATGTGACCGTCTTGAACTGCCTTTTGAACCTCAGGGTTTGGGGCAGTATGGCGTGCTACATGTGAGGCGTTGGCTTGACCCTTCTACGGCTGGACCGTTGGTACTGTGGTATGAAGTGGATGTTTTTTAAACTTATTTCATATGTTGAGCTTTTCGAGAAAGTCCATCGCAACATTTGAATGTGATATGATTGTTCGATCGAAAAGTTTAACATTTTATATTTATCTGGAATGTGATACAATAATTGGAATCAACAACATTTGAATGTTATAAACATAGCAGTTTAGTCTCAAATGATCGGTTGCCACGGAATTTTGATGCGATCAAAAGTCCATCGCAATCACGTAGCGTACGCGGATACTCGCCGGGTAAACTTAATATACAGCTACACCCCATAGCCCCGACCAAGTGATTGTAGGAGAACCCCGTCGCCGAAAGCATCCGTTCGGGTGCTCGCGGCAGCGGTGTTCCGCCTTGGTGCACTTCGTCGACGGCATCGGGGGTGCGGCCGTCTACTAAAGTTTGCGACGAGCATTCGATCAGAATGTCGGGAATCCTGTTGAATTGCCCGACTTGATATTGAAAAGAGTTTTCGATAATGAAACTAAAATGCGGGGTTTATAACTGTTAGGCATGCGATGTTTAAGGAGGTTGTGGATTCCAACTGTTGAAGTTTTACACTTTATTTTCTGCGACCGTAAGTGTAATATATGATATCGCCGGTTTCGTTGCTATATGTCAACGGCAATTGGGATGCGCACATTTACATACGTTGATGACATGAGATGTTATGTGTTGCTAGATATGTTATATTAGATCGTCGCGTTCTGAATAGCCGGGGTTTTTTATATGAAATGAGTGTTTTTCTTTTTCATTCATGTAAAAACTTGTATGTAATATTCTTTTAATGGGGCACTTCCAGGTTGCGGAAGATGTCACCGTTGATGTATATTATTTACTTTTCCGCATTAGGATAGACCCACGAAGGGGAGCACAAGTAACCGGGTTCTAGGGTCCAGTGGGATACCATCTCGAGGAGTCGAGTCCTGGTCTCCTAACTCTACAATTGGTAGGGTTGCTTGCCGCTCTCGTAGGGGTCTAGGGGTGTGGGTTTGGCTATTCATCGCGACCGTGGAATCCATGTTTTATAGAGGCTCAAAATAAAACACGGACGTCCTAGTATATCCAATGTTTCATATGTTTCTTCTGCTGCGATATCTGGATGTGATCATTTGATGTTCTGTGATAAATACTGTATGTAGTATATATGATATATTATATAGACGTTACTTATGTTTTACATCCGCGCTAGCCCTGCCCTGCTCTGCCGTTAGTTACCTAACCTAACGGTGCACGAGAGGACATCGAGGCGAATGCGGATGGCATAAGTGTATGTCGTATTTATCTGTGATGTTTAAGTGACTTAAATGATGGGACTTCATTAATATGATTAATGAAAGAAAAAGAAAGCTAAAAGATGTTGTGGAATCGAATTTTCAAAAACAGGTAGCTACAGTTCTTGCTTTGCATCACGGTGTTCCTTGTAGAACATCCTGTACCTTATTCAATGAGGAAAGGGCCGAGATCCCTTCACCGGGAGTGAGCCCTTTAGCAATAACTGGCAGATGCTACAACCCTCGGTTTGTCTTTTGATTGCTTCTATAGTTCTTGCTTTGCATAGTGATATATATGATATATCCTGCACCTCATTCGACGAGGAAAGGGCCGACGATCCCTTCACCGGGAGTGACCCCTTTAGCAAAACTAGAAAAGCCTAAAAAACACTCCATTTTAAAATCATTTCATTCTACAACGATATCAAGTTCATTACGCAATAGGTTTTCAGAAAAACCTGTCGTAGCCCTCCGTCATTTCAGACAAGTCCTGCTTAGTATTCGTGCTGCGTTTGTTGACCTTGTCAAGGCGCAGTGTGCGGTAGCTGACCAGTATTTATCTGCTTATGCATATGATGCAGATTGGATTAGGGTAGTTGTACGGCCTTGTTGACCTTGTCAAGGGTCGTGCTAGTGGGTTTAATTCAATCAAGAAATGACGGGTTGAACTTGACTTACGGTCTATGGTTTGTTGACCTTGTCAAGGTCAAAGATCGTTTGGGGCAAAATATTATCGGGAATTTCAAGTGTTGAAATTTGCAATGAGATTGCATACCTTCTATGAGATAGTTGGATCCCGATACCCGCTGCGAGTAATTGTTACTCCTGGGAGAGTTTTACACATTACAATTAGCCGATCAAGTAGGTGTCTAGAAATGTCAACGAGGTTACGCCTCTGGGAAAACGAGGTTTATTTTAATTAGGTCCGTGCGAAAGCACGGGGCACCTCCCTCAAAGTACCGACACTGGCCTGGCTGAAAGATTGGCGAACTTGTAGCGTGTAATTAATCCCGGCTAGTCTTTCCTTTTAGAGTTTGAAGGAAGATTTGATAAAAACAGTGGGAGCCATCCTGATTAGATAAAATAATAACCAATCTGATCTTGCAAGAGCGCACGCAGAGTGTTTTCTTCTCTCTCTCTCTAGGTAGTGACCATATCACGGCTTAATCAAGATAATAATACGGATGAATTGACCGAACCCGTTTGTTATACTGCGCTGGGGAACGTTGGTCCCGCTCCAACTTATAAATGTTATAAGACAGAGCAGGAATTTGGAGAATACCAGATTTCCCGTGCCGCCCAAACGAAGAAAGTGCATACTGATGCATCTTCTTTGGGTATGTTCATTACAGAGAACTGTTTCTCAGTATCCTTTACGTCCTGGGTATGTGATACTGGATCAGGATCACGCATATGTAATCTGTTACATGGGCTACAGACAGGTAGAGAACTGAGAACGGGTGATAAGTTTCAAGAGATAGAAAACGGTGCAAGTGTTGCAGCCAAGTCTGTTGGTCACTGTCACCCTGTATTACCAGAATACATTGATTCTGAACGAATGTCATTAGATACCGAACCTGATATACAAAATCATATCAGTTTCTTTATTAGTAAAGAAATGATAAAATTTTGTATTGTTGGATAATGTTTTGAACATTTTCTATATCAAAAGTTGATCGGTTCAGGCACGTTATCAAAAAGCATTGACGTTCTAAATCAAACTACAGTTCTTAGTATACAGAACACACACAAGAGGAAGAGTTCAGAAATGAACGAATCCTTCTTGAGGTATTGTAGACTAGGTCATATCAATGCGACCCGACTAGCTCAAGTTACATTAAGATGCATATTTAAATCAGTTTGAATTTACATTTTGTGAAACTTGCCAGTCATGTCACAGAAACAAGATGACCATAGCTCCGTTTACTGGAAACAGAGAAAGAGTTAGTGAACTTTTGGGATAATACATGTTGATGTATGAAGGTCCCCTGTTTAAACATGCCAAGACCGGTTCTTTGTATTTCATTACATTCTCTGATGATCTCTCAAGATTCAGACATATGTTCCTGTTGAAACACAAGTCCGAACCATTTGAGATATTCACAGAATATGAGTTAGAAGTAGAGAACCAAAACGGGTATAAGTATTATGTCATTTGATGTGATCAGGGAAGAGAATACTTGAGCATGGGATTCCTGGATTATTCTAAAGGAGAATAAGATTCTCTCTCAGCATTACTCCTCCGTATACACCACAGCACGTCGGTGTATCGGGGAGGAGCAATCACACCCTATATGATAAGGTGTGCTCTATGATGAGTACTACTGAGTTACCTATTTCCTTTTAGGGAGTTATGCACTTGTGAAGTTGCATACCTATTGAATAGGGTTCTGATCAAATCAGTTGCCTACCAATTCATATAAGATATGGAAAGGGAAGAGCCCATCTCTTAAGTTAGTTAAGATTTGGGGTTGTCCGGCCTATGTCTAAAAGCAAAATCCGGACAAGCACGAGGCAAAGTCTGATCTGTGGAAGTTTGTTGGATATCCTAAGCATTAGCAAGGGAATATCTTCTACCAAACCGAGGAACAAAAATGTTTTGTTTCTCAATATGCCACCTTTGTGAAGGGGAATTTCTTGAGAAGAAATTAGTGGTCATAAGGTAGAACTGGAAAGAGTTCCGGCTATACAAACTGCAGCTGATGATATGGTAGAATCAAAGGATTCAATAGTAACCAACGAACCTCAGCCTCTCCGCCGATCTAGTAGGGTTCCTCACCCACCTGAGAGTTACTTTGGTTTCTCTATGACAGTGGAAGAGAGGATTGCATCATGAGATGATGACCCAACTAGTTTCGACCAGGCCATCAGGAGTAGGACACTGTAAGAATGGCTGGATGCTTAGCGATCTGAGATGGAATCCTTATACACCAACAAAGTATGGACTTTGGTTGCTTTATCTGAAGGGTTAAATCCCCATCAGGAGCAAGTATATCATGAGAAGATTACTCGGTGTACATGGAAAAGTTGAGACTTTCAAAGCTAGACTTGTCAAAGGTTTGCATCATAGACCAATTGTGGCTAATGATGAAACCTTTTTCAAGGCCCTATGCTTAAGCCCATCCGGATCCTACTTGCCATTGCTACATACTATGACTACGATATCTGGTGGTTGGGTGCCATGACTGCTTTTCTAAATAATGATTTAGAAGAGAACGTCTATAAGAACACAGCCAGAGGGCTTGTAGACAGTGAGAGCAGCGGAAACGTGTGCAAGTTGCTCTACAAATTAAAGCAGGCATCGCGGAGTTGGAACATCTGTTTTGATGAGTTAGTCAAAGAGTTTGACATCATCAAAATGGTAGATGAACCTTGTATATACAAAAAGATAGTAGGGAGTATGGTGGTGATCCTCGTAGAGTACGTGGATGACATACCCTTGATAGGGAAAGAGTTTCCTATGCTACGCTCGGTCAATCTCCGCTTATCACAGGTATTCTCCATATAGGATCAGAGTGATACCTCCTAAATCCGGTGTTTTGATCTATGAGATAGATCTAATTGGATGTTAGGATACTCACTAGTTGTAGTGAGAATGTATCAATCGATCCTGGGGAGAATCACTGGAAAGGTTCCAGGGTGATAAGGACGACTGAATGTCAGTTGCAGGCATTGTCTTTACCCTTAGTGGAGGGACGGTATGTTGGAAGAGTTCCAAGCTAGATACCGTGACATACTAGACGATTAAAGGCAAGATACATCGTTACCAAAGATACTACCAAAGAGGAAGTCTGGGTGTATATTTGTTCATGAGATGAACTTCGTTCCTGCCATTGTGTGACAATGGAGTTGTGGCTTATGCCTAGGAACGCCAATCCCATCAGTGATCCAGACATATTCTAAGGCAGTATCACCTGATCATGGAGATGGTTGATCTTCAGGGGATCGAGGTTAGGAGAGTAGACTCAGAGGACAACACGGCGGATCCACTCATAAAGTCCTTTTCCCAGAGAGAGACTATTATGGGATGGTTGAGTATGAGATACTACAACCACTTCTATCAGATGGCCCTAGTGCAAGTGGGAGATTGTTAATTATATGTATGCCCTAGAGGCCATTACTATACATAGGATGTATATTGTAGTGGATGCTTGGACATATATAGGGAGGACTTTCTTGCTCGAAATGATAGTATGCTATCTGGTTGCTCTTTACCTTAACGTGTACACTGATTGTCTTTCTGTTACATGTTGGTAAAGCCCTTAGGATGTGTACTTGACTACCTGGACTATGATGCGGATCATACTAGTAGGGACATAGTAGTCCATAAGTACATCCTTCAAGGTCCCTAGTCGTGGGTGTATTGAGACGGGGCATCGATATACCAGAGTAGACTAGCGTATACCTTCTCGACCCATACAGATGGGCGATGGATGATCCCATATCCATTGGTGTTTGACATCAGAGATGATATACGGGTGCTCAGTGGAGACTGGGTACACTGGACGGACTCGCCGAGAACTCCCAGATGGTATTATACCTTACGTCAGATGGCAGTTCTCTGGTGACACTGGTACAGGTTAGTCTGTAGACCCGAGATCGTCATAGAGTCTTTTGTGATTCCCACTATGCTTTGATTTCCACCTTACCACGTCTAAGAGGGCATGCAAAACGGTGGTTTTTGGGTAAAGTCCCGATTCATATGGAGGCAATGAGCGATAGGAGGGGATTCGTCTCTCCCGGTATAGGGAGTTGATGTTGCGCTGTGTTCGATTGGCTATAACCGGAAATCCCTGGCCAGGGTTACTGAGATTTACTGGTAAGTGTTATCAGTAGTATCTCGAACTGTTATAGACCATATATCGACACGACTTATTGAGCTACTGGGGTCTGACGTTTACCACCCATACGCAAGATATGCGACATATCAGACGATCAGACCGGACTGTACGGTAAGTGTTACTGGTTGGATTCACAGGAGTATGAGCGGGCTTGCTCGTTGATCTTCTGATCGCTCAATACCCGGGTGGCCGTTACGTTTAGCAGACCGCTTGCGGCTTATGGGTGTTTGATATGATCATCACCTACTGCCGGCGTATTGACGAGTCTTTAGAGTCCTACACAGAGGTTTCCTGGCTCAAGCGAGTCGAAATAGGAGCGCATATGAGATATGTGCGGGACCGAGAATAGTACCAGTATGTGATTCTAAATTCTATTCTCGCGATTTGTATCATCGGACGGTTATATGAGATATAGCCCGGTTACCGAATCAAATGTTGATTCGATAACTTGATGCACTTGATATTAGTCGGTTATATGCATTATGACCGGATCATTAAATCAAGTGTTGATTTAATGATTTAATGTATAATTATATATTTGATATATTACTTTACATTAACTAGTATTGGTTCACTTAAGATTATTTTTCTCACTAGATTGTGCACATTGTATATATGATATATGTTTGTGCACTAGTTTGTATCATGTTTGATGATACATTCAAACTTGGGTGTGTGTATGCTTTAAACCATGTTTAGGTTAATGGTTAGGGTTTTAACTTATTTATTTATTTTTATCAAAAAAAAATGGTGGTTTTTCTTTGTTTTATGCTTGAAGCTTCTTGAAGCTTTTTAAGCATCTTTGAAAAGTCTTACCATTTTGTTTTATGCTTTAACCTAACCATCAACCTAAACCCTAGTTTATTCTCTACATGTGTTAACTCACCCATGGTTGCAAGATGATAAGCTTCACTTGATTTTCTATTATTCATTATTCATTCTTTTTCTTTCTTCTTCTTCTTCTTCATGAAGAAGAAAACCTTTGCTCGAAAATTTCAAGTGATGAAATTAAGTGAGAAATCCAAATCCAAAGTGAACCCACTTCCTATTTCTTCATCCTCTACCACTTGCCATGTTGTATGGGGTGTTTTCTTTACAAGTTTCATGACCTAGTGAAGATGGAGCTTGAGTTAGAGTCGCCTCGACGTAGATCATCTTCGGCACCAAAGTCAACGACCTAGCCCGCTCATTTCTCCGATGAAACCAACGCTAGAGTCCAGGATCCCGATGATCGCAACGGAGGGACATCATCATGGAGCTAAAGAAGTGGAGGACCGGATCTACAAAGGTGGTAGTCCCTTTCACTTGTAGTTAAGTTGTTAACTTGCTTGTTTTTCGCCTTTACCTCTAGTTAACGATCTAGCATTAGGGTTCTTTGGCACATGGAAAATTTGATTTTGGCATGGTTGATCAGTTGTGGAACCTCATGGGTATTCCTAGGAACCCTATAAGAAATACTGTCAGAATCCAAATCAATGCTCAGCATTGCTAAAAAGGCCAAGCCCAAATAAGTGCTCAACAACCCAAAATAAAATGTTAAACATTTTAACTTGATTGGACATAGCCCAAGATTGGCCATAAGTCCTCAACTCAGATTAATTAAGCCCATATGCTCATAAATCTAAGATCTTAGTCCCAATTGGACTACAGATCTCTCAACCAAAATTGGTTCAAGGGTACATCTCTGAACCCCTCTGATATATGTCGTTGTAATCCTTCAACGTCTTCAGAGAGGTGACGGGTCCCGACAACCATACATTTCATAGACTATGATGTCCTTAACCTCGGACTGGGGGTCCCTTTAAACCCACGGACTATGATGTCCTTAGCCTCGGACTGTGGGGTCCCTTTAAACCCACTGACTATGATGTCCTTAACCTTGGACTGTAATGTCCTTAAACTAACGTTGGACCGTAATGTTCTTAAACTAACTATGGACCGCAACATCCTTAAACTAAACAATAGAGTCCAAATGCTCTTTTGTCGGATCTAAACGATCCCGTTAAGTTGATCTTAGTCTGAAATTAGACTAACGTATCCTTAACAAACGTTTAAGTTGATCTTAGTCTCAAATGAGACTAACGTATCCTTAAACCAAACCCCAAACCCAAATCTAAGAAGATACGGATTTGGACTAATCCACACCCTATGGGCGACAACATAATTTAGTTTCTGTATACAATCCACGGGCAACCAAAAATAAAATAAACACACACAACACGAAATGACATCTGGAGAAAGAGAAAGTGGTTACCGTGATGCGGTAGCGTAATTAACTGCAGGGGCATGCGCCTGCATGGAAGAACGTCCCCACAATCAAAAACCTCTCAAATGAGGGGGAATCCGACGAAGTCAGCTACATCGGCCGCATCCGTTTAAACCTTCGATACATGGTGTCATAAATCAACTTGGCATCTTCGGAGAGGTGGACGGATAGCACCAATTAGCATCTGCCCCGAATTCAGGCAAGACGGACCTATGCGGTCGCGTCTCCAAGTTCAGAGGGGAACAAACCTAAAACCCTAGAACTATGCAAACATAACACAAACGAAAACTCGTGGCAAAAAGCTATAAGAAAACCGGCCAGGCCGGTTTTTTTCATTTTCTCGCCGGCCAAAATAACTTTGTTTTGCCTTTTTTCTCTCTGGTTTTCTAGTTATTTCACATGTAACATTCTGCACTTGTCTAAAAAAATTTTACTGTTCATTTCAAAATCGATGGAAACTTGGTTTTATGGTTTGCAGTTTAGGGGTTGTTTCGTTTTTATGTTTCTATTAACATCGTTTAAACTTCTAGCCTTGGATCTGATACCATGAAAGTGTATGTTAGCTCCACCACTGGGTTTGACTAGCATCAAGCATGTCGTTTTTTAAAAATTAGGGATGCTAAAATACACTAACCAAGATCTTAAACTAGATGATTGGGGTTTAACTATGATATCATAAAAACTAGCTAAGTGAACGAAACTAAAACCTTTGTAGATCGTGTCATTCTCTTCTCAAGCTCCGGGTTGTAGTCCCTACGACTCATCGAAGCTCCACTTAAAGATGGTACAAGCTCCATTCGTGATCTTCGTGCTAAAGACGATCCACCCAAAGTCCCTCTAGCTCAAGCTACCTCTTCACTAAACTATCTTTAGTGAAAGAAACACACTACACATGATTGCTAATCAAGTGTAGGATAGTGAAGTGGGGTTGTGTTTGCTCACTACGATTTGTTCAAAGCTCTATGGTTCATATCACATGTGAGTGTTAGAGCTTTGAGGCATGAGGAAGAAGAAGAAGAAAAATGTAGAGAGCAAAGAATAATGAGCTCTAGAAAGTGGCTAAGTGTTGAATGGCTCATTCATTCCCTCCTCACTATTGAAGCAAGGATTAAAAAATCCAACTATGCTTCAATAGTGATGGCAAATGAATAAAAAAAAAAAATTGGGCAAAGCCATGCTTCACTCATGCCCTCAAAAGTCTCCCCATTTTTCTTTTCATTTTCTATTTTCTAAACATAGAAAATCCATTCCATGCTTCATTTTATTATATATATATATATATATATTATGAAGAATAATTAGTGAGCGAATAATATTAGTTAATATATAATTATATCAAATATAATATATATCAAATTACAAATCAACACTTGATTTAATAATCCGGTTATATCACATATGACCGACTAATATCGTTTATCAGTATATCACATTATCAAATCAACACTCGATTCAATAATCCGGTTATATCACAAATAACCTAACCGATAACAAATAACCGCCAGATTAGAATACGGTATCACATACTCGTATTTAATCTGGCCCCCGCACATATCAGCATATGAGGCCTACTTCGTTTTGCTTGAACCAGGAAACTTCTGTGTGGGACTCTAAAGACTCTTCAATACGCCAACAGTAGGCGATGATCACATCAATCACCCACAAGCCGTCAGCGGTACTAGCTAGACGTAACGGCTACCCAGGTATTGAGCGATTAAAAGATCGACAAGCAAGCTTGTCCAAACTCCCATGAAGCCTATATGTAACACTTACTGTACAGTCTGGTCTCTTCGTCTGATATGTCGCATATCGAGTCTTGGGGTGGTAACGTCAGACCACAGTAACTTGATAAGTCATGCCGATGTAAGGCGTATAATGGTTCGAGAAACTACAGATAATACTTAGCAGTAAATCTCATCAACAGCCCTGGTAAGGGACTTACTGTTATAGCCAATCAAGCATAGCGCAATATCAACTCCCAATCCCGGGAGAGAAGAAACCCCTCCTATCGCTCATTGCCTTCATGTGACTCGGGACTGTACCTAAAATCCACCTATTTGCACAACTCCTTTGAGCCGTGGTAGGGAGGAAATCAAAGCACACAAGACTCTATTACGATCTCAGATCTACAGACTAACTTGTACCAGTGTCACCAGAGAACTGCTATCTGACGATAGGTATAGTACCAACTAGGAGTTCTCGGCGAGTCTTGTTTGGTGTACCCATTCTTTAATTAGCACCTGTGTGTTAGTGATGTATGCCCTAATGGCCATTATTGTATCATACTGCTTTGTATATTACATAATGGAAGCTTGGGAAATTCACAGTTGTATTGACAGTCTTGCTCAAAATGGTGGTATGCTACTTGGTTTGTTTCTATTTCAATATGTGCATGTGTTTCTTTTAGCATATCGCTTATACATATTAGTAGAGCCCTTAGGATCTTTGCTTGATTACCAGCGTTATGATGGCAGTCACACTAGTGGGGGCTAGGTAATCTACAAGCACATCCTCATACAGGTCCCTAGTCATAGGATTATCGAGACGGGGCATCGATACTCCGGAGTAGACTAGTGTATACGCTTCTCATCCCAGCAGGGGAGATGGTCTGTCCCACATCCATTAGTACGTCGTACTGGAGATAGTATGCAGGTGCTCATTAGGTTATGAGTACACTGGACAGGACTCGTCGGGAACTGCTGGTGGGTACTATACCTATCGTCGGGTAGTAGTTCCTAGGTGACATGAGTACAGCTTAGTCCGTCGACTTGATGCTGCTACTCCACCTCGAGTGTGTTGTTAGTTATATGTATGCACTAGAGGCCATTACTGTACATATGATGTATATTGCAATGGATGCTTGGACATATATAGGGAGGACTTTCTTGCTCGACATGATAATATGCTATCTGGTTGTACTTTATCGTAACATGTACTCTGATTGTCTCTATGTTACATGTTGATAAAGCCCTTAGGATATGTACTCGACTACTGGGACTATGATGAGATCATACTAGTGGGGCCACGGTAGTCGACAAGTACATCCTATAACTGTTCCTAGTCGAGGGTGTATCGAGATAGGGCATCGATACACCAGAGTAGATTAGCGTATACGCATCTTGACCCATATGATGGGTGATGGATGATCCCATATCCATCGGTTTTTGACATCAAAGATGTTGTACGGGTGCTCAGTAGAGACTGGGTACACTGGACGGACTCACTGAGAACTCCCAGATGGTATTATCCCTCACGTCAGATGGCAGTTATCCGGTGACACTGGTACAGGTTAGTCTGTAGGCCCGAGATCGTCATAGAGTCTTATGTGATTCCCACTGTACTTTGATTTCCATCATACCACGTCCAAGAGGGCGTGCAAAAAGGTGGCTTTTTGGTACAGACCAGAATCACATGGAGGCAATGAGCGATAGGAGGGGATTCGTCTCTCCCGGTATAGGGAGTTGATGTTGTGCTGTGTTCGATTGGTTATAACTGGAAATCCCTGGCCAGGGTTGCTGAGATTTACTGGTAAGTGTTATCAGTAGTTTCTCGAACTGTTATAGACCTAATATCGACACGACTTATCAAGCTACTGGGGTCTGACGTATACCACCCCTAGGCGAGATATGCGACATATCAGACGACGAGACCGGACTGTACGGGAGTGTTACTGATTAGATTCGCAGGAGGATGTATAGGCTTTCTTGTTGATCTACTGATTGCTCAAAACTTTGGTGGCTGTTACGTTTAGCTGACCGCTTGCAGCTTGTGGGTGTTTGATATGATCATCACCGACTGCAGGCGTATTGACGATTCCTTAATGTCCTACACAGAGGTTTCTTGGCTCAGGCAAAACGGAGTAGGAGCACATATGTTATATGTACGGGACCGAGAACAATACGTGTATGTGATACCGTATTAGATTCTCGCGATATGAGATATCGGCCGGGTATATGTGATATAGCCGGGTCATCGGATCAAGTGTTGATTCGATGAATAGATTCGGATTATATTAGTCGGTTATTTGTGAAATAGCCGGATTATCGGATCAAGTGTTGATTCGATAATTTAATGTATAATTATATATTTGATATATTAAATTACATTAACTGATATAAGCACACTAAAAGATTCTTTTTCTCATTCGGGTAATACATTGATATATATGCGATATATGTTAATTGTATTATTTTATTTTGTTACAATAAATATTATATATATGATATATAATATTGTAACATGATATGGCTATTAATGCAACTTGTTTTGTGGAGTTTAATTGAGGTTAGGGTTTGGATTAGGGTTAAATCTTCATGAACCTTTCAAGAAGCTTCTTGATGCTTTGACTTTAACTTGGATATTTTGTGATATTTTGTGATATTTGCTTAACCCAACCCAACCCTTTAACCCTAGTTATGTCTCTACAATGGTTAGCCTTCTCATTATCTACTATGGTTGCATTTCTAACCACACACTAGAGTTTCATTATTCATCACAAAAGGATTCTTCTTCTTCTTCCTTGAGTTCTTGATGGAAAAGCTTACTAGCTTTTTCATAAGTGATGAAAATGAGTGAGTTAATGAAAACAAATGAGAGCTAAAATCCTACTTCATTATCCTAATCTATCCTAGCCATTTAGATTAGGGTGTTCACTTCATTTAGTGAGTGAAAGCTTGTGTTAAAGAAACTTCATGGTAGATCATCTTAGTTATCGAAGATCGGAAGCAAGCTTGCATCTTTCTCTTCGTGGAGCTTTTCGAGAGTCCGGATACTCGATGATTGCAGCGAAGGGACTTCAACACGGAGTTTTAGAAGTGATGGACCAGACTACAAAGGTTGTAATCCCAAACTCTTATATGTTAAAGTGTATAACATGCTTTGTTTTGCCTAATCTCTAGTTTAAAGATCTTGGTTAGGGTTGTTCGGCACGTCTAAATTTTAAATCGGGCATGGTTGATGCCTTATAGACCCTTGTGCGTGTTCCTTGTAACCCTATAGTGGTATCATAGCCAAGTTAGAGCTTTAGGCGAAGTCTAGGCGAAGTCTAAAATCCGATCGAACTCCGAATACCCGTAAAACCCTAATTTCTGGAAATTTTTCAAAACTGTTGATTTTTTCATATTAATAATACTCAAAAAAATCAGCAGGGAAATTCTATGGACAACTGTGAAAAACGACCCTCTAATTCCACCAATGCGCCACAGAACCGCGGCAAAGACATGCTTGTGCGGCGGTTCCGCGGCTGAACAGTGGACTTAGGGTTTCAATTTTCTACAGTTACGTCCGTATGTGTTTCCTGATGCTTCTGGGAATTTTTAATTCTTACTCAAGTGTTGTGTTTTCTGGCTTGTATTGGGAACTCGTTGATTCTATCGGATAATTTAATTTCGTTTAAGTTTTTTCCGGATAATTTTAGAACGTGTTAAAAAGTTCTAACGGATATCAATAACTCACTTTTTCCCCTGTTGGAAATTTTTTCAAAAGTTGGATTTTTTCTCGAGTTTGAAACTTCCGGAAAATCGTGCAAGTAACGAGGTGGACCCTCTAGAAGAACACAAAGCTTAACTCGATTATGTGACCGTCTGAACTGCCTCTAAACCTTAAGGTTTGGGGCAGTACGGCGTTGCCACATGTGAGGCGTTGGCTTGACCCTACTACGGCTGGACCATTGGTACTATGGCATGTGATGGATATTTTTTTTGAACTCCGCTCAAGTGTTGAGCTATTTGGGACATCTTGGGTGTTTGATTATTCGATCGGAAAGTTTAACAATGTCTTTTTATCTGGAATGTGATATAATATTTGGAATCCACAAGTAGTTATGAGATAACTAATTTGAATGTTATAAATCTAGCAGTTTAGTCTCAGATGATCGGTAGCCATGGGATTTTGATGCGATCAAAAGTCCATCGCAATCACGTAGCGTACGCGGATACTCGCCGGGTAAACTTAATAGATAGCCACGTCCCATTGCCCCGACCAAATGACTGTATGAGAACCCCATTGCCAAAAGCATCCGTTCGGGTGCTCGCGGCAGCTGTGTTCCGCCTTAGTTCACTTCGTCGACGGCATCCGGGGGTGCGGCCGTCTACTAAAGTTTGCGACGAGCATTCGATCAGCATGTCGGCAATCTTGTTGAATTGGCCAACTAGATATTGAAAAGTGCTTTCGGGATTGATACTAAAATGCGGGGTTTATAATTGTTAAGCATGCGATGTCTAAGGAATTCATTTGGTTAGGCATGCGATGTCTAAGGAGGTTGCGGATTCCAGCTGTTGTGGTTTTGCATTTTCTTTTCTGTGACCGTAAGCGTAGTATGTGGTGTATCGCCGGCTTCGTTGCTATACATCAACGACAATCGGGATACGAATACTTGCTTACGTTGATGATATGAGATATTATGTGTTGCTGTGATATGTTATATTGGATCGTCGCGTTCTGAATAGCCGGGGTTTTATGTGAGATGAGAGTTTTTTCTTTTTCATTCATGTAAAATTCATTTGTATGTAATATTCTTTTATTGGGGCACTTCCGGGCTGAGGATGATGTCACTATTGTATATTATTTACTTTTTCGCATTAGGTAGACCCAAGACGGGGAGCACAAGCAACCGAGTTCTATGGTCCAGTAGGAGTCCATCTCGAGGAGTCGAGACTGGGTCTCCTAACCCTAGAATTGGCAGTGTTGCTTGCCGCTCTCGTAGGGTCTAGGGATATGGGTTTGGCTATTCATCGCGACCGTGGAATCCGTGTTTTATACAGGCTCGTACTAAAACACAAACCTCCTAGTATATCCAATATTTCATATATGTTTCTTCTGCTGCAATGTTCTGTGATGAGATTATATTACTGCCTGAGACGAATGTTTATATTATATATATGAGATATATGTTATATTGCAGATTTCGTTTCAAAAGTGATGCTTGTGAAGCATAATAAAAATGGGACTTCATTAATGAGATTAATGAAACTAAAAGAAACCTAAAGATGTTGTAGAAACTTGTTTGAAAACTGGTAGCTCTAGTTCTTGCTTTGCATAGCGGTGTTCCTTGTAGAACATCCAGCACCTTATTCGATAAGGAATGAGCCGAGATCCCTTCACCGGAAGTGACCTCTTTAGCGAAACTAGCAGATGCTACACATTCGGTTTGTCTTTTGATTATTTTTGCTTTGCATAGTGATATTTGTGAAATATCCTGCACCTTATTCGATGAGGAAAGAGCCGATGATCCCTTCACCACGAGTGACCTCTTTAGCAAAACTAGAAAAGGCCTAAAAACATTCCATTTAAAATCACTCGATTCTACAACGATATCAAGTTCATTACGCTCATGGTTTTCTGAAAAACCTGCGTAGCCCTCCGTCATTTCAGATAAAGACTGTTTAGTATACATGCTATGTTTGTTGGCCTGCGTCACGGCGTAGTGTGCGGTAACAAACTAGTACTTATCTGTAGCATATGATGCGATTGGATTTGGGTAGTCGTGCGACTTTGTTGGCCTGCGTCAAGGGTCGTGCGGGTTGGTTTAATTCAATCAGGAATTGTACGGATTGAACTTGACTAGCGGATTATAGTTTGTTGGCCTGCGTCAAGGTCATAAGACGCTAGGGGTAAAATATTATTGGGAATTTCAAGTGTTGAAATTTGCAATGAGATTGCATACCTTCTATGAGATAGTTGGATCCCGATACCCGCTGCGAGTAAGAGTTACTCCTGAGAGAGTTTTTCACATTACAATTAGCCGATCAAGTAGGTGTCTAGAAAGGTGTTAACGGGGTTACGCTTCTGGGAAAACGAGGTTTACTTTAATTAGGTCCGTGCGAAAGCGCGGGGAACCTCCCTCAAAGTACCGGCACTGGCCTGGCAGAAAGATTGGCGAACTTGTAGAGTGTAATTAATCCCGGCTAGTCTTTCCTTTTAGGGTTTGAAGGAAGATTTGACTAAAACAGTGGGAGACATCCTAATTAGATAAATTGATAACCAATCTAATCTTGTAAAAGCGCACGCTGAGTGTTTTCTTCTTTCTCTCTCCTGGTTACGACTATGTCATGCCTTAATCAAGATAATAATACGGATGTATTGACCGAACCAGCTTGTTATACTGTGCTAGGGAACGTTGGTCCCGCTCCAATTTATAATTGTTATAAGACAGAGCAGGAAATAGGGGATTACCAGAAATCCCGTGCTACCCAAACGAAGAAAGTGCTTGCTGATGCATCTTCTTCGGGTGTGTTCATTACACAGAACTGTTTCTCAATATCCTTTACATCCTTGGTATATGATACCGGATCAGGATACCGTAAATGTAATTTGTTACATGGGCTACAGATAGGTAGAGAACTGAGAACGGGTGATAGATTTCATGAGATACAAAAGGTGCAAGTGTTGCAGCCAAGTCTGTTGGTAGCTATCACCCTGTATTACCAGAATACATTGATTCTGAATGAATGTTATTAGATACCGAACCTGATATACAACATCATATCAGTCTCTTTATTAGTAAAGAAGGATATAATTTTGTATTGTTGGATAATGTTTTGAAGATTTCCTATATCAAGAGTTGATCGGTTCAGGCACGTTATCTAAAAGCATAGACGTTCTAAATCAAACCACAGTTCTTAGTGTACAGAACACACAGAAAAGGAAGAGTTCAGAAATGAACGAATCCTTCTTGAGGCATTGTAGACTAGGTCATATCAATGCGACCCGACTAGCTGAAGTTACATTTAGATGCATATTTAAATGAGTTTGAATTTACATCTTGTGAAACTTGCCGGTCATGTCACAAAGATAAGATGACCACAGCTCCGTTTATTGGAAACAGAGAAAGAGTTAGTGAACTCTTGGGATTGATACATGCTGATGTATGAAAGTCCCCTGTCTACATATGCCAGGACCGGTTCTTTGTACTTCATTACATTCACTGATGATCTCTCAAAATTCAGACATATGTTCCGGTTAAAACATAAGTCCGAAACTTTTGAGGTAATCACAGAATATAAGTTAGAAGTAGAGAACCAAAAATCGGGTATAAGTATTATGTCCTTTGATAAGATAAGGGAGGAAAATACTTAAGCATGGAATTCCTGGACTTTTCTAAAGGAGAATGAGATTCTCTCTCAGCATTACCCCTCCGAATACACCACAGCACCTCGGTGTATCGGGACGGAGCAATCACACCCTATTTGATATGGTGCGCTCTATGATGAGTACTACTGAGTTTTCCAATTTCTTTTGGGGTTATGCACTTGAGAAGCTGCATACCTATTGAATAGGGTTCAAATCAAGTTAGTTGCCTACCACTTCATATGTGATATGGAATGGGAAGAGCCCATATCTTAAGTATGTTAAGATTTGGGGCTGTCCAGGATATGTCTAAAAGCATAATCCGGACAAGCTCGAGGCAAAGTCAGTTCTGTAAAAGTATATTGGATATCCCAAGCATTCGCAAGGGAATATCTTCTACCTAACCGAGGAATAAAAGTTGTTTTGTTTCTCGGCATGCCACCTTTGTGAAAGGGAATTTCTTGTGAAGAAATTATTGGACATGAGGTAGAACTGGAAAGAGTTCCAGCTATACAAACTGCAGCTGATGATTTGGTAGAACCAAAGGATTCAATAGTTTCCAACGAACCTCAGCCTCTCCGCCGATCTAGTAGGGTTCCTCACCCACCTGAGAGATTCTTCGGTTTTCTCTATGACAGTGGGAGCGAGGATTGCATCATGAGATGATGACCCTACTGTTTTCGAGCTGGCCATCAGGAGTGGGACTCTGTAAGAATGGCTGGATGCTTAGCGATCTGAGATGGAATCCTTATACACCAACAAAGTATGGACTTTGGTTGCTTTATCTGAAAGGGTTAAATCCCCATCAGGAGCAAGTTTATCTTGAGAAGATTACTTGGTGTACATGGAAAAGTTGAGACTTTCAAAGCTATACTTAAAGTCCATCCAGATCCTACTTGCCACGGCTACATAACATGACTACGATATCTGGCGGTTGGGTGTCATGACTGCTTTTTTAAATGATGATTTGGAAGAGAGCGTCTATAAGTACACAGCCAGAGGGCTTCGTAGATAGTGGGAGCAGCGAAAATGTGTGCAAGATGTTTTATGTGATAAAGCAGGCATCGCGGAGTTGGAATGTCTGTTTTGATGTGGTAGTCAAAGAGTTCGACTTCATCAAAATGGTAGATGAACCTTGTATATACAAAAAGGTAGTAGAGAGTATGGTGATGATCCTCGTAGAGTACGTGGTTGACATACTCTTGATAGGGAAGAAGTTTCCTATGCTACGCTCGGTCAATCTCATCTTATCATAAAGATTCTCTATAGGATCAAGATGATACCTCCTAAATCCTGGGTTATGGATCTATGAGATAGATCTAATTGGATGTTAGGATTCTCACTAGTTGCAGTGAGATGGTATCAATCGATCCTAGGGAGAATCACTGGAAAGGTTCCAGGGTGATAAGGACGACTGAATGTCAGTCGCAGGCATTGTCTTTACCCTCAGTGGAGGGACGGTATGTTGGAAGAGTTCTAAGCTAGATACCGTGACTTAGTAGACGATTAAAGGCAAGATACATCGTTACCAAGGATGCTACCAAAGAGGCAGTCTGGATATAGATAATAGTTCATGAGATGAACTTCGTTCCTACCATTGTGTGACAATGGAGTTGTGGCTTATGCCGAGGAACCCCCGTCCCATCAAAGATCCAGACATATTCTTAGGCAGTATCGCCTAATCATGGAGATGGTTGATCTCCAGGGAGATTGAGGTTAAGAGAGTAGACACAAAGGACAACAGCGTAGATCCACTCACAAAGGTCTTTTTCCTAGTAGAGACTTTTATGGGATGGTAGAGTATGAGATACTTCAAGCACAGCTGATTGTTGGGTATGTGATACCACAACAGATGGCCCAAGTGAAAGTAGGAGATTGTTAGTTATATGTATGCCCTAGAGGCCATTACTGTATATATGATGTATATGTTAGTTATATGTATGCCCTAGAGGCCATTACTATACATAGGATGTATATTGTAGTGGATGCTGGGACGTATATAGGGAGGACTTTCTTGCTCGACATGATAGTATGCTATCTGGTTGAACTTTACCTTAACGTGTACACTGATTGTCTCTCTGTTACATGTTGGTAAAGCCCTTAGGATGTGTACTTGACTACCTGGACTATGATGCGGATCATACTAGTGGGGACATGGTAGTCCATAAGTACATCCTTCACAGTCCCTAGTCGTGGGTATATCGAGACAGGGCATCGATATACCAGAGTAGACTAGCGTGTACCTTCTCGACCCATACAGATGGGCGATGGATGATCCCATATCCATCGGTGTTTGACATCAGAGATGATATACGGGTGCTCAGTAGAGACTGGGTATACTGGACGGACTTGCCGAGAACTCCCAGATGGTATTAAACCTCACGTCAGATGGCAGTTCTCTGGTGACACTGGTACAGAGTAATCTGTTGACCCGAGATCGTCATAGAGTCTTGTGTGGTTCCCACTGTGCTTTGATTTCCATCTTACCACGTCCAAGAGGGAGTGCAAAACGGTGATTTTTGGGTACAGTCCCGAGTCACATGGAGGCAATGAGCGATAGGAGGGGATTCGTCTCTCCCGGTATAGGGAGTAGATGTTGCGCTGTGTTCGATTGGCTATAACAGGAAATCCCTGGCCAGGGTTACTGAGATTTACTGGTAAGTGTTACCAGTAGTTTCTCGAATTGTTATAGACCTCATATCGACACGACTTATTGAGCTATTGGGGTCTGACATTTACCACCCCTAGGCGAGATATGCGACATATCAGATGATCAGACCGGACTGTACGGTAGTGTTACTGGTTGGATTCACTGGAGTATGAGCGGGCTTGCTCGTCGATCTTCAGATCGCTCAATACCCGGGTGGCCGTTACGTTTAGCAGACCGCTTGCGTCTTGTGGGTGTTTGATATGATCATCACCTGCTGCCGGCGTATTGACGAGTCTTTAGAGTCCTACACAGAGGTTTCCTGGCTCAAGCGAAACGAAATAGGAGTGTATATGAGATATGTGCGGGACCGAGAATAATACGTGTATGTGATACCGCATTCTATTCTCGCGATGAATGTATCGGAAGGTTGTATGCGATATAACCTAGTTATCGAATCATGGATTGATTCGATAAGCCGATACGTTAGATATTAGTCGGTTATATGTGATATGACCGGATCGTTAAATCAAGTGTTGATTTAATGATTTAATGCATAATTATATATTTGATATATTACTTTGCATTAACTAGTATCGGTTCACTTTAAATGGATTTTCTCGCTCGGATGTTCACATTGTATATGTGATATACTTTTGTGCACTTGATTGTATCATGTTTGATGATACATGTTTAACTATAGTTAAGTGTAATGAATTAAGCCATGGTTAAACTAATGATTAGGTTTTTCTTTTCTTAATTATTTATTTATTTATTTTGAATGGATGAGAAAAGAATGGTTGCTAGTTTTGGAGTTTAGTTGAAGCTTCATGAAGCTTTGATCAAGTCAACCATTCTTATCTCATTCTTAACCCTAACCATTCCCACTAACCATGATTCATTCTCTACACTTGACTAGAGTTAATATTATGATAAGTATTGCTTTTCTATTCAATTTTTAATTAACTTATCATATCATTTCATCTTCTTCTTCCATGAAGAAGCTTGACTTCATCAATGGTGGATTGATGAAACAAGTGAGAAATCCAATTCTAAAGTCTACCCACTTCCTATTTCTTCATCCTCTACCTCTTGCCAAGTAGTAGAGTGTGTTTCCTTCACAAGTTTTCATGGCTTGGTGAAGGTGGAGCTTGATCTAGTGATGCTTCGACGTAGATCATCTTCGGCACGTCGTCGATGACCTAGCCCGCTTCTTCTCCGATGAAGCCGACGCAAGAGCCCGGATTTCGATTTGGACAGCGAGGATACTTCGTTGCGGAGCTATGGAGGTGGAGAACCGGATCTACAAAGGTTGTATTTCCGTATTCTTATAGTTAAGTGTTAACTAGTTTAATGTTTCGCCTAGATTTCTAGCCAACGATCCGTAGTCGGGTTTCTCGGCACCTAGATTTTTTGAAATTGGCATGGTTGATGCCTTGTGAGATCTCTTGAGAGTGCCTAGGAACCCTACAGTGGTATCAAAGCCTAGCTAGAGCCTTAGGCGATGCGTAGACGGAGTTAGAAGTCCGATCGACCCAAAACCTCGACTTTAAAATGCTCTCTGGACATTTTTGTAAAATGTGGATTTTTGCAAATTAAAAATATGCAGAAAAATCAGCAGGGAAATCTAAGAATTACGATGCAAAAATTACCTAATGATCTTTCTAAAGTGCGGCGGAACCGCGGCATTAGCGTGCTAATGCGGCCCATCCGCGGCTCTTTTGTCTTATCTGCCATTGAATTTTGCACAGTAACTCCTATTTTTCCGTGCTGGTTTTCCTGGGAATTTTTAATCTGAAATCAAGAGTTGAGTATTTTGGGTTGTATTGGGAGTTCATACATTCAATCGAATTGTCAAACTTTGTCTATGTGTCGTTCCGGATAATTTTTTTGAATATGTTAAAAAGTTCGACCGGATATAAATACCCAATTTTTCCCCTGTCGGGAAATTTCCAAGTGTTGGATATTTCTGTAGTTTAATCGCGTTCTACGTAGTGCAAGTAACACATGATCCCTCTAGAAGACAACAAACCTTAACTCGATTATGTGACCGTCTTGAACTACCCTTTGAACCTTCGGGTTTGGGGCTGTACGGCGTGCCACATGTGAGGCGTTGGCTTGACCCTTCTACGGCTGGACCGTTAGTACTGAGGCACAACTGAATGTTTTTAGACTTTTTTCATGTGTTGATCTGTATCGGGAAAACTTGGGTGTTCGATTGTTCGATCGGAAAGTTTAACATTTTCTATTTATCCGGAATGTGATACAATAATTGGAATTCATAAGAAGTTATGAGATAACTGAATGAATGTTATAAACATAGCAGTTTAGTCTCACTTGATCGGTTGCCACGGAATTTTGATGTGATTAAAAGTCCGTCGCAATCACGTAGCGTACGCGGATACTCGCCGGGTAAACTTAATAGACAGCCTCACTCCATAGCCCCGACCAAGTGACTGTAGGAGAACCCCGTCGCCGAAAGCATCCGTTCGGGTGCTCGCGGTAGCGGTGTTCCGCCTTGGTGCACTTCGTCGCCGGTATCGGGGGTGCGGCCGCCTACTGAAGTTTGCGACGAGCATTCGATCAGGCTGTCGGGAATCTTGTTGAATTGCCCGACTTGATATTGAAAAGTGTTTTCGATTTTGATACTAAAATGCGGGGTTTATAATTGTTAGGCATGCGATGTCTAAGGAATTCATTTGGTCAGGCATGCGATGTCTGAGGAGGTTGTGGATTCCAACTGTTGTAGTTTTACACTTTCTTTTCTGTGACCGTAAGTGTAATATGTGATATCGCCGGTTTCGATGCTATATGTCAACGACAATTGGGATGGACATATTTACTTACGTTGATGACATGTGATGTGATGTGTTGCTGGATATGTTATATTGGATCGTCGTGTTTGAATAGCCGGGGGTTTTTATGTGAGATGAGTGTTTTTCATTTTCATTCATGTAAAAACTTGTATGTAATATTCTTTTATTGGGGCACTTCCAGGTTGCGGAAGATGTCACCCTTTGTATATTATTTACTTTTCCGCACTAGGATAGACCTAAGGAGGGGAGCAGAAGTAACCGGGTTCTGGAGTCCAGTGGGAGACCAACTCGAGGAGTCGAGTCTGGGTCTCCTAACTCTAGAATTGGTAGGGTTGCTTGCCGCTCTCGTAGGGGTCTAGGGGTGTGGGTTTGGCTATTCATCACGACCGTGAAATCCGTGTTTTATACTGGCTCGTATTGAAAACACAGACGTCCTAGTATATCCAATATTTCATATGATTCATCTGCTGCGATATCTGTGATGTGATCATGTGATGTTCTGTGATAGATACTATATATAGTATATATGATATATTATATAGACGTTACTTATGTTTTACACCCGCGCTAGCCCTGCCCTGCTCTGCCGTTAGTTACCTAACCTAACGGTGCACGAGGGGACATCGAGGCGAATGCGGATGGCATAAGTGTACGTCGTATTTATCTGTGATGTTTAGGTACTTAAATGATGAGACTTCATTAATGTGATTAATGAAATAAAAGAAACCTAAGATGTTGTAGAATCGAATTTCAAAATAAAAGGGGTAGCTACAGTTCTTGCTTTGCATAGCGTTATATGAGATATATCCTGCACCTTATTCGATGACGAAAGGACCGAGATCCCTTCACCGGGAGTGACTCCTTTAGCAATAACTGGCAGATGCTACATACTCGGTTTTTCTTTTGATTGCTTTTAACTGTTTTTGCTTTGCACAGCGATATATATGATATATCCCGCACCTCATTCGACGAGGAAAGGACCGACGATCCCTTCACCCGGAGTGACTCCTTTAGCAAAACTAGAAAAGCCTCAAAAACACTCCATTTTAAAATCATTTGATTCTACAACGATATCAAGTTCATTACGCAATAGGTTTTCAGAAAAACCTGTCGTAGCCCTCCGTCATTTCAGATAAGTAGTAGTTAGTATTCGTGCTGCGTTTGTTGGCCTTTGTCAAGGCGCAGTGTGCGGTAGCTAACTGGTGCTTATCTGCTTATGCATATGATGCAGATTGAGTTAGGGTAGTCGTGCGACCTTGTTGGCCTTTGTCAAGGGCCGTGCGGGTGGGTTTAATTCAATCAGGAAATGACGGGTTGAACTTGACTAGCATCCTATGGTTTGTTGGCCTTTGTCAAGGTCATAGGAGGTTAGGGGCAAAATATTATCGGGAATTTCAAGTGTTGAAATTTGCAATGAGATTGCATACCTTCTATGAGATAGTTGGATCCCGATACCCGCTGCGAGTAAGAGTTACTCCTGGGAGAGTTTTATACATTACAATTAGCCGATCAAGTAGGTGTCTAGAAAGGTGTCAACGGGGTTACGCCTCTGGGAAAACGGGGTTTACATTAATTAGGTTCGTGCGAAAGCACGGGGGACCTACCTCAAAGTACCGACACTGGCCTGGCTGAAAGATTGGCGAACTTGTAGTGTGTAATTAATCCCGGCTAGTCTTTCCTTTTAGGGTTTGAAGGAAGATTTGATAAAAAGCAGTGGGAGCCATCCTGATTAGATAAAATAATAACCAATCTATTCTTGCAAAGAGCGCACGCTGAGTGTTTTCTTCTCTCTCTCTCCAGGTAGCGACCACATCACGCCTTAATCAAGATAATAATACGGAATATTGACCGATCCCGCTTGTTATACTGAGCTGGGGAACGTTGGTCCCGCTCCAACTTATAATTATTATAAGACAGAGCAGGAAATTAGGGATTACCAGAATTCCCGTGCCGCCCAAACGAAGAGAATGCATGCTGATGCATCATCTTCGGGTGTGTTCATTATAAATAACTGTTTCTCTGTATCCTCTACGTCCTGGGTATGTGATACCAGATCAGGATCCCAGATATGTAATATGTTACATAGGGCTACAGAAAGGTAGAGAACTGAGAACGGGTGATAAGTTTCATGAGGCAGAAAACGGGGCAAGAGTTGCAGCCAGGTCTGTCGGTCACTGTCACCCTGTATTACCTATACATTGATTCTGAACGAATGTTATTAGATACCGAACCTGATATACAAAATCATATCACTCTCTTTATTAGTAAAGAAATGATAAAATTTTGTATTGTTGGATAATGTTTTGAACATTTCCTATATCAAAAGTTGATCGGTTCAGGCACGTTATCTAAAAGCATTCATGTTCTAAATCAAACTACAGTTCTTTGTATACGGAACACACACAAGAGGAAGAAGTTCAGAAATGAACAGATCCTTCTTGAGGTATTGTAGACTAGGTTATATCAATGCGACCTGACTCGCTGAAGTTACATTTAGATGCATATTTAAATTAGTTTGAATTTACATCTTATGAAACTTGCGAGTCATGTCACAAAGATAAAATGACCTCAGCTCTGTTTATTGGAAACAGAGAAAGAGTTAGTAAACTCTTGGGATGATACATGTTGATGTATGTAGGTCCCCTGTCTACACATGCCAAGCTCGGTTCTTTTACTTCATTACATTCTCTGATGATCTCTCAAGATTCAGACATACGTTCCTGTTGAAACATAAGTCCGAACCTTTTGAGATATTCACAGAATATAAGTTAGAAGTAGAGAACCAAAATAAAGGTATAAGTATTATGTCCTATGATGAGATCAAGGAGGAGAATACTTGAGCACAGAAATCCTGGATTATTCTAAAGGAGAATGAGATTCTCTCTCAGCATTACTCCTCCGTATACACCATAGCACGATGGTATATCGGGGCGGAGCAATAACACCCTATGTGATAAGGTGTGCTCTATGATGAGTACTACTGAGTTACCTATTTCCTTTTGGGAGTTATGCACTTGAGAAGCTGCATACCAATTGAATTGGGTTCCAATCAAATCTATTGCCTACCGCTTCATATGTGATATGGAAAGGGAAGAGCCCATATCTTAAGTTGGTTAAGATTTGGGGTTGTCCGGCCTATGTCTGAAAAGCAAAATCCGGACAAGCTCGAGGCAAGGTCTGTAATGTAGAACTGGAAAGGTTTCAGCTATACAAACTATAGCAGATGATTTGGTACAACCAAAGGATTCAGTAGATACCAACGAACCTCAGCCTCTCCGCCGATCTAGTAGGGTTCCTCACCCACCTGAGAGATACTTCGGTTTCTCTATGACAGTGGGAGCGAGGATTGCATCATGAGATGATGACCCAACTGGTTTCGAGCTGGCCATCAGGAGTAAGACTCTGTAAGAATGGCTGGATGCTTAGCGATCTGAGATGGAATCCTTATACACCAACAAAGTATGGACTTTGGTTGCTATATCTGAAGGGTTAAATCCCCATCAGGAGCAAGTATATCTTGAGAAGATTACTTGGTGTAGATGGAAAAGTTGAGACTTTCAAAGCTAGACTTGTTAAAGTTTGCATCACTGACCAGATGTGGATAATGATGAAACCTTTTCAAGTAACTATGCTTAAGTCCATCCAGATCCTACTTGTCACGGCTACATACCATGACTACGATATCTGGTGGTTGGGTGTCATGACTGCTTTTCTAAATGATGATTTAGAAGAGAACGTCTATAAGTACACAGCCAGAGGGCTTCGTAGACAGTGGGAGCAGCGGAAACGTGTGCAAGATGCTTTATAGGATAAAGCAGGCATCGCGGAGTTGGAACATCTGTTTTGATGAAACGGTCAAAGAGTTTGACATCATCAAAATGGTAGATGAACCTTGTATAAACAAAAAGGTAGTAGGGAGTATGGTGATGATCCTCGTAGAGTACGTGGATGACATACTCTTGATAAGAAAGGAGTTTCCTATGCTACGCTCGGTCAATCTCCGCCTATCACAATGATTCTCCATATAGGATCATAATGATACCTCCTAACTCCTGGGTTTTTGGATCTATGAGATAGATCTAATTGGAAGTTAGGACTCTCACTAGTTGTAGTGAGATGGTATCAATCGATCCTGGGGAGAATCTCTGGAAGGGTTCCAGGGTGATAAAGACGACTGAGTGTCAGTCACAGGCATTGTCTTTACCCTCAGTAAAGGGGCGGTATGTTGGAAGAGTTCCAAGCAAGATACCGTGACATACTAGACGATAAAGGCAGGATACATCGCTACTTAAGATGCTACCAAAGAGGCAGTCTGGGTGTATAATAGTTCATAAGATGAACTGTGTTCCTCCCATTGTGTGACAATGGAGTTGTGGCTTATGCCAAGGAACGCAGGTCCCATCAGTGATCCAGACATATTCTAAGGCAGTGTCACCTGATCATGGAGATGCTTGATCTCCAGGGGATCGAGGTTTGGAGAGTAGACTCAGAGGACAACACAGCGGATCCACTCACAAAGGCCTGTTCCCAGAGAGAGACACTTTTATGGGATGGTTGAGTATGAGATACTACAACCACTGCTACAGATGGCCCTAGTGCAAGTGGGAGATTGTTAGTTATATGTATGCCCTAGAGGCCATTACTATACATAGGATGTATATTGTAGTGGATGCTGGGACGTATATAGGGAGGACTTTCTTGCTCGACATGATAGTATGCTATCTGGTTGAACTTTACCTTAACGTGTACACTGATTGTCTCTCTGTTATATGTTGGTAAAGCCCTTAGGATGTGTACTTGACTACCTGGACTATGATGCGGATCATACTAGTGGGGATATGGTAGTCCATAAGTACATCCTTCACAGTCCCTAGTCGTGGGTATATCGAGACAGGGCATCGATATACCAGAGTAGACTAGCGTGTACCTTCTCGACCCATACAGATGGGCGATGGATGATCCCATATCCATCGGTGTTTGACATCAGAGATGATATACGGGTGCTCAGTAGAGACTGGGTACACTGGACGGACTTGCCGAGAACTCCCAGATGGTATTATACCTCACGTCAGATGGCAGTTCTCTGGTGACACTGGTACAGAGTAGTCTGTTGACCCGAGATCGTCATAGAGTCTTGTGTGGTTCCCACTGTGCTTTGATTTCCATCTTACCACGTCCAAGAGGGCATGCAAAACGGTGGTTTTTGGGTACAGTCCCGAGTCACATGGAGGCAATGAGCGATAGAAGGGGATTCGTCTCTCCCGGTATAGGGAGTTGATGTTGCGCTGTGTTCGATTGGCTATCACAGGAAATCCCTGGCCAGGGTTGCTGAGATTTACTGGTAAGTGTTACCAGTAGTTTCTCGAATTGTTATAGACCTCATATCGACATGACTTATTGAGCTATTGGGGTCTGACGTTTACCACCCCTAGGCGAGATATGCGACATATCAGACGATCAGACCGGACTGTACGGTAGTGTTACTGGTTGGATTCACTGGAGTATGAGCGGGCTTGCTCGTCGATCTTCAGATCGCTCAATACCCGGGTGGCCGTTACGTTTAGCAGACCGCTTGCGGCTTGTGGGTATTTGATATGATCATCACCTGCTGCCGGCGTATTAACGAGTCTTTAGAGTCCTACACAGAGGTTTCCTGGCTCAAGCGAAACGAAATAGGAGCGCATATGAGATATGTGCGGGACCGAGAATAATACGTGTATGTGATACCGCATTCTATTCTCGCGATGAATGTATCGGAAGGTTGTATGCGATATAACCTAGTTATCGAATCATGGATTGATTCGATAAGCCGATACGTTGGATATTAGTCGGTTATATGTGATATGACCGGATCGTTAAATCAAGTGTTGATTTAATGATTTAATGCATAATTATATATTTGATATATTACTTTGCATTAACTAGTATCGGTTCACTTTAAATGGATTTTCTCGCTCGGATGTTCACATTGTATATGTGATATACTTTTGTGCACTTGATTGTATCATGTTTGATGATACATGTTTAACTATAGTTAAGTGTAATGAATTAAGCCATGGTTAAACTAATGATTAGGGTTTTCTTTTCTTAATTATTTATTTATTTATTTTGAATAGATGAGAAAAGAATGGTTGCTAGTTTTGGAGTTTAGTTGAAGCTTCATGAAGCTTTGATCAAGTCAACCATTCTTATCTCATTCTTAACCCTAACCATTCCCACTAACCATGATTCATTCTCTACACTTGACTAGAGTTAATATTATGATAAGTATTGTTTTTCTATTCAATTTTTAATTAACTTATCATATCATTTCATCTTCTTCTTCCATGAAGAAGCTTGACTTCATCAATGGTGGATTGATGAAACAAGTGAGAAATCCAATTCTAAAGTCTACCCACTTCCTATTTCTTCATCCTCTACCTCTTGCCAAGTAGTAGAGTGTGTTTCCTTCACAAGTTTTCATGGCTTGGTGAAGGTGGAGCTTGATCTAGTGATGCTTCGACGTAGATCATCTTCGGCACGTCGTCGATGACCTAGCCCGCTTCTTCTCCGATGAAGCCGACGTAAGAGCCCGGATTTCGATTTGGACAGCGAGGATACTTCGTTGCGGAGCTATGGAGGTGGAGAACCGGATCTACAAAGGTTGTATTTCCGTATTCTTATAGTTAAGTGTTAACTAGTTTAATGTTTCGCCTAGATTTCTAACCAACGATCCGTAGTCGGGTTTCTCGGCACCTAGATTTTTTGAAATTGGCATGGTTGATGCCTTGTGAGACCTCTTGAGAGTGCCTAGGAACCCTACAGTATATTGTAATGGATGCTTGGACATATATAGGGAGGACTTTCTTGCTCGACATGATAGTATGCTATCTGGTTGTACTTTATCTTAACATGTACTCAGATTGTCTCTATGTTACATATTGATAAAGCCCTTAGGATATGTACTCGACTACTGGGACTATGATGAGCTCATACTAGTGGGGCCACGGTAGTCGACGAGTACATCCTATAACTATTCCTAGTCGAGGGTGTATCGAGACAGGGCATCGATATACCAGAGTAGACTAGCGTTTACGCATCTTGACCCAAATGATGGGCGATGGATGATCCCATATCCATCGGTGTTTGACATCAAGGATGTTGTACGGGTGCTCAGTTGAGACTGGGTACACTGGACGGACTCGCCGAGAACTCCCAGATGGTATTATACCTCATGTCAGATGGCAGTTCTCCGGTGACACTAGTACAGGTTAGTCTGTAGACCCGAGATCGTCATAGTGTCTTGTGTGATTCCTACTGTGCTTTGATTTCCATCATACCACGTCCAAGAGGGCCAGCAAAAAGGTGGCTTCTGGGTACAGTCCCGAATCACATGGAGGCAATGAGCGATAGGAGGGGATTCGTCTCTCCCGGTATAGGGAGTTGATGTTGTGCTGTGTTCGATTGGCTATAACTTGAAATCCCTGGCCAGGGTTGCTGAGATTTACTGGTAAGTGTTATCAGTAGTTTCTCGAACTGTTATAGACCTCATATCGACACGACTTATCAAGCTACTAGGGTCCGACGTAAACCACCCATACGCGAGATATGCGACATATCAGACGACGAGACCGGACTGTACGGGAGTGTTACTGATTGGATTCGCCGGAGAATGTACAGGCTTGCTTGTTGATCTTCTGATAGCTCAATACCTGGGTGGCTGTTACGTTTAGCTGACCGCTTGCAGCTTGTGGGTGTTTGATATGATCATCACCTACTGCCGGTGTATTGACGATTCTTTAGAATCCTACACAGAGATTTCTTGGCTCAGGCAAAACGGAGTAGGAGCACATATGTGATATGTGCGGGATCGAGAACAATACGTGTATGTGATACCGTATTAGATTCTCGCGATATGAGATATCGGCCGGGTATATGTGATATAGCCGGGTCATCGGAAAAAGTGTTGATTCGATGAACAGATTCAGATTATATTAGTCGGTTATTTGTGAAAAAACCGGATTATCGGATCAAGTGTTGATTCGATAATTTAATGTATAATTATATATTTGATATATTAAATTACATTAACTGATATAAGCTCACTAAAAGATTCTTTTTCTCATTCGGGTAATACATTGATATATATGCGATATATATTAATTGTATTATTTTATTTTATTACAATAAATATTATATATGTGATATATAATATTGTAACATGATATGGTTATTAATGCAACATGTTTTGTGGTGTTTAATTTAGGTTAGGGTTTGGATTAGGGTTGAGTCTTCATGAAGCTTTCAAGAAGCTTCTTGAAGCTTTGACTTTGACTTGGATATTCTGTGATATTTTGTGATATTTGCTTAACCCAACCCAACCCTTTAACCCTAGTTATGTCTCTACAATGGTTAGCCTTCTCATTATCTACCATGGTTGCATTTCTAACCACACACTTGAGTTTCATTATTCATCACAAAAGGATTCTTCTTCTTCTTCCTTGAGTTCTTGATGGAAAAGCTTACTAGCTTTTTCATTAGTGATGAAAATGAGTGAGTTAATGTAAACAAATGAGAGCTAAAAACCTACTTCATCATCCTAATCTATCCTAGCTATTTAGATTAGGGTGTTCACTTCATTTAGTGAGTGAGAGCTTGTGTTAAAGAAACTTCAAGGTTGATCATCTTAGTTATCGAAGATCGGAAGCAAGCTTGCATCTTTCTCTTCACGGAGCTTTTCGAGAGTCCGGATACTCGATGATCGCTGCGAAGGGACCTCAACACGGAGCTTTAGAAGTGAAGGACCGGACTACAAAGGTCGTAATCCCAAACTCTTAGATGTTAAAGTGTTTAACATGCTTTGTTTCGCCTAATCTCTAATTTAAAGATCTTTGTTAGGGTTGTTCAGCACATCTAAATTTTAAATCGGGCATGGTGGATACCTTATAGACCCTTGTGCATGTTCCTTGTAACCCTACATATGTTCCCACTGTACTATGACTACTACCCTACCACGGCTCAAAGGAGTCGTGCAAACAGGTAGTTGCGTGCAGTCTCGAAGCACATGGAGGCAGTGGCGGTTAGATAGGATTCGTCTCTCCCGGTATTGGGGGTTGATATCGTACTGTGTTTGTGTTAGGTTATGGCTGCGCCCCGGCCGTCAATCCGAGGCCAAATGCAGAACAAAACTTTTCAAACTTGGCGCTACCATAACCAAATACCTGGATTGAACCATTAATCGTTAACTAGCAAATTATAAAGAGAGTGTTCAGAGATTATACCGATCGATCCATGTCCTTCGGTCTTTAACCTCTTCCCAAGCTCCTCACGGCTGCTCTAACGAAGTTTGCTCTCCGATCTCACCCGTCGAAGTGGCACCACGTCGAAGATTTTTTATACAGGCTCCCGCTTCAAACCGAAGCAACTCGGAAATGATGTTTGCTAGCCGACATGTCCAAGGTGAAATAGAGATAGTGTGTGAAAACTTTGTCTCAATACACCCATGGATTCTCAACTCATGAGAGGGATGGTTGGAGGTTGAAGAAGATGCCTATAGAGGAAGATGTGAGATCAAGAGAAAGCTAGTGAAGAAGAAAGGCTTGTGTGTCTTGTGTGAGATATTTTGAGAGCTCATATTTCATCTCAAGAATAATCCCATGCCATAACAAAACAGCCCTCTCTCTCTAAAATATCCTACACAAACATAATAATCTCAAGAAATCAATCCATGTCACAATAAATTGTCATATGAACCAAGACCATGAGTCACCAAGTGCATGAACCATCAAAATAATGCAAATGGACAAAAGTTGCACTCACATTTTCCTCCACTAAACATTTAAACTAAATGTTTAATCCAACAAAAGAAATGGCATCAACTAAAGTAAACTCGTGACGGATCACAAGAATACCCCTCATCTGTATATACATACCTGTATCCGTATTCCGACTGAATACGAATACTACAAGACGAAAGTAGTCCAACAATCAAATACAAGGATCCAGCTTAAACCAAGGCCCACTAGTATGATCCGTCCGATCATGATCCGTGCATGAGTGCACGTATATGATCGAACCCTGTCATAAAACTTTACGGCCACTGCAACGTTTCGCCCGAACTTGGGAAACTTTCTGTGGGGGACTCTAAAGAATCGTCAATATGCTGGCAGTGGGTTTAACCACAAGCACGTCAGTGGCACTAGCTGCACGTAACGGCTGTACATGTATTGAGCGAAAGGGAAGATGACGAGCGAATTCATCCTGAAACCCTACTGAGCCTATCTGTGACAATCTCCGTATAGTCCGGTCTGTTCGTCTATGATTATCGCATATCGGGCCTAGGGGATAGTAAACGTCAGACCCCTAATAGCGGTATAAGTCGTGTCAGAGTGTATCCCAGAACACCTTGAGAAACTACTGGAATACCTACCAGTAAATCTCACTTGCCTTGGCCAAGGACTTTGTGTAATGGCTCTCCAGACACAGTGCGATATCAACCCCAATACCGGGAGAAACGAATCCTGTCTAACTGCCACTACCTCCAGGTGCTTCGGGACTGCACCTAACTACTACCTGTTTGCACGACTCCTTTGAGCCGTGGTAGGGTAGCAATCAAAGAACAGTGGGAACACACTTGAGGCAAAATAGCAGTGTCAAGTAAACGGACTAAGCTGTACTCTTGTCACCTGGGAACTGCTCCGGACGATAGGTATAGTACCAATCAGCAGTGCCCCTATGAGTCCGTCCGGTGTACTCATAACCCAATGAGCACCTGTATACATCTTAGGTGAACCAACAGACACCAATGGCTTGTGAGAGCGGCCACCGCCCCTCGTCGGGGTCTCAAACAGTATACACTAGTCTACTATAGAGTATCGATGCCCTGTCTCCAAACTCCCTCGACTAGGGACACTTTAAGGATGTGCTTATAGACTACCGAACTCTCACGTACATGATCTCCATCATACTGCTGGTAGTCAAGCAAGAATCCTATGGGCACTATCAACATGTAATAGTGATCTGTAATGTCACCTGAAGCATGTACACGATGATAAAGACAAACCAGATAGCATACTATCATCTCTAGTAAGACTGTCCTACCGGTATAGGTCCTCCCTCAATCATTGCAATCACATCCCTATGATCTAATAATTGACTTGAGGGCACTATAGCTAACAATCTCCCACTTGCACTTAAGGCTAATTATTGTGATGCCGCATATTCACAGCCCGTATGATACCGAACACCCAACTCCTCTACTAATCAGTTTCACAAAGCTCGTTTGTAAAACTATTGCGTTCGAGAAATAGCCTCAGTGAGTGGATCCGCTCTGATGTTTCTTTCTATATCTCTCTATGTCTCACTTAATCTCAAGTTCGCGGTGAAAGCCATCTCCGGAAATGAGCAATACCTGTCTTAGAATATGTCTGGATATCTGATGGGACCCAGTTCATAAATGAACTCCAAATCCAGCAAACTTCTTAGACTGTATCGTCAATTGAATTTAATCAATATCCTGCGTCATTCCTCCCTCAGTATCTGCATGGACTACCTGTCCAAACTACTTCCCCTCGTCAGAAGGAAAACTATAACTCTGACAGTCACTCTGTCATCCAGGTCACCTTGGAAGCTTGGAATGATAATTGTCTCCTGAAGGAGGCTATCGTTATCAAATCCCTAGAACATCCACTTATGTTCTAAAACTGCTTCCGAACGTTTCTCCATGATTGTATCAATATCAACTTATTGCTGCTAGTGCAAAAAATAACATCTGGTGTGGTACTTGACATCTCATGATTGACTCAATTGCCTAAGCAAGTGATATACCAATCATGCACATCCCTCTCCCCTTTAGTCTGTAAGACACCTTCGGAGAGGGTGACTCCATCACCGGCAGATATACTACCTTGCCAGGAGTTTTCCATTCTAAAAACACCTTTAGAATACTGTTTAAGTACCCGGATTGGGAAACTACCCAAATCTAGATCTAAAACCATAGATCTACTCACCAGAATGTCTGATATTTTATACTTATCCTATGTGGAGAAACCACTGTATGACAACCAAAGTTTAACCGATCGTATTATTGGAATTTCACTTCCTACAACGTGTATGTCATCCAAATATCCGGACATCACACCCTACTACCTTCTCAACAGATCCATCCCCTATTCTGATGAAGTCAAAAACCTATGACTGTCACCCCAAAAATAGATGATCTATCTCCGCTATATCTGCTTTAGTCTATAAATAGACATAAGCTACTTGTCCACTACGCTTCCGCTGCTCCCACTGAATACAACAACCCTCTGGCAGAGTCATATACATGTGCACTTCTAAAACTAGTTTAGAACGACACTATACTCATCCTCCTGCCGGGTCTTATAATCTAGAACAGCAGTAATGACAAGTCTCGGTAAACAAGAACCTCCCTGTCACCGTCCTTGAGGCTACCGAAGTACCACTCGGGTGCCTGAGGTTACCCACCATATCTGCGGAGTGGCTAATGGAATGTCAATCCTGATTGAATCTTTAGATCCTATTAAATTATTAGTAATCATTTTCGGTTCTGGAATCACTTCCAATTCTACCATACTCCCACTACTGTTTTCTGAAAAAATCCATTTTACTAAAACTGTGGCGAGTCAAAAACAATATCACTATTGATCTTCCAGATGGTAGAAAGTCACCCTTCGTCATAGCCTTGGATAACCCACAAACAGCCATTACAGAAACGTGCCTTGAGTTATCCAGAGTCTGGTTTTAAGCATAATCCGGACAACTCCATATACCTTAACATCGTTAAGATATGATCCATTCTATATACTATATAGAAACAGAGACACTGAATTAATTGGAACCAGATTCAAATCATGTAGCTGTCTCCAGTGTTTGTCAACTAAATGGAGAGAGGCCGATCATTAATACTCAACTTAGGAGTGTATCCAATTATGTGTAACCTGAAAGTGAAGCAAGTTCTCATAACCATTACTATCAACTGAATACCAAAGACAAGTATCTACATCTTCGATCACCTTGAAAAATCCTGATACTTGCAACACAAGGTTCTCTAGTTTATTCTTGTACCTATAACTTCTCAAAACTCAGACCTTGTATTTCTACGAAACACTTATCTAAAAACTAGAGAAGTCACAAGTAAACAGAATATAGTACGAGGACCAACCCCTCTGTCCTAATGGACACTGGACAACATACAATACTTTTTATAAGTCCCCTGAGTTGAATAATTCAAACCCTGTGCGTCGTAGGTTGAAAACTGTACTATGGTTAAGAAAAATTACACCGCTGTTGAATGCTCCTTACCTAACCATCAACTGATATAAGTAATTGTCATGGATATAATTTCAAAAAGTTATATCTCACTTTATAAAATAAACGTACAGATATATCAATTTGAAATTGGTGCATAATAACGGATATTCAAAACCAAAAATTTGTCGTCTGGCAAAAAGCCAGGTGATTTCCTCAAATATCACCAATTACAACGAATTCCGATATATTGAGGATGATCACCTAATTCCCAATAACTTACTCCCACTCATCATCTGTAAAACCATACATATATGAGAATCAAAGCTGGTAAACACATACCCTGGAGTAAGGACCAAATTGTGAAATCAGTTTTCTATCAACAACGTACAGTGAAACTGAAACATGAAGATGTTCGAAAGGGTATCCGGGTATTCCTAGTAATGCCTCTTCCACTATTCTATTCATGAATGTAACCGTATATTTCGTTTCCATCTCTTCAAATCCTTTCATTTGTCTTTACTCATTACCTTCTGTACACCACACTTAGGCTATTTGGATATCGTCTTCCTTACCGGCACCAGCCTATGGTTTGGAAGAAGACTATCCAATAAGCATAATAGGTGTACTCTCCTAATCATAGGAGTACTCACAACCTGAGAGAAGATGATGATAAAAGACAACCTGAATAATCCTATTCAATTTCTCCTGAAACGGAGAAATGCAAAAGTGAAGTTGGAGTGGCGATGAGATATGTGGTTTGGTCGTGAATGATAGCAGTCGGAATTTACTTTGCCCTCTTTCTAATCCCTTTATTTTGTCTTTACTTATTACCTTCTATACACCCAACTTAGGCTAATTGGTTTTCTTCATTCCCTACCTTTCGGCACCTGCCTATGGTTTGGAAGAAGACTATCCAATGAGCGCAATAGGTGTACCCTCTCCTAATCCTAGGAGCCCTCGCAACGTAAGAGAAGGTAAAAGGAAAAGACAACTGAATAGTCCTATTCCTTCTCTCCAGAACCAGAATCCATCCTCGAATCTGGAACAAGTTCCTTCGAGTTCATATGTTACTTTACGATGGATTTATCAAATGGAAGTGGATGTTCGTAGTGATACGGAATGTTCCGGAGAAATGCAAAGGGAAAAGGAAGGAGTGGCAATGATGTATGCAACTCAGAAAATCCGAAAGCCAGTGCTTTAAGAAAGTTCGGTTAACTTGGTCACTGAGTTATAGTTTAGGGTCGGGCCATGGTAGATGCCAAAGAGAGAGAAAAAAGAAACACTCTACGTGCACTCTAACCTAGATCAGAATGGTTAATCACTTTATCTAATCAGTATGTCTCCCACTGTATCCTCAAATTCTCCACCAAACCTGAAAGAAGAATTAGTCGGGATCACCCGATGAGTAAACTAAGTCATCAGTGGGAATCGGAATCCAACTATCATCGCGTGATAACCTGGTGGAATCCACTCAAGTCACCACACTCCAGAAGGTATGTGCATGCCTTACAAGTTTCAGTTTCTTTGGAAACCCCCTAGGACCCAAGTGACCTTGACACAGTCAACAAATCAAAGAGTCCTAGTCAAGTTTAACCCGTCATTATCCAGGATTGCATTAAACCCAACCGCAAGAGCCCTTGACACAGTCAACAAGGCCGCACGACTGTCCTAAACAATCGCATTAATATACTACAAACAAGTACTACTGAGCTACTACACACCATGCCTTGACACAGTCAACAAACGCAGCACGAATACTAAGCAATACTTGTAAGAAATGATGGAGGGCTACGGATGGTTTTTGGCGAAAAACCTTTAACGTAATGAACTTGATATCGTTGAAGGAACTGCATAGCTTTTTATAAATATAAAGTAGCAAAAACCTTTGCTAAAGAGGTCACTCCCGGTGAAGGGATCTCAGCTATTTCCCCGTAGAATGAGGTGCAGGATATTCCAACCGAATACCGTGATGCAAAGAAAAAAGTAATCGACTATAGTAAAGTTATTACCCTGACGCAAAGCTCTGCCTAAGGGGTCACTCCCGATGAAGGGATCTTGGCCCTTGCCTCGTCGAATGAGGTGCTGGATATTCATAACCGAATACCACTTTGGAAAACAAAAGAGAACATCTTTGCAATAACAACCTTTTTGAAAATTGTTCCAACAACATCGAATAGATTTGTTTTCCTTGCATTGATCTGAATCAACACAATCCCATCAATTAATCACACCAGAAAAGAACAAAAATATGATGTACGTATATGCCATCCTCATTCGCTACTGGGTCCCGTCATAACCCGTTAGGTTACTTAACTAACGACAGAGCGGGGACTGGACTAGCGCGGGTGTAAAACATATACAACATCTACTAGTATATATATCAATAAATAATAATCGCTTCAGGCGTGATAAATGCAATATCACAGAAAAGTAATAAGCATCACAGAACAATACAGATAATCTGGGAGCCCCGGGGTTCCATTGAGCCGCAACTGAAACCCGACATTCCCCTGGTCGTGTGGATAGCCTGTGCAATGAAAACCTAGACCCTTACGAGTGCGACAAGTTACCCGCCCAAACCAGAAGCGAGGTAGCCCCCTTCAGCAAAGTGAATGGACCACCCAGCACTTCACGGAATCCGGTAACTTGAGCACCGCTCCTTGGGTCAACCTGTACCCACTACGAGTGCGGCGAATAGCCCGCCAATTCTAGAGTGAAGACCCCTCCGTTTCAAAGCCCTGAGATGCGGGCACGTTGCCCTCTAGAACCCAGCTATCTGTGCACTCCACCGCCGGGTAATCTTAGTACAGAAAAGAAAATATATACAACGGGTACATCGACCTCAACCCGGTCGTGACCCGAAAGAACAATATAGAAACAGGCAGTGACGGAAGTCAACATGTCGGACGCTTGCCCCACGATATCAAATGTACAAATAAAACTAAATTGTACTAACATTGCACGCAATCTATTCATCACGACAATCCGCAACATCACAGCACAACACAGAACATCAACGTGAATGTCACGTTCGCAAACCCGTCTAAAAGGACTATAGCAATTAGACAAGATTTACCGCTCGAATGACATTCACGGTCGCAGATAGTAATGTATGTACTGCAAACTATAGACAAGGTTAGAAATTATCGACTTCGAAATAACCCCCGAATAGCCCCATACAACTAGATAAAACCATATCCAAACTTGGCTAAAGAAACAATACCACTGAACCAACATTCCAGAGATTAAAACACACACCAAATACGAAGTCCAAACTCCTCTAAAGGGTCGGCCTCCTTGGTTTTTTGTGCAATGTGGCCGGTCCATGTAGGGTGGAATTTACTCGTATTTGGTCTGTGGTCCACCGGTCAGGTCGGTACTCTTCTGTAGGTGTTTAAAAAATTATTGAAGACACTTTTAAAACAACAAAAACTGGAATGTGCATGATATAGTTTGGGGCTGTTTCGATTTCGATACATTAACATTGTCTAAACAAGCAAGCTATGGGTTAATGGGTTAGCTCTGATACCATGTTGGGTTACGGCAGCGCCCCGGCCAACAATCCGTAGCCAAATGCGTAACAAAAACTTTTCAAACTTTGAGCTACCAGCACCAAATACCGGATCGAACCATTAACCGTTAACTAGCAAACTATAAAGAGAGTGTTCAGAGATTATACCGATCGATCCGTGTCCTTCGGTCTTTAACCTCTTCCCAAGCTCCTCGCGGCTGCTCTAACGAAGTTTGCTCTCTGATCTCGCTCGTTGAAGTGGCACCACATTGAAGATTCTTTATATGGGCTCCCGCTTCAAACCGAAGCAACTCGGACATGAAGTTTGCAAGCCGACATGTCCAAGGTGAAGTAGAGATAGTGTATGAAAACTTTGTCTCAATACACCCATGGATTCTCAACTCAAGAGAGGGATGAGTGGAGGTTGAAGAAGATGCCTATGGAGGGATGTGAGCTCAAGAGAAAGCAAGTGAAGAAGAAAGGCTTGTGTGAAATATTTTGAGAGCTCAAATTTCATCTCAAGAATAATCCCATGCCATAAAAAAACAGCCCTCTCTCTCTAAAATATCCCACACAAGCATAATAATATCAAGAAATCAATCCATGTCACAATAAATGGTCACATGAACCAAGACCATGAGTCACCAAGTGCATGCACCATCAAGATAATGCACATGGACAAAACTTGCACTCACATTTTCCTCCACTAAACATTTAAACTAAATGTTTAATCCAACAAAAGAAATGGCATCAACTAAAGTAAACTCGTGACGGATCACAAGAATACCCCTCATCTGTATATACATACCTGCATCCGTATTCCGACTGACTACGAATACTATGAGACGAAAGTAATCCAACAATCTAATACTAGGATCCGGCTTAAACCAAAGCCCACTAGTATGATCTGTCCTATCATGATCCATGCACGAGTGCACGTATATGATCGAATCCTGCCATAAAACCATACGTCCTCTACAACGTTTCGCCCGAACTTGGGAAACTTTCCGTGGGGGACTCTAAAGACTCGTCAATACGCTGGCAGTGGGTTTAACCACAAGCATGTCAGTTGCACTAGCTGTACGTAACGGCTGCCTATGTATTGAGTGAAAGGGAAGATGACGAGCGAACTCATCCTGAAACCCTACTGAGCCTATCTGTGACAATCTCCGTACAGTCCGGTCTGTTCGTCTATGAGTATCGCATATCGGGCCTAGGGGGATCGTAAACGTCAGACCTCCAATAGCGGTATAAGTCGTGTCGGAGTGTAGCCCAGAACACCTTGAGAAACTACTGGAATACCTACCAGTAAATCTTACTTGCCTTGGCCAAGGACTTTGTGTAATGGCTCTCCAGACACAGCGCGATATCAACCCCCAATACAAGGAAAGAAAAATCCTGTCTAACCGCCACTGCCTCCAAGTGCTTCGGGACTGCACCCAACAACTACCGGTTTGCACGACTCCTTTGAGCCATAGTAGGGTAGCAATCAAAGAAAAATGGGAACACACTTGAGGCAAAATAGTAGTGTCAAGTCAACGGTCTAAGCTGTACACATGTCACCTGGGAACTGCTCCTGACGATAGGTATAGTACCAATCAGCAGTGCACCTGCGAGTCCGTCTGGTATACTCATAACCCAATGAGCACCTCTATACATCTTAAGTGAACCAACTGAAACCAATGGCTTGTGAGACCGGCCACCACCTCTCGTCAGTGTCTCGAACTGTATGCACTAGTCTACTCTGGAGTATCGATGCCTTGTCTCGAAACTCCCTCAATTAGGGACACTTAAAAGATGTGCTTATAGACTACCCAACTCTCACGTATATGATCGCCATCATACTGCTGGGATTCAAGCGAGAATCCTATGGGCTCTATCAACATGTAATAGTGATCTGTAATGTCACCTGAAGTATGTACACGATGATAAAGAAAAACCAGATAACATACTATCATCTCGAGTAAGACCGTCCTACTGGTATAGGTCCTCCCTCAATCATTGCAATCATGTGCCTGTGATCCAATACTTGACTTGAGGGCACTATAACCAACAGTTTGGAGAGCTATTACACAAAGTCCTTGGCCAGGGCAAGTGAGATTTACTGGTAGGTTTTCTAGTAGTTTCTCAGGGTGTTCTGGGCAACACTCCGACACGACTTATACCGCTATTAGGGATAAGACGTTTACCGCCTCCTAAGCCCGATATGTGATACTCTTAGACGAACAAACCGGACTGTACTAAGATTGTCACATTCAGGCTCAGTAGGAGTTTGGATGGGTTTTGCTCATCGGCCTTCTTATCGACATCTACATAGGGACCGTTACGTGCAGCTAGTACCGCTTGCGGCCGGTGGTTAAACCAACTGCCAGCATAGTGTCGAGTCTTTAGAGTCCCACATAGAGAGTTTCCCTGCACCGGGCAAAAGGTGTAGAGGCCGTATGGTTTTATGGCAAGGGCTTCGATCACATACGTGCACTTATGCGCGTATGATGTTCGGGTGGATTATACTAGTGGGCTTTGATTTAATCCGTATCTTAGTATTATATTGATGGATCAGTTTCGTCTCTTTGTATTCGTATTTTTTGGAATGCGGATGCGGGTGTGTATGCACGGATGAGAGGGGCATTGAAGGAGACACCTCATTAGGGTTTTGACCATTGACTTGATTAAAACAATTATGAGGTAGAGGAAAGTATTTGTTATTTTGTAAATGATAATTGAGCATGGCTACATGTTTGACCTTTTGACTTGGCTTGACCACTTGACTTTTTGACTTAGATATTTTTATGAGATATTTTGTGGCACTAGATATTTTGGATGAGATATTTTTGGATGCCATGCTTGTAGTCAAGTCAAGGTGAGCCATCTCATTTATCATAATCTTTATCATTTTTCAAAAATACTTTCTTTTTCCTCAAGTGAGCTCTCATGCTAGCTCTCTTCTTCTTCCTCACATCAGAACCCTAAAAGCTCTCATGTGTTGAGAATCCTAGGGTTTCATGAGACAAATAAATCCATCTTCATACTCTACATCACCTAGGACATCAAGTCTAGCAAGCTTGTTGCCCTAATTACCTCGGTTTTGAGGTGGTGCTCGGACTATAGACTCTCGGGTGGATCGTCTTTGACTCGAGGAGGCCGTGAAGGTTGCTACGATCCGGATTGATCCTTGGATCCTACGACGACGCGGAGGACAGCGGATAAGACCCGAAGGACTTGTATCATGAGGTATAATCTCTTATCCGAGTAGATAACGTCTTCATAAGTCTTGCTAGTTAGGGTTTAGACACGATCCGTAAGCTCTAGTCCGTGTTGCGATGCTTTGATAATCGTTTTTCTTAACTTCCGCCTCCCCGCGGTCACGTGGGGGTGCGTGACACGGACTTACAGTGGTAACCGAGCCTACTTAACCCTTAATAGCTTGTTAACAACTTATTGGAACTTCGATCGTCGGAAAACTCGAAAACTAAACACCCGGTCATTAAAGTTTCTGTCGATTTTAAAAACTGTCGTAAAAATTAATTCACAAGCATGAAAATTCACTGCAGGGAATTATATGAACACTAGAGAAAAACGAGTCCATAACTCGGCTAGACCATCGTGGAACCGCGGCGAATCGGTGTGATTCACCGCTGTTCCGCGGCCGAGTCGATGCCGAGTCGGCTCGTTTTTCCACAGTTTGTCTTATTTTGGGTGTTCTATCATCTTTGATATATAGTTTCTACCCAGGATATTTTGACTGCTGGTTTGCATTTAGGATAGACACGGTAAATAGTTTTCGATCGAAATTCTAAGTTATTTGCTAATAGGGTTTTATCTGTGTTGTTATATGCGCTGAACATATGCTAATCGCTATACGTCGATTAGTGGGGGTTCCACATATCTGTGATCTGTGATGTGGGTTTGTGTATATGAACTTGTTGGATCATCGTGGATGAATAGACGGGGATGTGAGATGGGGGTTTTTCATTTCATTCATTCGATGTAATTTTTAAAGTGATGTAATATTATTTTTGTGGGGCCCATCCGGGTTGAGGTTGTGGCCACTGTTGTGTATAATTTCTTTTACTATTTTTGCTCCTAGGATAAACCCAAGGTGGGGTATTCACAAACTACCGGATACTTTGAAATGCCGAGTGCTCTACTCACTTTGTTGAGGGACGTTGCTTCACTTCGGGTATTTGGCGGGTAGTTTGCCGCACCCGTAGGGGTGTGGGGTGGGGTTTGGCTATTCATCAGGACCGTGGAATCTGATTTTTGTTACAGGCTTAAATGAAATGCGGAATTTCTACTATATCCAATATGTTAATCTGTGATCTGAAATGCCTATTATTGCATCTGACGAATGTATATATCTATATATGATATCTAGTAGGCGTTGCTTATCTTTTGAATCCGCGCTAGTCTAGACCCCGCTCTGTCGTTAGTTAAGTAACCTAATAGGTGATGACGGGGCCCAGTGGCGAATGCGGATGGCTTAAGTGGTTGTCATATTTTCGTATTTTTCTGCAATGGTAGGCAAATTGATAGGACGCATTATATAAATGCAAAAAAAACAAACCAAAACTGAATCGTCAGAACAATTTCAAAACCACACGGTTTTTTCAAAACAGCAGACTTTTAAAGTGTGGAGCTTAAACCACTCTGTTGTATGTCTACGGTAGCGCCCTGGCCGTCATTCTGACGCCAAACGTGGAACAAAAACTTTTATAACTGGCGCTATCGCATACTATAACCCGGATCTTGCCATTAACGCTAAACTAACAAACTGTAAAGAGATAGAAAGGCTATACCGATCGATCCGAGTCCTTTGGTCTTTAGCCATCATCCCACGCTCCTCACGGGAACTCCGATCTCTCGTCTCCTCATCGAGGTGGCACCACGTCAACGGATCTTTAAACGGGCTCCCGCCTCTATACCGAGGCAACTCGGTCATCAAGTCTGCTAAAAGAGATGACCAAGATGAAGTAGAGAATGAGTAGAATACTTTGTCTCGAACACCCTAGGGTTCTCATCGCATGAGAGGGATAGGGTGGAGGTAGAAGAAGATGCAAAGAGTTGGTAATGGTGAGCTCAAGAAAACTCAAGAGAGCAAGAACTCAAGCATAATAACTTGTTGTCATTATTTCTTTTGTGAGGAGATATATATAAGGTGGTGTAAAGAAAAATATCTCATGAAAAAATATCTCACTAAAATATCTCCACAAACCCTAAATATCTATACACAAAACAAACCATCATTAATTCTGTCATGTCTCACTAAGTGATTCATTAGCATGAGTCACTAAGGAACATGCTAGAAGAAATGAGTCACTAATTTGAGTCACCCTTTCCAAAACTTAATAATCATTTAAACCAAAATGATTAATCCAAAAGAAATGCATCTTCTAAAATATTCTCGTAACGGATTACGAAAATACCCCTCACCTGTATATGCATACCTGTATCCGTATTCCGACCGAATACGAATACGAGAGACTAAAATATTCCGACTCAATATAATACATGGATCCGGCTTAAACTAAAGACCACCAGTATTATCTGTCCGAAATATGACACGTGCAGAAATGCACGTGCATTTTTCGAACCCTGCCATAAAACCATACGGCCTCTACAACGTTTCGCCCGAAGTTTGGAAACTATCTGTGGGGGACTCTAAAGACTCGTCAGTACCCTGGCAGTGCCTTTAACCACAAGCACGTCAGCGGCACTAGCTGTACGTAATGGCTGCCCATGTACTGACCTCAAGGGAAGCCGATGAGCGATCTCATCCTGGAACCCTACTGAGCCTATCAGTGACAATATACATACAGTCCAGTTCGTTCGTCTATGAGCATCACATATCGGGCCTAGGGGGCTGATAACGTCAGACCCCCAATAGCGGTATAAGTCGTGTCGGAGAGTAGCCCTGAACACTCTGAGAAGCTACTGGAATACTTATCAGTAATTCTCACCTGCCTTGGCCAAGGACTTGGTGTAATGGCTCTCTTAGACACAACACGATCTCACCCCCAATACCGGGAGAGACGAGTCCTCTGCCGATCCGCTCACTTGCCTCTATGTGGCTCGGGACTCTACCAAAAAAAAACCTGTTTGCACGACTCCTTTGAGCCGTGGTAGGGTAGAAATCAAAGCACAGTGGGAACTCACACGAGAAAAATGACGACCTCAGGTCGATGAACTAACCTGTACACATGTCACCAGGGAACTGCTATCTGACGCTAGGTATAATACCAACAAGCAGGTTCCCGGCTAGCCCTGTCCGGTGTACTCATAACCCAATGAGCACCTGTATACATCTTAGGTGATCCAACTGACACCAGTGGCTTGTGAGACCGGCCACCGCCCCTCGTCGGGGTCTCGACTGTATACACTAGTCTACTACGGAGTATTGATGCCATGTCTCGAAACTCCTACGACTATGGACCATTTTTAAGGATGTGCTTATAGACTACCCAACTCTTACGTATATGATCGCCATCATACTGTTGGTAGTCAAGCAGGATCCTAAGGGCTCTATCAACGTGTAATAGTGATCATGTCACCTAAACCTGTACACGACTGATAAAGGCAAACCAGATAGCATACTATCATCTCGAGTAAGACTGTCCTACCGGTATAAGTCCTCCTTCAATCATTGCAATCACGTAACTGCGATCCAATAATTGACTTTGAGGGCACTACATCCAACAATCTCCCATTTGCACTTAAGGCTAATTATTGCGATGTCGCATACTCACAGCCCGTGTGATACCGAACACCCAACTCCTCTACTAAACAGTTTCACAAAACTCGTTTGTAAAAACTCTTGTGTTCGAGAAATCGCCTCAGTGAGTGGATCCGCCCTGATGTATCTTTCTATATCTCTCTTAATCTCAAGTTCGCGGAGAAAGCGATCTCCCGAATTGAGTAATACCTGTCTTAGAATATGTCTGGATATCTGATGGGACCTAGTTCATAAATAAACTCCAAATCCAAACTTCTTAGACTGTATCGACAACTGAACCTAATCAGTTGAAGGGTTCTGGCAGCTCCCCGGCCGTCGAAACGCGGCCAAAATGCGGAACAAAAAATTTCTAAACCGGCGCTACCGCTACCCGATTTCCGGATCGACCTTAAACCCTATTCTATCAAGCTAACTAAGAGTTAGAAAGGTTATACCGAGATGATCCGAGTCCTTCGGTCTTCATTCCAAGCTCCTAGTGATCCTTTGACGAAGTTTGGTTGCCGGTCTTCTTCCATCTCCGATGATCCACCTGAGGGAAACGGCGCAAGCTCCAGCCTCGACAAAGAGGCAACCGATGCTCCAAAGTCGCTAGCGATGGAGAGTGGGGGTGTATGAAAGTGTCACTACCATTTTCTCTCAAAATATTTTGCTCAATGAGCAAGCATAGAAGATGAGGAGATGATGGAAAACCATGGCATGAACAAAAGAAATTTTGCTAACTCTTTTGAAGCATGAGAGTGTGAGAGAGAGAGCTAGTGCAATGAGTCAAGTAAATCTCCAAATGAAATCAATCCCACCCCTAAATGTATTGGCCCCCCCTCTCTCCCCTACAAAAAAAAAACATTTCCCCTTTTTAATTAAAACAAAAAAATGCAATCATACCTTAAAACCATGTTCATGCCATGCTTTGACTCACCTTTTCCACCTTATTTCTTAATTGAATTTCTAAAATAAAATCAATAAAAAAGGTGGCATCTTCTAGAAGCTATTCCATATAAAATACGGAATACTTCCCGATACATGTACCGAAATACATATACGCGTATTCGTACCAAAATACGAATAGCCGAGAGAGAAAACGAATAGTGAACAATAGTACTAGAATACGTATATACAAATACATATATAAATTATTAAATCAAAACCTGATTTAATAAACTGGCTTAATCCTAACCCGCTGGTATTATCAACCGTACAATTAAAGTTTGCGCAGCAAGTGCACATCTTTAATCAGACATTTGTATGTACCAACATACCTCATGTACACCATATCGCCTGAACCGTGAAAACCCTCTGTGTTGGACTCTAAAGACTCGTCAATATGCTGGCAGTGGGTTTAACCACAAGCACGTCAGCGGCACTAGCTGTACGTAACGGCTACCCAGGTATTGAGCAAAAGGGAGGCCGACGAGTAGACTCATCCTGAACCCCTATTGAGCCTGACAGTGACAATATCCGTACAGTCCGGTCTGTTCGTTTAAGAGTATCGTATATCGAGTCTAAGGGGGTGGATAAAGTCAGACCCCTAACAACGCGACATTTAGTGTCGATATGAAACCCATCACCACTTGAGAAACTATCTATCCTGGATCGATAATTCTCGTCCACAGTGGCCACGGATTTATGGTGATGGCCATCCGTACACAACGCGACATCAACCCCCAATACCGGGACAAACGAATCCCCGACGATCCGATCACTGCCTCCATGTGGCTCGGGACTGTACCCAACTAAAACCTGTTTGCACGACTCCTTTGAGCCGTGTTAGGGTAGTAATCAAAGCACAATGGGCTCACATGAGACAAATGACGATGTCAGGTCGACAGACTAACCTGTACACATGTCACCTGGGAACTGCTATCTGACAATAGGTATAATACCAACTAGCAGGTTCCCGGCGAGTCCGTCCAGTGTACTCATAACCCAATGAGCACCTGTATACTATCTTAGGTGAACAAACTAACACCAATGTCTTGTGAGACCTGGCCACTGCCCCTCGTCGGGGTCTCGATCAGTATACACTAGTCTACACTGGAGTACTGATGCCCGGTGTCGATACTCCTACGACTAGGGAAATTTAAGGATGTGCTTGTAGACCCCAGCTCCCACATATATGATCGCCATCATAATGCTGGCAGTCAAGCAAGAATCCTATGGGCTTTATCAACATGATGATAAAAACAAACCAGATAGCATACTATCATCTTGAGTAAGATCGTTTTATCGGTATAGGTCCTGCCTCAATCATCATAATCACAAGTCCGTGACTATGATAATTGCCTTGAGAGCACTATAGCCAACAATCTCCCACTTGCACTTAAGGCCAATTATTGCGATGTCGCATACTCACAGCCCGTGTGATACCGAACACCCAACTTCTCTACTAATCAGTTTCGCAAAGCTTGTTTGCGAAAATGATTTCGTTCGAGAACTAGCCTCAGTGAGTGGTTCTGCTCCAATGTTTCTTTCTATATCTCTCTTAATCTCAACTTCGCGGAGAAAACTATCTCCCGAAATGAGCAATACTTGTCTTAGAATTTGTCTGGATATCTGATAGGACCCAGTTCATAAATGAACTCCAAATTCAGCAAACTACTTAGACTGTATCGTCCACTGAATTTAATCAGTATCCTGAGCCATGACTTTCTTCAGTATTCGCTTGGACCACATGTCCAGCATACTGTCCCTTAAAAGAGGGAAAAACTATAACTCTGACAGTCACTTTGTCATCCAGGTCACCTTAGAAGCTTTAAATGATAACCGTCTCCTGAAGGATGCTGCCGTTACCATATCCCAAGAACATTCACTTATGTTCATAAACTGCTTCCCAATGTTTCTCCAGGATTGGTTTAATATATGTTTATTGTAGCCAGTGCAAAATCAATATCTTGTGTGGTACTTGACATTTCATGATTAACTCAATTGCCTAAGCATATGATATGCTAATCATGTAGAACCCTCTCCCTTTTAGTCTGTAAGACACCTTTAGAGAGGTTGACTCCATCACCTGCAGGTAGACCACCATGCCATGAGTCGTCCATTTAATGTTAAAGTACCCAGATTAAGATACTTCCCAAATCTAGATCTAAAGCCATAGATCTAGTAACCAGAAAACCCGATATTATATCCATATCCTATGTGGAGAAACAACTGTGTGACAACCAAAGTACAGCCGATCGTAGTATAGGAATATCTCTTCCTATCAAGTGCATGTCATTCCAATACCTGGACATCACTCTCTACTACATTCATACCAGATTCATCTCCCATTCTGATGAGGTCATAGACCTATGACTGTCACATCAAAAATAGATGATCTATTTCCGCTATACATGCTTTAGTCTATAAATAGACATAAGCTACTTGCCTACTATGCTTCCGCTGCTCCCACTGACTACAACAACCCTCTGGCAGAGTCATATATACGTACACTTCTAAAGCTAGTTTAGAACGACGCTATACTCATCCTCCTGCCGGGTCTTACAGTCTAGAAAAACAGCAATGGTAAGTCTGGGTAAACAAGAACCTCCCGGTCACCGTCCGTGAGAAGACCGAAGTACCTCTCGGGTGCCTAAGGTTACCCACCAAAAACTGCGGAGTGGCTAATAGAATGTCGAAACTAATTGAATCCTTAGGTTCTATTAAATCTTAAGTAATCGTTTGTGGTTCTGGAATAACTTACAGTTCTACTATACTCCCACTTTTGTTTTTTTTGAAAAAGTCCATTTTGCTAAAACTGTGGCGAGTCAAGAACAATATAAATATTGATCTTCCTGATGGTAGAAAATTATCCCTCGTCAAAGCCCGGGATTGTAGCGTTTTGAAAATCGTTTCGGTGAAATTTCGAAAAATCGGTAAAATAAAGGGGTTTTCTGTAAAAAGTCAAAATACAAATATCTTATTATAAAAATTAAATATACATATTCTAGCTATGTAATTGCTATTATTTGGTGTTTATTGAGCCGCTGGTGAAATTTCAAATTTTCTGAAAAAAATATTATTTTATTATTATTTTAAGCCGTCACTAATACATTTAATTAGGGAAAATTACAAATTGGAATGAGTTGAAACAAATTTTGTGCATCATAAAACTTTAAATAAAAATTTATCATGTGGTTTTTGGAACGAAATCATTTGCCAAAACGGTTTAGAAATTATTGAAGAAAAAAGGCTTTTTTTAGCGTAAATGGATGTTTGGGGTATTGTATTTATCATTTTTCATCACCCCACATCCGTGCCCACACCCACACACCCCCACTTACTTCTCCCCTTAGCTAAATTCAGCAGCCCCCATTTTTTTCCCCACTTGAATTTCAAAGGAAAAGAAATGAAAGAAAAGAAAAGAAAATGGATAAATTAGTTAGACTTTTGACCTTGAATTGACTTTGACTTTCTCCCCATTTTTCTCCACCTCCCTCTCTCTCCTCCCCCACTCATTTTCTAGCCAAAATCTAAACCCCAACAGCCCTTCATTCTTCATCTCCTTCTCTTTAAAAAAGTTCTTCAAAAATGCTTGAAAAATCCACAAAAAATCAAGCAAAAATCCAAATCAAAATCCACCTCCTACCCATTTTCCCTCATCTCCTTTAGCATGGATCTTGGTGCAAGGATTTCAAAATGGAGGTCTAGAATTCAAGTTTGATCATGGTTTGTGAGGTATAACTTTTGACCCATTATTCATTTTTTTGATTTAAATTCCTTAATGAAGCTAATTAGGTGTTAAATTGTGGGTTTAATTGAATGTTTGGAAATTCAATTGGGAATTTTGAATTGAAGCTAGGGTTTGAATTAAATTAGGTTCTTTATCATTAGCTTATGATTGTAATGAGGGGATTAACATGTAATTGAATGCAAAATCTAATTTGGTTACTAGTTGCTAATTTGTTAGTTTCAAAATGGTGATAATTATGCTAAATTGCTAACTCGGTTTTAGAAATTAAATAAAAACGTGGGATTAAAATCTAGTTAGGATTTTTAGCACATCATTAAGGTTTCCATGAGTGGTTTAACCATTTAATATATGCAAAACCAAGTTTAATTGTAAAATTGTGAATTTTACAATAAAAAGTGTTAAAATTGATATTTTTGCAATCTAGGATTTTGGAAATTATGCAAATTTATGTGATTAAATTATGGAAATGGTTTTTATGACTTATTTAAGTTATTTAATAAGTATTATGGCCGCTAGAATTGTTTAAACATCGAGTTTTGCACTAAAACGGGTAATTTTGCTTGCTAGTTTTTCGGAAAAACGGCTTTAATAGTGAATTTGGGGTTTTTGTGAGTTTTAACCTAGTTTATATTAAAATTAGTGTGCGGGAATGTGCAAATGAGTGTGATTGGATTTTTCTCGATGGTTTGACGTTTGTACATCGACATCGAGGGTTGGTTTGACTATTCTTGCATGCGTAGGCGATAGGTTTGGACCTATGCGTGATACGCGTGCCGATTTGATTTTCGTATGCCGTTTCGATTTCGAATTTAGTTTTAATGCGATACGGTGCGTTATGATATGTAGGTACCCCATGTAGACTTCAAGACGACCAGCAAGCGCGTGGCGACGTCGGCACCGGCGAGCGAGGACCAGGTGAGTAGATTTATATCTACGGGGAGAAGTCGGGTGGATGGCGTATAGCACCCCCGCAGTTCATGGTGATGTATACGGACACGTATACACATATATATATATATATATATATATATATTGGTTATATATTGTTTGAGTTATTGATGATAAATATGGATATTTGGTGTTCTTGGATGATTGAGTGTCGCGAAACCCTAGAGTAGCGGCCGCACCACACTTGCACACACCCACCCATACTTGCATACTTTCTTCTTTCTTTTGTGCTTATTCGGGAATATATAGTTATGTGTTCACATAGGTATGGGACTGTGTGTTCACATACGGATTTGAGGATAGTACTTGGGATTTATGATGAGTCGATGAGATTTGATTTGAGGCCGTGAGATCGGTGATATAGCGGGGTTCGTATTTGAGATACGACATGACGTTGTAGCGGGTCCTTGACGTAGTTTTTACACACGTGCATGCATACTTAGGCGATATCAGTATTGTACTAGACGTAGATCAGTACCAGATCATAATATTGATAAAGAGAATACCAGGTGAATAGTATGATGAATGTGATTTTGACCCATACCCAGAATTGGAGGATGCCGTACGACGGATTTACGTACGAGCTATATCTTGATGATTGATCCGCACTCTTGACTTGGGATGTCTGATTATAGATATGGTATCGGATATGATATTATTGAGGCGGGATCACCGACTAATATATATACAGGTATGTATATGTATCGACTCAGACGTTAGGCGGTTTCCTTACCTGTAGTCCAGCTTGTTAGCTTAGCCCTTTAGCTTAGTTTAGTTGTTAGATTAGATTCGATTCTTACCTATTTCAAAGCTTACGAATCATGCGTATTTTAAAAGACAGGTCAAGGGATTCTACGGATATTTCAAAAAACGTATCTTTTCTTAAAAACACCGTAGCCCCTATTTTCAAAACCCCATGATTCGTGTTATTTCAAAAGGCACCATTTGTCGGACTTATATTAGATTAGTGCAGATTAGTTATAGTTGCGTCTCGTATTCAGCTCCCGCTCATTTTTACTGTTCGCTCCGCATCGCATACTTATATTATAATTTCTTATTGCATTATTAATATCATGCTGTTAGGACACCAGCACCATTACCGATGACGCGTATATACCACGTACACTTACTTGCCGGCTCACACACATCTTCATCGGTAATTGACATGTCACGAACACTTTAGAAAATACTATTTCATTTGACATAGGTTGTTAGCTAATAGTTTAGACATGATATTAGTGTACTTGCCTTATATGCTAGTTAGACATTGTAGTTATTGCCTACTACATCATGCATGTTATTATTCACTGTTGTGTCGCATTCATGGATTCTCATGCCTATATTCACTGTTTACATTCTAATGATGACTTGGATTCGGATTTCATGAGATTTCTTGGATTTGGAGGAAAACCGCAAAAACATAAATAAACCTTTTCTCCCTTTTAAAATAAAAAGTGCGGTTTTCCCATTATGTATGAGTCGTCCACCATGAGTTTGCTGATGGATTTCGAGACCCGATTCGAGGAGTGGAGGACCCGTTTCGGGTACATGGTGGGCCCGGTATGGTACCCCGGTGCAAGAGGAATGTGGTGTTGACGTTGAGCCTGGCTGGGGAGCACTACCTACCGGTGATATTACCCGACACGTCGGATATCCGGAGGATACCGTCGTGGTCTTGAGATGGATGGTAGGGGCCGGTCTGGACTGACAGCGCCCTAGATATTGAGATTGAGACATTGATATTTCGAGACATTGAGATTTATGTTTTGTGTCGATGCTAGACACTGTTGATACTGATTTCATTTATGATACCTCAGTTTAAAAATACAAAGGAAATCTCACTAATTTATGAAAACAGTTCTTCATTTACATGTATTCTGTTTTCATGCATTCATACCTCATTCATATGATATATTGCTACCTGAGGCACTGACACGGGCACATGAGATTACACCCGGGTTAGATATTTACCCTAGCCTTGTTATAGGCTACGTGTTATTCCTATATTTGAGGACATATTATGATCATTGACCTAGGATTGCGTTATTTATGCGATTTCTGTGCGTAGATGTTTTTCTATTCACGAGTTGGCAACTCACCCCCGTTGTGCCCCAGTTTCTTGCTGGTTTTGCAGTACAGGTTTCATTACGGCTTTGCGGGCTCAGTTTCATTCGGGTGACTTGCTAGTAGGTGGGTTTTTCTTGTATCGTACCCATCATATTACCATGTATAATATTATTCAGTTGTATCTAGTAAATTCCATCAACCAAACATGTATTTATTGAGATAGAGACCAGTGTTGTTTATTCTTTCGACCTTAGAGTCGCTCGTTATATATTTGGTGGTTTTGAGTTTCCTTTTGAGTTTTGATCCTCGCCGTTGGCGTTTGTATATTATATTGCTTGTGTGGTTGTGACCGTCGATTGACGAAGAGCTAGCTCCCGCTTGGGGATGCCTTTTTCTTGATTTCGTATACTATTCATGTTGTATCCCGTTTGGGGGCCAGTATTTACAAAGGAGACTCTGCCGAAATTTTCAGTAAATTTTTGATGTTTTTAAAAACCGCATAATTCGGCTTATGCTATTGAAACTACATGCTTTAAGTTGGTTTTTCCTGCACTCTACTACTTTTTTTGGTTTGGATTTCTGGGTTTTCGGTTTACTTAGATTACGTACGCCTCGAGACGTTCGTAGTTTAAGTGCCGGTCATGTTCCATACTTTCGGATCGTGATAATAACCCACAAACAGCCATTACTAAAACGTGCCTCGAGTTTATCCGGATTCTGGTTTTAAGCATCAGCCGAACAACTTCCTATACCTTAACATCGTTAAGATATAAATTGATTCTATATATACCTAAAATAGAAACAAAAGCACTAATCTAATTTGAACCAGATTCAAAATCATGCAGCTGTCTCCAGTGCATATCAACCAAATGGAAAGACGACAATCAGCATTACTCATCTAGGAGTGCATCCACATATAAGTAACCCGAAAGAGAAACAAGTTCTCAAAACCATTACTATCAGCGGAATACCAAACACAAGTATCTACATCTTCAACTTCATCGAGGAATCCTGATACTTCGGACAAATGGTTCTCTACTTTATTCTTATACCTATAACTTCTAAATATCTGGAGCTTGCATTTCAACAAAATACATGTCCAGAACTGGAGAAGTCATAAGTAAACAGAATATAATACGAGTACCAACCCCTTTGTCCTAATAGACACTGGACAATATACAATACTTTGTATAAGTCCCCTGAGTTCAATAACTCAAACCCTGTGCGTCGTAGGTTGAAAAACTGTAGTATGGTTAAGAAGAATTACACCACTGTTGAATGCACCTTATCTAATCACCAACTGATATAGGTAAATGTCACAGACATAATATCAAAAAGTTATATCTCACTTTATAAAATAAATGTACAGATATATCAGTTTGAAATTGGTGCATAACAATGGATATTCAAAACCAAATATTTGCCATCCGGAAAAAACCAGATGATTTCCTCAAATATCACCAATTACAACAAATTCCGATATAATGAGGATCTAATCACCCAATCCCCAATATCTTACTCCCACTCACCATCCCAAATAACATACAGATGTGAGAAACTGATCTGGTAAATATATACGCTGGAGTTAGATTCCAATTGGGAAAACAGTTTTCAATTAACATCGCACAGTGAAACTGAAAGATGAAAATGTTTTGAAGGGGTTTACTGGTATTCCTAGTAACGCCTCTTCCACTCTCCTGATTCACGACAGTAACCATATACTATACCTGCTCTCACTGCAATCCCTTTATTATGTCTTTACTTATTACCTTCTGTACACCTTTTTTAGGCAAACCGGTTTTCTTCATTCCCTACCCTTCGGCACCAGCCTGAGGTTTGGAAGAAGACTATCCAATAAGCGTAATAGGTGTACTCTCCTAATCCTAGGAGCCCTCGCAACCTGAGAGAAGGTAATGGGAAAAGACATCTGAATAATCCTATCCTATCTCTCCAGAACCAGAATCCATCCTCGAAAAAGTTCCTTCGAGTTCGTATATAACCATACGATGGATTTATCCAATGGAAGTGGATATCCGTAGTGATACGGAGTGTCCTAGAGAAAAGCAAAGTGGATGTAGGAGTGGCAGGGGTATACACGGTTTTTGTTGTGAAATATGGTGGTCGCAATTTCCTTTGCCATTATTCTAATCCCTTTATATGTCTTTACTTATTATCTTCTGTACACCACAGTTAAGCTTAATTGGTTTTCTTCCTTCCCTACCGTTCAGCACCTGCCTATGGTTTGGAAAAAGACTATCCAATAAGCTTAATAGGTGTACCCTCTCCTAATCCTAGGAGCCCTCACAACCTGAGAGAAGGTAAAGGGAAAAGACAACAGAATAATCTTATTCAATCTCTCCTGAACCGGAATCCATACTCGAAAAAGTTCCTTCGAGTTCGTATATAACCATACGATGGATTTATCCAATGGAAGTGGATGTTCGTAATAATACGGGGTGTTCTGGAGAAATGCAAAGGTGATATAGAAGTGGCAATGATGTATGCGACACCGTGACATTCCAAAAGCCAAAGTGTTTTATGAAGGTTCGGTCAACTTGGTTTCATGAGTTTTAGTCAAAGGTCGGGTCATAGTCGCAGCCAGAGAGAGAGAAAGAGAAGAAACACTCAGCGTGCACTCTAACCTAGATCAGAATGGTTAATCATTTTATCTAATCTGGATGGCTCCCACTGTTCCCTCGAATTCTCCTCCAAACCTAAAGGAGAATTAGTCGGAATCACCTGAAGAGTAATCCTGCTTATCAGTGGGAATCCGGATCCAACTATCGTCGCATGATAACTTGATGGAAGCCACTCAAGTCACCACACTCCAGAAGGTATGCGCAAGCCTGGCAAGTTTCCTGTATGTTTGAAACTCCCGATGTTATTTTTACCTCTAGGACCCAAGTGACCTTGACTAAAGATCAAAATGTCAAAAGGTCCTAGTCAAGTTCTACCCGTCATTATCTTGACTGCATTAGACCCACCCATACGAGCCTTGACTAAAGATCAAAATGATTGTACGACTGTCCAAACCAATCGCATTATCTCTGCAACAGAAAAGCACTACATAGCTACCGAACACTACGCCTCGGCTAATGCACGACATACGCAGCACGAATACTAATGTCACGACCCAAATATTTTGACTCGTGACCGGCACTTAACCATGCTACGTCTACAGGCGTAACGCGACTAAGTAAGCCGAACCCAGAAATCAAAACCATTTAAAATAGTGAGTGTTGAAAATATTTAGTTAAAACATTTAGAAAACCTTAAATAATTCAATAAGTTCTTTTAAAGTTACTTAATCATTTAAATAATTTTGGCAGCATTTCCTGTTAGTGTATATGCCCTAGAGGCCATTACTGTATCATACTAGTTTGTATATTACTTGATGGAAGCTTGGGATATTCACCTTGTATAAACAATCTTGCTCAATATAGTAGTATGCTACTTGGTTTGTTTCTACTTCAATGTGTACTTGTGTTTATTTCAATATATCACTTATACGCATTAGTGGAGCCCTTAGGATCTTTGCTTGATTACCAGCGTTGTGATGGCAGTCACACTAGTGGGGGCTGGGTAATCTATAAGCACATCCTTATACAGGTCCCTAGTCGCAGGACTATCGAGACAGGGCATCGATACTCCGGAGTAGACTAGCGTATGCGCTTCTCATCCCAGTGTGGGAGATGGTCTGTCCCACAGCCATCAGTACGTCGTACTGGAGATAGTATACGGGTGCTCGTTGGGTTACGAGTACACTGGACAGGACTCGTCGGGAACTGACAGGTTGGTATTATACCTATCATCAGTTATCAGTTCCCAGGTGACATGAGTACAGCTTAGTCCGCTGACTTGACACTGGCACTTCGCCTCGAGTGTGTTCCCACTGCACTTTGATCACTACCCTACCACGGCTCAAAGGAGTCGTGCAAACAGGTGGTGGTTGGGTGCAGTCCCGAAGCACTTGGAGGCAGTGACAGTTAGATAGGATTCGTCTCTCCCGGTATTGGGGGTTGACATCGCGCTGTGTCTAGGAGAGCCATTACACGAGTAGTCCCTGGCCAGGGCAAGCGAGATATACTGGTAGGTTCCAGTGTTATCTCAGGGTGTTTTGGGCTTCACTCCGACACGACTTGTACCGCTATTGGGGGACTGACGTTTTACCGCCCCCTAGGCCCGACATGCGATGTATCAGACGAACAGACCGGACTGTACGGAGACTGTCACATTCAGACTCAGTAGGAGTTCAGATGGGGTTTCACCTCGTCAGCCTTCTTGTCGACATCTACCTGGGGACCGTTACGCACAGCTAGTGCCGCTTGCGGTCTGTGGTTAAACCCACTGCCAGCGTAGTGTCGAGTCTTCAGAGTCCCACACAGAGGGTATTCGCCTCTAGGCAAAACAGAGTAGAGGTCGCATGGTTTTGCGACAGGGTTCGTTCTCATCCGCGCACTTGTGCACGTTTGGAGTCCGGACGGATATTACTGGCTGGCTCTGGTTTGAGTCAGATACCGGTATTTGTTTTGGGGTTGATTTTATCTCTCAGTATTCATGTTCCCCGGAACAAGAATGCAGGTGTGTATGCACAGTTCTTTTTGAGGAGGAGGAAGATGATTTTTCATTAGGGTTTCGGAACGGGTGCGTATACACAGTTGACAGTCGTCTTTTTCCAAACCCTAATGGATTTATGTTATATCAATTAATAATATATAATAAAATGAAATTGTGTCATGGTTAGTTTTTGTTGACTTGTTGACCATGGTTGACTTGTTGACCATGGTTGAACTTTTGACCATCATCATCACAAAAGAAAGATGCTCTTTGATTCTAGCAAATTCATTTAATGTTTGTAATGATAATGGTCATTCTAAAACTTTCCATCAACCTTTTCATTTTCATTATTATTATTGTTGATAATTCTTTTTCTTTTGCATTATGGTTGCAAGAAAGAAAAAGAATAATTCATTCTATCATATTCACTCTCTCTCTTCACTTCATCTTCTTCTTCCTCTAAGCTAAAGAGAACCCTTCTCATGTGTTGAGAATCCTTCTCTTTAGAAAAGAAAGACAACCCCTAGTCACTCTCTACTCATTCTAGGTCCAAGGTTTAGCAAGCCGGAAACCCTAGTTCACTCAAAGCACGAGGAAGAGCCCAAAGGTCGAACTCTCGAGGTGGATCCATCTTCGACGGAAGAAGGCGACAAGAAGAGAACCATCAACCTCTACAAAGTTTGAAGAAGAAGGAGTTCAAGTTTAGGTATAACCATCTCCATCCGAGTAGCTAACCCTCTTTAGCTAAGCATGCTAGTTTTAGTTTAGACACGATCCCGACCTTGTTTAGTCCATGTTGCCTCTTGCGATAAAAATTTGTTTTTTATACCGTTTCCGCCTCCCCGTAAGAACCGGGGGTCGCAATATGGACTTACAGTGGTATCAGAGACAGGTTAAACTTAAACTAGCTTGGTAGTGAAGTGTAACGAAGTTCGGAAACGAAAAATCACAAAACCGGAAAAATTACAAAACCTGAGTTTCTGTTGAAATTTTTTTGGATCAAAATGAAAATATTTATACTTGTAAAATCATCTCAGGGTTTTGTGAGTGCACCCATGAAAAACGATGACCTAATTCCCTCAAACCGCCGCCCTTCCGCCGCACGAGGTAGGCATGTGCGGCGGAAGCGCCGCGGTTTGTCGCCTTCTGTCCATCGATTTTCGTGCAGTGTGTTTGTGTGTTGGTTTTGGGATTTTTAAAATATATTATATGTACCCAGATTTTCCAGAACTGAAATTCACTTTTGGGGTCCTATAATTCCGTATTTTTTTCCGAACTTCACTGCACTTTGACTATGATGGTTATATCTGTGATGCTTGCATGTATTGAACGTCGGCTAATCGCTATAAGACGATTAGTTGGGGTTATACATGATCTGTGTTTGATATTGGAATGTGTATATGAATGTGTTGGACTGTCGCGGGTGAATAGCCGGGGTGGATGTGAGATGAGCTTTTGTTTTTCTTTCATTCATTGTAAATGTAAATTGATGTAATTATATTATTTGTTTGGCCGCACAACTGGGTCGGGGTTGTAGCCGTCATTGTATAATTCTTTTTACTGTTTTTGCTCCTAGGATAGACCCATGGAGGGGTGCACAAACTACCGGGGACTTGGCGGGTAGTTTGCCGCATCCGTAGGGGTCTTGGGTGGGGTATTTGCTATTCACCGCGACCGTGTAATCCGCTTTTCGTTGCAGGCTCGAAAGGATTGCGGATTGCTAGTATATCCAATGTATTCATCTGTGATCTGTAATGTCTATCATTGCTTTCTATTTAGGCGTTGCTTATGTTTTACAGCCGCGCTAGCCCAGCCCCCGCTCTGTCGTTAGTTAAGTAACCTAACGAGTGATGACGGGACCCCGTGGCGAATGCGAATGGCATAAGCGTACGTCATATTTTGGTTGTTTTCTGCAATGGTAGGATTAAATGATGGGACGCATTAAAAGAACTAATGCAAGAATATCACGCATTAAAAGAACTAATGCAAGATAATAAACCAAGTTTAAGTCGATGGAACACTTTCGAAAAACCACTCGGTTCTTTTCAAAACTAACTTTTAAATGCGGAGCTTGAGCCACTCCTTCTAAAAGCTATCTCGTTCCATCGATTATATCAAGTTCACTACGTTCACGGTTTCGCCAAAACCATCCGTAGCCCTCCGTCGTTTCATATGAATATTCAACAGTATTCAAGCTGTGTTTGTTGGCCTTAGTCAAAGCACAGTGTTTGGTAGCTGGTGGGTATTCATATGTTGCATAGATAGAATGCGTTGGTTTGGGACAGTCGTATTGCCTTGTTGGCCATAGTCAAGGGTATATACGGGTGGCTTCAAATTAACCTGGATAACGACGGGAAGAACTTGACATGTGACTTATGATTTGTTGGCCTTAGTCAAGGTCATAAGAGCATGGGGCAAAAATCCACATCGGGAGTTTCATAAGTACTGAAACTTGCTAGATTTGCATACCATTTGGAGTGTGATGATTATGGTAGGATTCCTTCATTTTCGTCACGCGATGATATTTGGATCCCGATCCTACTGTGAGTATATGCTACTCCTCGGGAAATTTCTCACTAAACGATCAATGCTATAAACCTAGTAGGTGCCTAGAAAGGTGTTAGCGGGGCTACGCCCCCAGGGAAAAGAGGTTCTTAAATTAAGGAACTTCGCGAAAGCGTTGGAAAACCTCCCTCGAAGTACCGACACTGGCCTGGCTGAACGGTTAAGCAAGTATTGTGCGGTGGGATTGATCCCGGCTAATTCTTCCTTTGTGGTTTGAGGAGGGATTCGAGAGACAGTGGGAGCCATCCTGTTTAGACAAATTAAAAACCATTCTAAACTTGCAAGAGCATCGTGCTAAAGTGTTTCTTCTCTCCCCCCTGCAGCGACCAAATCGAAATGACTGGACTTAAGTTACTTCTAGATAAAAACATATTGACAGGGCCAAACTACAAAGATTGGCTCAGGAATGTCAAATTGGCAATCTCTTAGGACAAGCTGGGGTATCTTCTTACCACCAAAGCTCCCCCCGTCCCAGGTCCCACCTCCAGCGTCGCGGATAAGGAAATCCGTAAGACTTGGGAGATTGACAGCGCGAAGGCCAGATGCCTCGTACTTGCCTCGATGGACAACGACCATCAGAGGAGGCACGAGAATATGGATTTGGAATCCATATTTCTTCATACAAAAGAACTGTATGGAGAGCAGTCTCGTATCGCAAGATACGAAGTGTCGAAGAAGTTATTTTCGACAAAGTTGGCCGTCGGATCATCGGTAGCGGACCACGTGCTTAAGATGATTGGCTACACTGAGGAGCTCGCGGATCTTGGGACCACGTTGGACAGTGAACTCTATACGGATATAATTCTCCAGTCCCTTCCATCCACTTACGCCCAGTTCATACTGAACTTCAACTTGCAAGAAAAGGAAGTTGAACTTTCAGAACTCCTCAACCTGCTGAGGAGCGCAGAGGGCACCCTACAGAAGGGTAGGGAAACACCCGCTTTGTTTGTAGGAGGATCTTCTTCCTCTAGGTCCAAGGCGAAAGCCAAGGGAAAGAGAAAGAAAGCCCCCGCCAAACCAAGAGGCGGTGTTAGTAAAGTGGGTACGAAGGGAAAGGAAAAGGCAACAAAGATTGCGGGGAAGCTTGTTGGTAAAGAGGAATGCTTCTATTGTCATAAGAGTGGACACTGGAAAAAAGATTGCAGGGCTTGGAAAGCCAGGACACAGGAACTGAAGCAGGTTGCGGCTTCAGCTTCAGGTGTGTATGTTATTGAAAACTGTCTTTCTATAAACTCTACTTCCTGGGTATTGGATACCGGATCAGGATCTCATATCTGTAATTCTTTGCAGGCGTTGAGAAACCGTAGGTTTTTGAAGGCAGGTGACATGACCCTCAGAGTTGCGAACGGAGCTAGCATGGATGCTAAAGCCGTGGGGGACTATCACCTGGGAATGACAGATGGGCATGTTTTGGTTTTGCGTAATTGCTTTTTTGTACCCAACGCAACTTGTAATATCATTTCTGTATCTTTGGTTTCTAAAGAAGGTTATGAATTTGCGTTTGTAAGTAATGTTGTAAACATTCACCTTAATCAAGTTCTGATTGGGTCAGGTACACTGAGCAATGGTATATACGTATTAAACCAACCACAGATTTTCAATGACCAGAATACACACAAAAGAAAGTCTCCAGATATCAATCAGGCTTTCTTATGGCATTGTAGACTGGGTCACATCAATGAGACACGGTTGACTAAGTTACATAAAGAAGGATACTTGGATCCGTTCGAGTATCAGTCTTATGCCACTTGTGAATCTTGTCTCATGGGAAAGATGACAAAGACTCCGTTCACTGGACACGGAGAAAGAGCGAGCGAGCTCTTGGGACTCATACACAGTGACGTGTGTGGTCCAATGTCTACACATGCGCGAAGCGGTTATTCATAATTCATTACTTTCACAGACGATTTCTCTAGGTATGGACATGTCTTCTTAATGAAGCACAAATCCGAGGCCTTTGAGAAATTTCGGGATTACAAGAATGAAGTTGAAAAACAAACCGGCAAAAGTATCAAGATTCTAAGATCGGATCGAGGTGGAGAATACTTAAGTGCCGAGTTCCTGAATTACTTAAAAGAGAATGGGATTCTCTCTCAGCGTACTCCTCCATACACTCCGCAACATAACGGTGTATCGGAAAGGAGGAATCGAACCCTATTGGATATGGTTCGTTCCATGATGAGTAAGGCTGAGTTACCGCGATCTTTCTGGGGATATGCACTAGAAACAGCTGCACATCTTTTGAACCAAGTTCCTACTAAGACTGTGCCTACCACACCATATCAAATGTGGAGTGGGAAGAAACCCTGTCTTAAAGCCTTTAAGACATGGGGATGTCCGGCTTTTGTAAAAAAGCAGCATGCGGACAAGCTCGAGGCACGCTCAGTACAGTGCAAGTTTGTGGGATACCCAAAGAACTCCAAGGGGTATCTATTCTATTACGCAGAGGAGCAAAAAGTCCTTGTTTCTCGTCATGCCCACTTCTTGGAAACTGAGTTTTTGGAAAATCAGATAAGTGGGAGCACAGTAGAACTGGATGAAATTCCAGAACCTCAGACTATTACTGAAAGCTTAGTGGAACCAGAGGGTTCAAAAGAACAGGACATTCCTATGCCGCTCCGTAGGAGTAGTAGGCAGTCTCATCCGCCCGAGAGATACTACGGTTTTCTCATAGATGTGGATAGAGAGGATTGCATCATAGACTATGATGAGCCTACTAGCTTCCAGCAGGCCGTTCAGAGCGTTGACTCAGTAAAATGGCTGGATGCAATGCGGACCGAAATGGAGTCCATGTACACCAACAAAGTATGGACGTTGGACATTGCTCCAGACGGGGTAAAACCCGTAGGATGCAAGTGGATCTTCAAAAGGAAGATTGGTGTAGATAGACAGGTTGAGACCTATAAAGCTAGACTTGTAGCAAAGGGTTTCCGTCAAAGACCTGGCTTGGACTATGACGAAACCTTTTCTCCAGTGGCTATGCTGAAATCCATTCGGATCCTTCTTGCCATTGCTGCCTTCCACGATTATGAGATTTGGCAGATGGACATAAAAACCGCTTTTCTAAATGGAAATTTAGAGGAGTGTGTCTATATGGATCAGCCAGAGGGTTTCATTCAGAGTGGGAGCAGCGGAAAGGTGTGCAAGTTGCTTAAGTCCATCTATGGACTAAAGCAGGCATCGCGGAGTTGGAACATCTGTTTTGATGAGACGGTCAAGGAATTTGACTTTATCAAAAATCCAGATGAACCATGCATCTATAGTAGATTTGTAGCGAGAACTGTAGTATTCCTTGTTTTATACGTGGATGACATTCTCTTAATAGGAAATGACATTCCTATGCTACAATCTGTCAAGGGTTTCTTGTCACACAGGTTCTCCATGAAAGACCTGGGTGATGCCTCTTACATCCTGGGGATCCGGATCCATCGTGATAGATCCAAGAGGATATTAGGACTTTCACAGTCCAGGTACATCGACACCGTACTGAAAAGATTCAGTATGGAAGATTCCAAGCGCGGTAACCTACCGGCTTGTCACGGGATCACCCTCTCTAAAGAGATGTCTCCCAAGACTGATTTGGAGAGGGATCGCATGTCTATTATACCCTACGCTTCTGCGGTAGGCTCTATAATGTATGCGATGTTGTGTACCAGACCGGATGTAGCTTATGCACTGAGTGTAGTAAGCCGGTATCAGTCAAACCCTGGGGAGAAACATTGGATAGCAGTAAAGAACATTCTCAAGTACCTGAGAAGGACTAAGGAGATGTTCTTGGTGTATGGCAGAAAAGACCTCCAGATTGAGGCCTTTGCTGACTCCAGCTTTCAGAGTGACAAGGATGATTCCAAGTCCATGTCGGGTTTTGTCTTTACCCTCAATGGAGGGGCGGTGTGTTGGAAGAGTTCCAAACAGGAAACCGTTGCAGACTCGACTATGGAAGCGGAATACATCGCTGCATCTGATGCCGCAAAAGAAGCTGTCTGGATAAGGAAGTTCTTAAAAGAACTTCAGGTGGTTCCGTCCATTGTTGACCCAGTACCTCTGTATTGCGACAACAACGGGGCTATAGCTTTAGCAAAGGAACCCAGGTCCCATCAGAGATCCAGGCACATCTTGAGGCGGTATCACCTGATCAGGGAGATCGTGGATCGCAAGGAGATCGAGGTTCGGAGGGTTGCTTCAGAAGAAAACACTGCAGATCCATTCACCAAGGCCTTACCCCAGACTCAGTTCGAGCGGCTGATCGAGATGATAGGTCTTCGGTACGCCAGTTCATGGCCTTAGTGCAAGTGGGAGATTGTTAGTGTATATGCCCTAGAGGCCATTACTGTATCATACTAGTTTGTATATTACTTGATGGAAGCTTGGGATATTCACCTTGTATAAACAATCTTGCTCAATATAGTAGTATGCTACTTGGTTTGTTTCTACTTCAATGTGTACTTGTGTTTATTTCAGTATATCACTTATACGCATTAGTGGAGCCCTTAGGATCTTTGCTTGATTACCAGCGTTGTGATGGCAGTCACACTAGTGGGGGCTGGGTAATCTATAAGCACATCCTTATACAGGTCCCTAGTCGCAGGACTATCGAGACAGGGCATCGATACTCCGGAGTAGACTAGCGTATGCGCTTCTCATCCCAGTGTGGGAGATGGTCTGTCCCACAGCCATCAGTACGTCGTACTGGAGATAGTATACGGGTGCTCGTTGGGTTACGAGTACACTGGACAGGACTCGTCGGGAACTGACAGGTTGGTATTATACCTATCGTCAGTTATCAGTTCCCAGGTGACATGAGTACAGCTTAGTCCGCTGACTTGACACTGGCACTTCGCCTCGAGTGTGTTCCCACTGCACTTTGATCACTACCCTACCACGGCTCAAAGGAGTCGTGCAAACAGGTGGTGGTTGGGTGCAGTCCCGAAGCACTTGGAGGCACTGACAGTTAGATAGGATTCGTCTCTCCCGGTATTGGGGGTTGACATCGCGCTGTGTCTAGGAGAGCCATTACACGAGTAGTCCCTGGCCAGGGCAAGCGAGATATACTGGTAGGTTCCAGTGTTATCTCAGGGTGTTTTGGGCTTCACTCCGACACGACTTGTACCGCTATTGGGGGACTGACGTTTTACCTCCCCCTAGGCCCGACATGCGATGTATCAGACGAACAGACCGGACTGTACGGAGACTGTCACATTCAGACTCAGTAGGAGTTCAGATGGGGTTTCACCTCGTCAGCCTTCTTGTCGACATCTACCTGGGGACCGTTACGCACAGCTAGTGCCGCTTGCGGTCTGTGGTTAAACCCACTGCCAGCGTAGTGTCGAGTCTTTAGAGTCCCACACAGAGGGTATTCGCCTCTGGGCAAAACAGAGTAGAGGTCGCATGGTTTTGCGACAGGGTTCGTTCTCATCCGCGCACTTGTGCACGTTTGGAGTCCGGACGGATATTACTGGCTGGCTCTGGTTTGAGTCAGATACCGGTATTTGTTTTGGGGTTGATTTTATCTCTCAGTATTCATGTTCCCCGGAACAAGAATGCAGGTGTGTATGCACAGTTCTTTTTGAGGAGGAGGAAGATGATTTTTCATTAGGGTTTCGGAACGGGTGCGTATACACAGTTGACAGTCGTCTTTTTCCAAACCCTAATGGATTTATGTTATATCAATCAATAATATATAATAAAATGAAATTGTGTCATGGTTAGTTTTTGTTGACTTGTTGACCATGGTTGACTTGTTGACCATGGTTGAACTTTTGACCATCATCATCACAAAAGAAAGATGCTCTTTGATTCTAGCAAATTCATTTAATGTTTGTAATGATAATGGTCATTCTAAAACTTTCCATCAACCTTTTCATTTTCATTATTATTATTATTGATAATTCTTTTTCTTTTGCATTATGGTTGCAAGAAAGAAAAAGAATAATTCATTCTATCATATTCACTCTCTCTCTTCACTTCATCTTCTTCTTCCTCTAAGCTAAAGAGAACCCTTCTCATGTGTTGAGAATCCTTCTCTTTAGAAAAGAAAGACAACCCCTAGTCACTCTCTACTCATTCTAGGTCCAAGGTTTAGCAAGCCGGAAACCCTAGTTCACTCAAAGCACGAGGAAGAGCCCAAAGGTCGAACTCTCGAGGTGGATCCATCTTCGACGGAAGAAGGCGACAAGAAGAGAACCATCAACCTCTACAAAGTTTGAAGAAGAAGGAGTTCAAGTTTAGGTATAACCATCTCCATCCGAGTAGCTAACCCTCTTTAGCTAAGCATGCTAGTTTTAGTTTAGACACGATCCCGACCTTGTTTAGTCCATGTTGCCTCTTGCGATAAAAATTTGTTTTTTATACCCTTTCCGCCTCCCCGTAAGAACCGGGGGTCGCAATATGGACTTACATTTCCTTTGTAAAAGTAGCCCCGAGACCGGGTATAAAAGAGGATATGAGTGAAAATGAGATATAATAAAACAAAACATTCCCAAACGGGAGCAATCACGCCCAACGGCGGAAACCATCATCACAAGAGCAATATACGACGCCGTAGCGAAGAATGAACAATAAGTAAATATCACAGAATAATAAACTGCATATAAAAACAGTCGGCTCCCACGAGCTCGACACCAGAATACAAAATATACATCATCGTCCTCACATAGTATCTAAGTCCAGTACATATATGGTAGATAGAGAATACTAGATACAAAAAGTGATACAATAAAAGTAATCAGATACCACAACCCACCTAAATGCAAAACAGCTCTCGCCGCAACTGTAGTGGTATCTGTAGCCAAAAGATGCAAAAGACAGCCTGCCGCGACTATGCTGAGGGCAACCTGCAAATACTGTGGCACAACGGGGGTGAGTTGCCAACTCGTGAATAGAGATAACATATAAAGGTAATCGCGAGCATGCACATACTGCGCTACTCTCTCAAATGCCACTAAGTAAGATCTATATGCGACAAGCAGTGGGTGCAATAATCATGCAGATGCTCTGTCAGATAAAATAACTACACGATGAGATATATGGTAATCAATGCTGAGCATGGGATAAACAACATCTACACGGAATATCAACATGGAAAATAATCGGTGCCCATAACTGCACCCAAATCCCAAATAACTCAGGCGCCGGCACACCCATCGGCCCTCAAATCCTGTAAAACTCTGAGATATCACGAGTGCGCAACATCGGCACCCAAAATATCATAAAATACTCGTGTCCAGCATCGACACGCAAATCCTCATATATCGGGCTCCGTCAGTCCGGATCAGCCCACGGGCTCCGTCTGCGGTATCGGCCCTCGGCCCCGGCAGTACGGATCATCCCGCATCCATCTCTCGACTCTGGTCAGTATCCTCCGGATAACCGCCAGGTCCAACCAATCACTGGTAGGTACTCGCCACCCTGCTAGGCTCATCGTCTACTCCACGAAAAACATTTCTCGCCCCGGGGAACCATACCGGGTCCACCACGAACCCACAAACGGATCATCTATCTCCTCGAATCGGGTTTCAAGCACACGTCTCAGCACCAAGAAAACGCGTGGTGGACGCACCAAAATATCATATCACGAGGAACCGGGTTTTTAAATAGTGCATCTTTTCTTAAAAATCCTACGGTCCTCAAAACCAGAAATCTCATGAAAATCCAACACCAAGAAGTAAATACAATGCGATGTGCTGTGTACATCAATCCATGATATAGGTATAAGGGAAAACCGCTTTTAAAAATAGTTTCCGTTTTTAAAGATATCATGCGGCTCCCAATTTCCATGAAAATCATATCGAATCATATGTGAAATGAACTACATCAATATAATCATGGCAGTTCTACAGTGAGTGTGTCTGGGCAATTACTAACGGTGTATGTGTAACATGCAGATTAGTGCTCGTGCAACATGAACCGTTAGTAATAGTGCGGTGTTCTATCAATTCTAAGTTTACATACAGCAGGGAATGCAATATGCAATGACAGTCCATGAGGTAAATGCAACATATAACAATAAGGTCCTATCAGCCCTGACGCATAACGCCATGCGGGCGATATCCCCGTAGATGTGTAAATCTACTCACCGAAGTCTCGCGCTAAGTGTAGCCGACGACTTGCTTCCCTTTCTTCGCAGCGTCCGTCTCACTCGCCTGCGAACCTAAAATTACACAATATATCACATATAAGCTCAAATCCACAAAATGTGATTATTAAGGTCAAACTAGAAACCCGTGTCGCAAACCAATCGCGCGTGTGCGCGATACGCTAAAACGTGTACTCACGCGCCTGAAACTACCCTGACGCGTCGCGATACACAGAAACCCCAAACCCACACACGTATCACGCGTGTCGCGAAGGTTTAGAAATACGGAAAAACTGGTATTTAGCCCCAGATTTTTCTACAGTAAGAATCAAACAAAATTGCATATGCCATGAGTCTAAGGGTTGCAGCAAACACCTATAGAACCAAACCCCAACCAGAACCCTCCCCATGGCCGCAAATTGCTGCCAGATCGAATATTTCAGCGGCCACTGTACGGAATTTGGGGGTCGGTGTTAGTGAATATGCCCTAGAGGCCATTACTGTATCATACTAGTTTGTATATTACTTAATGGAAGCTTGGGATATTCACCTTATATATACAATCTTGCTCAAAATAGTAGTATGCTACTTGGTTTGTTTCTACTTCAATGTGTACATGTGTTTATTTTATTATATCACCTATACGCATTAGTGGAGCCCTTAGGATCTTTGCTTGATTACCAGCGTTGTGATGGCAGTCACACTAGTGGGGCTGGGTAATCTATAAGCACATCCTTATGCAGGTCCCTGGTCGCAGGACTATCGAGACAGGGCATCGATACTCCGGAGTAGACTAGCGCATGCGCTTCTCATCCCAGTGTGGGAGACGGTCTGTCCCACAGCCGTCGGTATGTCGTACTTGAGAGAGTATGCGGGTGCTCGTTCGGTTACGAGTACACTGGACAGGACTCGTCGGGAACTGACTAGTTGGTATTATACCTATCGTCAGTTATCAGTTCCGAGGTGACATGAGTACAGCTTAGTCCGCTGACTTGACACTGTCACTTCGCCTCGAGTGTGTTCCCACTGTACTTTGATTACTACCCTACCACGGCTCAAAGGATTCGTGCAAACAGGTGGTAGTTGGGTGCAGTCCCGAAGCACTTGGAGGCAGTGACGGTTAGACAGGATTTGTCTCTCCCGGTATTGGGGGTTGACATCGCGCTGTGTCTAGGAGAGCCATTACATGAGTAGTCCCTGGCCAGGGCAAACGAGATATACTGGTAGGCTTCCAGTGTTATCTCAGGGTGTTTTGGGCTTCACTCCGACACGACTTGTACCGCTATTGGGGGACTGTCGTTTACCGCCCCCTAGGCCCGCCATGCGATGTATCAGACGAACAGACCGGACTGTACGGAGAATGTCACATTCAGGCTCAGTAGGAGTTCAGATGGGTTTCGCCTCGTCAGTCTTCTTGTCGGTATCTACCTGGGGACCGTTACGCACAGCTAGTGCCGCTTGCGGTCTGTGGTTAAACCCACTGCCAGCGTAGTGTCGAGTCTTTAGAGTCCCACACAGAAAGCTATTCGCCTTTAGGCAAAAGAGTAGAGGTCGCATGGTTTTGCGACAGGTCGCATGGTTTTGCGACAGGGTTCGGTCACATCCGTACACTTGTGCACGTACAGTGTCCGGACAGTTTACACTAGCGGGCTTTGGTTTAAGCCAGATCCTAGTATACCTTTTGGGATTGGATTTATCCGGTGTGTATTCGTGTTCCTCGGAACGCGGATGCGGGTGTGTATGCACAGTTGACGGAGAGACAGAGGCAGAGGATTCTCATTAGGGTTGTTGACCGTTGACTGTTGACTATTGACTTTTTGCTCAACCCTAATGAGAATATGATATATGATTAACAATTATATTAATTAAGTATTATGGTGACATGGTTGTTGAGGGATTGACTTTGTTGACTTGTTGACTTTTGTTGACTTGTTGACTTTGTCGACCGGTTGACTAGGCTTGACTAGTTGACCATCATGATAACTATAGCTATCATTTCATGGCAAAGACTTTTGCTTGCTTGCTCTTTTGTGCAAAATGAGTGCATGAAATGATATGGCTATGGTTGCTTAAACCATCACATAATACTTGATTGATATGAGGTGTTATGATTGTTTTGGATTATGAGAGCCAAATGAGAAAAGTCTTCTCTCATTCTTTCATGCTCATTCTCTCTCTTGTTCTTGAGCTCTCATCTTCCTCCTCTTGCTTTCCCTCTCTTGACTCTATGGTTCACTTGTCTCATGAGTTGAGAACCAAGAACCATAGATAAAATCCCATACAAACTCTTCTCTGCTCACTCTAGTTCACAAGGTTTAGCAAACCGAGTGAACTAGTTTCTTCAAAGTTCGAAGAAGGAGCCAAAGGTTGAAGCTTTCAGGTAGATCTATCTTCGGCGCAAGGAGACGACGGGGAGAAGCCGATTCGGACGACCATCGAAGCTTGAAGACGAAAGAGTTCGAGAAAAAGAAAGGTTTAACCCCCTAACCGAGTAGTTAGCAACTCGTAGTTAGGTTGTTAGTTAGATGTTTAACAAAGATCCGGTTTTGAGTCCATGTTACCACCTCTAAGAAAATTGATTTTCACCAAATTCCGCATGTCCGAAAGTACCGGGAGAGGTAGCATGGACTTACAGTGGTATCAGAGCCTAATTAAACTCTATCTAACATGTTAGCAAAGTAGCTAGAAGATCGATCAAAGAAAAAGTCGCAAAACGAACCCCGTTTTTTAAACTTTCTGTCGATTTGAAAAGTGCTGGAAAATTTTTTTGAGATACACCAAAAATCGACTCAGGGTTTTCTGAAGAAACTGCAAAAATTTGACCCCCTAACTGGATCAAAGCGCCGCGGTTCCGCGGCGGGAGCTTGCTCCCGCCGCGGAACCACGGCCGAGTTGACTCGGTCATGGGGTTTCTTCTTTGCACTTTGCTCATAGGGGTATTTTGGGATTTTTGGAATATATATTTTCTGCCCAGATTTTCCAGAACGAAAATTTTATTTTTGGGGTCCTGAAAATCCGTATTTTTGATCGAACTTCTAAAAGACTTAAGCTGACGGGTTTTTTCTGTGATATGATATTTGTATTGAACGTCTGCTAATCGCTATATGTCGATTAGTGGGGGTTATACAAATCTGTGATCTGTAATGTTATTGGGATGTGTATATGAATATGTTGGATTGTCGCGGGTGAATAGCCCGGGGTTGTGAGACGAGAGTTTTCTTTTCTTTCAATTCATGTAAATTTGTAAATTGATGTAATAATTATTTGTATGGCCGCACAACCGAGTCGGGGTTGTAGCCGTCATTGTATAATTTCTTTTTACTGTTTTTGCTCCTAGGATAGACCCATAGAGGGGGTGCACAAACTACCGGGTATGCCGAAGTGCCGAGTGGCCAACTCACGGAGTTGAGGGAGGTTGCTTCGCTTCGGGTACTTGGCGGGTAGTTTGCTGCACCCGTAGGGGTCTTGGGTGGGGTATTGGCTATTCACCGCGACCGTGTAATCTGCTTTTCGTTACAGGCTCGTACGAATTGCGGATTCCTAGTATATCCAATGTGTTCATCTGTGATCTGAAATGGCTATCATTGCAGTATATCTATATATGATATTATTTAGGCGTTGCTTATGTTTTACAGCCGCGCTAGCCCAGCCCCCGCTCTGTCGTTAGTTAAGTAACCTAACGGGTAATGACGGGGCCCCGTGGAGAATGCGAATGGCATAAGCGTACGTCATATTTTGGTTGTTTTCTGCAATGGTAGGATTAAATGATGGGACGCATTAAAAGAACTAATGCAAGAATATCACGCATTAAAAGAACTAATGCAAGAAAATAAACCAAGTTAAAATCGTTGGAACACTTTCGGAAAACCACTCGGTTCTTTTCAAAACTAACTTTTAAATGCGGAGCTTGAGCCACTCCTTTTAAAAGCTATCTTGTTCCATCGATTATATCAAGTTCACTACGTTCACGGTTTTGCCAAAACCATTCGTAGCCCTCCGTCGTTTCACATGAATAGTCAATAGTATTCAAGCTGTGTATGTTGGCCAAAGTCAAGGCGTAGTGATTGGTAGCTATTGGGTATTCATGTGTAGCATAGATAGATGCGTTGGTTTGGGACAGTCGTACTGCCATTTTGGCCAAAGTCAAGGGTAGGTACGGATGGATCCAAATTAACCTGGAGAATGACGGGTAGAACTTGACATGTGACTTATGATATTTTGGCCAAAGTCAAGGTCATAAGAGCATGGGGCAAAAATCCACATCGGGAGTTTCATAAGTACTGAAACTTGCTAGATTTGCATACCACTTGGAGTGTGATGATTCTGGTAGGATTCCTTCAGTTTCGTCACGCGATGATATTTGGATCCCGATCCTACTGTGAGTATATGCTACTCCTCGGGAAATTTCTCACTCAACGATCAATGCTATAAACCTAGTAGGTGTCTAGAAATGTGTTAGCGGGGCTACGCCCCCAGGGAAAAGAGGTTATTTAATTAAGGAACTTCGCGAAAGCGTTGGAAAACCTCCCTCGAAGTACCGACACTGGCCTGGCTGAACGGTTAAGCAAGTATTGTGCGGTGGGATTGATCCCGACTAATTCTTCCTTTTTGGTTTGAGGAGGGATTCGAGAAACAGTGGGAGCCATCCTGTTTAGACAAACTAAAAACCATTCTAAACTTGCAAGAGTATCAAGCTGAGTGTTTCTTCTCTCTCCAAATTGCAGCGACTAATCGACATGACTGGACTTAAGTTACTCCTAGATAAAAACATACTGACAGGGCCAAACTACAAAGATTGGCTCAGGAATGTCGAGATGGCAATCACTTACGACAAGCTGGGGTATCTTCTTACCACCAAAGCTCCCCCTGTCCCCGGTCCCACTTCCAGCGTCACGGATAAGGAAATCGGTAAGACTTGGGAGATTGATAGCGCGAAGGCCAAGTGCCTCGTACTTGCCTCTATGGACAATGAACATCAGAGGAGGCACGAGAATATGGACTTGGAATCCATATTTCTTCATACAAAAGAACTGTATGGAGAGCAATCTCGTATCGCAAGATACGAAACGTCGAAAAAGTTATTTTTGGCAAGGATGGCCGTCGGATCATTAGTAGCAGAACACGTGCTTAAGATGATCGGCTATATTGAGGAGCTCGCGGACCTAGGGACCACATTGGAGAGTGAGCTCTATACAGACTTAGTTCTCCAGTTCCTTCCTTCCACTTACGCCCAGTTTATACTGAACTTCAACTTACAAGAAAAAGAAGTTGAACTTTCAGAGCTCCTCAACATGCTGAGGAGCGCAGAGGGCACCCTACAGAAAGGTAGGGAAACATCCACATTGTTTGTAGGAGGATCATCTTCTTTTAGGTCTAAGGCGAAAGCCAAGGGAAAGAAGAAGAAAGCCCCCGCCAAACCAAGAGGCGGTGTTAGTAAAGTGGATACGAAGGGAAAAGCTAAAGCAACAAAGAAAGCGGGGAAGCTTGTGGATAAGGAAGAATGCTTCTATTGTCATAAGAAAGGGACACTGGAAGAATGATTGCAGGGCCTGGAAGGCCAGAACACAGGAATTGAAGCAGGTTGCAGCTTCAGCTTCAGGTGTGTATGTTATTGAAAACTGTCTTTCAATAAACTCTACTTCCTGGGTATTGGATACCAGATCAGGATCTCATATCTGTAATTCTTTGCAGGTGTTGAGAAACCGTAGTGTTTTGAAAGCAGGTGACATGAACCTCAGAGTTGCGAACGGAGCTAGCATGGATGCTAAAACCGTGGGGGACTATCACCTGGGAATGTCAGTATGGACATGTTTTGGTTTTGCGTAATTGCTTTTTTGTACCCAACGCAACTTGTAATATCATTTCTGTATCTTTAGTTTCTAAAGAAGGTTATGAATTTGCGTTTGTAAGTAATGTTGTAAACATTCACCTTTAACCAAGTTTTGATTGGGTCAGGTACATTAAGCAATGGTATATACGTATTAAACCAACCACAGATTTTCAATGTCCAGAATATACACAAAAGAAAGTCTCCGGAAATAAATCAGACTTTCTTGTGGCATTGTAGACTGGGTCACATCAATGAGAGAAGGTTGACGAAGTTACATACAGAAGGATATTTGAATGCGTTCGAATATCAATCGTATGCCACTTGTCAATCCTGTCTCAAAGGAAAGATGATAAAGACTCCGTTCACTGGACACGGAGTAAGAGCGAGCGAGCTCTTGGGACTCGTACACAGCGACGTGTGCGGTCCAATGTCTACACATGCGCGAAGCGGTTATTCTTACTTCATTACTTTTACGGATGACTTTTCAAGGTACGGTTATGTCTTCTTAATGAAACATAAGTCCGAAGCCTTTGCAAATTCCAGGAATATAAGAATGAAGTAGAAAAACAAACCGGCAAAAGTATCAAGATTCTAAGATCGGATCGAGGTGGTGAATACTTGAGTGCCGAGTTCCTGGACTATTTAAAAGAGAATGGAATTCTCTCTCAGCTTACTCCTCCATACACTCCGCAACATAACGGTGTATCGGAGAGACGGAACCGCACCCTATGGATATGGTACGGTCCATGATGAGTAACGCTGAGTTACCGCGATCATTCTGGGGGTATGTGTTAGTTATATGTATGCCCTAGAGGCCATTACTGTACATTGGATGTATATTGTAGTAGATGCTGGGACATATATAGGGAGGGCTTTCTTGCTCGACATGATAGTATACTATCTGGTTGATCTTTACCTTAACGTGTACACTAATTGTCTCTCTGTTACATGTTGGTAAAGCCCTAAGGATGTATACTTGACTACCTGGACTATGATGCGGATCATACTAGTGGGGACATGGTAGTCCATAAGTACATCCTTCACAGTCCCTAGTCGTGGGTGTATCGAGACGGGGCATCGATATACAAGAGTAGACTAGCGTATACCTTGTCGACCCATACAGATGGGCGATGGATGATCCCATATCCATCGGTGTTTGACATCAGAGATGATATACGGGTGCTCAGTAGAGACTGGGTACACTGGACGGACTCGCCGAGAACTCCCAGATGGTAATATACCTTACGTCAGATGGCAGTTCTCTGGTGACACTTGTACAGAGTAGTCTGTTGACCTGAGATCGTCATAGAGTCTTGTGTGGTTCCCACTGTGCTTTGATTTCCATCTTACCACGTCCAAGAGGGCGTGCAAAACGGTGGTTTTTGGGTACAGTCCCGAGTCACATGGAGGCAATGAGCGATAGGAGGGGGATTCGTCTCTCCCGGTATAGGGAGTTGATGTTGCGCTGTGTTCGATTGGCTATAACAGGAAATCCCTGGCCAGGGTTGCTGAGATTTACTGGTAAGTGTTACCAGTAGTTTCTCAAATTGTTATAGACCTCATATCGACACAACTTATCGAGCTATTGGGGTCTGACGTTTACCACCCCTAGGCGAGATATGCGACATATAAGACGATCAGACCGGACTGTACGGTAGTGTTACTGGTTGGATTCACTGGAGTGTGAGCGGGCTTGCTCGTCGATCTTCAGATCGCTCAATACCCGGGTGGCCGTTACGTTTAGCAGACCGCTTGCGGCTTGTGGGTGTTTGATATGATCATCATCTGCTGCCGGCGTATTGACGAGTCTTTAGAGTCCTATACAGAGGTTTCCTGGCTCAAGCGAAACGAAATAGGAGCGCATATGAGATATGTGCGGGACCGAGAATGATACCAGTATGTGATACTGTATTCGATTCTCGCGATATGTGACATTGCTCGGTTATATGCGATATAGCCGGGTTATCGGATTAAGTGTTGTTTTGATAAGTTGTTACTGATGATACCAGTCGGTTATATGCTATATGACCGGATCATTAAATCAAGCGTTGATTTAATGATTTAATGTATAATTATATATATGATATATTACTTTGCATTAACTAGTATCGGTTCACTTTAAAAGGATTTTCTCACTTGATTGTACAAGTTGTATATGTGATATACTTTTTGTGCAAATGATTGTATCATGTTTGATGATACATGTTAACTTGGTTAAGTGTAAAGATTAAACCATGGTTAAATTGATGATTAGGGTTTTCTTTTTCTTAATCATTTATTTATTTGTTTATTTGAAAAAGATTAGAAATGAAATGGTTGCAAATTTTGTTTCTTTCTTTGAAGCTTCATGAAGCTTTGACTTTGTGACCATTTTGTCTCATGCTTAACCCTAACCTTTACTATTAACCATGGTCTATTCTCTACACCTAATCATGGTTATTATTATGATAAGTTTCCTTTTTCTTTTCTTTTTAATTAACTTATCATAATAGATCATTATCTTCTTCTTCATCTTCTTCAATGAAGAAAGCTTCTCTTCATCAATGGTGGATTGATGAAAAGTGTGAGAAATCCAATTCTAAAGTCTACCCACTTCCTATTTCTTCATCCTCTACCTCTTGCCAAGTAGTAGAGTGTGTTTCCTTCAAAGTTATCATGGCTTGGTGAAGGTGGAGCTTGATCTAGCGATGCCTCGACGTAGATCATATTCGGCACGAAGCCGACGACCTTGCCCGCTCATTCTCCGATGAAGCCGACGCTAGAGCCCGGATTTTGATTTGGACAGCGGAGATGACTTCATCACGGAGCCGTGGAGGTGGAGGACCGGATCTACAAAGGTTGTATTTCCGTATTCTTATAGTTAAGTGTTAACTAGTTTCTATTTCGCCTAGACATCTAGTTAACGATCCGTAGTCTAGGGTTTCTCGGCACCGTAAAATTTGAAATTGGCATGGTTGATGCCTTGTGAGACCTCTTGTGTGTGCCTAGGAACCGTACAGTGGTATCAGAGCCTAGCTAGAGCCTTAGGCGAAGTCTAGACGGAATTTGACGTCCGAACGACCCGAAAACCCAAACCTAAACTTGCTCTCTGTACTTTTTCTAAAATCGTGGATTTTTCCAAATTAAAAATATGCAGAAAACTCAGCAGGGAAATCTAAGAATTACGGCGCAAAAAGTATTGAATGAACAGTGTAAACGGCAGCGGGACCGCGGCATAAGCCTAGCTTATGCGGCGGTTCCGCGGCAGAAATGTGACGTCATCCCAAACTGTTTGCACAGTAATTCATTGTTTCAGGTGCTGAGTTCTCTGGGTATTTTTAAAATTTATTCAAGAGTTGAATTTTCTGGAGTTGATTTGGGGATTCGGTGTTTCGATCGGAGTATTAGATTTTGTCTATGTGGCTTTCCGGATGATTTTTAGAATATGTTAAAAAGTTCGACCGGATATAAATACCCAGTTTTTCCCCTGTCGGGAAATTTCCAAGTGTTGGATTTTTCCGTAGTTTAACGACGTTCTAAGTAGTGCAAGTAACGCGATGGACCCTCTAGAAGACAACAAACCTTAACTCGATTATGTGACCGTCTTGAACTGCCCTTTGAACCTTCGGGTTTGGGGCAGTACGGCGTGCCACATGTGAGGCGTTGGCTTGACCCTTCTACGGCTGGACCGTTGGTACTGAGGCACGAACTGAATGTTGTTAGACTTATTTCATGTGTCGAGCTGTATCGGGAAAACTTGGGTGTTTGACTGTTCGATCGAAAAGTTTAACATTTTCTGTTTATCTGGAATGGGATACAATACTTGGAATTCACAATGAGTTATGAGATAACTGAATGAATGTTATAAACATAACACTTTAGTCTCACTTGATCGGTTGCCACGGAATTTTGATGTGATCAAAACTCCGTCGCAATCACGTAGCGTACGCGGATACTCGCCGGGTAAACTTAATAGACAGCCTCACTCCATAGCCCCGACCAAGTGACTGTAGGAGAACCCCGTCGCCGAAAGCATCTGTTCGGGTGCCCGCGGCAGCGGTGTTCCGCCTTGGTCCACTTCGTCGACGGTATCAGGGGTGCGGCCGTCTACTGAAGTTTGCGACGAGCATTCGATCAGGATGTCGGGAATCTTGTTGAATTGCCCGACTTGATATTGAAAAGTGTTTTCGATTTTGAGACTAAAATGCGGGGTTTATAATTGTTAGGCATGCGATGTCTAAGGAATTCATTTGATTAGGCATGCGATGTCTATGGAGGTTGCGGATTCCAACTGTTGTAGTTTTACACATTCTTTTCTGTGACCGTAAGTGTAATATGTGATATCGCCGGTTTCGTTGCTATATGTCAACGACAATTGGGATGCGCATATTTACTTACGTTGATGACATGTGATGTTATGTGTTGCTGGATATGTTATATTGGATCGTCGTGTTTGAATAGCCGGGGTTTTTTATGTGAGATGAGTGTTTTTCATTTTCATTCATGTAAAAACTTATATGTAATATTCTTTTATTGGGGCACTTCCAGGTTGCGGAAGATGTCACCGTTTGTATATTATTTACTTTTCTGCACTAGGATAGACCCAAGGAGGAGGGCACAAGTAACCGGGTTCTGGAGTCCAGTGGGAGACCAACTCGAGGAGTCGAGTCCGGGTCTCCTAACTCTAGAATTGGTAGGGTTGCTTGCCGCTCTCGTAGGGGTCTAGGGGTGTGGGTTTGGCTATTCATCACGACCATGGAATCCGTGTTTTATACTGGCTCGTATTGAAAACACGGACGTCTTAGTATATCCAATATTTCATATGATTCTTCTGCTGCGATATCTGTGATGTGATCATGTGATGTTCTGTGATAGATACAGTATATAGTATATATGATATATTATATAGACGTTACTAATGTTTTACACCCGCGCTAGCCCTGCCCTGCTCTGCCGTTAGTTACCTAACCTAACGGTGCACGAGGGGACATCGAGGCGAATGCGGATGGCATAAGTGTACGTCGTATTTATCTGTGATGTTTAGGTACTTAAATGATGGGACTCCATTAATGTGATTAATGAAATAAAAGAAACCTAAGATGTTGCAGAATCGAATTTCAAAATAAAACAGGTAGCTACAGTTCTTGCTTTGCACAGAGGTATATGTGATATATCCTGCACCTTATTCGATAAGGAAAGGACCGAGATCCCTTCACCGGGAGTGACTCCTTTAGCAATAACTGGCAGATGCTACACACTCGATTTGATTTTTGAGTGCTTTTAAGTGTTTTTGCTTTGCACAGTGATATATATGATATATCCCGCACCTCATTCGACGAGGAAAGGACCGACGATCCCTTCACCGGGAGTGACTCCTTTAGCAAAACTAGAAAAGCCTCAAAAGCACTCCATTTTAAAATCATTTGATTCTACAACGATATCAAGTTCATTACGCAATAGGTTTTTAGAAAAACCTGTCGTAGCCCTCCGTCATTTCAGATAAGTACTAGTTAGTATTCGTGCTGCGGTTGTTTGGCATGCGTTCAAGGCGTAGTGTACGGTAGCTAACTAGTGCTTATCTGCTAGCATACGATGCGATTGGATTAGGGTATTCGTACGGCGTTGTTTGGCATGCGTCAAGGGTCGTGCGGGTGGGTTTAATTCAATCAAGAAATGTACGGGTTGAACTTGACTAGCAGACTATGGGTTATTTGGCATGCGTCAAGGTCATAGCGAGCTAGGGGCAAAATATTATCGGGAATTTCAAGTGTTGAAATTTGCAATGAGATTGCATACCTTCTATGAGATAGTTGGATCCCGATACCCGCTGCGAGTAAGAGTTACTCCTGGGAGAGTTTTATACATTACAATTAACCGATCAAGTAGGTGTCTAGAAAGGTGTCAACGGGGTTACGCCTCTGGGAAAACGAGGTTTACATTAATTAGGTTCGTGCGAAAGCACGGGGGACCTCCCTCAAAGTACCGACACTGGCCTGGCTGAAAGTTTGGCGAACTTGTAGTGTGTAATTAATCCCGGCTAGTCTTTCCTTTTAGGGTTTGAAGGAAGATTTGATAAAAAGCAGTGGGAGCCATCCTGATTGGATAAAAAAATAACCAATCTATTCTTGCAAGAGCGCACGCTGAGTGTTTTTCTTCTCTCTCTCTCCAGGTAGCGACCATATCACGCCTTAATCAAGATAATAATACGGAATATTGACCGAACCCGCTTGTTATACTGAGCTGGGGAACGTTGGTCCCGCTCCAACTTATAATTGTTATAAGACAGAGCAGGAAATTAGGGATTACCTGAATTCCCGTGCCGCCCAAACGAAGAGAGTGCATGCTGATGCATCATCTTCAGGTGTGTTCATTACAAAGAACTGTTTCTCAGTATCCTTTACGTCCTGGGTATGTGATACTAGATCAGGATCCCAGATATGTAATATGTTACATAGGGCTACAGAAAGGTAGAGAACTGAGAACGGGTGATAAGTTTCATGAGGCAGAAAACGGGGCAAGTGTTGCAGCCAAGTCTGTTGGTCACTGTCACCCTGTATTACAAATACATTGATTCTGAACGAATGTTATTAGATACCGAACCTGATATACAAAATCATATCAGTCTCTTTATTAGTAAAGAAAGGAAATAATTTTGTATAGTTGGATAATGTTTTGAACATTTCCTATATCAAAAGTTGATCGGTTCAGGCACGTTATCTAAAAGCATTGAAGTTCTAAATCAAACTACAGTTCCTAGTATACGGAACACACACAAGAGGAAGAGTTCAGAAATGAACGGATCTTTCTTGAGGCATTGTAGACTAGGTCATATCAATGCGACCCGACTGGCTGAAGTTACATTTAGATGCATATTTAAATTAGTTTGAATTTACATCTTATGAAACTTGCGAGTCATGTCACAAAGATAAAATGACCAAAGCTCTATTTATTGGAAACAGAGAAAGAGTTAGTAAACTCTTGGGATGATACATGTTGATGTATATAGATCCCCAGTCTACATATGCCAAGACCGGTTCTTTGTACTTCATTACATTCTCTGATAATCTTTCAAGATTCAGACCTATGTTCTTGTTGAAACACAAGTCCGAACCTTTTGAGATATTCACAGAATATAAGTTAGAAGTAGAGAACCAAATACGGGTATAAGTATTATGTCCTTTGATGAGATCGAGGAGGAAAATACTTGAGCACGGAATTCCTGGACTATTCTAAAGGAGAATGAGATTCTCTCTCAGCATTACTCCTCCGAATACACCATAGCACGATGGTATATCGGGGCGGAGCAATCACACCCTATATGATAAGGTGTGCTCTATGATGAGTACTACTGAGTTACCTATTTCCTTTTGGGAGTTATGCGCTTGAGAAGCTGCATACCTATTGAATAGGGTTCGAATCAAATCAGTTGCCTACCACTTCATATTTGATATTATAAGGGAAGAGCCCATCTCTCAAGTTAGTTGAGATTTGGGGTTGTCCAGCCTATGTCTGAAAAGCAAAATCCGGACAAGCTCGAGGCAAGGTCTGTAATGTAGAACTGGAAAGGTTCCAGCTATACAAACTGCAGCTGATGATTTGAAAGAACCAAAGGATTCAATAGTTACCAACGAACCTCAGCCTCTCCGCCGATCTAGTAGGGTTCCTCACCCACCTGAGAGATACTTCTGTTTCTCTATGACAGTGGGAGCGAGGATTGCATCATGAGATGATGACCCAACTAGTTTCGAGCTGGCCATCAGGAGTAAGTCTCTATAAGAATGGCTGGATGCTTAGCGATCTGAGATGGAATCATTATACACCAACAAAGTATGGACTTTGGTTGCTATATCTGAAGGGTTAAATCCCCATCAGGAGCAAGTATATCTTGAGAAGATTACTTGGTGTACATGGAGGAGTTGAGACTTTCAAAGCTAGACTTGTTAAAGGTTTTCGTCATCGACCAGGCGTGGATAATGATGAAACCTTTTCAAGTAGCTATGCTTAAGTCCATCCAGATCCTACTTGCCACGGCTACATACCATGACTACGATATCTGGCGGTTGGGTGTCTTGACTGCTTTTCTAAATGATGATTTGGAAGACAGCGTCTATAAGTACACAGCCAGAGGGCTTCGTAGACAGTGGGAGCAGCGGAAACGTGTGCAAGATGTTTTATAGGATAAAGCAGGCATCGCGGAGTTAGAACATCTGTTTTGATGGATAAGTCAAAGAGTTTGACATCATCAAAATGGTAGATGAACCTTGTATAAACAAAAAGGTAGTAAGGAGTATGGTGACGATCCTCGTAGAGTACGTGGATGACATACTCATGATAGGGAAGGAGTTTCCTATGCTACGCTCGATCAATCTCTGCTTATCACAATGCTTCTCCATATAGGATCAAAGTGATACCTCCTAAATCCTGGGTTTCTGGATCTCTGAAATAGATCTAATTGGATGTTAGGATTCTCACTAGTTGTAGTGAGATGGTATCAACCGATCCAGGGGAGAATCACTGGAAGGGTTCCAGGGTGATAAACACGACTGAATGTCAGTCGCAGGCATTGTCTTTACCCTCAGTAAAGGGACGGTATGTTGGAAAAGTTCCAAGCTAGATACCGTGACATACTAGACGATAAAGGCTGGATACATCGCTACTTAAGATGCTACCAAAGAGGCTGTTTGGGTGTATATTGGTTCATGAGATGAACTACGTTCCTACCATTGTGAGACAATGGAGTTGTGGCTTATGCCAAGGAATGCAGGTCCCATCAGTGATCCAGACATATTCTAAGGCAGTATCACCTGATCATGGAGATGGTTGATCTCCAGGGGATCGAGGTCAGGAGAGTAGACTCAGAGGACAACACAGCGGATCCACTGACAAAGGCCTGTTCCCAGAGAGAGACTTTTATGGGATGGTTGAGTATGAGATACTACAACCACTGCTACAGATGGCCCTAGTGCAAGTGGGAGATTGTTAGTTATATGTATGCCCTAGAGGCCATTACTGTACATTGGATGTATATTGTAGTGGATGCTGGGACATATATAGGGAGGACTTTCTTGCTCGACATGATAGTATACTATCTGGTTGATCTTTACCTTAACGTGTACACTAATTGTCTCTCTGTTACATGTTGGTAAAGCCCTTAGGATGTATACTTGACTACCTGGACTATGATGCGGATCATACTAGTGGGGACATGGTAGTCCATAAGTACATCCTTCACAGTCCTTAGTCGTGGGTGTATCGAGACGGGGCATCGATATACCAGAGTAGACTAGCGTATACCTTCTCGACCCATACAGATGGGCGATGGATGATCCCATATCCATCGGTGTTTGACATCAGAGATGATATACGGGTGCTCAGTAGAGACTGGGTACACTGGACGGACTCGCCGAGAACTCCCAGATGGTAATATACCTTACGTCAGATGGCAGTTCTCTGGTGACACTGGTACAGAGTAGTCTGTTGACCTGAGATCGTCATAGAGTCTTGTGTGGTTCCTACTGCGCTTTGATTTCCATCTTACCACGTCCAAGAGGGCGTGCAAAACGGTGGTTTTTGGGTACAGTCCCGAGTCATATGGAGGCAATGAGCGATAGGAGGGGATTCGTCTCTCCCGGTATAGGGAGTTGATGTTGCGCTGTGTTCGATTGGCTATAACAGGAAATCCCTGGCCAGGGTTGCTGAGATTTACTGGTAAGTGTTACCAGTAGTTTCTCGAATTGTTATAGACCTCATATCGACACGACTTATCGAGCTATTGGGATCTGACGCTTACCACCCCTAGGCGAGATATGCGACATATCAGACGATCAGACCGGACTGTATGGTAGTGTTACTGGTTGGATTCACTGGAGTGTGAGCGGGCTTGCTCATCGATCTTCAGATCGCTCAATACCCGGGTGGCCGTTACGTTTAGCAGACCGCTTGCGGCTTGTGGGTGTTTGATATGATCATCATCTGGTGCCGGCGTATTGACGAGTCTTTAGAGTCCTACACAGAGGTTTCCTGGCTCAAGCGAAACGAAATAGGAGCGCATATGAGATATGTGCGGGACCGAGAATGATACCAGTATGTGATACTGTATTCGATTCTCGCGATATATGACATTGCCCGGTTATATGCGATATAGCCGGGTTATCGGATCAAGTGTTGTTTCGATAAGTTGTTACTGATGATACCAGTCGGTTATATGCTATATGACCGGATCATTAAATCAAGCGTTGATTTAATGATTTAATGTATAATTATATATATGATATATTACTTTGCATTAACTAGTATCGGTTCACTTTAAAAGGATTTTCTCACTTGATTGTACAAGTTGTATATGTGATATACTTTTTGTGCAAATGATTGTATCATGTTTGATGATACATGTTAACTTGGTTAAGTGTAAAGATTAAACCATGGTTAAATTGATGATTAGGGTTTTCTTTTTCTTAATCATTTATTTATTTGTTTATTTGAAAAAGATTAGAAATTAAATGGTTGCAAATTTTGTTTCTTTCTTTGAAGCTTCATGAAGCTTTGACTTTGTGACCATTTTGTCTCATGCTTAACCCTAACCCTTGCTATTAACCATGGTCTATTCTCTACACCTAATCATGGTTATTATTATGATAAGTTTCCTTTTTCTTTTCTTTTTAATTAACTTATCATAATAGATCATTATCTTCTTCTTCGTCTTCTTCAATGAAGAAAGCTTCTCTTCATCAATGGTGGATTGATGAAAAGTGTGAGAAATCCAATTCTAAAGTCTACCCACTTCCTATTTCTTCATCCTCTACCTCTTGCCAAGTAGTAGAGTGTGTTTCCTTCACAAGTTATCATGGCTTGGTGAAGGTGGAGCTTGATCTAGCGATGCCTCGACGTAGATCATCTTCGGCACGAAGCCGACGACCTTGCCCGCTCGTTCTCCGATGAAGCCGACGCTAGAGCCCGGATTTTGATTTGGACAGCGGAGATGACTTCATCACGGAGCCGTGGAGGTGGAGGACCGGATCTACAAAGGTTGTATTTCCGTATTCTTATAGTTAAGTGTTAACTAGTTTCTATTTCGCCTAGACATCTAGTTAACGATCCGTAGTCTAGGGTTTCTCGGCACCGTTAAATTTGAAATTGGCATGGTTGATGCCTTGTGAGACCTCTTGTGTATGCCTAGGAACCCTACAGTATGCGCTAGAATCAGCTGCGTACCTTTTGAACCGAGTTCCCACTAAGACTGTGCCTACCACACCATATGAGATGTGGTGTGGGAAGAGGCCCCATCTTAATCACATTAAGACATGGGGAAGTCCATCTTTTGTCAAAAAGCAGCATGCGGACAAGCTCGAGGCACGCTCAGTACAGTGCAAGTTTGTGGGATATCCAAAGAACTCCAAGGGATATTTCTTCTACTACGAAGAGGAACAAAAAGTTATTGTTTCTCGTCATGCCCACTTTCTAGAACACCGGTTCATAGAAAAGGAAATAAGTGGGAGCGCAGTAGAACTGGAAGAAATTCCAGAACCACGAGCTATTACAGAAAGCTTAGTAGAACCAGAGGGTTCAAAAGAACAGGACATTCCTACGCCGCTCCGCAGGAGTAGTAGGCAGTCTCATCCGCCCGAGAGATACTACGGATTTCTCATAGACGGGGATAGAGAGGATTGCATCATAGATTATGATGAGCCTACTAGCTTCCAGCAGGCCATTCAGAGCGTTGACTCAGTAAAATGGCTGGATGCAATGCGGACCGAAATGGAGTCCATGTACACCAACAAGGTATGGATGTTGGACATTGCTCCAGACGGGGTAAAACCCGTAAGATGCAAGTGGATCTTCAAAAGGAAGATTGGTGTAGATGGACAGGTTGAGACCTATAAAGCTAGACTTGTTGCAAAGGGTTTTCGTCAAAGATCTGGTTTGGACTATGACGAAACCTTTTCTCCAGTGGCTATGCTGAAATCCATTCTGATCCTTCTTGCCAATGCTGCCTTCCACGATTATGAGATCTGGCAAATGGACGTAAAGACCGCTTTTCTAAATGGAAATTTAGAGGAGTGTGTCTATATGGACCAACGAGAGGGTTTCATTAAGAGTGGAAGCAGCGGAAAGGTGTGCAAGTTGCTTAAGTCCATCTATGGACTAAAGCAGGCATCGCGGAGTTGGAACATCTGTTTTGATGAGACGGTCAAGGAATTTGGCTTTATCAAAAATCCAGATGAACCATACATCTATTGTAGATTTGTAGCGAGAACTGTAGTATTCCTCATTTTATACGTGGATGACATTCTCTTAATTGGAAATGACATTCCTATGCTACAATCTGTCAAGGGGTTCTTGTCACACAGGTTCTCCATGAAAGACCTGGGTGATGCCTCATACATCCTGGGGATCCGGATCCATCGTGGTAGATCCAAGAGGATATTAGGACTTTCACAGTCCAGGTACATCGACACCATACTGAAGAGATTCAGTATGGAAGATTCCAAGCGCGGTAACCTACCGGCTTGTCACCGGATCACCCTCTCTAAAGAGATGTCTCCCAAGACTGATTTGGAGAGGGATCGCATGTCTATTATACCCTACGCTTCTGCGGTTGGCTCTATAATGTATGCGATGTTGTGTACCAGACCGGATGTTGCTTATGCACTGAGTGTGGTAAGCCGGTATCAGTCAAACCCTGGGGAGAAACACTGGATAGCGGTAAAGAACATTCTCAAGTACCTGAGAAGGACTAAGGAGATGTTCTTGGTGTGTGGCGGAAAAGACCTCCAGATCGAGGCCTTTGCTGACTCCAGCTTCCAGAGTGACAAGGATGATTCCAAGTCCATGTCGGGTTTTGTCTTTACCCTCAATGGAGGGGCGGTGTGTTGGAAGAGTTCCAAACAGGAAACCGTTGCAGAATCGACGATGGAAGCGGAATACATCGCTGCATCTGATGCCGCAAAAGAAGCTGTCTGGATGAGGAAGTTCTTGAAAGAGCTTCAGGTGGTTCCGTCCATTGTTGATCCAATACCTCTGTATTGCGACAACAACGGGGCTATAGCTTTAGCGATGGAACCCAGGTCCCATCAGAGATCCAGACACATCTTGAGGCGTTATCACCTGATCAGGGAGATCGTGGATCGCCAGGAGATCGAGGTTCGGAGAGTTGCTTCAGAAGATAACACTGCAGATCCATTCACCAAGGCCTTGCCCAGACTCAGTTCGAGCGGCTGATCGAGATGATAGGTCTTCGATACGCCAGTACATGGCCGTAGTGCAAGTGGGAGATTGTTAGTGTATATGCCCTAGAGGCCATTACTGTATCATACTAGTTTGTATATTACTTAATGGAAGCTTGGGATATTCACCTTGTACATACAATCTTGCTCAAAATAGTAGTATGCTACTTGGTTTGTTTCTACTTCAATGTGTACATGTGTTTATTTTATTATATCACCTATACGCATTAGTGGAGCCCTTAGGATCTTTGCTTGATTACCAGCGTTTTGATGGCAGTCACACTAGTGGGGCTGGGTAATCTATAAGCACATCCTTATGCAGGTCCCTGGTCGCAGGACTATCGAGACAGGGCATCGATACTCCGGAGTAGACTAGCGCATTCGCTTCTCATCCCAGTGTGGGAGACGGTCTGTCCCACAGCCATCGGTACGTCGTACTTGAGAGAGTATGCGGGTGCTCGTTGGGTTACGAGTATACTGGACAGGACTCGTCGGGAACTGACTAGTTGTTATTATGCCTATCGTCAGTTATCAGTTCCCAGGTGACATGAGTACAGCTTAGTCCGCTGACTTGACACTGTCACTTCGCCTCGAGTGTGTTCCCACTGTACTTTGATTACTACACTACCACGGCTCAAAGGAGTCGTGCAAACAGGTGGTAGTTGGGTGCAGTCCCGAAGCACTTGGAGGCAATGACGGTTAGACAGGATTCGTCTCTCCCGATATTGGGGGTTGACATCGCGCTGTGTCTAGGAGAGCCATTACACGAGTAGTCCCTGGCCAGGGCAAACGAGATATACTGGTAGGCTTCCAGTGTTATCTCAGGGTGTTTTGGGCTTCACTCCGACACGACTTGTACCGCTATTGGAGGACTGACGTTTACCGCCCCCTAGGCCCGTCATGCGATGTATCAGACGAACTGACCGGACTGTACGGAGAATGTCACATTCAGGCTCAGTAGGAGTTCAGATGGGTTTCGCGTCGTCAGTCTTCTTGTCGGCATCTACCTGGGGACCGTTACGCACAGCTAGTGCCGCTTGCGGTCTATGGTTAAACCCACTGCCAGCGTAGTGTCGAGTCTTTAGAGTCCCACACAGAAAGCTATTCGCCTTTAGGCAAAAGAGTAGAGGTCGCATGGTTTTGCGACAGGTCGCATGGTTTTGCGACAGGGTTCGGTCACATCCGTGCACTTGTGCACGTACAGTGTCCGGACAGTTTACACTAGCGGGCTTTGGTTTAAGCCAGATCCTAGTGTACCTTTTGGGATTGGATTTATCCAGTGTGTATTCGTGTTCCTCGGAACGCGGATGCGGGTGTGTATGCACAGTTGACGGAGAGACAGAGGCAGAGGATTCTCATTAGGGTTGTTGACCGTTGACCGTTGACTATTGACTTTTTGCTCAACCCTAATGAGAATATGATATATGATTAACAATTATATTAATTAAGTATTATGGTGACATGGTTGTTGAGGGATTGACTTTGTTGACTTGTTGACTTTTGTTGACCTGTTGACTTTGTGGACCGGTTGACTAGGCTTGACTAGTTGACCATCATGATAACTATAGCTATCATTTCATGGCAAAGACTTTTGCTTGCTTGCTCTTTTGTGCAAAATGAGTGCATGAAATGATATGGCTTTGGTTGCTTAAACCATCACATAATACTTGATTGATATGAGGTGTTATGATTGTTTTGGATTATGAGAGCCAAATGAGAAAAGTCTTCTCTCATTCTTTCATGCTCATTCTCTCTCTTGTTCTTGAGCTCTCATCTTCCTCCTCTTGCTCTCCCTCTCTTGACTCTATTGTTCACTTGTCTCATAAGTTGAGAACCAAGAACCATAGATAAAATCCCATACAAACTCTTCTCTACTCACTCTAGTTCACAAGGTTTAGCAAACCGAGTGAACTAGTTTCTTCAAAGTTCGAAGAAGGAGCCAAAGGTTGAAGCTTTCAGGTGTATCTATCTTCGGCGTAAGGAGACGATGGGGAGAAGCCGATTCGGACGACCATCGAAGCTTGAAGACGAAGGAGTTCGAGAAAAAGAAAGATATAACCCCCTAACCGAGTAGTTAGCAACTCGTAGTTAGGTTGTTAGTTAGATGTTTAACAAAGATCCGGTTTTGAGTCTATGTTACCACCTCTAAGAAAATTGTTTTTCACCAAATTCCGAATGCTCGAAAGTACCGGGAGAGGTAGCATGGACTTACAGTCGGGTTCTACCTGGGGGATCAGCACCTAACAACTATCCTGCAGTCTTCTCAAAATTATTCTGAACTCACCGGGTCAATAGCAGTTTACAGAAACTCAAATTTTGCTTAAAAACGATGAATTTGCATTAAATAGGGATCTGGTGGTATTTTAGTGCAATGGGGGCTAAGCTGGGTTAATATGGCCCTAACAACACTCCATCAACTTACTAAAACCAGTTCAAACATCACTTGGTCAACGTTCCCACCAATCACCACAAAAAGCACTAAATACACAAAACTATCGCAAATCGAAGCTAATCTACTCAATTAAGTGAAAGTAGGAATAAGTTTAGAGGTTATACCCTCAAGAAATCTCATAAGCAAGTAGAAGGAGAAGAAGAAGAAGGAATGGAGCTGCTGGGGTGCTGTTGCTGCTGCCTGGAGCTGTTGCTTCTGCCTGTAGCTGCTGCTGTTGTTGCCTGAGTTGCTGTTGCTGAGGCTGAAGTTGCTGCTGCTACTGTTGTGTTTGCTGCTGCTGCTGTTGTGTTTGTTGCTGCTACTGCTGTTGAGGTAAGTGTGTGTGTGTGTGTGAGAGTGAGGTTGAGAGAAAATATTACAAGAATGAGAGGGAATCATAACCCCAATGTCAACCCCTCCATTCTCTCTCTTCATTAAATACAAGCATGGTTTTTGCCATAATGCATTCTCTCTCTCTCATTCTCACCAAGTCAACACTCAAAAAGGGAAATTCAAATTAAAGCAACCATTGAATAACTAATTAAACTTATGTAAAACCCAAAAGACTTAATCCCATGATTAACCCACTATGGTTACTAATCATGGTATTACCTCATTTAAAAACCCTAGTTTACATGCACATGTGTGTGCAAGCCTAGGAAAATTCCAGAAAAATATTTATTAAATTAGGAAAAATATTCGAAAAACAATTTGGTAAACTTTTTATTAAAAACCCTTTATTTAAATATAATAGTCACTAAACACATCCTAAGGTGTTACAATCTCTCCCCCTTAAGGAAAGTCGTCCCCGAATTTCAAAATCTAACTATACGCACCTTCGAAAAGACGGGGATACTTCTTCCTCATCTCGCTTTCGGTCTCCCAAGTGACCTCCTCACTGCCCTGACCATGCCAAAGTACCTTGACTGATGGAATGTCCTTTGATCTCAATTTCTTCACTTGTCGATCCAAGATCATCACCGGCTGTTTTGCATAGGAAAGGTCGCGCTCAAGCTGGATCGTCGGGTGCTGAATCGCATGCGAAGGATCATGAAGATATCTGCGGAGCATCGAAACGTGAAATACGAGGTGCACATCTGGAAAACTGGGAGGAAGGGCTAACCGGTATGCAACTGCACTAACACGCTCGAGGATCTCGAAGGGGCCCACATATCTGGGACTGAGCTTCCCCTTCTTGCCAAACCTCATCACACCTTTCATTGGGGAGACCCTCAAGAAAACATGATCACCAACAGAAAACTCAAGTCTGCGTCGCCGACGGTCCGCATAAGATCTCTGCCTACTCTGGGCTGCTCTCATCCTATCGCGAATCAACTAGATCTTCGCGGTCGTCTCCTCAACAATCTGTGGCCCTAAGATACTGCTCTCACTGAGCTCTGTCCAACGGGTGGGCGATCAGCATCTCCTCCCATAAAGAGCCTCAAATGGTGCCATCTGAATGGTCTCCTGGTAGCTGTTATTGTAGGAGAACTCTACTAAGGGCAAGTGATGATCCCAGCTACCTCCAAAATCTAATACACAAGCTCTGAGCATGTCCTCGAGAGTCTGAATAGTCCGCTCTGACTGCCCGTCGGTCTGCGGATGAAATGCTGTGCTGAAACTCAAGCGAGTGCCTAAGGCCTCCTGAAGCCTCTGCCATAATCGGCTGGTAAACTGAGTGCCTCTGTCGGACACAATACACGTTGGGACTCTGTGCAGTCGTACAATCTCGTCGATGTAAATCTGGGCATACTGAGCAAACCCGAAAGTCGTCTTCACTGGCAGGAAGTGAGCCGCTTTCGTCAAACGATCCACGATCACCCAAATGGAGTCATACCCTCGCCTAGTCCTGGGTAGACCCACAACGAAATCCATCGAAATCTGCTCCCATTTCTACTCCGGAATGGGTAACGGCTGTAGCTCTCCTGCGGGCCTCTGGTGCTCAGCCTTGACTTGCTGACAAGTCAGGCATCTCGACACAAAATCTGCGATGTCTCTCTTCATTCCGTCCTACCAGTAAACACCTCTCATGTCATGGTACATCTTGTAGAACCGGGATGAACACTATATACAGATCGATGTGCCTCCTCAAGAATCTCGCGCCGCAGTCCCTCAGCATCTGGTACGCATAGTCTAACTCCAAATCATAGTACCCCCCTGATCATCTATCACGAACTCGAAAAATCTGCCCTGTCCAATCTGTGCCATGATCTCCAAACATCGGTCATCACTGTGCTGTGCCTCATGTATACGGTCGATCAACTGTGGGCGTGCACGGACATGCGCTATTTGTCCTCCAATCAGCGTGAACTCGAACTGTACCCGGCTGTCACATAATATCTGCCAATCTGCTGACGACTGTCCCTGTACTGCGCTCAAACAAGATAGACTACTCCCGGGCCTCCTGCTCAAAGCATCTGCTACTTCATTCGCCTTGCCCGGGTGATACAAGATTTCGCAGTCGTAATCCTTCACCAACTCCATCCATCGGCGCTGTCGAAGGTTCAGGTCTCTCTGCTGAAATATATACTTAAGACTCTTGTGATCCGTGAATATCTGGCACGACTCGCCGTATAGGTAATGTCGCCAGATTTTAAGTGCAAAGACCACTGCAGCCATCTCCAAATCGTGAGTGGGGTAGTTCTGTTCATGCTTCTTCAATTGTCGTGAGGCATACGCGATCACCCTGTCATGCTGCATCAATACGCACCCTAGCCCCACTCGAGAAGCATCACAGTAGACTACAAATCCGCCTGAGCCTGAAGGCAAAGATAACACCGGTGCCGTCGTCAGCCGAGTCCGAAGCTGCTGAAAACTGTGCAAGCACTCCTCCGTCCAATAGAAAGGAACTCCCTTCCGGGTCAACCCGGTCAAAGGGGTAGCAATACTGGAGAAGTCCTGCACAAAGCGCCTGTAGTAACCGGCTAACCCCAAAAAGCTGCGAATCTCCGTAACCGATGTGGGTCTGGGCCAACGCTGCACGGCCTTGATCTTCCTCGGGTCCACACATATACCGTCTCATGAAATCATATGCCCCAAGAAGTCTACGCTGTCCAGCCAGAAAGCACACTTGGAGAATTTCGCATATAGCTGGTGCTCCCTCAAAGTCTGCAGTGTAATCCGCAGGTGCTGCTCGTGCTCCTCACTACTCCGGGAATACACCAAGATATCGTCAATGAAGACTATGATAAACAGATCCAAATATGGCTGGAAGATACGGTTCATCAAGTCCATGAATGCTGCTGGCGCATTGGTGAGTCCGAACGACATCACCAAAAACTCATAATGGCCGTAGCGCGTACGGAAAGCTATCCTGGAAATGTCCTCCTGTCGAACCCGCAGCTGATGATAGCCCGATCGTAAATCGATCCTCGAAAAGTACCCTGCCCCGCGAAGCTGGTCGAACAAATCGTCGATGCGCGGCAAAGGATACCGTTCCGCACTGTCACCCTGTTCAGCTGGCGGTAGTCGATACACAGACGCAAACTGCCGTCCTTCTTCTTGACGAACAGGACTGGAGCACTCCAAGGAGAAACACCGGGTCGAATAAGTCCCTTCTCCAGCAAATCTTGCAATTGACCCTTCTGTTGGAGATAGTGCCCTCAGAGTCAATTATTGGATCACAGGCACGTGATTGCAATGATTGAGGGAGGACCTATCCCGGGACGACAGTCTTACTCGAGATGATAGTATGCTATCTGGTTTACCTTTATCATCGTGTACTGCTTTAGGTGACCTGACAGGTCGTTATTGCACGTTGATAGAGCCCCTAGGATTCTTGCTTGACTGCCGGCAGTATGAGGGCGATCATATAAGTGAGAGCTGGAGTCTATAAGCACATCCTTAGAAGGTCCCTAGTCGTGGGAGTTTCGAGACAGGGCATCGATTCTCCAGAGTAGACTAGTGTATACAGTCGAGACCCCGACGAGGGGCGGTGGCCGGTCTCACAAACCACTGGTGTCAGTTGGTTCACCTAAGATGTATACAGGTGCTCATTAGGTTATGAGTACACCGGACAGGACTCGCCGGGAACATGCTAGTTGGTCTTATACCTTACGTCAGATAGCAGTTCCCAGGTGACATGTGTACAGGTTAGTTCATCGACCTGGGGATCGTCATTTGTCTCGTGTGAGTTCCCACTGTGCTTTGATTACTACCCTACCACGGCTCAAAGGAGTCGTGGAAACAGGTTTTAGTTGGGTACAGTCCCGAGCCACATGGAGGCAGTGAGCGGATCTTCAGGGGTTCGTCTCTCCCGGTATTAGGGGTGAGGTCGCGCTGTGTCTAGGAGAGCCATTACACGAAGTCCTTGGCCAAGGCAGGAGATTTACTGGTAGGTATTCCAGTAGTATCTCAGGGTGTTCTGGGCTACACTCCGACACGACTTGTACCGCTTTTGGGGGTCTGACTTTTACCCACCCACTAGGCCCGCCATGCGATGCTCATAGACGAACGGACCGGACTGTACGGATATTGTCACTGACAGGATCAGTAGGGTGTCAGGATGAGTTCGCTCATCGACGTCCCTTTTGGTCAATAGCTGGTGGCCCATCACGTATTGGCTTATACCTCTGACGTGCTAGTGGTTAGATCCACAGCCATAGTATTGATGAGTCTTTAGAGTCCACCACACTTTCAGTTACTCAAGCTTTCGGGCGAAACGCTGTAGAGGCCGTATGGAGATATGGCAGGGTCCGATCAGATACGTGCGGTATTGCACGGATCAGGATCGGACGGTTTGTACTAGAGGCTGTATAGATATATGGCAGGGTTCGATCAGATACGTGCGGTATTGCACGGATCAGGATCGGACGGATATTACTAGCTGGCTTTTGGTTTAAGCCGGATCCTAGTATAGTACGGTGTAGATTTTGTCTCATTGCATTTGTATCCGATCGGAACACAAATGCGGGCATGTATATGCAGTAGCGGGGTTTTCCTGTAATTTATTACGGGACCAGTTTTCTGGAGTTGCCAGTTTGCATTCCGTTCCGGCCGGTTTTCCTTTGTTCTTTCCCGGCCGGACTTTTCCGATGGAGGGGGTTATTTGCAATTGTGCAAATAACATTTGTGGAGGGGGTTTCTTGCAAATGTATTCATTATGATAGGATAAGCATCTTTGCTTTTTCATGATGGTTTTTGCATTAATGTGATATGAAAGGATTAGATGGTGTTATGGAGTTGATGTGAGGTTTTCCTTTTTGCAAGGGGTCACCCTCAACCTTTACCTACACTCACCTCCCTTAGTTGATTCCCTCCACCATTCTCACAAATTAGAGGCCGGCCACATTTTTGGAGAGAGGGGAGAAAAATGAGAGGGTTTCATTTTGATGAGGATAATTTGGTTCATCTCATTTTTCCTTGCTACACACATTCTAGCTCCACTTGAAAATTCCATTCCTCCATCAAGGCAACTACAAACCCCAAATGAGACTAGCATGATCTACACCACATTCTATAGCAAATCTTGGGCACGTCGACTTGCCAGCTTCGTGCCCGAGTTGCCTCAGTATTGAGGTGGGAGCCCGTAAAAGATGCAGGCGATGTGGTGCCCTTCCGGCGAGGAGGCGACGACCGGAGTTTCCGCAGGAGATCGGGACGACGACGAGAAGACCGGAGGACTCGGATCACTCGGTATATCTCTAACCCGTCTAGTTGTTAGCTAGATCTAGTTTAATGGCCCGATCCGGGGTTTAGTGCGCGGTGGAGCCGGTTTGCTAAGTTCGCAAAATTAAAGTTTATCACCGCTTCCGCATTTGGCCGTCGGTTTGACGGCCGGGGCGCCGCCGTGCACTTACAGTGGTATCAGAGCCTGGCCATTAACTTCGTCTAGCTTTGTTTGATGTGTTTGCATTTCCGATCGACCAAAATTCCAAAAAAAACCACATTTTTCCTCACATCAGTTTTCTGTCGAATTTTTTCTGGCTCTAAAAATTTTTCAGGTTGTAGAAAACTGATGTACAAGAAGTTCTAAGAGTTCTGGGAAAATTCGAGACATTGATCTCTCAGGTAGAGCGCGGAACCGCGGCAAAACCCCCCTGTTGCCGCGGTTCAGCCGCCGTTTTGAGGGATCAATGCGTCAAAATTTTCCCATGGGCTGGTGGGCTGAAATTAGGGTTTTTCGAATATTAAAATTGGGCCCAGAATTTCTGTGAGTGCTACAGTATTGCTTGGGGGCCCACTTGTTAATTTTTGATCAATCGGATATTTTAAACACATTATTTCACAGTATTTACATTATATCTGCGACCGTGAATGTCACTTGATCGGTAAATCCTGTCTAACTGCTATAGCCCGGTTAGACGGATTTGCGAACGTGACTTTCACGTTGATGTTCTGTGATTTTGCTGTGATGTTGCGGATCGGTCGTGGGGATAGCCTGGATGCAATGCTAGTACAGTTTTGTTGTATTATGTACATTTGATATTGCGGGGCGAGCGTCCGACATGTGGACTGCCGTCACTGCCTGTTTGTATTATTATTTTGGGGCACGACCAGGTTGCGGTCGATGTACCCGTTGCATGTATATTTTACTTTCTGTACTAGGGTTACCCCGCGGAGGGGTGCACGGATAGCCGGGTTCTAGAAGGCAACGGGCCCGCATCTCATGGCATTGAGACGGAGGGGGCTTCACTCTGGAATTGGCAGGCTATTCGCCGCACTCGTAGGGGGTACAGGTTGACCCAGGAGGGGTGCCCAAGTTACCGGATTCCGTGAAGTGCCGGGTGATCCATTCACGGTGCTGAAGGGGGCTGCCTCGCTTCAGGTTTTGACGGGTGACTTGCCGCGCCCGTAGGGGTCTAGGATTTCATTGCACAGGCTATCCACACGACCAGGGGAACGTCGGGTTTCAGCGGTGGCTCTATGAAACCCGGGGATCCCAGATATCTGTATTGTTCTGTGATGCTGTACATTTCTGCGATGTTGTATTTTTTTTTCACGCCTTGAGCGAAATATAATATATTGGTATATATATTAGTAGATGTTGTATATGTTTTTCATCCGCGCTAGTCCAGTCCCCGCTCTGCCGTTAGTTAGCTAACCTAACGGGTGATGACGGGACCCAGTGGCGAATGCGGATGGCATATACGTACGTCAGTATATTTTCGTTCTTTGTGGTGTGATCAATTGATGGGACTGCATTGATTCGGATCAATGCAAGATAAACAAACCTAATCTGATGTTGTTGGAACACTTTTCAAAAAGCTGTTATTGCAAGGACGTTCTCTTTTGTTTTGCATAGTGATATTCGGTTATGAATATCCAGCACCTCAGTCGACGAGGCAAGGGCCGAGATCCCTTCACCGGGAGTGACCCCTTGGACAGAAGTTTGCGTCAGGGCATTAACTTCACTATAGCCGATTACTTTTACTTTGCATCGTGGTATTCATTTGGAATATCCTGCACCCCATTCTACGGGGAAAGAGCCGAGATCCCTTCACCAGGAGTGACCTCTTTAGCGAAGGTTTTCGTCACTATATTTTCTAAAAAGCTATCCGTTCCTTCAACGATATCAAGTTCATTACGTTAAAGGTTTTCGTCAGAAACCATTCGTAGCCCTCCGTCGTTTCATATGGATAGTCAATAGTATTCAAGCTGTGTTTGTTGGCCAAAGTCAAGGCACAGTGTTTGGTAGCTGTTGGTTATTCATATGCAGCATAGATAGATGCGTTGGTTTGGAACAGTCGTACTGCCTTGTTGGCCAAAGTCAAGGGTAGGTAAGGGTGGATTCAAAACAACCTGGAGAATGACGGGTAGAACTTGACATGTGACTTATGATTTGTTGGCCAAAGTCAAGGTCATAAGAGCATGGGGCAGAAATCACATCGGGAGTTTCAAAAGAACTGAAACTTGCCAGATATGCGCATACCTTCTGGAGTGTGATGACGTGAGCGGATTACGTCACGTTATCATGCGATGAGAGTTGGATCCCGATTCCCACTGATGAGTTAGTTTACTCCTCGGGTATTCCCGACTAATTCTTCTTTTAGGTTTGGAGGAGAATTTGAGGTACAGTGGGAGGTTTCCTGATTAGATAAATTGGTAACCATTCTGATCTAGGTTAGAGTGCACGCTGAGTGTTTCTTTTCTCTCTCTCTTTGGCAGCGACCATTGACCCGACACTAAGACTATGACTCAAAGACCAAGTTAACCGAACCTTCTTTACACTGGCTTTTGGATTGTCAGAGTTGCAGACCTCATTGCCACTCCTACTTTTACCCTTTTCTACAGGACACCCCGTATTACTACGAACGTCCACTTCCATTGGACAAAACCATCGTATGGTTAGATACGAACTCGAAGGAATTCGAGGATGGTTTCCGGTTCTGGAGAAAACGGATAGGATTATTCAGTTGTCTTTTCCCTTTTACCTTCTCTCAAGTTGTGAGTACTCCTTGGTTTAGGAGATAGTACACCTATTATGCAAATTGGATAGTCTTCTTCCAAACCTTAGGCTGGTGCCGACCGGTAGGGAATGAAGAAAACCAATTAGCCTAAATGGTGTGCAGAAGGTATTAAGATTAAGACAAAGCAAGGGATTAGTAAGAGGGCATAGTAAATTGCGACTGATATTCACGACCAAACCAAGTATTTCTTCGCCAATCCTAAATCACCTTTGTATTTCTCCAGGACACTCCGTATCACTACGAAGATCCACAGTTTATTGGATAATCCATCGTATGGTTATATACGAACTCGAAAGGAACTTGTTCCAGTTCGGGGATGGATTCTGGTCCAGGGGAAATAGGAATAAGGTTTATTCAGTTGTCTTTTATCTTCACCTTCTCTCGCATTGCGAGTGCTCCTAGGACTAGGACAGTACACCCATTATGCTTATTGGATAGTCTTCTTCCAAACCATAGGCTGGTGCCGAACGGTAGGGAAGGAAGAAAACAAATTGGCCTAAAGGGGTGTGCAGAAGGTAATGACTAAAGACATATAAAGGGATTTGGAGATGTGGCAAAGAATTATACGGTTATAGTTGTGAATCTGGATAATGGAAGAGGCATTACTAGGAATACCCAGATACCCCATCGAAACATTTCAATGTTTCAAGATTTCACTGTGTACTGTTAAAGGAAAACCGATTTCCCGATTAGACACTTGCTCCAGGGTATGTATTTACCAGGTATGATTCTCACATCTGTATGGTTTTACAGATGATGAGTGGGAGTAAGTTATTGGGAATAGGGTGATCATCCTCATTATATCGGGATTCGTTGTAATCGGTGATATTTGAGGAGATCATCTGGGCTGTTTGCCGGTCGGCAAATATTTGGTTTTGAATATCCGCTGTTGTGCACCAATTTCAAATTGATATATCTGTACGTCTATTTTCATAGAGTGAGATAAACCTTTTGATATTATGTCGATAACATTTACCTATATCAGTGGATGGTTAGGTAAGGAGCATTAAACAGCGGTGTAATTCTTCTTAACCATAAGTACAGTTTTCAACCTACGACACACAGTGAAATGAGTTGTTAGACTCAGTGGACTTATACAGAGTATTGTAAGTTATCCAGTGTCCATTAGGACAGAGGGGTTGGTCCTCATACTATATTCTGTTTACTTTTAACTTCTCTAGTTCTTAGACATGTGTTTCGTAGAAACACAGAGTCTAAGTTTTGAGGAGTTATAGATATTTGAATAGAGTAGAGAACCAGGTGTAGCAAGTATCGGGATTCTTCAAAGTGATCGAAGATGTTGATACTTGTGTATGGTATTCAGTTGATAGTAATGATAAAGAGAAATTGCTTCTCTTTCAGGTTACTCATAATTGGAAGCATTCCCAAGTTGAGTAACGCTGATCGGCCTCCTTCCATTTAGTTGACATGCACTGGAGATAGCTGCATGATTTGAATCTGGTTCAATTAAATCAGTGCCTCTGGTTCTATATTGAATATAGAACAGTTCATATCTTAACGTTGTTAAGGTACGGGGAGTTGTCCGGCTTATGATTAAAACCAGACACTGGACAACTCAAGGCACGTTTCTGTAATGGCTGTTTGTGGGTTGACCCAAGCTATGATGAGGGTTGACTTTCTACCATCTGGGAGATCAATAGAAATATTGTTCTAGACTCGCCACAGTTTTATTAAAAATGGATTTTTTCAAAAAAAAACAGTAGTGGGAGTATGGTAGAACTGGAAGTGATTCCAGAACCGCAAACGATTACTGAAGATTTGATAAGGAACCTAAAGATTCAATCTGATTTGACATTCCATTGGCCACTCCGCAGATAAGGTGGGTAACTTCAGGCACCCGAGAGGTACTCCGGTAGCCTCAAGGACGGTGACAGGGAAGTTCTTGTTTTCCCACACTTGCCATTGTTGTTGTTCCAGGCTGCGAGACCCGGCAGGAGGATGAGTATAGCGTCGTTCTAAACTAGCTTTAGAAGTGCACGTCTATATGACTCTGCCAGAGGGTTGTCGTGGTCAGTGGGAGCAGCGGAAGCATTGGTGGACATCAGGCTTATGTCTATTTATAGACTAAAGCAGATATAGCGGAGATAGATCATCTATTTCTGATGCGACAGTCATAGGTTTGACGTCATCAGAATAGGGGATGGATCTGTTGAGAAGGTAGTAGGGTGTGATGTCCTGGTATTTGATAACATACACAGAGTAGGAAGTGATATTCCTATACTACGATCGGTTATACTTTGGTCGTCGCACAGTGGTTTCTCCACAAAGGAAATGGATTTTGTATAAGACATACTGGTTACTAGATCTATGGTTTTAGATCTAGATTTGGGTGGTTTCCTAATCAGGGTACTTTGACAGCATTCTAAGAGTATTTAGAATGGACGACTCCTGGCACGGTAGTGTACCTGCAGGTGATGGAGTCACCCTCTCTAAAGGTGTCTTATAGACTAAAGTAGAGAGGGATGTGCATGATTGGCAGATCACCTGCTTAGGCAATTGAGTCAATCATGAGATGTCAAGTACCACACCAGATGTTGTTCTTGCACTAGATGCAATAAGTTGACATTGATCCAATCCTGGAGAAACAGTCGGAAGCAGTTTTAGAACATAAGTGGATGTTCTAGGGATATGATAACGACAGCCTCATTTGGGAGACAATTATCATTCCAGGCTTCCAAGGTGACATCGACGACAAGGAGGTTGTCAGAGTTATAGTTTTCCCTCTGACGAGGGGCAGTATTTTGGACAGGTGATCCAAAGCAATACTGAGGGAGGCATGGCGCAGGATACTGATTAAGTTCAGTTGACGATACAGTCTAAGAAGTTTGGATTTGGAGTTCATTAATGAGCTAAGTCCCATCAGACATCCAGACACATTCTAAGACAGGTATTGCTCATTTCGAGAGATGGCATTCTCCGCGAACTTGAGATTTAGAGAGACATAGAAAGAAACATCAAGGCGGATCCACTCACTGAGGCTATTCCTCGAACGCAATATTTTCGCAAACGAGCTTTGTGAGACTGACTAGTAGAGGAGTTGGGTGTTCGGTATCACACGGGCTGTGAGTATGCGACATCGCAAAAATTAGCCCTGAGTGCAAGTGGGAGATTGTTGGAGATAGTGCCCTCAGAGTCAATTATTGGATCACAGGCACGTGATTGCAATGATTGAGGGAGGACCTATCCCGGGACGACAGTCTTACTCGAGATGATAGTATGCTATCTGGTTTACCTTTATCATCGTGTACTGCTTTAGGTGACCTGACAGGTCGCTATTGCACGTTGATAGAGCCCCTAGGATTCTTGCTTGACTGCCGGCAGTATGAGGGCGATCATATAAGTGAGAGCTGGAGTCTATAAGCACATCCTTAGAAGGTCCCTAGTCGTGGGAGTTTCGAGACAGGGCATCGATTCTCCAGAGTAGACTAGTGTATACAGTCGAGACCCCGACGAGGGGCGGTGGCCGGTCTCACAAGCCACTGGTGTCAGTTGGTTCACCTAAGATGTATACAGGTGCTCATTAGGTTATGAGTACACCGGACAGGACTCGCCGGGAACATGCTAGTTGGTCTTATACCTTACGTCAGATAGCAGTTCCCAGGTGACATGTGTACAGGTTAGTTCATCGACCTGGGGATCGTCATTTGTCTCGTGTGAGTTCCCACTGAGCTTTGATTACTACCCTACCACGGCTCAAAGGAGTCGTGCAAACAGGTTTTAGTTGGGTACAGTCCCGAGCCACATGGAGGCAGTGAGCGGATCTTCAGGGGTTCGTCTCTACCGGTATTGGGGGTGAGGTCGCGCTGTGTCTAGGAGAGCCATTACACGAAGTCCTTGGCCAAGGAAGGAGATTTACTGGTAGGTATTCCAGTAGTATCTCAGGGTGTTCTGGGCTACACTCCGACACGACTTGTACCGCTTTTGGGGGTCTGACTTTTACCCACCCCCTAGGCCCGCCATGCGATGCTCATAGACGAACGGACCGGACTGTACGGATATTGTCACTGACAGGCTTAGTAGGGTGTCAGGATGAGTTCGCTCGTCGACGTCCCTTTTGGTCAATAGCTGGTGGCCCGTCACGTATTGGCTTATACCTCTGACGTGCTAGTGGTTAGATCCACGGCCATAGTATTGACGAGTCTTTAGAGTCCACCACACTTTCAGTTACTCAAGCTTTCGGGCGAAACGCTGTAGAGGCCGTATGGAGATATGGCAGGGTCCGATCAGATACGTGCGGTATTGCACGGATCAGGATCGGACGGTTTGTACTAGAGGCCGTATAGATATATGGCAGGGTTCGATCAGATACGTGCGGTATTGCACGGATCAGGATCGGACGGATATTACTAGCCGGCTTTTGGTTTAAGCCGGATCCTAGTATAGTACAGTGTAGAGTTTGTCTCATTGCATTTGTATCCGGTCGGGACATAAATGCGGGCATGTATATGCAGTAGCGGGGTTTTCCTGTAATTTATTACGGGACCAGTTTTCTGGAGTTGCCAGTTTGCATTCCGTTCCGGCCGGTTTTCCTTTGTTCTTTCCCGGCCGGACTTTTCCGATGGAGGGGGTTATTTGCAATTGTGCAAATAACATTTGTGCAGGGGGTTTCTTGCAAATGTATTCATTATGATAGGATAAGCATCTTTGCTTTTTCATGATGGTTTTTGCATTAATGTGATATGAAAGGATTAGATGTTGTTATGGAGTTGATGTGAGGTTTTCCTTTTTGCAAGGGGTCACCCTCCACCTTTACCTACACTCACCTCCCTTAGTTGATTCCCTCCACCATTCTCACAAATTAGAGGCCGGCCACATTTTTGGAGAGAGGGGAGAAAAATGAGAGGGTTTCATTTTGATGAGGATAATTTGGTTCATCTCATTTTTCCTTGCTACACACATTCTAGCTCCACTTGAAAATTCCATTCCTCCATCAAGGCAACTACAAACCCCAAATGAGACTAGCATGATCTACACCACATTCTATAGCAAATCTTGGGCACGTCGACTTGCCAGCTTCATGCCCGAGTTGCCTCGGTATTGAGGTGGGAGCCCGTAAAAGATGCAGGCGATGTGGTGCCCTTCCGCCGAGGAGGCGACGACCGGAGTTTCCGCAGGAGATCGGGACGACGACGAGAAGACTGGAGGACTCGGATCACTCGGTATATCTCTAACCCATCTAGTTGTTAGCTAGATCTAGTTTAATGGCCCGATCCGGGGTTTAGTGCGCGGTGGAGCCGGTTTGCTAAGTTCGCAAAATTAAAGTTTATCACCGCTTCCGCATTTGGCCGTCGGTTTGACGGCCGGGGCGCCGCCATGCACTTACACCTTCAACTCTCGAAGTTCCACCGGGGCCATCCGATAAAGCGGTATGGAAATAGGCCCCGAGCCAGGAACCAAATCAATACAGAAAGAAATGTCGCGCTCGGGCGGTAGCCCAGGAAGCTCGTCAGGGAACACATCAGGAAACTCGCTAATAACCGGAACCTGATCCAATGGAACCTCCGTAGCACGAGCATCGCAAACATAAGCGAGAAATCCCTGACATCCCTTCCTTAAAAGCTGTCCAGCGCGAACAGAAGAAATCACACTGTGAGGGGCGGCACCACGGTCCCCCAACACAACAAAAACCGACTCGCCAGGAAAACAGAATCTAACTGTCTTCTCGCGGCAGTCCACAGAAGCATAACAGGTGGCTAACCAATCCATGCCCAAAAGAACGTCAAAGTCCAACATCTCGAGAAGGATTAAGTCGACAGGCAACTCTCTCTCGCCAATACAGACGGTCCAGGATCGGAACACGTGCCTAGCAACAAACGACTCTCCCACAGGAGTGGTGACAATAAGCGGCTGATCAAGCAAACCGGACTCTCTACCCAAACTCGGCACAAAGCGTGTGGATACGTACGAGTGCGTGGATTCGGGATCGAACAATATGTGTGCATCAACTGAACATACTGGAAGGATACCTGAAACCACCGCATTGGACGCCTGCGCGTCCTGATGCGTCAAAGTAAAAACCCGCGCCTGTCCTCCACCGGTGACTGACTGTCCTCTGCCTCGGTCATCTCGCCCACTCTGAGCAACTCCTCCATGCCCACGACCTCTCTGTGTATGAGTCTGGCGTGGAGCAACGGTAGGTACAACAAGCAACGCCCTCTGGGGTGGTGAAGGTGGTAAAGTAACATGCGGTGCTGCCGCCTCCCTCCGGAGTATCTCAGGACAATCTCTAACGAGGTGAAGTAGACTGCCGCATCTAAAGCAACCCCGCGAGGACTGCTGACTCTCCTGGAGATACGAACTAAACATCTGGCCTCGTCCCGAATCTCTGCTACTCCTCGTACCAGAACGATACCTGTCGCGGCGTCTGAATGACTGTCTCCGTGCGGATATACCAGTACGAACTCTCTTCGGCTCTGGAACTACCGAAGTCTCAGCCAGGCGCTCCTCGACAAATAGGGCCGCGTCTACCGCTGCTGCATATGTCTCATAATGCTGCGCGCTGATCGCAAGGAACAGTGGTGTAAGCAAGCCTCGAACAAATCTCTTGACTCGCAACTCCTCGGTAGCCACTAAATACGGGGCATAAGGTGCTAGCTCTGTAAACAGCACGTCATACTCTGCCACTGTCATCCCTGGCGTCTGGCGCAAGGACTCAAATCTGCGTGCTCGGGCATCCCTAACACTCTGGGGAAGGAAACGGGCTAGAAATACTGTCACAAACTCCGTTCAGGTCATAGGAGGAAGACCTGCTGCTCTGCCTTTCTCAACTGAATCACACCACTTCTGCACAAGACCTTCCAGGCGAAAGCTCGCGAACTCGACCCATCTCGCATCTGCGCATCTGAGGGAACGACATATCCGGGCCATCCTATCACTGAAGGACTGGGGTTCCTCGGCTGTATCGGTGCCTGTGAAGACCGGAGGCTTCAGCCTCATAAACTCTGATAACGATACAGTAATCACCTCCGTGGCTGCAGGGGCAACTGGCTGTGCGGTCGGTACCATTACGGTACCTGCGGCGGGTGGAGCTACCTCTGGTCGCTGTGCTCGAAGTGTCTCAACTAGCGATCCTATCATCTGGCGCATCTCCTGCATACCAGCCCCTAGCGTGGCGGTCTGATCTGTCATAGGAGGGACAGTCTTCTCGGGTACAACGGGTGCACTGTCCGGATCAGTCCTCGTCTCGGACGAGTCCACTCGAATCTCGGCCCTCGCGGCCGCTCTCTGCGCCGTAGTAGTCTTTGGCGGCATAGTGGCTGAAAAGGAAAGTAGGATCCGATAAGAATACGGAAATCGAATCGCAAGAATGTATGTATTCAAGAAGGAATTGTAAATCAATAATTCCTAAGGTCGCGTAGGCGGAGTACCATGTCGTCAGTATGCCGCGGAACATACACACGCTACGCTACCCTGCTGCAGCTACCTACTCCATCATACCAGGGTCATCCTACACTCCGAAGGTAAAACCTACGCTCTGATACCAACTTTGTCACGACCCAAATATTTCGACTCGTGACCGGCACTTAACCACGCTACGTCTACAGGCGTAATGCGACTAAGTAAGCCTAACCCAGAAATCAAAACCATTTAAAATAGTGAGTGTTGAAAACATTTAGTTAAAACATTTAGAAAACCTTAAATAATTCAATAAGTTCTTTTAAAGTTACTTAATCATTTAAATAATTTTGGCAGCATTTCCTTTGTAAAAGTATCCCCGAGACCGGGTATAAAAGAGGATATGAGTGAAAATGAGATATAATAAAACAAAACATTCCCAAACGGGAGCAATCACGCCCAACGGCGGAAACCATCATCACAAGAGCAATATACGACGCCGTAGCGAAGAATGAACAATAAGTAAATATCACCGAATAATAAACTACATATAAAAACAGTCGGCTCCCACGAGGTCGGCTCCCACGAGCTCAACACCAGAATACAAAATATACATCATCGTCCTCACACAGTATCTAAGTGCAGTACATATATGGTAGATGGAGAATACTAGATACAAAAAGGGATACAATAAAAGTAATCAGATACCATAACCCACCAAAATGCAAAACAGCTCTCGCCGCAACTGTAGTGGTATCTGTAGCCAAAAGATGCAAAAGACAGCCTGCCGCGACTATGCTGAGGACAGCCTGCAAATACTGTGGCACAACGGGGGTGAGTTGCGAACTCGTGAATAGAGATAACATATAAAGGTAATCGCGAGCATGCACGTACTGCGCTACTCTATCAAATGCCAGCAAGTAAGATCTATATGCGACAAGCAGTGGGTGCAATAATCATGCAGATGCTCTGTCAGGTAAAATAACTATAGGATGAGATATATGGTAATCAATGCTGAGCATGGGATAAACAACATCTACACGGAATATCAACGTGGAAAATAATCGGTGCCCACAACCGCACCCAAATCCCAAATAACTCAGGCGCCGGCACACCCATCGGCCTTCAAATCCTGTAAAACTCTGAGAAATCACGAGTGCCCAACATCGGCACCCAAAATATCATAAAATACTCGTGTCCAGCATCGACACGCAAATCCTCATATATCGGGCTCCGTCAGTCCGGATCAGCCCACGGGCTCCGTCTGCGGTATCAGCCCTCGGCCTCGGCAGTACGGATCATCCCGCATCCATCTCTCGACTCTGGTCAGTATCCTTCGGATAACCTCCAGGTCCAACCAATCACCGGTTGGTACTCGCCACCCTGCTAGGCTCATCGTCTACTCCACGAAAAACATTTCTCGCCCCGGGGAACCATACCGGGTCCACCACGAACCCGCAAACGGATCATCCATCTCCCCGAATCGGGTTTCAAGCACACGTCTCAGCACCGAGAAAACGCGTGGTGGACGCACCAAAATATCATATCACGAGGAACCGGGTTTTCAAATAGTGCTTCTTTTCTTAAAAATCCTACGGTCCTCAAAACCAGAAATCACATGAAAATCCAGCACCAAGAAGTAAATCCAATGCGATGTGCTATGTACATCAATCCATGATATAGGTATAAGGGAAAACCACTTTTAAAAATAGTTTCCGTTTTTAAAGATATCATGCGGCTCCCAATTTCCATGAAAATCATATCGAATCATATGTGAAATGAACTACAGCAATATAATCATGGCAGTTCTACAGTGAGTGTCATGGCAATTACTAACGGTGTGTGTGTAACATGCAGATTAGTGCTCGTGCAACATGAACCGTTAGTAATAGTGCGGTGTTCTATCAATTCTAAGTTTACATACAACAGGGAATGCAATATGCAATGACAGTCCATGAGGTAAATGCAACATATAACAATAAGGTCCTATCAGCCCTGACGCATAACGCCATGCGGGAGATATCCCCGTAGATGTGTAAATCTACTCACCGAAGTCTCGCGCTAAGTGTAGCCGATGACTTGCTTCCCCTTCTTCGCAGCGTCCGTCTCACTCGCCTGCGAACCTAAAATTACACAATATATCACATATAAGCTCAAATCCACAAAATGTGATTATTAAGGTCAAACTAGAAACCCGTGTCGCAAACCAATCGCGCGTGTGCGCGATACGCTAAAACATGTGCTCACGCGCCTGAAACTACCCTGACGCGTCGCGATACGCAGAAACCCCAAACCCACACACGTATCACGCGTGTCGCGAAGGTTTAGAAATACGGAAAAACAGGTATTTAGCCCCAGATTTTTCTACAGTAAAAATAAAACAAAATTGCATATGCCATGAGTCTAAGGGTTGCAGCAGACACCTATAGGACCAAACCCCAACCCGAACCCTCCCCATCTGGCCGCAAATTGCGGCCAGATCGAATATTTCGGCGGCCACTGTACGGAATTTGGGGGTCGGGCTCTACCTGGGGGATCAGCACCTAACAACTATACTGCAGTCTTCTTAAAATTATTCTGAACTCACCGGGTCGATAGTAGTTTACAAAAACTCAAATTTTGCTTAAAAACGATGAATTTGCATCAAATAGTGATCTGGTGGTATTTTAGTGCAATGGGGGCTAAGCTGGGTTAATATGGCCCTAACAACACTCCATCAACTTACTAAAACAAGTTCAAACATCACTTGGTCAAGGTTCCCACCAATCACCACAAAAAGCACTAAATACACAAAACTATCGCAAATCGAAGCTAATCTATTCAATTAAGCGAAAGTAGGAATAAGTTTAGAGGTTATACCCTCAAGAAATCTCACAAGCAAGTAGAAGGAGAAGAAGAAGAAGGAATGGAGCTGCTGGGGTGCTGTTGCTGCTGCCTGGAGCTGTTGCTGCTGCCTGTTGCCTAAGCTGCTGTTGCTGAGGTTGAATTTGCTGCTGCTGCTGTTGTGTTTGCTGCTGCTACTGTTGTGTTTGCTGCTGCTGCTGCTGTGTTGAGGTAAGTGTGTGTGTGTGTGTGAGAGTGAGCTTGAGAGAAAATATTACAAGAATGAGAGGGAATCATAACCCTAATGTCAACCCCTCCATTCTCTCTCTTCATTAAATGCAAGCATGGCTTTTGCCATGATGCATTCTCTCTCTCTCTCTCTCATTCTCACCAAGTCAACACTCAAAAAGGGAAATTCAAATTAAAGCAACCATTGAATAACTAATTAAACTTAAGTAAAACCCAAAAGTCTTAATCCCATGATTAACCCACCATGGTTTCTAATCATGGTATTACCTCATTTAAAAACCCTAGTTTACATGCACATGTGTGTGCAAGCCTAGGAAAATTCCAGAAAAATATTTATTAAATTAGGAAAAATATTCGAAACACAATTTGGTAAACTTTTTATTAAAAACCCTTTATTTAAATATAATAGTTACTAAACACATCCTAAGGTGTTACAACTAAGCAATAGTAGTCTGAAATGACGGAGGGCTACGGCTGGTTTTTAGAGAAAAACCTTTAACGTAATGAACTTGATATCGTTGAAGGAATCCAAGTGGTTTTTATAAATATATAGTGGCGAAAACTTTTGCTAAAGTGGTCACTCCCGGTGAAAGGATCTCGGCTCTTTCCCCGTCGAATGGGGTGCAGGATATCCCAAACTGAATACCACGATGCAAAGCAAAAGTAATCGACTATAGTGAAGTTATTACGTTGACGCAAACTTTTACCCAAGGGGTCACTCTAGATGATGTGATCTCAGCCCTTGCCTCGTCGAATGAGGTGCTAGATATTCATAACCGAATACCACTGTACAAAGCAAAAGAAAATGTCTGTAATGTCAGTTTTTTAAAACTTGGTTTCAACAACATCATAAATAGGTTTGTTTTATCCTTGCATTGATAAGAATCAATGTAGTCCCATCAATTAATCACACCAGGAAAGAACGAAAATAAAATGTACGTATATGTCATCCGCATTCGCCACTGGGTCCAGTCATCACCCGTTAGGAATAACTTAACTAACGACAGAGCGGGGACTGGGCTAGCGCGGGTGCAATGTAAGTCTACGGTAGCGCCCCGGCCGTCTATCAGACGCCAAAATGCGGAACAAAAACGTTTATAACTGGCTCTATCTCAAACTATAACCCGGATCTGCCATTAACGCTAAACTAACAAACTGTAAAGAGGGTAGAAAGGTTATACTGAACGATCCGAGTCCTTCGTTCTTAAACCATCATCTTACGCTCCGTTGCGGCTGCTCCGATCTCGTCGATCTCCGATCTCCTCGTCCAGGTGGCACCACGTTATCGGATCTTGAAACGGGCTCCCGCCTCTGACTCGAGGCAACTCGGTCGTCAAGTTTGCTAAAAGAGACGACCAAGAATGATGTAGAGAATGAGTAGAAGACTTTGTCTCGCTTCGTCCAAAGCCATGGACGAACGGTTAATGAAGTTGCCAATTGAGACGTGTGATGGAATGAAATGAGCTATGAAATTTCCATACACCAAAAACTATCATCTTTTTTCCAAATGAATTAATCAAATTAGTGAATGAGAGAGGGGAGGGGCCGGCCACATATATGAAGAGGTGGGGGGGTGAGTGTAGGAGGGAAGTGGTGACCACAAGGATAAAGATCAAGAGAAAATATCCTTAGGTAAACAAGAAACATTAAAGTTAAAGCATGAGTCACTAATACACCTCATCTCACAATAAATGCTAACAATGAATCACTAACTTAGTCACCTTCCAAGAAGCTTCCTCTCATCATCTAGAAACTTCTAGAACCATGACTCACCCAAGAAAAGAAAAACACGCATTTAACCGAATGTTAAATACGGCTGATAGAAAACTGGAAACTGGCAACTTCCAAAAGTGATCCTGAAACGAATTTCAGGATAATCCTGTAACTGTATAAAAATACCCGCATTTGTATTACGACCGAATACAAATGCTACTGAGACAAAGATATTATATCTACTCTGTATCATACATGGATCCGGCTTAAAACAAAGCCCACCAGTATTATCTGCCCGAAAAATAACACGTGCGTAACGCACATGCATTTTCCGAACCCTGCCATAAAAACCATACGGCCTCTACAACGTTTCGCCCGAACTTGGGAAACTATCTATGGGGGACTCTAATGACTCGTCAGTACCCTGGCAGTGGGTTTAACCATAAGTCGTCAGCGGCACTAGCTGTGCGTAACGGCTGCCCATGTACTGACCTCAAGGGAGGCCGATGAGCGAACTCATCCGGAAACCCTACTAAGCCTGACAGTGACAATGTATATACAGTCCGGTCCGTTCGTCTATGAGTATCGCATATCCGGCCTAGGGGGCTAGTAATGTCAGACCCCAATAGCTGTATAAGTCGTGTCGGAGACAAGCTTTGAACACCCTGAGAAACTACTGGAGTACCTACCAGTAATTCTCACCTGCCTTGGCCAAGGACTTGGTGTAATGGCTTTCCTAGACACAGCACGATCTCACCCCCAATACCGGGAGAGACGAATCCCCTGCCGATCCGCTCACGTGCCTCCATGTGGCTCGGGACTGTACCCAAAAACAACCCGTTTGCACGACTCCTTTAAGCCATTGTAGGGTAGAAATCAAAGCACAGTGGGAACTCACACGAGACAAATGACGACCTCAAGTCGATGAACTAACCTGTACACATGTCACCAGGGAACAGCTATCTGACGATAGGTATAATACCAACTAGCAGATTCCCGGCGAGTCCTGTCCGGTGTACTCATAAACCAATGAGCATCTGTATACATCTTAGGTGATCCAACTGACACCAGTGGCTTGTGAGACCAGGCACCGCCCCTCGTCGGGGTCTCGACTGTATACACTAGTCTACTCCGGAGTATCGATGCCCTGTCCCGAAACTCCCGTGACTAGGGACCATTTTTAAGGATATGCTTATAGACCACCCAACTCTCACTTATATGATCGCCCTCATACTGTTGGTAGTCAAGCAAGATCCTAAGGGCTCTATCAACGTGTAATCGTGATCAGTCACCTGAACCTATACACGACTTAAAAAGGCAAACCAGATAGCATACTATCATCTCGAGTAAGACTGTCGTACCGACATAGGTCCTCCTCAATCATTGCAATCACGTACCTGCGATCCAATAACTGACTTTGAGGGCACTATATCCAACAATCTCCCACTTGCACTTAAGGCTAATTATTGCGATGTCGCGTACTCACAGCCCGTGTGAAACCAACACCCAACTCCTCTACTAATCAGTTTCACAAAGCCCGTTTGTAAAACTATTGTGTTCGAGAAATAGCCTCAGTGAGTGGATCCGCCCTGATGTTTTTTTCTATGTCTATCTTAATCTCAAGTTCGCGGAGAAAGCCATCTCCCGATTTGAGTAATACATGTCTTAGAATATGTCTGGATTTCTGATGGGACCTAGTTCATAAATGAACTCCAAATCCAAAACTTCTTAGACTGTATCGATAACTGAACCTAATCAGTATCCTGCACCAAGCCTCCCACAGTATCCTCTTGGACCACCTGTCCATAATACCGCCCCCTTCGTCAGAGGGAAAACTATAACTCTGACAATCACTCTGTCATCCATGTCACCTTTGAAGCCTAGAATGATAACCGTCTCCCGAAGGAGGCTGCCGTCATCAAATCCGTAGAACATGCACTTATGTTCTAAAACTGCTTCCTTATGTTTCTTCAGAATTGGATTAATACAAACTTATTGCATCTAGTGCAAAAACAACATCTGGTGTGGTACTTGACATCACATGATTGACTTAGTTGCCTAAGCAAGTGATCTGCCAATCATGCACATCCCTCTCCCCTTTATTCTGTAAGACACCTTTAGAGAGGGTGACTCCATCACCTGCAGGTACACCACCATGCCAGGACTCATCTATTCTAAAAACAATTAGAATACAGTCAAAGTACCCATATTGGAAAACTACCCAAATCCAGATCTAAAACATAGATCCAAAAAACAGAATGTCAGATATTATATCTATATCCTGTCTGGAGAAAAAACTGTGTGACGACCACAGTACAACCGATCATAGTATATGAATTTCACTTCTTACTCTATGTATGTCATCCAAATACGAGGACATCACACCCTACTACCTTCTTAATAGATCCATCCCCTATTCTGATGAAGTTAAACCCATGACTGTCACATCAAAATTAGATGATCAATCTCCGCTATAACTGCTCAAGTCTATAAATAGATAAAAGCTACTTGCCCACTATGCTTCCGCTGCTCCCACTGACCACAACAACCCTCCTACCGGGTCTCATAGCCTGGAACAACAGTAGTGTCAAGTCAGGGTAGATAATAACCTCCCTGTCACCGTCCTTGAGGCTACCAGAGTACCTCTCGGGTGTCTGAGGTTACCCACCATATCTGCGGAGTGGCTATTGGAATGTCAAACCTGAATGAATCTATAGGTCCTATTAAATTTTCCGTAATCGTTTGCCGTTCTGGAATCACTTCAAGTTCTACCATACTCCCACTACTGTTTTCTGAAAAAATCCATTTCACTAAAACTGTGGCGAGTCAAGAACAATATAACTATTGATCTTCCAGATGATAGAAAGTCAACCCTCGACATAGCCCGGGCCAACCCACAAACTGCCATTACAGAAACGTGCCCTGAGTTATCCAGAGTCAGGTTTTAAGCATAAGCCGGACAACTCACATATATCCAATATAGAAACTTTGGCACTTATTTAATTGGAACCAGATTCAAAACATGCAGCTGTCCCCAGTGCATATCAACTTAATGGAGAGAGGCTAATCAGCATTACTCAACTTAGGAATACATCCAATTATGAGTAACCTAAAAGAGAAAAAAGTTTCTCAAAACCATCACTATCATCTGAATACTAATCACAAGAATCTATATCTTCGATCTCTTTGAAGAATCCCGATACTTGCGACATCTGGTTCTCTACTTTATTCTTATACCCACAACTTCTCAAAACTTAGACCTTGTATTTCTGCGAAACACTTGTCTAAAAACTAGAGAAGCCATAATTAAACAGAACATAGTACGAGGACCAACCCCTTTGTCCTGATGTTCACTGGACAACATACAATACTCTGTATAAGTCCGCTGAGTTGAATAACTCAAAACCTGTGCATCGTAGGTTGAAAACTGTACTTATGGTTAAGAACTACTCCGTTGTTCAATGCTCCTTACTTAATCGCCAACTGATGTAGGTAAATGTCATCGACATAATATCAAAAAGTTATATCTCACTTTATAAAAAATAAACGTACAGATATATCATTTTGAAATTGGTGCACAACAACGGATACTCAAAACCAAATACATGCCTGCCGGCAATAACCCAGGCGACTTCCTCAAATATCACCAATTACAACGAATTCCGATATAATGAGGATGATCACCTAATTCCCAATAACTTCCTCCCACTCATTATCTATAAAACCATACAGATGTGAGAATGAAATCTGGTAAATACGTATCCTGGAGTAAGTACCTAATCGGGAAATCAGTTTTCCTTTAACAATGCACTGAAACATGAAAAGGTTTCGTAGGGGTATCCTGGTATTCATAGTAATGCGTCTTCCATAATCCAATTCATGACTGTAACCGTATATCTCTTTGCCATCTCTCCAAATCTCTTTATTTGTTTTTAGTCGTTACCTTCTGTACACCATCGTTAGGCTAAATGGTTTTCTTCCTTCCCTACCGTTCGGCACCAGCCTATAGTTTGGAAGAAGACTATCCAGTAAGCATAATAGGTGTACCCTCCTAAACCAAGGAGTACTCGTATCTTGAGAGATGGTGATGATAAAAGACAACTGAATAATACCTTATTCTTTTTAAAGGTAAAATAGGAGTGGCGATGAAGTATGTGGTTTGGTCGTGAATGATAACAGTCGCAACTTACTTTGCCCTCTTTCTAATCCCTTTATTTTTGTTTTTACATATTACCTTCTTTACACCCTACTTAGGCTAATTGGTTTTCTTCATTCCCTACCTTTCGACACTTGCCTATGGTTTGGAAGAAGCCTATCCAATAAGCGTAATAGGTGTACTCTCCTGAACCAAGGAGCCCTCGCAACCAGAACCTGAAGCGAGGCAAAAACCTGAAGCGAGGCAGCCCCTTACAGCATAGTGAATGGACCACCCAGCACTTCACGGAATCCGGTAATCTTGGGCACCCCACCTTGGGTGAACCTATACCCCCTACGAGTGCGGCGAATATTCTGCCAATACTAGAGTGAGGCCCATCTGCCTCTCAAAGCCATAAGATGCGGACCCGTTGCCCTCCAGAACCCGGCTATCCGTGCACTCCGTCGTGGGGTAAAACCTAGTACAGAAATGAAAAATATATACAACGGGTATATCGACCTCAACCTGGTCGTGCCCCAAAAGAATATTATACAAACAGGCAGTGACGGCAGTCCACATGTTGGACGCTCGCCCTGCAATATAAAATGTACAAATAAACTAAAACTGCACTACCATTGCACACTGCTATCCACCACGACAAATCCGCAACATCACAGCACAACACAGAACATCAACGCGAATGTCACGTTCGCAGACCCGTCTAAAAGAACTATAGCAATCAGACGCGGTTTAGCGGTCAAATGACATTCACGGTCGGAGATATAATGCAAGTACTGTAAACTAACACGTTTAAATTTCGATCGACAAAATTTCCCGAAGTGGGCCCCACGCAAATCTGCTGGATAGTAAAAAACACTGGGCCTAAATGAACAGTTCCAGAAACCACAATTACCCAAGTAGAAGCTACTGTAGAAATTTGACGAGTTGATCTCACTTTCCTGCGGCGGATCCGCGGCCAAACCCATGCTTGGGCCACGGATCCACGGCGGAACAGTGATATCACTTGGTCGAATTTCCCCAGTTTTCGTTAAAAACCCTGCTCGATTTTCTGGTATGGTCAAAATGATTTTTAGACCAGTTCGAAAATTAACAGAAACTTTAATACTAGAAATTGCGATTTTCGAAAATCCGTTCGATCGATCTTTTAAACGCGTTAGCACAAGTTAGTAAAGCTTAATGGCGTGGCTCTGATACCATGTAAGTCTACGGTAGCACCCCGGCCGTCTATCAGACGCCAAAATGCGGAACAAAAACTTTTATAACTGGCGCTATCGCAAACTATAACCCGGATCTGCCATTAACGCTAAACTAGCAAACTGTAAAGAGGGTAGAAAGGTTATACCGAACGATCCGAGTCCTCCATTCTTCAACCATCATCCTACGCTCCGTTGCGGCTGCTCCGATCTCGTCGATCTCCGATTTCCTCGTCCAGGTGGCACCACGTCATCGGATCTCTAAACGGGCTCCCGCCTCTGACTCGAGGCAACTCGGTCGTCAAGTTTGCTAGAAGAGACGACCAAGAATGATGTAGAGAATGAGTAGAAGACTTTGTCTCGCTTCGTCCAAAGCCATGGACGAACGGTTAATGAAGTTGCCAATTGAGACGTGTGATAGAATGAAATGAGCTATGAAATTTCCATACACCTAAAACTATCATCTTCTTTCCAAATGAATTAATCAAATTAGTGAATGAGAGAGGGGAAGGGCCGGCCACATATATGAAGAGGTGGGAGGGTGAGTGTAGGAGGGAAGTGGTGACCACAAGGATAAAGATCAAGAGAAAATATCCTTAGGTAAACAAGAAACATTAAAGTTAAAGCATGACTCACTAATACACCTCATCTCACAATAAATGCTAACAATGAATCACTAACTTAGTCACCTTCCAAGAAGCTTCCTCTCATCATCTAGAAACTTCTAGAACCATGACTCACCCAAGAAAAGATAAATCCGCATTTAACCGAATGTTAAATACGGCTGATAGAAAACTGGAAACTGGCAACTTCCAAAAGTGATCCTGAAACGAATTTCAGGACAACCCCGTAACTGTAGAAAAATACCCACATTTGTATTACGACCGAATACAAATGCAACTGAGACAAAGATATTATATCTACTCTGTACATGGATCCGGCTTAAACCAAAGCCCACCAGTATTATCTGCCCGAAAAATAACACGTGCGTAAACGCACGTGCATTTTCCGAACCCTGCCATAAAACCATACGGCCTCTACAACGTTTCGCCCGAACATGGGAAACTATCTGTGAGGGATTCTAATGACTCGTCAGTACCCTGGCAGTGGGTTTAACCACAAGTCGTCAGCGGCACTAGCTGTGCGTAACGGCTGCCCATGGACTGACCTCAAGGGAGGCCGATGAGCGAACTCATCCGGAAACCCTACTGAGCCTGACAGTGACAATGTACATACAGTCCGGTCCGTTCGTCTATGAGTATCGCATATCCGGCCTAGGGGGCTAGTAACGTCAGACCCCCAATAGCTGTATAAGTCATGTCGGAGACAAGCCCTGAATACCCTGAGAAACTACAGGAGTACCTACCAGTAATTCTCACCTGCCTTGGCCAAGGACTTGGTGTAATGGCTTTCCTAGACAGAGCACGATCTCACCCCCAATAACGGGAGAGACGAATCCCCTGCCGATCCGCTCACGTGACTCCATGTGGCTCGGGACTGTACTCAAAAAATACCTGTTTGCACGACTCCTTTGTGTCGTGGTAGGGTAAAAATCAAAGCACAGTGGGAACTCACACGAGATAAATAACGACCTCAGGTCGATGAACTAACCTGTACACATGTCACCAGGGAACTGCTATCTGACGATAGGTATAATACCAACTAACAGATTTCCGGCGAGTCCTGTTCGGTGTACTCATAACCCAATGAGCACCTGTATACATCTTAGGTGATCCAACTGACACCAGTAGCTTGTAAGACCGGCCACCGCTCCTCGTCGGGGTCTCGACTGTATACACTAGTCTACTCCGGAGTATCGATGCCCTGTCCCGAAACTCCCGCGACTAGGGACCATTTTTAAGGATATGCTTATAGACCACCCAACTCTCACTTATATGATCGCCCTCATACTGTTGGTAGTCAAGCAAGATCCTAAGGGCTCTATCAACGTGTAATCATGATCAGTCACCTGAACCTTTACACGACTGATAAAGGAAAACCAGATAACATACTATCATCTCGAGTAAGACTGTCCTACCGGCATAGGTCCTCCTCAATCATTGCAATCACGTACCTGCGATCCAATAATTGATTTTGAGGGCACTATATCCAACATGCAAAACATATACAACATCTACTAGTATATATAAATATATATAACAATCGTCCCAGGCATGATATAAAGCAACATCACAGAAACATCACAGAAGCAACACAGAATGGTGGATAATCTGGAGCCCCGGGTGTCACTTGAGCCGCAAGTGAGAACCCGACGTTCCCTGTCGTGTGGATAGCATGTGCAATGAAACCTAGACCCCTACGAGCGCAGCAAGTTACCCGCCAAAACCAGAAGTGAGGCAGCCCCCTTCAGCAACGTGAATGGACCACCCAGTACTTTACGGAATCCGGTAACTTGAGCACCCTTCCTGGGTCACCTATACCCCCTACGAGTACGGCGAATAGCCCGCCAATTCTAGAGTAAGGTCCCCTCCGTCCCAACACCATGAGATGCGGACCCGTTGCCCTCTACAATCCGGCTATTCGTGCACCCCACTGTGGGGTAATCCTAGTACAGAAAAGAAAATAATATACAAGGCTCACATCGACCTCAGCCCGGTCGTGCCCCAAAAGAATAATATACAAACTGGCAATGACGGCAGTCCACATGTCAGATGCTCGCCCCGCAATATCAAATGTACAAATGAAATTAAACTGTACCAACATTCCACCATAGCTATCCACCACGACGATCCAACCAACATCACAGCACAACACAGAACATCAACGTGAATGTCACGTTCGCAAACCCGTCTTAACGACATATAGCAATTAGACGAGTTTACCGATCAAATGACATTCACGGTCATAGATAGTAATGTAAGTACTGATAAACGCACACTTAAAATATCGATCAATTAAGTTGTAAATTGGCCCCAATAGCAAAACAACACTTCACTGAAACCTGAGCCAAAACAGAATATGGCCGCGGATCCGCCGCCAGAAGGGGGTAAGAGCGGGGATCCGCGGCACTTTAGTGGCATCACGAGCTCAAAATTTTTGTGTAGCTTTATATTTGCCTGCACGGATTTTTAAGCAACTGCAAATAATTTTTTGAACACTTTTAAAAAACGACAGCAAACAGAAAATTGAAATCGTGATTTCGGTTAAATCCGTCGATCGATCTTTTAAGCACGTCTAAATAAGCTAGTAAGGGGTTTAAAGGGTGGCTCTGATACCATGAAGGGTTCCGGCAGCGCCCCGGCCGTCGAAACGCGGCCAAAATGCGGAACAAAAAATTTCCAAACCGGTACTACCGCTACCCCGATTTCCGGATCGACCTTAAACCCTAATCTAGCGAGCTAACTAAGAGTTAGAAAGGTTATACTGAGATGATCCGAGTCCTTCGGTCTTCATTCCAAGCTCCTAGTGATCCTTTGACGAAGTTTGGTTGCCGGTCTTCTTCCATCTCCGATGATCCACCTGAGGGAAACGGCACAAGCTCCAGCCTCGACAAACGAGGCAACCGACGCTCCAAATACGCTAGCGATGGAGAGTGGGGGTGTATGAAAGTGTCACTACCATTTTCTCTCAAAATATTTTGCTCAATGAGAAAGCATAGAAGATGAGGAGATGATGGAAAACCATGGCATGAACAAAAGAAATTTTGCTAATTCTTTTGAAGCATGAGAGTGAGAGAGAGAGAGAGAGCTAGTGCAATGAGTCATGTAAATCTCCAAATGAAATCAATCCCACCCCCAAATGTATTGGCCGCCCCCCCTCCCTCTCTCCTCCACAAAAAAAACATTTCCCTTTTTTAATTAAAACAATAAACAAATGCAACCATACCTTAAAACCATGTTCATGCCATGCTTTGACTCACCTTTTCCACCTCATTTCTTAATTGAATTTCTAAAAGAAAATCAATAAAAAAGTTGGCATCTTCTAGAAGCTATTCCGTATAAAATATGGAATACTTCCCGTACATGTACCGAAATACATATGCGCGTATTCGTACCAAAATACGAATAGCCGAGAGAAAACGAATAGTGAACAATAATACTGGAATACGTATATATAAATACATATATAAATTATTAAATCAAAACCTAATTTAATAAACTGCTTAATCCTAAGCCGCCAGTATTATCAACCGTCCAATTAAAGTCTGCGCAGCAAGTGCACATCTTTAATCAGACATCTGTATGTATCAACATACCTCATGTGCACCATATCGCCTGAACCGTGAAAACCCTCTGTGTGGGACTCTAAAGACTCGTCAATATGCTGACAGTGGGTTTAACCACAAGCACGTCAGCGGCACTAGCTGTACGTAACGGCTACGCAGGTATTGAGCGAAAGGGAGCCGACGAGCAAACTCATCCTGAACCCCTACTGAGCCTGACAGTGACAATATCCGTACAGTCTGGTCTGTTCGTCTAAGAGTATCGCATATCGAGTCTAAGAGGGTGGATAAAGTCAGACCCCTAACAACGCGACATTTAGTGTCGGTATGAAACCATCACCACCTGAGAAACTATCGATCCTGGAGTGATAATTCTCGTCCACCGTGGCCACAGATTTATGGTGATGGCCATCCGTACACAACGCGACATTAACCCCCAATACTGAGAGCGAATCCCCGACGATCTGATCACTGTCTCCATGTGGCTCGGGACTGTACCCAACTAAAACCTGTTTGCACGACTCCTTTGAGCCGTGGTTAGGGTAGTAATCAAAGCATAGAGGAACTCACACGAGACAAGTAACGATCTCAGGTCGACAGACTAACCTGTACACATGTCACCTTGGAATTGATATCTGACAATAGGTGTAATACCAACTAGCAGGTTCCCGGCGAGTCCGTCCAGTGTACTCATTGTTAGTTATATGTATGCCCTAGAGGCCATTACTATACATAGGATGTATATTGTAGTGGATGCTGGGACATATATAGGGAGGACTTTCTTGCTCGACATGATAGTATGCTATCTGGTTACTCTTTACCTTAACGTGTATACTGATTGTCTCTCTGTTACATGTTGGTAAAGCCCTTAGGATGTGTACTTGACTACCTGGACTATGATGCGGATCATACTAGTGGGGACATGGTAGTCTATAAGTACATCCTTCAAGGTCCCTAGTCGTGGGTGTATCGAGATGGGGCATCGATATACCAGTGTAGACTAGTGTATACCTTCTCGACCCATACAGATGGGTGATGGATGATCCCATATCCATTGGTGTTTGACATCAGAGATGATATACGGGTGCTCAGTGGAGACTGGGTACACTGGACGGACTCGCCGAGAACTCCCAGATGGTATTATACCTTACGTCAGATGGCAGTTCTCTGGTGACACTGGTACAGAGTAGTCTGTTGACCCGAGATCGTCATAGAGTCTTGCGTGGTTCCCACTGTGCTTTGATTTCCACCTTACCACGTCCAAGAGGGCGTGCAAAACGGTGGTTTTTGGGTACAGTCCCGAGTCACATGGAGGCAATGAGCGATAGGAGGGGATTCGTCTCTCCCGGTATAGGGGGTTGATGTTGCGCTGTGTTCGATTGGCTATAACCGGAAATCCCTGGCCAGGGTTGCTGAGATTTACTGGTAAGTGTTACCAGTAGTTTCTCAAATTGTTATAGACCTCATATCGACACGACTTATCGAGCTAATGCGGTCTGACGTTTACCACCCCTAGGCGAGATATGCGACATATCAGACGACGAGACCGGACTGTACGGTAAGTGTTACTGGTTGGTTTCACAGGAGTGTGAGCGGGCTTGCTCGTCGATCATCTGAACGCTCAATACCCGGGTGGCCGTTACGTTTAGCAGACCGCTTGCGGCTTGTGGGTGATTGATATGATCATCATCTGCTGCCGGCGTATTGACGAGTCTTTAGAGTCCTACACATAGGTTTCCTGGCTCAAGCGAAACGAAATAGGAGCGCATATGAGATATGTGCGGGACCGAGAATAATGCGTGTATGTGATACCGTATTTCATTCTCGCGATGAATGTGTCGAATGGTTATATGCGATATAACCTAGTTATCGAATCAAGGATTGATTCGATAAATCGATACATTGTATACTAGTCGGTTGTGTGCGACATGACCGGATCATTGAATCAAGTGTTGATTTAATGATTTAATGCATAATTATATATTTGATATACTACTTTGCATTAACTAGTGTTGGTTCACTTTAAATGGATTTTCTCACTTGGTTTGTGCACATTGTATATGTGATATACTTTTGTACACAAGTTTGTATCATGTTTGATGATACATGCTCACTAGGGTTTGTGTAAAGATTAAACCATGGTTGTGTAATGGTTAGGGTTTTCATTTTCTTATTCATTTATTTATTTATTTCATTTATTTTATTTTGGAAAGGAAAAAGGGAAAATGGTGGCTTTGTTTGTTTGTATATTGAAGCTTCGTGAAGCTTTGACCAAGTGACCATTTTGTCTCATGCTTAACCCTAACCATTCCACTTAACCCTAGTTGATTCTCTACACTTGACCATGGTTGTATTATGATAAGTATTGATTTTCTTTTCTATTTCTAAAAAACTTATCATAATATTCATCTTCTTCTTCTTCTTCTTCACATGAAGAAAACCTTGCTTCATCAATGGTGATTTGATGAAAAGAGTGAGAAATCCAATTCTAAAGTGAACCCACCTCCTATTTCTTCATCCTCTACCTCTTGCCAAGTAGTATAGGATGTTTTCTTCACAAGTTTCATGACTTGGTGAAGTGGGAGCTTGATCTAGTGATGCCTCGACGTAGATCATCTTCGGCATCGTAGTCGATGACCTAGCCCGCCCATTTCTCCGATGAAGCCGACGCTAGAGCCCGAGATTTGATTTGTACAGCAAGGGGACTTCATCATGGAGCTATGGAGGTGGAGAATCGGATCTACAAAGATTGTATTTCCGTTCACTTAGTTAACTTGTTAACTATTCGCTTTTGTTTCGCCTAAAATCTAGTTAACGATCCGTAATAGGGTTTCTCGGCAGTTGTAATTTTTGAAATTGGCATGGTTGATACCTTGTGAGACCTCATTATCGTGCCTAGGAACCCTACAGTGGTATCAGAGCCTAGCTAGAGCCTTAGGCGATGTGTAGACGACGTTTGAAGTCCGATCGAACCGAAAACCTAAACACAAATTGCCCTCTGGACTTTTTTCAAAAACTGGGTTTTTTCCAGATTAAAAATATGCAGAAAATTCAGAAGGAAATTCTGAGAATTACGGTGCAAAAATTACCTAATGATCTTTCTTAAGTGAGGCGGAACCGCGGCATTAGCGTGCTAATGCGGCTGTTCCGCGGCCATTTTGTCTCTTTTCCCATTGAATTTTGCACAGTAATTCCTATTTTACAGTGCTGGTTTTCCTGGGATATTTTTTTTTCTGAACTCAAGAGTTGAGTTTTCTGGGTTGTATTGGGGACTCGGTGTTTCGATCGGATTGTCTAATTTTGTCTATGTGGCTTTCCGGATATTTTAGAATATGTTAAAAAGTTCGACCGGATATAAATACCCAACTTTTCCCTTGTCGGGAAATTTCCAAGTGTTGGATTTTTCCGTGGTTTAAAGACGTTCTAAGTAGTGCAAGTAACGCGATGGACCCTCTAGAAGACAACAAACCTTAACTCGATTATGTGACCGTCTTGAACTGCCCTTTGAACCCTCGGGTTTGGGGCAGTACGGCGTGCCACATATGTGGCGTTGGCTTGACCCTTCTACGGCTGGACCGTTGGTACTGAGGCATGAAGTGAATGTCTTTGAACTGATTTCATGAGTTGATCTATATCGGGAAAACTTGGGTGTTCAAATGTTCGATCAGAAAGTTTAACATTTTCTATTTATCTGGAATGGGATACAATAATTGGAATTCATAATAAGTTATGAGATAACTAAATGAATGTTATAAACATAGCAGTTTAGTCTCACTTGATCGGTTGCCACCGAATTTTGATGTGATCAAAAGTCCATCGCAATCACGTAGCGTACGCGGATACTCGCCGGGTAAACTTAATAGACAGCTACACCCCATAGCCCCGACCAAGTGACTGTAGGAGAACCCCGTCGCCGAAAGCATCCGTTCGGGTGCTCGCGGTGGCGGTGTTCCGCCTTGGTGCACTTCGTCGACAGCGTCGGGGGTGCGGCCGTCTACTAAAGTTTGTGACGAGCATTCGATCAGGATGTCGGGAATCTTGTTGAATTGCCCGACTTGATATTGAAAAGAGTTTTCGATTTTGAGACTAAAATGCGGGGTTTATAATTGTTAGGCATGCGATGTCTAAGTAATTCATTTGGTCAGGCATGCGATGTCTGAGGTGATTGCGGATTCCAACTGTTGTAGTTTTACACATTCTTTTCTGTGACCGTAAGTGTAATATGTGATATCGCCGGTTTCGTTGCTATATGTCAACGACAATTGGGATGCGCATATTTACTTACGTTGATGACATATGATGTTATGTGTTGCTGGATATGTTATATTGGATCGTCGTGTTTGAATAGCCCGGGGGTTTTTATGTGAGATAAGTGTTTTTCATTTTCATTCATGTAAAAACTTGTATGTAATATTCTTTTATTGGGGCACTTCCAGGTTGCGGAAGTTGTCACCTTTTGTATATTATTTACTTTTCCGCACTAGGATAGACCCAAGGAGGGGAGCATAAGTAACCGAGTTCTGGAGTCCAGTGGGAGACCAACTCGAGGAGTCGAGTCCGGGTCTCCTAACTCCAGAATTGGTAGGGTTGCTTGCCGCTCTCGTAGGGGTCTAGGGGTGTGGGTTTGGCTATTCATCACGACCGTGGAATCCGTGTTTTATACTGGCTCGTATTGAAAACACGGACGTCCTAGTATATCTAATATTTCATATGTTTCTTCTGCTGCGATATCTGTGATGTGATCATGTGATATGTTCTGTGATAAATGTTGTATATAGTATATATGATATATTATATAGACGTTACTTATGTTTTACACCCGCACTTGCCCTGCCCCGCTCTGCCGTTAGTTACCTAACCTAACGGTGCACGAGGGGACATCGAGGCGAATGCGGATGGCATAAGTGTACGTCGTATTTATCTGTGATGTTTAGGTACTTAAATGATGGGACTTCATTAATAAGATTAATGAAATAAAAGAAACCTAAGATGTTGTAGAATCGAATTTCTAAATAAAACAGGTAGCTACAGTTCTTGCTTTGCACAGCGGTATATATGATATATCCTGCACCTTATTCGATGAGGAAAGGACCGAGATCCCTTCACCGGGAGTGACTCCTTTAGCAATAACTGGCAGATGCTACACACCCGGTTTGTCTTTTGATTGCTTTTAAGTGTTTTTGCTTTGCACAGTGATATATATGATATATCCTGCACCTCATTCGACGAGGAAAGGGCCGACGATCCCTTCATCGGGAGTAACCCCTTTAGCAAAACTAGAAAAGCCTCAAAATCATTCCATTTCAAAACTTCATTTGATTCTACAACGATATCAAGTTCATTACGCAATAGGTTTTCAGAAAAACCTGTCGTAGCCCTCCGTCATTTTAGATAAAGACTATTTAGTATTCGTGCTGCGTTTGTTGACCTCTGTCAAGGCGTAGTGTACGGTAGCTAACTAGTATTTATCTGCTTATGCATATGATGCAGATTGGATTAGGGTATTCGTACGACCTTGTTGACCTCTGTCAAGGGTCGTGCGAGTGGGTTTGATTCAATCAAGAAATGACGGGTTGAACTTGACTAGTGCACTATGGTTTGTTGACCTCTGTCAAGGTCATGGCACACTAGGGGCAAAATATTATCGGGAATTTCAAGTGTTGAAATTTGCAATGAGATTGCATACCTTCTATGAGATAGTTGGATCCCGATACCCGCTGTGAGTAAGAGTTACTCCTGGGAGAGTTTTACACATTACAATTAGCCGATCAAGTAGGTGTCTAGAAAGGTGTCAACGGGGTTACGCCTCTGGGAAAACGAGGTTTACATTAATTAGGTTCGTGCGAAAGCACGGGGGACCTCCCTCAAAGTACCGACACTGGCCTGGCTGAAAGATTGGCGAACTTGTAGTGTGTAATTAATCCCGGCTAGTCTTTCCTTTTAGGGTTTGAAGGAAGATTTGATAAAAAGCAGTGGGAGCCATCCTGATTAGATAAAATTATAACCAATCTATTCTTGACAGAGCGCACACTGAGTGTTTTCTTCTCTCTCTCTCCAGGTAGCGACCATATCACGCCTTAATCAAGATAATAATACGGATTATGGACCGAACCCGCTTGCTTTACTAAGCTGGGGAACGTTGGTCCCGCTCTAACTTATAATTGTTATAAGACAGAGAAGGAAATAGGGGAATACCAAGATTCCCATGCCGCCCAAACGAAGAGAGTGCATGCTGATGCATCATCTTCGGGTGTGTTCATTACAAAGAACTGTTTCTCAGTATCCTTCGCATCCTGGGTATATGATACCGGATCAGGATCCCAGATATGTAATCTATTACATAGGGCTGCAAAAAGGTAGAAAAACTGAGAACGGGTGATAAGTTTCATGAGACAGAGAACGGGGCAAGTGTTGCAGCCAAGTCTGTTGGTCACTGTCACCCTGTATGACCAGTACATTGATTCTGAACGAATGTTATTAGATACCGAACCTAATATACAAAATCATATCTGTCTCTTTATTAGTAAAGAAATGATAAAATTTTGTATTGTTGGATAATGTTTTGAACATTTCCTATATCAAAAGTTGATCGGTTCGGGCACGTTATCTAAAAGCATTGATGTTCTAAATCAAACTACAATTCTTAGTATATGGAACACACACAAGAGGAAGAGTTCAGAAATGAACGAATCCTTCTTGAGGCATTGTAGACTAGGTCATATCAATGCGACCCGACTGGCTAGAGTTACATAAAGATGCATATTTAAATTAGTTTGAATTTACATCTTGTGAAACTTGCCAGTCATGTCACAAAGATAAGATGACCATAGCTCCGTTTACTGGAAATAGAGAAAGAGTTAATGAACTCTTGGGATGATACATGTTGATGTATAAAGGTCCCCTGTCTACACATGCCAGGACCGGTTCTTTATACTTCATTACGTTCTCTGATAATCTCTCAAGATTCAGACATATGTTCCTGTTGAAACATACGCCCGAAGCTTTTGAGATATTCACAGAATATAAGTTAGAAGTAAAGAACCAATAACCGGGTATAAGCATTATGTCCTATGATGAGATCAGGGAGGAGAATACTTGTGCATGGAATTCCTGGACTATTCTAAAGGAGAATGAGATTCTCTCTCAGCATTATTCCTTCGTATACACCATGGCACGATGGTATATCGGGGCGGAGCAATCACACCCTATGTGATATGGTGTGTACTACTGAGTTACCTATTTCCTTTTGGGAGTTATGCACTTGAGAAGATGCATACCTATTGAATAGGGTTCCAATCAAATCAGTTGCCTGCCACTTCATATGTGATATGAAAAGGGAAGAGCCCATATCTTAAGTTAGTTAAGATTTGGGGTTGTCCGGCCTATGTCTAAAAGCAAAATCCGGACAAGCTCGAGGCAAGGTCTGTTATGTAGAACTGGAAATGTTCCAGCTATACAAATTGCAGCTGATGATTTGATAGAACCAAAGGATTCAGTAAATTCCAACGAACCTCAGCCTCTCCGCCGATCTAGTAGGGTTCCTCACCCACCGAGAGATACTTCGGTTTCTCTATGACAGTGGGAGCGAGGATTGCATCATGAGATGATGATCCAACTAGTTTCGAGCTGGCCATTAGGAGTGGGACTCTGTAAGAATGGCTGGATGCTTAGTGATCTAAGATGGAATCCATGTACACCAACAAAGTATGGTCTTTTGTTGTTATATCTGAAGGGTTAAATCCCCATCAGGGGCAAGTATATCTTGAGAAGATTACTTGGTGTAGTTGGAAAGGTTGAGACTTTCAAAGCTAGACATGTTAAAGTTTTTCGTCATCAACCAGGCGTGGATAATGATGAAACCTTTTCAAGTGGCTATGCTTAAGTCCATCCAGATCCTACTTGCCACGGCTACATACCATGACTACGATATCTGGTGGTTGGGTGTCATGACTGCTTTTCTAAATGATGTTTTGGAAGAGAGCGTCTATAAGTACACAGCCAGAGGGCTTCGTAGACAGTGGGAGCAGCGGAAACGTGTGCAAGATGTTTTATGTGATAAAGCAGGCATCGCGGAGTTGGAACATCTGTTTTGATGTGGAAGTCAAATAGTTTGACATCATCAAAATGGTAGATGAACCTTGTATATACAAGAAGGTAGTAGGGAGCATGGTAGTGATCCTCGTAGAGTACGTGGATGACATACTCTTAATAGGGAAGGAGTTTCCTATGCTACGCTCGATCAATCTCCGCTTATCACAATGATTCTCCACATAGGATCAAAGTGATACCTACTAAATCCTGGGTTTTGGATCTATGAGATAGATCTAAATGGATGTCAGGATACTCGCTAGTTTTAGTGAGATGGTATCAATTGATCCTGGAGAAAATCACTGGAAGTGTTCCAGGGTGATAAAGACGGCTGAATGTCAGTCACAGGCATTGTCTTTACCCTCCATCGAGGGACGGTATGTTGGAAGAGTTCCAAGCTAGATACCGTGGCACACTAGACGATAAAGGCTGGATACATCGCTACTTAAGATGCTACCAAAGAGGCTGTCTGGATGTATATTGGTTCATGAGATGAACTACGTTCCTACCATTGTGAGACAATGGAGTTGTGGCTTATGCCAAGGAACGCAGGTCCCATCAGTGATCCAGACATATTCTAAGGCAGTATCACCTGATCATGGAGATGGTTGATCTCCAGGGGATCGAGGTCAGGAGAGTAGACTCAGAGGACAACACGGCGGATCCACTCACAAAGGCCTTTTCCCAGAGAGAGACTTTTATGGGATGGTTGAGTATGAGATGCTATAACCACTGCTACAGATGGCCCTAGTGCAAGTGGGAGATTGTTAGTTATATGTATGCCCTAGAGGCCATTACTATACATAGGATGTATATTGTAGTGGATGCTGGGACATATATAGGGAGGACTTTCTTGCTCGACATGATAGTATGCTATCTGGTTACTCTTTACCATAACGTGTATACTGATTGTCTCTCTGTTATATGTTGGTAAAGCCCTTAGGATGTGTACTTGACTACCTGGACTATGATGCGGATCATACTAGTGGGGACATGGTGGTCCATAAGTACATCCTTCAAGGTCCCTAGTCGTGGGTTTATCGAGATGGGGCATCGATATACCAGTGTAGACTAGCGTATACCTTCTCGACCCATACAGATGGGCGATGGATGATCCCATATCCATTGGTGTTTGACATCAGAGATGATATACGGGTGCTCAATGGAGACTGGGTACACTGGACGGACTCGCCGAGAACTCCCAGATGGTATTATACCTTACGTCAGATGGCAGTTCTCTGGTGACACTGGTACAGAGTAGTCTGTTAACCCGAGATCGTCATAGAGTCTTGTGTGGTTCCCACTGTGCTTTGATTTCCACCTTACCACGTCCAAGAGGGCATGCAAAACGGTGGTTTTTGGGTACAGTACCGAGTCACATGGAGGCAATGAGTGATAGGAGGGGATTCGTCTCTCCCGTTATAGGGGGTTGATGTTGTGCTGTGTTCGATTGGCTATAACCGGAAATCCCTGGCCAGGGTTGCTGAGATTTACTGGTAAGTGTTACCAGTAGTTTCTCGAATTGTTATAGACCTCATATCGACACGACTTATCGAGCTATTGGGGTCTGACGTTTACCACCCCTAGGCGAGATATGCGACATATCAGACGACGAGACCGGACTGTACGGTAAGTGTTACTGGTTGGATTCACAGGAGTGTGAGCGGGCTTGCTCGTCGATCTTCTGATCGCTCAATACCCGGGTGGCCGTTACGTTTAGCAGACCGCTTGCGGCTTGTGGGTGATTGATATGATCATCATCTGCTGCCGGCGTATTGACGAGTCTTTAGAGTCCTACACAGAGGTTTCCTGGCTCAAGCGAAACGAAATAGGAGCGCATATGAGATATGTGCGGGACCGAGAATAATGCGTGTATGTGATACCGTATTTCATTCTCGCGATGAATGTGTCGAGATTATATGCGATATAACCTAGTTATCGAATCAAGGATTGATTCGATAAATCGATACATTGTATACTAGTCGGTTGTGTGCGACATGACCGGATCATTGAATCAAGTGTTGATTTAATGATTTAATGCATAATTATATATTTGATATACTACTTTGCATTAACTAGTGTTGGTTCACTTTAAATGGATTTTCTCACTTGGTTTGTGCACATTGTATATGTGATATACTTTTGTACACAAGTTTGTATCATGTTTGATGATACATGCTCACTAGGGTTTGTGTAAAGATTAAACTATGGTTGTGTAATGGTTAGGGTTTTCATTTTCTTATTCATTCATTTATTTATTTCATTTATTTTATTTTGGAAAAGAAAAAGGGAAAATGGTGGCTTTGTTTGTTTGTATATTGAAGCTTCATGAAGCTTTGACTAAGTGACCATTTTGTCTCATGCTTAACCCTAACCATTCCACTTAACCCTAGTTGATTCTCTACACTTGACCATGGTTGTATTATGATAAGTATTGATTTTCTTTTCTATTTCTAAAAAACTTATCATAATATTCATCTTCTTCTTCTTCTTCACATGAAGAAAACCTTGCTTCATCAATGGTGATTTGATGAAAAGAGTGAGAAATCCAATTCTAAAGTGAACCCACCTCCTATTTCTTCATCCTCTACCTCTTGCCAAGTAGTATAGGGTGTTTTCTTCACAAGTTTCATGACTTGGTGAAGTGGGAGCTTGATCTAGTGATGCCTCGACGTAGATCATCTTCGGCATCGTAGTCGATGACCTAGCCTACCCATTTCTCCGATGAAGCCGACGGTAGAGCCCGAGATTTGATTTGTACAGCAAGGGGACTTCATCATGGAGCTATGGAGGTGGAGAACCGGATCTACAAAGGTTGTATTTCCGTTCACTTAGTTAAGCTGTTAACTATTCGCTTTTGTTTCGCCTAAAATCTAGTTAACGATCCGTATTAGGGTTTCTCGGCACTTGTAATTTTTGAAATTGGCATGGTTGATGCCTTGTGAGACCTCATTATCGTGCCTAGGAACCCTACACTCATAACCCAATGAGCACCTGTATACTATCTTAGGTGAACAAACTAACACCAATGGCCTGTAAGACCTGGCCACCGCCCCTCGTCGGGGTCTCGATCAGTGTGCACTAGTCTACACTAGAGTACCGATGCCCGGTCTCAATACTCCTACGACTAGGGAAATTTAAGGATGTGCTTGTAGACCCCAGCTCCCACATATATGATCGCCATCATAATGCTGGCAGTCAAGCAAGAATCCTATGGTCTTTATTAACATGATGATAAAGACAAACCAGATAGTATACTATTATCTTGAGTAAGATTGTTTTATCGGTATGGGTCTTGCCTCAATCATCATAATCACAAGTCCGCGACTATGATAATTTCCTTGAGGGCACTATAGCCAACATCAGTTTCCTGCACCATGCCTCCCACAGTATCCTCTTGGACCACCTGTCCAGAATACTGCCCTTCGCCAGAGGGAAAACTATAACTGTGACAATCACTTTGTCATCCATGTCACCTTTAGAAGCCTGGAATGATAACCATCTCCCGAAGGAGGCTGCCATCATCAAATCCGTAGAACATACACTTATGTTCTAAAAATTCCTTTCTTATGTTTCTCCAGGATTGGATTAATATTAACTTATTGCATCTAGTGCAAAAATAACATCTGGTGTGGTACTTGACATCTGATGATCAACTCAATTGCCTAAGCAAGTGATATGCTAATCATGCATATCCCTCTCCCCTTTAGTCTGTAAGACACCTTTAGAGAGGGTGACTCCATCACCTGCAGGTACACCACCATGCCAGGAGTTATCTATTCTAAAATACTATTAGAATAGTGTCAAAGTACCTACATTGGGAAACTACCCAAATCTAGGTCTAAAACCATAGATCTAGTAACAAGAATGTATGATATTATATCCATATCCTGTGTGGAGAAACAACTGTGTGACAACCACAGTATAACCTATCGTAGCATAGGAATTTTACTTCCTACTCTGTGTATGTCATCCAAATACCAGGATATCACACCCTACTACCTTTTTAACAGATCCATCCCCTATTCCGATGAAGTCAAACCCATGACTGTCACATCAAAATTAGATGATCTATTTCCGCTATATCTGCTCAAGTCTATAAATAGACATAAGCTACTTGCCCACTATGCTTCCGCTGCTCCCACTGACCACAACAACCCTCTGGTAGAATAATATATACGTGCACTTCTAAAGCTAGTTTAGAACGACGCTATACTTAACCTCCTGCCAGGTCTCATAGCCTGGAACAACAGTAGTGTCAAGTCTGTGTAAACAACAACCTTCCTGTCACCGTCCTTGAGGCTACCGGAGTACCACTCGGGTGTCTGAGGTTACCCACCATATCTGCGGAGTGGCTAATGGAATGTCAAACTTGATTGAATCTTTAGGTTCTATTAAATTTTCCGTAATCGTTTACGGTTCTGGAATCACTTCCAGTTCTACCATACTCCCACAACTGTTTTCTGAAAAAATCAATTTTACTAAAACTGTGGCGAGTCAAGAACATTATCACTATTGATCTTCCAGATGGTAGAAACTCAACCCTCGTCATAGCCTGGGCCAACCCACAAACTGCCATTACAGAAACGTGCCATCAGTTATCCAGAGTCTGGTTTTAATCATAAGCCGGACAACTCCCCGTACCTTAACATCGTTAAGATATGAACCATTCTATATCCAATATAGAAACTTTGGCACTTAATTAATTGGAACCATATTCAAATCATGCAGCTGTCTCCAGTGCATATCATCTTAATGGAGAGAGGCCGATCAGCATTACTCAACTTAGGAATGTATCCAATTATGAGTAATCTGAAAGAGAAACAAGTTTCTCAAAACCATCACTATCAACTGAATACCAATCACAAGTATCTACATTTTCAATCTCTTTGAAGAATCCCGATACTTGCGATACCTGATTCTCTACTTTATTCCTATACCTATAACTTCCCAAAACTTAAACCTTCTATTTCTACGAAACACTTGTCTAAAAAGTAGAGAAGTCACAAGTAAACAGAATATAGTACGAGGACCAACCCCTTTATCCTGTTGGACATTAGACAACATACAATACTCTGTATAAGTCCGCTGAGTTGAATAACTCAAAACCTATGCATCGTAGGTTGAAAATTGTACTTATGGTTAAGAACTACTCCGCTGTTCAATGCTCCTTACCCAATCGTCAACTAATATAGGTAAATGTCATCGACATAATATCAAAAAGTTATATCTCACTTTATAAAAATAAACGTACAGATATATCAATTTGAAATTGGTGCATAACAACGGATATTCAAAACCAAATACTTGCCGTTTGGCAAAAACCCAGGCGATTTCCTCAAATATCATCAATTACAATGAATTCCGATAAAATGAGGATGATCACCAAATTCCCAATAACTTACTCCCACTCATCATCTGTAAAACCATACGGATGTGAGAATCATACCTGGTAAATACATACCCTGGAGTAAATATCTAATCGGGAAAACAGTTTTCCGTTAACAATGCATAGTGAAACTGAAACATGAAAATGTTTCGTATGGGTATCCTGGCATTCCTAGTAATGTCTCTTCCATAATCCAATTCATGACTGTAACCGTATATTTCTTTGCCATCTCTCCAAATCCCTTTATTTGTCTTTAGTCGTTACCTTCTGTACACCCCTTTAGGCTAAGTGGTTTTCTTCCTTCCCTACCGTTCGGCACCAGCCTATGGTTTTAAAGAAGACTATCCAGTAAGCATAATAGGTGTACTCTCCTAAACCAAGGAGTACTCGCAATCTGAGAGAAGGTGATGATAAAAGACAACTGAATAATACCTTATTCTATATCTCCCGAATCTGGCGAAAAAAGCAAAGGTGAAGTAGGAGTGGCGATGAAGTACGCGGTTTGGTTGTAAATGATAGCAGTCGTAATTTACTTTGCCCTCTTTTTAATCCCTTTATTTGGTCTTTACTTATTACCTTCTGAACACCCTACTTAGGCTAATTGGTTTTCTTCATCCCTACCTTTCGGCACATGCCTATGGTTTAGAAGAAGACTATCCAATAAGCGTAATAGGTGTACTCTCCTAAACCAAGGAGCCCTCGCAACCTGAGAGAAGGTGATGATAAAAGACAACTGAATAAACCAATTCAATTTCTCCTGAACCATGATCCATCCTCGAAGAAGTCCCTTCGAGTTCGTATATAACCATACGATGGATCTATCCAATGGAAGTGGATGTTCGTAGTGATACAAGGTGGTCTGAGAATTTCAAAGGGTAAAAGAAGGAGCGGCAATGACTTATGCAACTTAGACAATCCAAAAGCCAGTATTTTAAGAAGGTTCGGTCAACTTGGTCACTGAGTCATAGTCTAGGGTCGGTCAAAGGTCGCTGCCAAAGAGAGAGAGAAAAGAAACACTCTGCTTGTACTCTAACCTAGATCAGAATGGTTATCACTTTATCTAATCAGGAAACCTCCCACTGTACTGTCAAATTCTCCTCCAAACCTGAAAGAAGAATTAATCGGGATCACCCGAAGAGTAAACTAACTCATCAGTGGGAATCAGGATCCAACTCTCATCGCATGATAACGTGAAGGAATCCACTCACGTTATCACACTCCAGAAGGTATGCGCATACTTGGAAAGTTTTAGTTTCTTTAGAAACTCCAGATATGGATTTTTGCCCCATGCTCTTATGACCTTGACGTTGGCCAAAATGCCATAAGTCACATGCCAGGTTCTACCCATCATTATCTTGTCAATTTGAACCCATCCGCACATGCCCCTGACGTTGGCCAAATGGCAGAACGACTGCATAAAACTAACCCATCTATCTATGCAACAGATGAATACCCAGCAGCTACCAAACACTATGCCTTAGCGTTGGTCAAAATACATAGCTTGAATACTACTGAATACCCAAATGAAATGACGGAGGGCTACTGTTGGTTTTTGGCGAAAAACCTTTAACGTAACGAACTTGATATCGCTGAAGGAACCTGATAGCTTTTTAGAAAATATAGTGGCGAAAACCTTTGCTAAAGAGGTCACTCCCGGTGAAGGGATCTCGGCTCTTTCCTCGTGGAATGAGGTGTAAGATATTCCAACTGAATACCGCGATGCAAAGCAACATGTAGTCGACTATAGTGATGTTATTACCCTAACGCAAATTTCTGCCCAAGGGGTCACTCCCGGTGAAGGGATCTCAGCCCTTGCCTTGTCGAATGAGGTGCAGGATATTCCAACTGAATACCACTATGCAAAACAAAAGAAAACGTCCTTTTAATAACACTTTTTAAAACTGTTCTAACAACGTCCAAACAGGTTTGTTTTCCTTTGCACTGATCAAAATCAACGCAGTCCCATCAATTAATCACACCAGAAAAGAACGATAATAAAATGTACGTATATGCCATCAGCATTCGTCACTGGGTCCCTTCATCACCCGTTAGGTTACTTAACTAACGACAGAGCGGGGACTGGACTAGCGCGGGTGTAAAACATATACAACATCTACTAGTATATATACCAATATACAATAATCGCTCCAGGTGTGATAATATGAAACATTACAGAAAAGTAATAAGTATCACAGAACAATACAGATAATCTGGGATCCCCGGGTTTCATAGAGCTGCTGCTGAAACCCGACGTTCCCCTGGTCGTGTGGATAGCCTGTGTAATGAAAACCTAAACCCCTAAGAGTGCGGCAAGTTACCCGCCAAAACCTGAAGCGAGGCAGCCCCCTAAAGCAAAATGAATGGACAACCCTGCACTTCACGGAATCCGGTAACTTGAGCACCCCTCCTTGGGTCAACCTGTACCCCTATGAGTGCGGCGAATATTCTGCCAATTCTAGAGTGAGGCCCTCTGCCACTCAAAGCCATGAGATGCGGACCCGGTGCCCTCCAGAACACGGCTATCCGTGCACTCCGTCACGGGGTAAACCTAGTACAGAAATGAAAAATATGTACAACGGGTACATCGACCTCGGCCCGGTCGTGCCCCAAAAGAATATTATACAAACATGCAGTGACGGCAATCCGCATGTTGGACGCTCCTCCCGCAATATCAAATGTACAAATAAATCCAAACTGCACTACCATTGCACACTGCTATCCACCATGACAAATCCGCAAAATCACAGCACAACACAAAACATCAACGCGAATGTCACGTTCGCAAACCCGTCTAAAAGGACTATAGCAATTAGACGCAATTTACCGCTCGAATGACATTCACGGTCGGAGATATAATGTAAGTACTGTAAACTAACAAGTTTAAAATTACGATCGACAAAACTTCACGAAGTGGGCCCCATGTACAACTGCAGTACTCAAACAAAATCTGGGCCCAAACAAAGTATTCCAGAAACCACAATTTTCCATGCAAGACATTACTGTAGAAATAGGGTTTACTGTTCCCACAAACTGGCGGCGGAACCGCGGCCAAACAATGGTTTGTGGGGCGGTTCCGCGGCAGTACAGTGGTGTCAGTCGACAAAATTTTATCAGAATTCTTAAAAAAGCCTGCTCAATTTTCTGAGATGCTCAAAATAATTTTTAGACCTGTTTAAAAAATCGACAGAAACTTTGGCCTGAAAATTGCGGTTTTGGAAATTTCGTTCGATCGTTATTTTAAACACATTAGAACAAGTTAGTAAAGGTTAATGGCGTGGCTCTGGTACCATGTAAATCTACGGTAGCGCTGTGGCCGTCATTCTGACGCCAAACGCAGAACAAAAACTTTTATAATTGGCGCTATCGCATACTATAACCCGGATCTTGCCATTACGCTAAACTAACAAACTGTAAAGAGGTAGAAAGGCTATACCGATCGATCCGAGTCCTTCGGTCTTTAGCAATCATCCCACGCTCCTCACGGCAACTCCGATCTCTCGTCTCCTCATCGAGGTGGCACCACGTCAATGGATCTTTAAACGGGCTCTCGCCTCTATACCGAGGCAATTCGGTCATCAAGTCTGCTAAAAGAGATGACCAAGATGAAGTAGAGAATGAGTAGAATACTTTGTCTCGAACACCCTAAGGTTCTCATCGCATGAGGGGGATAGGGTGGAGGTAGAAGAAGATGCAAGGAGTTGGAAATGGTGAGCTCAAGAAAACTCAAGAGAGCAAGAACTCAAGGATATTAACTTGTTGTCTTAATTCTTTTGTGAGAAGATATATATAAGGTGGTGTAATGAAAAATATCTCATGAAAAAATATCTCACTAAAATATCTCCACAAACCCTAAATATCTATACACAAAACAAACCATCATTAATTCTATCCTGACTCACTTAGTGACTCATTAGCATGAGTCTCTAAGGAACATACTAGAAGAAATGAGTCACTAATATGAGTCACCCTTTCCAAAACTTAATAATCATTTAAACCAAAATACGAATACGAGAGAATAAAATATTCCGACTCAATATAATACATGGATCCGGCTTAAACCAAAGCCCACCAGTATTATCTGTCCGAAATATGACACGTGCAGAAATGCACGTGCATTTTTCGAACCCTGCCATAAAACCATACGGCCTCTACAACGTTTCGCCCGAAGTTTGGAAACTATCTGTAGGGGACACTAAAGACTCGTCAGTACCCTGGCAGTGGGTTTAACCACAAACACGTTAGCGGCACTAGCTGTGCATAACGGCTGCCCATGTACTGACCTTAAGGGAAGCCGATGAGCGAACTCATCCTGGAACCCTACTGAGCCTATCAGTGACAATATACATATAGTCCGGTCCGTTCGTCTATGAGCATCGCATATCGGGCCTAGGGGGCCGGTAACGACAGACCCCTAATAGCGGTATAAGTCGTGTCGGAGAGTAGCCCTGAACACCCTGATAAACTACTGGAATACTTACCAGTAATTCTCACCTGCCTTGGCCAAGGACTTTGTATAATGGCTGTTAGTGTATATGCCCTAGAGGCCATTACTGTATCGTACTAGTTTGTATATTACTTAATGGAAGCTTGGGATATTCACAGTTGTATATACAATCTTGCTCGAAATGGTAGTATGCTACTTGGTTTGTCTCTGCTTTAATATGTGCATGTGTTTCTTTTAGCATATTGCTGGTATACATATTAGTAGAGCCCTTAGGATCTTTGCTTGATTACCAGCGTTGTGATGGCGCTCGCACTCGTGGGAGCTGGGTAATCTATAAGCACATCCTTATACAGGTCCCTGGTCGTTGGACTATCGAGACAGGGCATCGATACTCCGGAGTAGACTAGCGTATGCGCTTCTCATCCCAGTGTGGGAGACGGTCTGTCCCACAGCCGTTAGTACGTCGTACTTGGGATAGTATGCGGGTGCTCGTTAGGTTACGAGTACACTGGACAGGACTCGTCGGGAACTGTTGGTTGGTAATATACCTATCGTCAGTTATCAGTTCCCAGGTGACATGAGTACAGCTTAGTCCGCTGACTTGACACTGTCACTTCGCCTCGAGTGTGTTCCCACTGCACTTTGATTACTACCCTACCACGGCTCAAAGGAGCCGTGCAAACAGGTAGTTTTTGGGTGCAGTCCCGAAGCACTTGGAGGCAGTGACGGTTAGACAGGATTCGTCTCTCCCGGTATTGGGGGTTGACATCGCGCTGTGTCCAGGAGAGCCATTACACGAGTAGTCCCTGGCCAGGGCAAGCGAGATATACTGGTAGGTTTCCAGTGTTATCTCAGGGTGTTCTGGGCTACACTCCGACACGACTTGTACCGCTATTAGGGGACTGACGTTCACCGCCCCCTAGGCCCGCCATGCGATGTATCAAACGAACAGACCGGACTGTACGGAGACTGTCACATACAGGCTCAGTAGGAGTGCAGATGGGGTTCACCTCGTCAGTCTTCTTATCGACATCTACCTGGGGACCGTTACGTACAGCTAGTGCCGCTTGCGGTCTGTGGTTAAACCCACTGCCAGCGTAGTGTCGAGTCTTTAGAGTCCCACACAGAGAGCTATTCGCCTTTAGGCAAAATGAGTAGAGGTCGCATGGTTTTGCGACAGGGTTCGTTCGCATCCGCGCACTTGTGCGCGTTTGCTGTCCGGACAGTTTATACTAGCGGGCTTTGGTTTAAGCCGGATCCTAGTATAGGTTTTGAGATTGGTTTTTCTCAGGGTATTCGTGTTCCTCGGATCACGAATACGGGTGCGTATGCACAGTTGCTAGAGATTGAGGGAGAGGACCTTGTTTAGGGTTAATGACTATTGTCATTTTATTAACCCCATTGTTTTTGTGTGAATTATTGTTAATTGATAATTAGCTTAATAATTGTGCATGGTTGTTGTTGACAATTTGACTTGTTGACCTTGTTGACAACTTGACCTTAATCATTTCATTTGGAAGATGCTCTTTGATCTTTGCAAAATTGAAATGATAATGGTCATGTCATGATTTATCATGACAATTTTCAAGCTAATTATCCAATTAAAATTATTCACACATATTAGTGAGAATGGCTCACTAATAATTCATTCTATCATATTATTTCTCTCTCTTGCTCATCCTCTCCCTCAAGCTCTCTCCCTCTCATGTGTTGAGAAACAAAAAGCTTGAGAAAAACCTTCACTTGATCCTCTCTACTCTCTTCTAGGGTTCAAGTCTTAGCATTTCTTGCACTCTAGTTACTCCTAGCTTGGAGTTGAAGCTAAAGGTAGTGGCTTTCGGGTGGATCGTTCTTTGACGGAAGAAGACATGCAAGGTGACCTCTTTCTACCGTTCTAAGGAGCAAGGAGAGAAGGACTTTGAGCTCAAGGTATAACCTTTTCATCACTTAGCTACTTTGTAGTTAGGGTTAGCAAGTTTATGTTTAGCAAAGATCCTTAAAGCATAGTCCATGTTGCCTATAGTTGATAAAAATCCAATTTTTATTATGTTTTCCGCCTCCCCGCAAGCACCGGGGTGGGCAACACGGACTTACAGTGGTATCAGAGCCTAACTAGACCTAAACTAGCTAAGTAGTTAAGTGTAACGAAGTTTCGAAACCGAAAAACCCAAAAACCAAACTTTTTCAAAATCCAAGTTTCTGTTAAAATTTTTTCTGGTCAAAATGAAAAAATTTATACTTGTAAATTCGGCTCAGGGTTTTGTATGAACACCCAAGAAAAACGATGCAGTGATTCGTTCAAACCGCCGCGCTTCCGCCGCACGAGGTAAGCATTTGCCGCGGAAGCGCCGCGGTTTGTCGTCTTCTGTGCATCGTTTTTCGTGCAGTGTGTGTCTGTGTTGGTTTTGGGATTTTTAAAATATATTATATGTACCCAGATTTTCCAGAAAAGAAATTTCCTTTTGGGGTCCTATAATTCCGTATTTTTTTTCGGAACTTCACTACACTTTAACTATATCGGTTATATCTGTGATGCTTGTATGTATTGAACGTCGGCTAATCGCTATAAGTCGATTAGTCGGGGTTATACATCTCTGTGATCTGTGATTGTTGGTTTGTGGATATGAATGGATTGGATCGTCGCGGGTGAATAGCCGGGTTGGATGTGAGATGAGCGTTTTTTTCCTTTCATTCATTTGTAACATGTAAATTGATGTAATAATATTATTTGTATGGCCGCACAACCGGGTCGGGGTTGTAGCCGTCATTGTATAATTCTTTTTACTGTTTTTTCTCCTAGGATAGACCCATGGAGGGGGTGCACAAACTACCGGGTATCTCGAAGTGCCGAGTGGCCTACTCACGGTGGTGAGGGAGGTTGCTTCGCTTCGGGTGCTTGGCGGGTAGTTTGCCGCACCCGTAGGGGTCTTGGGTGGGGTATTGGCTATTCACCGCGACCGTGTAATCCGCTTTGCGTTGCAGGCTCGAACGCATTGCGGATTCCTAGTATATCCAATGTATTCATCTGTGATCTGTAATGTCTATCATTGCTATATATTTATATATAATAACTATTTAGGCGTTGCTTATGTTTTACAGCCGCGCTAGCCCAGCCCCCGCTCTGTCGTTAGTTAAGTAACCTAACGGGTGATGACGGGGCCCCGTGGCGAATGCGAATGGCATAAGCGTACGTCATATTTTGGTTGTTTTCTGCAATGGTAGGATTAAATGATGGGACGCATTAAAAGAACTAATGCAAGAAATAAACCAAGTAAAAGTCGATTGGAACACTTTGAAAACCACTCGGTTCTTTTCAAAACTAAACTTTTAAACGCGGAGCTTGAACCACTCCTTTTAAAAGCTATCTCGTTCCATCGATTATATCAAGTTCACTACGTTCACGGTTTCGCCAAAACCATTCGTAGCCCTCCGTCATTCCACATGAATGGTCAAAAGTATTCAAGCTATGTATTTTGGCCAAAGTCAAGGCATAGTGATTGGTAGCGTTTGGGTATTCATGTGCAGCATAGATAGATGCGTTGATTTGGGACAGTCGTGCTGCCATTTTGGCCAAAGTCAAGGGTAGGTACGGGTGGGTCCAAATTAACCAGGAGAATGACGGGTAGAACTTGACATGTGACTTATGATATTTTGGCCAAAGTCAAGGTCATAAGAGCATGGGGCAAAAATCCACATCGGGAGTTTCATAAGTACTGAAACTTGCTAGCGTTGCATACCATTTGGAGTGTGATGATTCTGGTAGGATTCCTTCGGTTTTATCACGCGATGATATTTGGATCCCGATCCTACTGTGAGTATATGCTACTCCTTGGGAAAACTCTCACTTAACGATCAATGCTATAAACCTAGTAGGTGCCTAGAAAGGTGTTAGCGGGGCTACGTCCACAGGGAAAAGAGGTTACTTAATTAAGGAACTTCGCGAAAGCGTTGGAAAACCTCCCTCGAAGTACCGACACTGGCCTGGCTGAACGGTTAAGCAAGTATTGTACGGTGAGAATGATCCCGGCTAATCCTGTTCTTTACGGTTTGAGAAGGGATTCGAGAGACAGTGGGAGCCATCCAGTTTAGACAAACTAAAAACCACTCTAAACTTGCAAGAGCATCATGCTAAAGTGTTTCTTTTCTCTCTCCTAATTGCAGCGACCATTCAAGATGACCGGACTTAAGTTACTATTAGATAAAAACATATTGACAGGGCCAAACTACAAAGATTGGCTCAGGAATGTCAAGATGGCTATCACTTATGACAAGCTGGGGTATATACTTACCACCAAAGGTCCCCCTGTCCCAGGTCCCACCTCCAGCGTCGCGGATGTAGAAATCCGTAAGACATGGGAGATAGATTGCGCGAGGGCCAGATGCCTCGTACTAGCCTCGATGGACAACGAACATCAGAGGAGGCACGAGAATATGGACCTAGAGTCCATATTTCTCCATACAAAAGAACTGTATGGAGAGCAGTCTCGTATCGCTAGATACGAAGTGTCGAAGAAGCTCTTTTCGGCAAGGTTGGCCGTCGGATCATCGGTAGCGGACCACGTGCTTAAGATGATCGGCTACATAGAGGAGCTCGCGGACCTTGGGACCACGTTGGAGAATGAACTCTATACCGATTTGATTCTCCAGTCCCTTCCTTCCACTTACGCCCAGTTCATTCTTAACTTCAACATGCAAGGAAAGGAGGTTGAACTTGCCGAACTTCTGAACATGTTGAGGACTGCTGAGGGCACCCTACAGAAGGGTAGGGAGACATCCACTTTGTTTGTAGGAGGATCTTCCTCTTCTAGGTCCAGGGCGAAAGCCAAGGGCAAGAAGAAGAAAGCCCCCGCCAAACCAAGAGGCGGTGTCGGTAAAGTGGATACGAAGGGAAAGGGTAAAGCAACAAAGGTAGAGGGGAAGCTGGTGGGGAAGGAAGAATGCTTCTATTGTCACAAAAGTGGCCACTGGAAACAAGATTGCAAGGCTTGGAAAGCCAGAACACAGGATTTGAAGCGAGTTGCAGCTTCAGCTTCAGGTGTGTATGTTATTGAAAACTGTCTATCAATAAACTCTACATCCTGGGTATTGGATACCGGATCAGGATCTCATATCTGTAATTCTTTGCAGGCGTTGAGAAAGCGTAGAGTTTTGAAGGAAGGTGACATGACCCTCAGAGTTGCGAACGGTGCTAGCATGGATGCTGAGGCCGTGGGGGACTATCACCTGGGATTATCAGATGGACACTTTTTGGTTTTGCATAGTTGTTATTATGTACCAAATGCAACCTGTAATATCATTTCTGTATCTTTATTATCTAAAGAAGGTTATGAATTTGCATTTGTAAGTAATGTAGTGAACATTCACCTTAATCAAGTGTTGATTGGGTCAGGTACATTGAACAACGGTATATACGTTTTAAACCAACCACAGGTTTTCAATATCCAGAATACACACAAAAGAAAGTCTCCAGAAATTAATAAAACTTTCTTATGGCATTGTAGACTGGGTCACATCAACGAGAGAAGATTGACTAAGTTACATACTGAAGGATATTTAGATTCGTTCGAATATCAATCGTATGCAACTTGTCAATCCTGTCTCAAAGGAAAGATGACAAAGGCTCCGTTTTCTGGACACGGAGAAAGAGCGAGCGAGCTCTTGGGACTCGTACACAGCGACGTGTGCGGTCCAATGTCTACACATGCGCGAAGCGGTTATTCTTACTTCATTACCTTTACGGATGATTTTTCAAGGTACGGTTATGTCTTCTTAATGAAACATAAATCCGAGGCTTTTGAAAAATTCCAGGAATATAAGAATGAAGTAGAAAAACAAACAGGAAAAAGTATCAAGATCCTAAGATCGGATCGAGGAGGAGAATACTTAAGTGCCGAATTCCTGAACTACTTAAAAGAGAATGGAATTCTCTCTCAGCTTACTCCTCCATACACTCCGCAACATAACGGTGTATCGGAGAGACGGAACCGAACCCTATTGGATATGGTACGGTCCATGATGAGTAACGCTGAGTTACCGCGATCGTTCTGGGGGTATGCGCTAGAAACAGCTGCATATCTTTTGAACCGTGTTCCCACTAAGACTGTGCCTACCACACCATATGAGTTATGGAGTGGGAAGAAACCCTATCTTAATCACATTAAGACATGGGGATGTCCAGCTTTTGTAAAAAAGCAGCATGCGGACAAGCTCGAGGCACGCTCAGTACAGTGCAAGTTTGTGGGATATCCAAAGAACTCCAAGGGATATTACTTCTATTGCGAAGAGGAACAAAAAGTCCTTGTTTCTCGCAATGCCCACTTTCTAGAACATCAGTTCATAGAAAAAGAATTAAGTGGGAGCGCGATAGAACTGGAAGAAATTCCAGAACCGCAAGCTATTACTGAAAGCTTAGTAGAACCAGAAGGTTCGAAAGATCAGGACATTCCCATGCCACTCCGCAGGAGTAGTAGGCAGTCTCATCCGCCCGAGAGGTACTACGGTTTCCTCATTGACGGGGATAGAGAGGACTGCATCATAGATTGTGATGAGCCTACTAGCTTCCAGCAAGCCATTCAGAGCGTCGACTCGGTAAAATGGCTGGATGCAATGCGGACCGAGATGGAGTCCATGTACACCAACAAAGTATGGACGTTGGACATTGCTCCAGACGGGGTAAAACCCGTAGGATGCAAGTGGATCTTCAAAAGGAAGATTGGTGTAGATGGACAGGTTGAGACCTATAAAGCTAGACTGGTAGCAAAGGGTTTTCGTCAGAGACCTGGTTTGGACTATGACGAAACCTTTTCTCCAGTAGCTATGCTGAAATCCATTCGGATCCTTCTTGCCATCGCTGCTTTCCACGATTATGAGATTTGGCAGATGGACGTAAAGACAGCTTTTCTAAATGGTCATTTAGAGGAGTGTGTCTATATGGACCAGCCAGAGGGTTTCATTCAGGGTGGGAGCAGCGGAAAGGTGTGCAAGTTGCTCAAGTCCATTTATGGACTCAAGCAGGCATCGCGGAGTTGGAACATCTGTTTTAATGAGACGGTCAAAGAATTTGGCTTTATCAAAAATCCAGATGAACCATGCATCTATTGTAGATTTGTAGCGAGAACTGTAGTATTCCTCGTTTTATACGTGGATGACATTCTCTTGATAGGAAATGACATTCCTATGCTACAATCTGTCAAGGGGTTCTTGTCACACAGGTTCTCCATGAAAGACCTGGGTGATGCCTCATACATTCTGGGTATCCGGATCTACCGTGACAGATCCAAGAGGATATTAGGACTCTCGCAGTCCAGGTACATCGACACCATACTGAAGAGATTCAGTATGGAAGATTCCAAGCGCGGTAATCTACCGGCTTGTCACGGGATCACCCTCTCCAAAGAGATGTCTTCCAAGACTGATTTGGAGAGGGATCGCATGTCTATTATACCCTACGCTTCTGCGGTAGGCTCTATAATGTATGCGATGTTGTGTACCAGACCGGATGTGGCTTATGCACTGAGTGTGGTAAGCAGGTATCAGTCAAACCCAGGGGAGAAACATTGGATAGCAGTAAAGAACATTCTCAAGTACCTGAGAAGGACTAAGGAGATGTTCTTGGTGTATGGCGGAAAAGACCTGCAGATTGAGGCCTTTGCTGACTCCAGCTTCCAGAGTGACAAGGATGATTCCAAGTCCATGTCGGGTTTTGTCTTTACCCTCAATGGAGGGGCGGTGTGTTGGAAGAGCTCCAAACAGGAAACCGTTGCAGACTCGACGATGGAAGCGGAATACATCGCTGCATCTGATGCCGCAAAAGAAGCTGTCTGGATGAGGAAGTTCTTGAAAGAACTTCAGGTGGTTCCGTCCATTGTTGACCCAATACCTCTGTATTGCGACAACAACGGGGCTATAGCTTTAGCGAAGGAACCCAGGTCCCATCAGAAATCCAGACACATCTTAAGGCAGTATCACCTGATCAGGGAGATCGTGGATCGCCAGGAGATCGAGGTCCGGAGAGTTGCATCAGAGGATAACACAGCAGATCCATTCACCAAGGCCTTGCCCCAGACTCAGTTCGAGCGGCTGATTGAGATGATAGGTCTTCGATACGCCAGTACATGGCCTTAGTGCAAGTGGGAGATTGTTAGTGTATATGCCCTAGAGGCCATTACTGTATCATACTAGTTTGTATATTACTTAATGGAAGCTTGGGATATTCACAGTTGTATATACAATTTTTCTCGAAATGGTAGTATGCTACTTGGTTTGTCTCTGCTTTAATATGTGCATGTGTTTCTTTTAGCATATTGCTGGTATACATATTAGTAGAGCCCTTAGGATCTTTGCTTGATTACCAGCGTTGTGATGGCGCTCGCACTCGTGGGAGCTGGGTAATCTATAAGCACATCCTTATACAGGTCCCTGGTCGTTGGACTATCAAGACAGGGCATCGATACTCCGGAGTAGACTAGCGTATGCGCTTCTCATCCCAGTGTGGGAGACGGTCTGTCCCACAGCCGTTAGTACGTCGTACTTGGGATAGTATGCGGGTGCTCGTTAGGTTACGAGTACACTGGACAGGACTCGTCGGGAACTGTTGGTTGGTAATATACCTATCGTCAGTTATCAGTTCCCAGGTGACATGAGTACAGCTTAGTCCGCTGACTTGACACTGTCACTTCGCCTCGAGTGTGTTCCCACTGCACTTTGATTACTACCCTACCACGGCTCAAAGGAGCCGTGCAAACAGGTAGTTTTTGGGTGCAGTCCCGAAGCACTTGGAGGCAGTGACGGTTAGACAGGATTCGTCTCTCCCGGTATTGGGGGTTGACATCGCGCTGTGTCCAGGAGAGCCATTACACGAGTAGTCCCTGGCCAGGGCAAGCGAGATATACTGGTAGGTTTCCAGTGTTATCTCAGGGTGTTCTGGGCTACACTCCGACACGACTTGTACCGCTATTAGGGGACTGACGTTCACCGCCCCCCTAGGCCCGCCATGCGATGTATCAGACGAACAGACCGGACTGTACGGAGACTGTCACATACAGGCTCAGTAGGAGTGCAGATGGGGTTCACCTCGTCAGTCTTCTTATCGACATCTACCTGGGGACCGTTACGTACAGCTAGTGCCGCTTGCGGTCTGTGGTTAAACCCACTGCCAGCGTAGTGTCGAGTCTTTAGAGTCCCACACAGAGAGCTATTCGCCTTTAGGCAAAATGAGTAGAGGTCGCATGGTTTTGCGACAGGGTTCGTTTGCATCCGCGCACTTGTGCGCGTTTGCTGTCCGGACAGTTTATACTAGCGGGCTTTGGTTTAAGCCGGATCCTAGTATAGGTTTTGAGATTGGTTTTTCTCAGGGTATTCGTGTTCCTCGGATCACGAATACGGGTGCGTATGCACAGTTGCTAGAGATTGAGGGAGAGGACCTTGTTTAGGGTTAATGACTATTGTCATTTTATTAACCCCATTGTTTTTGTGTGAATTATTGTTAATTGATAATTAGCTTAATAATTGTGCATGGTTGTTGTTGACAATTTGACTTGTTGACCTTGTTGACAACTTGACCATAATCATTTCATTTGGAAGATGCTCTTTGATCTTTGCAAAATTGAAATGATAATGGTCATGTCATGATTTATCATGACAATTTTCAAGCTAATTATCCAATTAAAATTATTCACACATATTAGTGAGAATGGCTCACTAATAATTCATTCTATCATATTATTTCTCTCTCTTGCTCATCCTCTCCCTCAAGCTCTCTCCCTCTCATGTGTTGAGAAACAAAAAGCTTGAGAAAAACCTTCACTTGATCCTCTCTACTCTCTTCTAGGGTTCAAGTCTTAGCATTTCTTGCACTCTAGTTACTCCTAGCTTGGAGTTGAAGCTAAAGGTAGTGGCTTTCGGGTGGATCGTTCTTTGACGGAAGAAGACAAGCAAGGTGACCTCTTTCTACCGTTCCAAGGAGCAAGGAGAGAAGGACTTTGAGCTCAAGGTATAACATTTTCAACACTTAGCTACTTTGTAGTTAGGGTTAGCAAGTTTATGTTTAGCAAAGATCCTTAAAGCATAGTCCATGTTGCCTATAGTTGATAAAAATCCAATTTTTATTATGTTTTCCGCCTCCCCGCAAGCACCGGGGTGGGCAACACGGACTTACAATGGCTCTCCTAGAAACAGCACGATGTCACCCCCAATACCGGGAGAGACGAATCTCCTGCCGATCCGCTCACTTGCCTCGATGTGGCTCGGGACTGTACCAAAAAAAAAACCTGTTTGCACGACTTCTTTGAGCCGTGGTAGGGTAGAAATCAAAGCACAGTGGAAACTCACACGAGACAAATGACGACCTCAGGTCGATGAAATAACCTGTTCACATGTCACCACGGAACTGCTATCTGACGCTAGGTATAATTCCAACTAGCAGGTTCCCGGCAAGTCCTGTCCGGTGTACTCATAAACCAATGAGCACCTGTATACATCTTAGGTGATCCAACTGACACCAGTGGCTTGTGAGAACGGCCACCGCCCCTCATCGGGGTCTCGACTGTATACACTAGTCTACTCCGGAGTATCGATGCCCTATCTCGAAACTCCTACGACTAGGGACGACTTTTAAGGATGTGCTTATAGACTACCCAACTCTTACATATATGATCGCCATCATATTGTTGGTAGTCAAGCAGGATCCTAAGGGCTCTATCAACGTGTAATAGTGATCATGTCACCTAAAGCTGTACACGGCTGATAAAGGCAAACCAGATAGCATACTATCATTTCGAGTAAGACTGTCCTACCGGTATAGGTCATCCCTCAATCATTGCAATCACGTACCTGCGATCCAATAATTGACTTTGAGGGCACTACATCCAACATCTGTCGCGACCCAAAATTGCACGCGACTGGCACTTGAGTCATATGAAGTCTATAGGACCCCATTTAATTCATGTAAGCCAAAAATCCCATAAATCTAAACCATTTGAAAGAAGGATGTGAAGGAAAACTTGTTTTAAAGTTTGATATAATCACTTTGAAAAGTCGTAGGAAACCTTTTTAAAACATCAAGTCTTTTCCGAAAATTTCGGCAGTCTCCTTTGTAAATACTGACCCCAAACGGGTACAAACATGAATAATATGAATAAAGGCATCCCAAGCAGGAGCTAGCTCTTCGCCAATTGGCGGTCACAACCACGCAAGCAATATAATATACAATACCGAAGGGCGAGGATCAAAACTCAAAAGAAAACGAATATCATCAAGAAAACCATAATAATACAGCTCGCGACTCTAAGATCGAAATAATATACAACTGTTCTTCTAGGTCTAATAAATATACAAGTCTGGTTGATGGAGTTTACTAGATAGAACTGAATATAAATAAAAGTACAATGCTGGTCACGGTGCAAGTGAACCCACCTACCAAGCAATCACCCGGAAAGAAGCAGTGTGCCAGCAAAGCCGTCAAGGAAACCTGTACGGCAAAACCTGTAAGAAAATATGGCACAACGGGGGTGACTTGCCAACTCGTGAGTAGAAAACATCACTGAGCAGAAATCATATGTATGACTCAATCCTAGGTCATACGATAATAATATCCTCAAATAATAATATGGCCTGAAGCATATAATAATGGCAAGGGTAACATCTATGCATAAGTGTAATCCCATGTGCTCGTGTCAGTGCCTCATGTAGGAATATATCATAAATATGATGTATGAATGCATGAAAACAGAATGCATCTAATAGTGGAAATTGTTTTCTTATCTCAGTAAGATTTCTGTATAAAATCGTGTATCATCAATGAAATCATGCAGAAAATCAGGGTCAATAATCGACACAAAATATAAATCTCATATCTAGATATCTCAGGATTTGGCTATCCGGACTGGCCTATATCATCAAATCTCAATATCTCAGGCTACGACTATCCGGACTGGCCTGTATCATCAAATATCAATATCTAGGGCTCTGGTTATCCGAACTGGCCTAAATCCTTAAATAAAACACCACGTCGGTATCCACCGGATATCCGGCGCGTCACAATAAAATCACCGATCAGTGGTGCTCCCTTGTCTCAGGCTCAACGCCATCATCTGCGACCTTCTTACCCTGGGGTAACGCACCGGGTCTACCATGCACCCACAGACGGTTCCTCCTGCTCCTCGAATCGAGTGTATGATATCGCTTAAGGGCCGAGAAAACTCATGGTGGACATATCTCAAATCATATCAGGAGAAAACCGTAATTTTATATCTTTTTAAAATGATAATCAGTTCATAAAATCTTTGCGGTTTCTCCATATCCAGAAATCTCATGGAAATCCGAAATCCCAATCTCAAAAGTAAATAACAGTAAATACTGGGCTCCGGCAATCCGAACTAGCCCTATAATATTGCATGACAAATGAATATATGAATGCATCTGATATCAAGCAAAGAATGCAATAATTGAACTAGCATATGAAGGCAATAACATATAGGAACTATCAGCTAGCAAGCTATGTCAATGAAATAATGTTCTCTAAAGTGTACGTGATATACCAATTACCGACGAAGATATGTGTGAGCCGGCAAGTAAGTGTACGTGGAGCATACGCATCATCGGTAATGGTGCTGGTGTCCTAACAACAGGTTTCATCATTTCTCACGAAAATACATATAGGCATGCAATGCAATGCAATGCGAACTGCAGAATAAATAGCAAATGAATAGTAAACGTAGCAATAATGAAGTATACATTCCTATATACGAGTCATACAGTTTTTGGATATCTGAAATCGCACGAATCGTGGCGTTTATAAAATAGGGCTACGGTGTTTTTATGAAAAAGTACATCCTTTTAAATATCCATAGTATCCCTTGGCCTGTCTTTAAAATACTCACGATTCATTAGTTTTGAAATAAGTATGACTCAAGCCTAGTCTAATATCTACTAAGTAAACTACATGACTAAACTAATAGACTAATCAAAAGGGTAAGGAAAACCACCTAAGTCTGAGTCGATATATATATAATAGTCGGTGATCCCGCCTCAATAATATCACGTACGATACAATATATATAATATGACATTCTCGAGTCAAGAGTACGAATCAATCATTAATATTTATATCTCGTACGGTAAATCCATCGTACGGCATCCCCAATCTGGGTACGGGTCAAATATCACATTTATCTCATTATTCAACTGGTATCCTTATCATCATATATCATGAACCGGGGGTACTGATCTAAAGTCTAGTACATACTGATACCATCAACATATATATGTGTGTGTGTGTGTGTGCGCGCGCGCGCACGTGTGTGTATGAAAACACATCGCCTAAAGACCCGCTATAAAATCATGTCGTATTTCATAATACGAACCAAATCACGTCACCGATCTCATGGCATCATGTCCAATCACATCGACTCATCTCCAAGTACCATATACTATCCTCATCATCCATGTATATGTATACGTATATATATACATAGTCCCATAAAAATATGTATATATATATACACATATCCCCATATACGCATAAGAAAATAAAATGTATGCCAGTGTGTGCGTGTGTGCGTGTATGCAAATCATTAATCTAGGGTTTCGCGACGAAGAAGCTAAAATAAGTTGCTTCTAATTACACTAAACTAACCCATGAACACATAAACCTATCTTGATAATCATAGTCTCACAATACACACCATTATATATATAATATAATATATTCGTATTTTACACTATGAAACTGCTGGGGTGCTATACGCCATCCACCCGACTCCCCCCATAGATATATATCTACTCACCTGGACGCCTCGGCTAATCTGCTCCGATTTCAGCTCTGTCCTTTCCGCGCCACACCCGACGCCTCTGCACCCGATCCTCGCAACGTACATAAGTAAAAGAGAAAAAATATAAATATTCGCGGACACAAACAATACAAGTCAACCACGCACATTAACGAGACGCGCACGCACTGGGTGCACGAAACGCGCCGCGACAACGCCACAAATCACCACTAGGGTCGCAATACGTTAAAACCACTAATCCTAGTACCCACTCGTACCAATTGCGTGTTCACAACACACTAATTATGATATGAAATAGGGTGCAAATCATCAAAACCTTAAAATTAATCAAATCGTTTTATTTCCAAAAACCTAGTAAGCCAAAATTTCCTGTTTTACAACAAATCTAAATGTTTTAATAATTTTCGTGGACACAATTCTCACCAGTTAACTTAATTAGGTAACAAAAACATTAACTAGATTTTTAAACTCACCTCTTTACCTTAATCACCTAAATCTAGTTTGCAAAATTATGTAATTAAGACAATTTAAAAAATAACAATTGCAAATTAGCGACTAGCTTTGATTCTAGCATGCTTAAGATGTGAAACTACTCATCACAACCAATATCATGTGATCAAACCCTAGCTTCAATTCAAAACCCCCACTTGAATTTCCAAACATTCAATTAAACCTACAATTTAACACCTAATTAGACTAGATTGAAGTAATTAATCGAAAATTACACAATGGTTTAGGATTTATACCTCAACATGTTTGAGATCTACCATGCTAACATAGCCTCCAAATTGGTTCACTTTCTCTAAGATCCATGCTTGAATGACAAAGGAATAATGGGTAAAGGTTTAGCTTCGAATTTTTGAGGTTAATTGTGGATTTTTTTGATGGATTTTGGGGATTTTTGAGATGGAATTGAGAGAGGAAATTGGGGCTGCAGCAGCAGCAGGAAATGGGGAGGGCTCGGCCACTTTTGGTGAGGGGGAGAGAGAGAGGTGAGGTGTTGAAGTGTGTGGATGTTTGAAGTCAACAATTACCCTATACCTTATTGTTTATTCATTGCTTTCTTTTCCCTTTTCTTTTCTTTTGTTTTCTTCTCTTGATTTGGAGAGGAAAATAGGGAGGGCTGCTGATTTGGTCAGCCAAGGAGGGGGAATGGGGGTGTGTGGATTTGGGTAAGAGTTTCCAAGTCAAGAAAAACCTCGCATAGCTCAATAATGCAACATACAACCTAATTCTATTTTTATTTTATTTGTTCTATGACCTTAGAACTAACTAGAACTTGGAACTATCTTGGAACAAAAACATCATGTTATAAACTAGGTTTTAGTTGTCATGGTTCATTAAATATGTATTAACCCATTCTAATTTGTAATTACCACTAATTAAATGTATTAGTGAAGGCTTAAAATAATATTTAAAATAATTAATTTCGGAAAAAATTTCAGTAAACTAGAAATTTACAAGTGGCCAATTAAAAATCAAATAATAGCAATTTCATAGCTAGAATAGGTAAATTTAAGTTTATGTGGAAAAATAATTATATCTGGGTTTTTACGGAAAACACCAGTTATTTTACCGATTATCCGAAATTTCACCTAAACGATTTTCAAAACGTTACAATCTTCCCCCCTTAAAGAAATTCCGGAATTTAAATTAAAACTCCCCTAAATAGTAAAACATTTCAGTAAAATGATCAAGTCGTCGGGGCTCCAAAATCACAAATACATAAAACACATCGTAGCGCAATACATGCGCATGAAAAATGAGTATATATCTCAAAATCAAAACTCCGTCAAGCATCCTGCAATCATCGGAGTCATGGTGAAGACACCAATGTTAAAGTCCAATACGAAAACCAACATGATATACATCAAAACTATAACATGTACATAGTACGCATCGTTGTAAACTCGTTAAAACATCTGAAAAAGAAAAAAAAATGCACGCCAACCCTTTTCAAGTCGCTGTGCGATGCGCGTATCACAACACAAGTAGCGGCCGTTTATTGTAAGAAAATAACTAAATATATATATATATATACCCATTGTTTAACATACACGTCCCGCCATTTTGAAAAATAATTTAGAAGGGTTTCCTTTATAAAATGTTTCGTGTTATCTCGGACACGTAGGTAAATACTGAGACTATAGCTCCATTTTGGGAATCCCTTCGATAACTATCAATGCATGCAAAACATGTTCAGGTACTGTCCTCTTACTTGTCCTGCTCAGTACTAATACAAATAATAAATATCATAAAAACGTACTGCTCCACAAGAATCAATCCCAAAATGTGCATAAGAATGCCACGCGCGTCTGGTGCGCACGGAAATCGAAATCAATAAACGTGCCATACATGTGCACAGAAACAAAATCTAAGTTCAACGGGTGTGCACGAAAACTCCTGTCAAGGGCAACGGTGTGTGCCTCACAACAATATTAGGTGCATCTGTTATGCACGAAAAATCCCGATTTAGTGCATCTGATGTGCACCAAAATCGCATCAAGCGCGCTAAGTATGCGCAAGAATCCAAATCAAGTGCACAAGGTGCACGAAAACAAATATCAAATATCACAATCGAAATCGACGGTATACAAAAACCCTCAATCCAAATCAGGTATAGCGTGGTATATAATCACACAACTACATGCATCAGCGTGCACAAAATCGAATCCAAATACTGGAAGTGCATGAAAACTATACCGAAAGCACAAGTCAAATCACGTGCATACCATAGGTATGAAATCAAAATCAATATCTCGAATGTTATCAAATCGAAGTCAAGTGCAACTGTGGTGCACAAAATCTTAATCATCCAAATAAATCGCCTAAATACTGAAATCAAAGATGACGGAAACAGACCCGCTCTGGCACATCCTCTAAAGATCTCTGGCCAACTATCTTGGTCATTCATAATATGTCTTGTCGACAATGCCGAACTCTGGCCTGCTGGGTGTGCACAATATGACTGCTCCTGGGTCCAAGTCTTCTCATATGATATTCTAGAATGGTTCTGTCGAGTCACTCCCAACTTTCGTTTTTGCTGAACTCCGCGGAAGTTATCATCCTTTACTAAATATATTTCTTGTTCCGGAACGGCTGCATACTCATCACGACTCCTTAAGAAAGATATATCCATATACAACGCCTCTGCATGCGTATCACATCTCTGATGCTCATCAAGATCTCGTACGAAACTCTTACTCCACATTCTCTAATGTCGACTGATTCAGACTCGTCTCTCCGTGGCTGCATGAACGGCGCTCCAATGGCTATACTCGTATCTGGTGTCTCCTAAGCAATGTATCCCATCACAGGATATCCGAATGACGTCGAACCTTTCGATCGATTCGTCAAAATTCCATAATCCCCTAAGAGCTCAACTCTTGAGTACAGTTTAATAATATCCAGTACATGCCACAATATATATGGACCAGCCGTAGAAGGGCAAACCCAAGCCTCATTAATGGCACCGTAGAATTGCTGCAAACCCTAAGCTTTCAAAGCGTTCTCATGGTCATTATGTCGAGTTAGGGTTTCATTCTTGTAGAGGGTCCATAGAATTACTTGCATGTTTTTCCGAATACTTTAAACTTGGAAAAATAGGTTTCTGACATTCGATCGTTTTCAATCGACTCATAACGTACCTGCGTGAAGTCTTCTCTAGCTGGAATCAATCAATCTGATGACCTCGCATCGGGGTAGGCAACGAATCACATGTCCTAGTCAATCCTCATTGTGTGACTAGCGATCTTCTATCACATCTCGAAGAATAACTCGTACGGCATTAGCATCAAACATCCGGGGCGATATCTCGTCAGTCGTAGCAACAACTGAATTATTCGTCCGCACACTGAACAGTGCCTCAATCATCAAGAATAATTGGTGCATTGACAGTCATCACATTCTGGCTGGCCTCTAGCAGTAGCCCAATCCTCTGGTGCTAATCTGCACGTCCGAGAAATCTTTGTTAAAGCGATCCATCAAATGCTCATGGCGCGAAAACATAATAGGATGATACATCTATGCAATCGTGTGTCCCTGGAATCACGCCCTGGTCAGTCCGTCCGTGACGAGCTCGTGCTGACGCAACTCTAGCCGTAGCACTCTCTACCAGTGTATTCGTGGCAGCAAAACCCATAAACCGATATCGATGAGGATAGATCATTGCAATGCAAGGAAATGTACATCCTAAGGCTTCTTAACTGGAGTGGCGTATCGTAAGTATGCCGTGGAACATACTCACGGTACGTCACTCTCCTTAAGTCACCTACTCCATCAACCAAAGTCAAACTATTGGACAAAAGTTCGGGTCTAATACCCCCCTCGACTAAGTCTAAGTTCCGTAAGGTTAAGTCTAGGATCCGAATATATATAAATGCCCTAGACTCCGCATAGTCAAACATAGACTCAAACCAAGGTTAAACCTAGCTCTCTGATACCAACTTTGTCATGACCCGAAATGGCACGTGACTGGCTCTTGAATCATATGAAGTCTATAGGACCCCATCTAATTCAAGTAAGCCAAAAATTCCAGAAATCTAAACCATTTGAATGAAGGAAGTGAAGGAAAACTTGTTTTAATGTTTGCATATAATCACTTTGAAAAGTCGTAGTAAACCTTTTTAAAAGATCAAGTCTTTTCTGAAAATTTCGGCAGAGTCTCCTTTGTATGTACTGGCCCGAAACGGGTAGAGACATGAATAATATTAATAAAGGCATCCCCAAGCGGGAGCTAGCTCTTCGCCAATTGGCGGTCACAACCACGCAAGCAGTATAATATACAACGCCGAAGGGCGAGGATCAAAACTCAAAAGGAAACCAATATCATCAAGAAAACCATAATAATACAGCGCGCGACCCTAAGGTCGAAAGAATATACAACTGGTCTTCTAGGTCTAATAAATATACAAGTCTGGTTGATGGAGTTTACTAGATACAACTAAATATAAATAAAAGTACAATTGTGGTCACGGTGCAAGTGAACCCATCTACCAAGCAATCACCCGGAAAGAAGCAGTGTGCCAGCAACACCACCAAGGAAACCTGTACGGCAAAACCTGCAAGAAACCGTGGCACAACGGTGGTGAGTTGCCAACTCGTGAGTAGAAAATATCACCGAGCAGAAATCGCATGTATGACTCAATCCTAGGTCATACGATAGTAATATCCTCAAATAATAATATGGCCTGAATCACATAATAATGGCAAGGGTAACATCTATGCATAAGTGTAATCCCATGTGCTCGTGTCAGTGCCTCAGGTAGAAATATATCATAAATATGATGTATGAATGCATGAAAACAGAATGCATCTAAAAGTGGAAACTGTTTTCTTATCTCAGTGAGATTTCTGTATAAAATTGAATATCATAAATGAAATCAAGCAGAAAATCAGTGTCAATCATCGACACAAAATATAAATCTCAAATCTAGATATCTTAGGCTCCGGTTATCCGGACTGGCCTATATCATCAAATCTCAATATCTCAGGCTCCGGCTATCCGGACTGGCCTGTATCATCAAATATCAATAACTAGGGCTCCGGCTATCCGAACTGGCCCAAATCTTCAAATAAAAGACCACGTCGGTATCCTCCGGATATCCGATGCGTCACAATAAAATCACCGGTCAGTAGTGCTCCCCAGTCTCAGGCTCAACGCCATCATCTGCGACCTTCTCGCCCCGGGGTAACGTACCGGGTCCACCATGCACCCACAGACGGTTCCTCCTCCTCCTCGAATCGGGTGTATGATATCCCTCAAGAGCCGAGAAAACGCAAGGTGGAAAAATCTCAAATCATATCAGGAGAAAACCATAATTTTATATCTTTTTAAAATGATAATTAGTTCATAAAATCTTTGCAGTTTCTCTAAATCCAGAAAACTCATGGAAATCCGAAATCCCAATCTCAAGAGTAAATAACAATAAATACTGGGCTCCGGCATTACGGAATGGCCCTATAATATTGCATGACAAATGAATATATGAATGCATCGGATATCAAAAAAAGAATGCAATAATTGAACTAGCATATGAAGGCAATAACATATAGGAACTATCAGCTAGCAAGCTATGTCATTGAAATAATGTTCTCTAAAGTGTACATGACATAGCAATTACCGATGAAGATGTGTGTGAGCCGGCAAGCAACTGTACGTGGAGCATACGCATCATCGGTAATGGTGCTGGTGTCAAAACAACAGGTCTCACGAATCGTGGCGTTTGAATAGTAAATGGCATGCAATGCAATGCGAACTGCAGAATAAATGGCAAATGAATAGTAAATGTAGCAATAATGAAGTATACATTCCTATATATGAGTCATACAGTTTTTGGATATCTGAAATCGCACGAATCGTGGCGTTTAGAAAATAGGGCTACGGTGTTTTTATGAAAAAGTAAATCCTTTGAAATATCCGTAGTATCTCTTGGCCTGTCTTTAAATTACTCATGATTCGTTAGTATTGAAATAAGTATGACTCGCGCCCAGTCTAACTGTCACGACCTGAAAGTACGGAAAGCGACCGGCACTTAGATTACGAAGCGTCTAGAGGCGCAACGTAACCTAAGTAAGCCGAAGCCCAGAAATCTAAACCATAAAAGAAGAAGAAATAAAGGAAAACATGAAGAAAACAAGTTTAAAAGCATCATCCAATTTTCTCAAAAATTTCGGCAGAGTCTCCTTTGTAAAAACTGGCCCCAAATGGGTACAAACAAGTATAATACATACAAACAATAAAAAGCATCCCCAAACGGGAGCTAGCTCTATGCCAAAAGGCGGAAACAACCACACCAATGCACAATAGTATACAACGCCAAAGGGCGAGGCTCAAAACTTAAAAGAAATCAAATCCACCAGATACCATAATAATACAAGCACGACTCTAAGGTCGAAATAAATAACTGGTCCAGTAAACTTATCAAGTAATACAAGTTTGGTTGATGGAGCTTCCTAGATACAAATGAAATAATAAAAGGGTTAGTTATATGTATGTCCTAGAGGCCATTACTGTACGTTGGATGTATATTGTAGTGGATGCTTGGACATATATAGGGAGGACTTTCTTGCTCGACATGATAGTTTGCTATCTGGTTACTCTTTACCTTAACGTGTACACTGATTGTCTCTCTGTTACATGTTGGTAAAGCCCTTAGGATGTGTACTTGACTACCTGGACTATGATGCGGATCATACTAGTGGGGACATGGTAGTCCATAAGTACATCCTTCAAGGTCCCTAGTCGAGGGTGTATCGAGACGGGGCATCGATATACCAGAATAGACTAGCGTACACCTTCTCGACCTATACAGATGGGCGATGGATGATCCCATATCCATTGGTTTTTGACATCAGAGATTATATACGGGTGCTCAGTAGAGACTAGGTATACTGGACGGACTCGCCGAGAACTCCCAGATGGTATTATACCTTACGTCAGATGGCAGTTCTCTGGTGACACTAGTACAGAGTAGTCTGTTGACCCGAGATCGTCATAGAGTCTTGTGTGATTCCCACTGTGCTTTGATTTCCACCTTACCACGTCTAAGTGGGCATGCAAAACGGTGGTTTTTGGGTACAGTCCCGAATCACATGGAGGCAATGAGCGATAGGAGGGGATTCGTCTCTCCCGGTATAGGGAGTTGATGTTGCGCTGTGTTCGATTGGCTATAACCGGAAATCCCTGGCCAGGGTTGTTGAGATTTATTGGTAAGTGTTACCAGTAGTTTCTCGAACTGTTATAGACCTCATATTGACACGACTTATCGAGCTACTGGGGTCTGACATTTACCACCCCTAGGCGAGATATGCGACATATCAGACGAACAGACCGGACTGTACGGTAAGTGTTACTGGTCGGATTCACAGGAGTGTGAGCGGGCTTGCTCGTTGATCTTCTGATCGCTCAATACCCGGGTGGCCGTTACGTTTAGCAGATCGCTTGCGGCTTGTGGGTGTTTGATATGATCATCCCCTACTGCCGGCGTATTGACGAGTCTTTAGAGTCCTATACAGAGGTTTCCTGGCACAAGCGAAACGAAATAGGAGCGCATATGAGATATGTGAGGGACCGAGAATAATGCGTGTATGTGATACCATATTCTATTCTCGCGATGAATGTATCGATTGGTTGTATGCGATATAACCTAGTTATCGAATCGAGCATTGATTCGATAAGTCGATACATTGGATATTAGTCGGTCATATGCGATATGACCGGATCGTTAAATCAAGTGTTGATTTAATGATTTGATGTATAATTATATATTTGATATATTACTTTACATTAACTAGTATTGGTTCACTTAAGATTATTTTTCTCACTTGATGTGCACATTGTATATATGATATAGTTTTGTGCACTAGTTTGTATCATGTTTGATGATACATGCAAACTTAGGTGTGTATGTTTTAAACCATGGTTTAGGTTAATGGTTAAGGTCTTATTTTCTTTCTTTATTTATTTTTGACAAAACTAAATGGTGGCTTTTTGTTATTTTGGCTTGAAGCTTCAAGACATCTTTGAAAAAGTCATGCCAATTTTGTTTTGTTCCATAACCTAACCATTATACCTAACCCTAGTTTATTCTCTACACTTGTTAACTCACCCATGGTTACAATATGATAAGGGTCACTTGATTTTCTATTTTAGTTAATTCATTTTTCAATTTTCTTTCTTCTTCTTCTTCTTGAAGAAGAAAGAAAACTCTTGCTAGAAATTATCAAGTGATGAAATCAAGTGAGAAATCCAAATCCAAAGTGAACCCACTTCCTATTTCTTCATCCTCTACCACTTGCCATATAGTATAGGGTGTTTTCTTCACAAGTTTCATGACTTGGTGAAGATGGAGCTCGAGTTAGAGTTGCCTCGACGTAGATCATCTTCGGCATCGAAGTCAACGACCTAGCCCGATCATTTCTCCGACGAAACCATCGCTAGAGTTCGGGATCCCGGTGATCGCAGCGAAGGGACATCGTCACGGAGCTATGGAAGTGGAGGACCGGATCTACAAAGGTTGTATTTCCGTTCACTTAGCAATAAAGTTGTTTACTTGCATGTTTCGCCTTTGCCTCTAATTAACGATCTAGCATTAGGGTTTCTCGGCACAAGAAAAATTTGAATTTGGCATGGTTGATGCCTTGTGAGACCTCATTTGTATGCCTAGGAACCCTACAATGGTATCAGAGCCTAGCTAGAGCCTTAGGCGATGAGTAGACGAAGTTAGAAACCCAATCGAACCCGAAACCCTAATTCTAAATCCTTCTCTGTACACTTTTTAAAAACTGGGATTTTTATGAATTAAAAATATGCAGAAAAATAAGCAGGGTTTTCTAAGAGTTACTGTGAAGCACGTGCGCATAAGTCGATTAAAGCGCGGCGGAATCGCGGCACGAGCATGGCTCATGCGGCGGTTCCCACGGCCACTTAGTCGCTTCAGTCAGTTCTGTTTGCACGGTAATGTTCTTCTGTCATTCCTGATTCTTCTGGATATCTTTATTTATATTCTACTGTTGTGTTATCTAGGGTGTATTGGGGATTCGATGATTCGATCGGAAACTTTAACTGCGTCTATGTGTTTTTCCGGATAATTTAAATATGTTAAAAAGTTCGACCGGATATAAATACCCACTTTTTCCCCTGTTGGGAAATTTCCAAGTGTTGGATTTTTCCGTAGTTTGAAAACGTTCTAAGTAGTGCAAGTAACGCGATGGACCCTTTAGAAGACAACAAACCTTAACTCGATTATGTGACCGTCTTGAACTGCCTTTTGAACCTTCGGGTTTAGGGCAGTACGGCGTGCCACATGTGAGGCGTTGGCTTGACCCTTCTACGGCTGGAACGTTGGTACTGAGGCATGAACTGGATGTTTTTAAACTTGTTTCATGTGTTGAGCTGTTTTGGGAAAACTTGGGTGTTTGAATGTTCGATCGGAAAGTTTAACATTTTCTATTTATCTGGAATGGGATACAATATTTGGAATCTACAAGTAGTTATGAAATAACTGATTTGGATGTTATAAACATAGCAGTTTAGTCTCACTTGATCGATTGCCACGGAATTTTGATGTGATCAAAAGTCCGTCGCAATCTCACAGCGTACGCGGATACTCGCCGGTAAAACTTAATAGATAGCCACGCCCCATAGCCCCGACCAAGTGACTGTAGGAGAACCCCGTCACCGAAAGCATCCATTCGGGTGCTCGCGGCAGCGGTGTTCTGCCTTAGTGCACTTCGTCGACGGTATCGGGGGTGCGGCCGCCTACTAAAGTTTGCGACGAGCATTCGATCAGTTTTTCGGGAATCTTGTTGAATTGCCCGACTAGATATTGAAAAGTGTTTTCGATATAGAGACTAAAATGCGGGGTTTATAATTGTTAGGCATGTGATGTCTAAGGAATTCATTTGGTCAGGCATGCGATGCCTGAGAAGGTTGCGGATTCTAACTGTTGTATTTTTACACTTTCTTTTCTGTGACCGTAAATGTAATATGTGATATCGCCGGTTTCGTTGCTATATGTCAACGACAATTGGGATACGCATATTTACTTACGTTGATGACATGTGATGTTATGTGTTGCTGGATATGTTATATTGGATCGTCGTGTTTGAATAGCCGCGGGTTTTTATGTGAGATGAGTGTTTTTCATTTTCATTCACGTAAAAATTTGTATGTAATATTCTTTTATTGGGGCACTTCCAGGTTGCGGAAGATGTCACCGTTTGTATATTGTTTACTTTTCCGCACTAGGATAGACCCAAGGAGGAGGGCACAAGTAACCGGGTTCTGGAGTCCAGTGGGAGACCAACTCAAGGAGTCGAGTCCGGGTCTCCGAACTCTAGAATTGGTAGGGTTGCCTGCCGCTCTCGTAGGGGTCTAGGGGTGTGGGTTTGGATATTCATCGCGACCGTGGAATCCGTGTTTTATACTGGCTAGTATTGAAAACACGGACGTCCTAGTATATCCAATGTTTCATATGTTTCTTCTGCTGCGATATCTGTGATGTGATCATTTAATGTTCTGTGATGGATACTGTATATAGTATATATGATATATTATAGACGTTACTTATGTTTTACACCTGCGCTAGCCCTACCCCGCTCTGTCGTTAGTTACCTAACCTAACGGTGCACGAGGGGACATCGAGGCGAATGCGGATGGCATAAGTGTACGTCGTATGTATCTGTGATGTTTAGGTGGATTTAAATGATGGGACTTCATTAATATTATTAATGAAAGAAAAAGAAACCTAAAAGATGTTGTGGAATCGAATTTTCAAAAACAAGTAGCTACAGTTCTTGCTTTGCATCGCGGTGTTCCTTGTAAAACATCCTGCACCTTATTCGATAAGGAAAGGACCGAGATCCCTTCATCGGGAGTGACTCCTTTAGCAATAACTGGCAGATGCTACAACCCTCGGTTTGTCCTTTGATTGCTTCTATAGTTTCTGCTTTGCACAGCGATATATATGATATATCCCGCACCTCATTCGACGAGGAAAGGGCCGACGAAGAAACCCCGTGTTTTTGGGTATCAACCCAATTTCCCTAACCAAGCAAGGCTTTCGCGCTAGCGCGCTCATCCCTTCACCGGGAGTGACCCCTTTAGCAAAACTAGAAAAGCCTAAAAAACACTCCATTTTAAAATCATTTGATTCTACAACGATATCAAGTTCATTACTCAATAGGTTTTCAGAAAAACCTGTCGTAGCCCTCCGTCATTTCAGATAAGTCCTGTTTAGTATTCGTGCTGCGTTTGTTGACCTTGTCAAGGCGCAGTGTGCGGTATCTAACCAGTATTTATCTGCTTATGCATATGATGCAGATTGGGTTAGGGTAGTCGTACGGCCTTGTTGACCTTGTCAAGGGTCGTGCGGGTGGGTTTGATTCAATCAAAAAATGACGGGTTGAACTTGACTTACGGTCTATGGTTTGTTGACCTTGTCAAGGTCATAGATCGTTTGGGGCAAAATATTATTGGGAATTTCAAGTGTTGAAATTTGCAATGAGATTGCATACCTTCTATGAGATAGATGGATCCCGATACTGTTAGTTATGTATATTGTAAGTCCACGTTGCGACCCCCGGTTCTTACGGGGAGGCGGAAACGGTATAAAAATCAAATTTTTAGCGCATGGGGCAACATGGACTAACAAAGTCGGGATCTTTTCCTAAACTAAAACTAGCAAACTTGCTAAAGAGAGTTAGCTACTCGGAAATATGGTTATACCTAAACTTGAACTCCTTCTTCTTGAAACCTTGTAGAGGTTGATGGTTCTCTTCTCGTCGCCTTCTTCCGTCGAAGATGGATCCACCTGAGGGTTCAACCTACGGGCTCTTCCTCGAACTTTGAGTGAACTAGAATCTCCGGCTTGCTAAACCCTTGATCCTAGATTGAGTAGAGAGTGTCTAAGGGGTGCTTTTCTTTTAAGGAGAGGGATTCTCAACACAAGAGAAGGATTCTCCTTTGGCTAGAGGAAGAAGAAGATGAAGTGAGGAGAGAGAATGATTATGAAAGAATGAGCTATCTTTTTCTTTTTGCAACCATATCAAAAAGAAAAAGAAATATCTAAATAATAATAATTCAAATGAGAATAGTTGATGGAAGTTTTGGAATGACCACTATCATACTTCATTAAATGAAATGTAAGCAAGAATCAAGAAGCATCCTTACAAAGTAATGATGATGGTCAAACATTCAACCATGGTCAACAAGTCAACCATGGTCAACAAGTCAACAAAACCTACCATAACATAATTTCATTTAATTACTATTATTAATAGATATCTCACTAATTCATTAGGGTTTGGAAAAAGACGAATGTCAACTGTGCATACGCACCCGTTCCGAAACCCTAATGAAAAACCTCTTCCTCTGCCTCAAACAACTGTGCATACACACCTGCATTCTCGTTCCGAGGAACAAGAATACCGAGAGATAAAAGCAACCCCAAAACATATACCAGTATCCGGCTCAAACCAGAGCCCGCCAGTATAATCCGTCCGGACTCCAAACGTGCACAAGTGCGCGGATGAGAACGAACCCTGCCGCAAAACCATGCGACCTCTACTCTGTTTTGCCCAGAGACGAATACCCTCTGTGTAGGACTCTAAAGACTCGACACTACGCTGGCAGTGGGTTTAACCACAGACCGCAAGCGGCACTAGCTGTGCGTAACGGTCCCCAGGTAGATGCCGACAAGAAGGCTGACGAGGTGAACCCCATCTGAACTCCTACTGAGTCTGAATGTGACATTCTCCGTACAGTCCGGTCTGTTCGTCTGATACATCGCATGTCGGGCCTAGGGGGCGGTAAAACGTCAGTCCCCCAATAGCGGTACAAGTCGTGTCGGAGTGAAGCCTAAAACACACTAAGATAACACTGGAAACCTACCAGTATATCTCGCTTGCCCTGGCCAGGGACTACTCGTGTAATGGCTCTCCTAGACACAGCGCGATGTCAACCCCCAATACCGGGAGAGACGAATCCTGTCTAACCGTCACTGCCTCCAAGTGCTTCGGGACTGCACCCAACCACTACCTGTTTGCACGACTCCTTTGAGCCGTGGTAGGGTAGTGATCAAAGTGCAGTGGGAACACACTCGAGGCGAAGTGCCAGTGTCAAGTCAGCGGACTAAGCTGTACTCATGTCACCTGGGAACTGATAACTGACGATAGGTATAATACCAACCTGTCAGTTCCCGAAGAGTCCTGTCCAGTGTACTCGTAACCTAACGAGCACCCGTATACTATCTCCAGTACGACGTACTGATGGCTGTGGGACAGACCATCTCCCACACTGGGATGAGAAGCGCATACGCTAGTCTACTCCGGAGTATCGATGCCCTGTCTCGATAGTCCTGCGACTAGGGACCTGTATAAGGATGTGCTTATAGATTACCCAGCCCCCACTAGTGTGACTGCCATCACAACGCTGGTAATCAAGCAAAGATCCTAAGGGCTCCACTAATGCGTATAGGTGATATCGCAAAATAAACACATGTACACATTGAAGTAGAAACAAACCAAGTAGCATACTACTATATTGAGAAAGATTGTTTATACAAGGTGAATATCCCAAGCTTCCATTAAGTAATATACAAACTAGTATGATACAGTAATGGCCTCTAGGGCATATACACTAACAATCTCCCACTTGCACTAAGGCCATGTACTGGCGTATCGAAGACCTATCATCTCGATCAGCCGCTCGAACTGAGTCTGGGGTAGGGCCTTGGTGAATGGATCTGCAGTGTTTTCTTCTGAAGCAACCCTCCGAACCTCGATCTCCTTGCTATCCACGATCTCCCTGATCAGGTGATACCGCCTCAAGATGTGCCTAGATCTCTGATGGGACCTGGGTTCCTTCGCTAAAGCTATAGCCCCGTTGTTGTCGCAATACAGAGGTATTGGGTCAACAATGGACGGAACCACCTGAAGTTCTTTCAAGAACCTCCTCATCCAGACAGCTTCTTTTGCGGCATCAGATGCAGCGATGTATTCCGCTTCCATAGTCGAGTCTGCAACGGTTTCCTGTTTGGAACTCTTCCAACACACCGCCCCTCCATTGAGGGTAAAGACAAAACCCGACATGGACTTGGAATCATCCTTGTCACTCTGGAAGCTGGAGTCAGCAAAGGCCTCGATCTGGAGGTCTTTTCCGCCATACACCAAGAACATCTCCTTAGTCCTTCTTAGGTACTTGAGAATGTTCTTTACTGCTATCCAGTGTTTCTCCCTAGGGTTTGACTGATACCGGCTTACTACACTCAGTGCATAAGCTACATCCGGTCTGGTACACAACATCGCATACATTATAGAGCCTACCGCAGAAGCGTAGGGTATAATAGACATGCGATCCCTCTCCAAATCAGTCTTGGGAGACATCTCTTTAGAGAGGGTGATCCCGTGACAAGCCGGTAGGTTACCGCGCTTGGAATCTTCCATACTGAATCTTTTCAGTACGGTGTCGATGTACCTGGACTGTGAAAGTCCTAATATCCTCTTGGATCTATCACGATGGATCCGGATCCCCAGGATGTATGAAGCATCACCCAGGTCTTTCATGGAGAACCTTTGTGACAAGAACCCCTTGACAGATTGTAGCATAGGAATGTCATTTCCTATTAAGAGAATGTCATCCACGTATAAAACGAGGAATACTACAGTTCTCGCTACAAATCTACTATAGATGCATGGTTCATCTGGATTTTTGATAAAGCCAAATTCCTTGACCGTCTCATCAAAACAGATGTTCCAACTCCGCGATGCCTGCTTTAGTCCATAGATGGACTTAAGCAACTTGCACACCTTTCCGCTGCTCCCACTCTGAATGAAACCCTCTGGCTGATCCATATAGACACACTCCTCTAAATTTCCATTTAGAAAAGCGGTTTTTACGTCCATCTGCCAAATCTCATAATCGTGGAAGGCAGCAATGGCAAGAAGGATCCGAATGGATCTCAGCATAGCCACTGGAGAAAAGGTTTCGTCATAGTCCAAGCCAGGTCTTTGACGGAATCCCTTTGCTACAAGTCTAGCTTTATAGGTCTCAACCTGTCCATCTACACCAATCTTCCTTTTGAAGATCCACTTGCATCCTACGGGTTTTACCCCGTCTGGAGCAATGTCCAACGTCCATACTTTGTTGGTGTACATGGACTCCATTTCGGTCTGCATTGCATCCAGCCATTTTACCGAGTCAACGCTCTGAACGGCCTGCTGGAAGCTAGTAGGCTCATCATAGTCTATGATGCAATCCTCTCTATCCCCGTCTATGAGAAAACCGTAGTATCTCTCGGGCGGATGAGACTGCCTACTACTTCTGCGGAGCGGCATAGGAATGTCCTGTTCATTTGAACCCTCTGGTTCCACTAAGCTTTCAGTAATAGTCTGTGGTTCTTGAATTTCTTCCAGTTCTACTGTGCTCCCACTTATCTGGTTTTCCAAAAACTTAGTTTCCAAGAAGTAGGCATGACGAGAAACAAGAACTTTTTGTTCCTCTTCACAGTAGAAGAAATATCCCTTGGAGTTCTTTGGATATCCCACGAACTTACACTGTACTGAGCGTGCCTCGAGCTTGTCCGCATGCTACTTTTTAACAAAAGCTGGACATCCCCAAGTATTGATGTGACTGAGATGGGGCCTCTTCCCACACCACATCTCATATGGTGTAGTAGGCACAGTCTTAGTAGGAACTTGGTTCAAAAGGTACGCAGCTGATTCTAGCGCATACCCCCAGAATGATCGCGGTAACTCAGCGTTACTCATCATGGACCGTACCATATCCAATAGGGTTCGGTTCCGTCTCTCCGATACACCGTTGTGCTGCGGAGTGTATGGAGGAGTGAGCTGAGAGAGAATCCCGTTCTCTTTTAAATAATTCAGGAACTCGGCACTTAAGTATTCGCCACCTCGATCCGATCTTAGAATCTTGATACTTTTGCCGGTTTGTTTTTCTACTTCATTCTTATATTCCTGGAATTTTTCAAAAGCTTCGGACTTATGTTTCATTAAGAAGACATAACCGTATCTTGAAAAATCATCCGTAAAAGTAATGAAGTAAGAATAACCGCTTCGCGCATGTGTAGACATTGGAGCGCACACGTCGCTGTGTACGAGTCCCAAGAGCTCGCTCGCTCTTACTCCGTGTCCAGTGAACGGAGTCTTTGTCATTTTTCCTTTGAGACAGGATTGACAAGTGGCATATGATTGATATTCGAACGGATCCAAATATCCTTCTGTATGTAACTTAGTCAACCTTCTCTCATTGATGTGACCCAGTCTACAATGCCATAAGAAAGTCTGATTGATATCTGGAGACTTTCTTTTGTGTGTATTCTGGACATTGAAAATCTGTGGTTGGTTTAATACGTATATACCATTGCTCAGTGTACCTGACCCAATCAGAACTTGATTAAGGTGAATGTTTGCAACATTACTTACAAACGCAAATTCATAACCTTCTTTAGAAACCAAAGATACAGAAATGATATTACAAGTTGCGTTGGGTACAAAAAAGCAATTACGTAAAACCAAAACATGCCCATCTGACATTCCCAGGTGATAGTCCCCTACGGCTTTAGCATCCATGCTAGCTCCGTTCGCAACTCTGAGGGTCATGTCACCTGCCTTCAAAACCCTACGGTTTCTCAACGCCTGCAAAGAATTACAGATATGAGATCCTGATCCGGTATCCAATACCCAGGAAGTAGAGTTTATAGAAAGACAGTTTTCAATAACATACACACCTGAAGCTGAAGCCGCAACCTGCTTCAGTTCCTGTGTCCTGGCTTTCCAAGCCCTGCAATCTTTCTTCCAGTGTCCACTCTTATGACAATAGAAGCACTCTTCCTTTCCAACAAGCTTCCCCGCAATCTTTGTTGCCTTTTCCATTCCCTTCGTACCCACTTTACTAACACCGCCTCTTGGTTTGGCGGGGGCTTTCTTCCTCTTTCCCTTGGCTTTCGCCTTGGACCTAGAGGAAGAAGATCCTCCTACAAACAAAGCGGGTGTTTCCCTACCCTTCTGTAGGGTGCCCTCTGCGCTCCTCAGCAGGTTGAGGAGTTCTGAAAGTTCAACTTCCTTTTCTTGCAAGTTGAAATTCAGTATGAACTGGGCGTAAGTGGATGGAAGGGACTGGAGAATTAAATCTGTATAGAGTTCACTGTCCAACGTGGTCCCAAGTTCCGCGAGCTCCTCAGTGTAGCCAATCATCTTAAGCACGTGGTCCGCTACCGATGATCCGACGGCCAACTTTGTCGAAAATAACTTCTTCGACACTTCGTATCTTGCGATACGAGACTGCTCTCCATACAGTTCTTTTGTATGGAGAAATATGGACTCGAGGTCCATATTCTCATGCCTCCTCTGATGTTCGTTGTCCATAGAAGCAAGCACGAGGCACCTGGCCTTCGCGCAATCAATCTCCCAAGTCTTACGGATTTCCTTATCCGCGACGCTGGAGGTGGGACCTGGGACGGGGGGAGCTTTGGTGGTAAGAAGATACCCCAGCTTGTCGTAAGTGATTGCCAATTTGACATTCCTAAGCCAATCTTTGTAGTTTGGCCCTGTCAGTATGTTTTTATCTAGAAGTAACTTAAGTCCAGTCATTTCGATTTGGTCGCTGCAGGGGGAAAGAAGAAACACTTTAGCACGATGCTCTTGCAAGTTTAGAATGGTTTTTAATTTGTCTAAACAGGATGGCTCCCACTGTCTCTCGAATCCCTCCTCAAACCACAATGGAAGAATTAGCCGGGATCAATCCCACCGCACAATACTTGCTTAACCGTTCAGCCAGGCCAGTGTCGGTACTTCGAGGGAGGTTTTCCAACGCTTTCGCGAAGTTCCTTAATTTAAGAACCTCTTTTCCCTGGGGGCGTAGCCCCGCTAACACCTTTCTAGGCACCTACTAGGTTTATAGCATTGATCGTTTAGTGAGAAATTTCCCGAGGAGTAGCATATACTCACAGTAGGATCGGGATCCAAATATCATCGCGTGACGAAACTGAAGGAATCCTACCAGAATCATCACACTCCAAATGGTATGCAAATCTAGCAAGTTTCAGTACTTATGAAACTCCTGATGTGGATTTTTGCCCCATGCTCTTATGACCTTGACTTTAGCCAACAAATCATAAGTCACATGTCAAGTTCTTCCCGTCGTTCTCCAGGTTAATTTGAATCCACCCGTACATACCCTTGACTTTGGCCAACAAGGCAGTAAGACTGTTCCAAATCAACGCATCTATCTATGCTGCACATGAATATCCAATAGCTACCAATCACTATGCCTTGACTTTGGCCAACAAACACAGCTTGAATACTATTGACTATTTATGTGAAACGACGGAGGGCTACGAATGGTTTTGGTAAAACCGTGAACGTAGTGAACTTGATATAATCGATGGAACGAGATAGCTTTTAGAAGGAGTGGCTCAAGCTCCGCATTTAAAAGTTAGTTTTGAAAAGAACCGAGTGGTTTTTCGAAAGTGTTCCAACGACTTTAACTTGGTTTATTATCTTGCATTAGTTCTTTTAATGCGTCCCATCATTTAATCCTACCATTGCAGAAAACAACCAAAATATGACGTACGCTTATGCCATTCGCATTCGCCACGGGGTCCCGTCATCACTCGTTAGGTTACTTAACTAACGACAGAGCGGGGGCTGGGCTAGCGCGGCTGTAAAACATAAGCAACGCCTAAATATAAAGCAATGATAGACATTACAGATCACAGATGAATACATTGGATATACTAGCAATCCGCAATCCGTTCGAGCCTGCAACAAAAAGCGGATTACACGGTCGCGGTGAATAGCAAATACCCCACCCAAGACCCCTACGGGTGCGGCAAACTACCCGCCAAGTACCCGGTAGTTTGTGCACCCCTCCATGGGTCTATCCTAAGATCAAAAACAGTAAAAAGAATTATACAATGACGACTACAACCCCGACCCGGTTGTGCGGCCATACAAATAATATTATTACATCAATTTACATTTACAAATGAATGAAAGAAAAACAAAAGCTCATCTCACATCCACCCCGGCTATTCACCCGCGACAGTCCAATAGATTCATATACACATTCCAACATCAAACACAGATCACAGAGATGTATAACCCCGACTAATCGACTTATAGCGATTAGCCAACGTTCAATACATTCAAACATCACAGATATAACCATCATAGTCAAAGTGCAGTGAAGTTCGGAAAAAAAAATACGGAATTATAGGACCCCAAAAGTAAATTTCTGTTCTGGAAAATCTGGGCACATATAATATATCTTAAAAATCCCAAAATCCTACCAGAAGAACACTGCACTAAAAACGATCACAAGAGGAAACAAAACGGCGGCGGTTCCGCGGCCTAAGCCACCTATTGCCGCGGAACCGCGGCGCTTTAAGGGAATCATGCGATCGTTTTTCTTGGGTGTTCTCACAAATCCCTGAGCCGATTTTAGGTGTATAACAAATCTTGTTTTGACAAGAAAAATTTTTAACAGAAACTAGGGTTTTGTAAAAATTTGGATATTGGATTTTTCGGTTCCGAACTTCGTTACACTTCACTACCAAGCTAGTTTAAGTTTAGTTAGGCTTTGATACCACTGTAAGTCCACGTTGCGACCCCCGGTTCTTACGGGGAGGCGGAAACGGTATAAAAATCAAATTTTTAGCGCATGGGGCAACATGGACTAACAAAGTCGGGATCTTTTCCTAAACTAAAACTAGCAAACTTGCTAAAGAGAGTTAGCTACTCGGAAATATGGTTATACCTAAACTTGAACTCCTTCTTCTTGAAACCTTGTAGAGGTTGATGGTTCTCTTCTCGTCGCCTTCTTCCGTCGAAGATGGATCCACCTGAAGGTTCAACCTACGGGCTCTTCCTCGAACTTTGAGTGAACTAGAATCTCCGGCTTGCTAAACCCTTGATCCTAGAGTGAGTAGAGAGTGTCTAAGGGGTGCTTTTCTTTTAAGGAGAGGGATTCTCAACACATGAGAAGGATTCTCCTTTGGCTAGAGGAAGAAGAAGATGAAGTGAGGAGAGAGAATGATTATGAAAGAATGAGCTATCTTTTTCTTTTTGCAACCATATCAAAAAGAAAAAGAAATATCTAAATAATAATAATTCAAATGAGAATAGTTGATGGTAGTTTTGGAATGACCACTATCATACTTCATTAAATGAAATGTAAGCAAGAATCAAGGAGCATCCTTACAAAGTAATGATGATGGTCAAACATTCAACCATGGTCAACAAGTCAACCATGGTCAACAAGTCAACAAAACTGTTAGTGTATATGCCCTAGAGGCCATTACTGTATCATACTAGTTTGTATATTACTTAATGGAAGCTTGGGATATTCACCTTGTATAAACAATCTTGCTCAATATAGTAGTATGCTACTTGTTTTGTTTCTACTTCAATGTGTACTTGTGTTTATTTCAGTATATCACTTATACGCATTAGTGGAGCCCTTAGGATCTTTGCTTGATTACCAGCGTTGTGATGGCAGTCACACTAGTGGGGGCTGGGTAATCTATAGGCACATCCTTATACAGGTCCCTAGTCGTAGGACTATCGAGACAGGGCATCGATACTCCGGAGTAGACTAGCGTATGCGCTTCTCATCCCAGTGTGGGAGATGGTCTGTCCCACAGCCATCAGTACGTCGTACTGGAGATAGTATACGGGTGCTCGTTGGGTTACGAGTACACTGGACAGGACTCGTCGGGAACTGACAGGTTGGTATTATACCTATCGTCAGTTATCAGTTCCCAGGTGACATGAGTACAGCTTAGTCCGCTGACTTGACACTGGCACTTCGCCTCGAGTGTGTTCCCACTGCACTTTGATCACTACCCTACCACGGCTCAAAGGAGTCGTGCAAACAGGTGGTGGTTGGGTGCAGTCCCGAAGCACTTGGAGGCAGTGACGGTTAGACAGGATTCGTCTCTCCCGGTATTGGGGGTTGACATCGCGCTGTGTCTAGGAAAGCCATTACACGAGTAGTCCCTGGCCAGGGCAAGCGAGATATACTGGTAGGTTCCAGTGTTATCTCAGGGTGTTTTGGGCTTCACTCCGACACGACTTGTACCGCTATTGGGGGACTGACGTTTTACCGCCCCCTAGGCCCGACATGCGATGTATCAGACGAACAGACCGGACTGTACGGAGAATGTCACATTCAGACTCAGTAGGAGTTCAGATGGGGTTTCACCTCGTCAGCCTTCTTGTCGACATCTACCAGGGGACCGTTACGCACAGCTAGTGCCGCTTGCGGTCTGTGGTTAAACCCACTGCCAGCGTAGTGTCAAGTCTTTAGAGTCCCACACAGAGGGTATTCGCCTCTGGGCAAAACAGAGTAGAGGTCGCATGGTTTTGCGACAGGGTTCGTTCTCATCCGCGCACTTGTGCACGTTTGGAGTCCGGACGGATTATACTGGCAGGCTCTGGTTTGAGCCAGATACTGGTATATGTTTTGGGGTTTCTTTTATATCTTGGTATTCTTGTTCCTCGGAACGAGAATGCAGGTGTGTATGCACAGTTGCTTGAGGCGGAGGATGAGGTATTTCATTAGGGTTTCGGAACGGGTGCGTATGCACAGTTGACAGTCTTCATTTTCCAAACCCTAATGGATTTATAAATTATCTATTAATAATAGTAATTAAATGAGAATTTTGTTATGGTTGATTTTGTTGACTTGTTGACCATGGTTGACTTGTTGACCATGGTTGAATGTTGACCACCATCATGCTTTGAAAGATCCTCCTTGATTCATGCTTACACTTCATTTAAAGAAGCATGATAGTGGTCATTCCAAATTACCATCAACTATTCTTATTTTGAATTATTATTATTTAGATAATTCTTTTCTTTTGGCATTATGGTTGCAAGAAAGAAAAGATTGCTCATTATCTCATTTAGCTTCTCTCTCCTCACTTCATCTTCTTCTTCCTCTAGCAAAAGAGAACCCTTCTCATGTGTTGAGAATCCTTCTCTTTTAAAAGAAAAGCAACCCCTAGTCACTCTCTACTCATTCTAGGTTCAAGGTTTAGCAAGCCGGAAACCCTAGTTCACTCAAAGATCGAGGAAGTGCCCAAAGGTCGAACCTTCGAGGTGGATCCATCTTCGACGGAAGAAGGCGACGAAAAGAGAACCATCAACCTCTACAAGGTTTAAAGAAGAAGGAGTTCAAGTTTAGGTATAACCATCTTCCATAGTAGCTAACTCCTTTTAGTGTATTTGCTAGTTTAGTTTAGACACGATCCCGACCTTGTTTAGTCCATGTTGCCTCTTGCGATAAAAATTTGTTTTTTATACCGTTTCCGCCTCCCCGTAAGAACCGGGGGACGCAATATGGACTTACAAAAACCTACCATAACATAATTTCATTTAATTACTATTATTAATAGATATCTCACTAATTCATTAGGGTTTGGAAAAAGACGACTGTCAACTGTGCATACGCACCCGTTCCGAAACCCTAATGAAAAACCTCTTCCTCTGCCTCAAACAACTGTGCATACACACCTGCATTCTCGTTTCGAGGAACAAGAATACCGAGAGATAAAAGCAACCCCAAAACATATACCAGTATCCGGCTCAAACCAGAGCCCGCCATTATAATCCGTCCGGACTCCAAACGTGCACAAGTGCGCGGATGAGAACGAACCCTGCCGCAAAACCATGCGACCTCTACTCTGTTTTGCCCAGAGGCGAATACCCTCTGTGTGGGACTCTAAAGACTCGACACTACGCTGGCAGTGGGTTTAACCACAGACCGCAAGCGGCACTAGCGGTGCGTAACGGTCCCCAGGTAGATGCCGACAAGAAGGCTGACGAGGTGAACCCCATCTGAACTCCTACTGAGTCTGAATGTGACATTCTCCGTACAGTCCGGTCTGTTCGTCTGATACATCGCATGTCGGGCCTAGGGGGCGGTAAAACGTCAGTCCCCCAATAGCGGTACAAGTCGTGTCGGAGTGAAGCCCAAAACACGCTGAGATAACACTGGAAACCTACCAGTATATCTCGCTTGTCCTGACCAGGGACAACTCGTATAATGGCTCTCCTAGACACAGCGCGATGTCAACCCCCAATACCGGAAGAGACGAATCCTGTCTAACCGTCACTGCCTCCAAGTGCTTCGGGACTGCACCCAACCACTACCTGTTTGCACGACTCCTTTGAGCCGTGGTAGGGTAGTGATCAAAGTGCAGTGGGAACACACTCGAGGCGAAGTGCCAGTGTCAAGTCAGCGGACTAAGCTGTACTCATGTCACCTGGGAACTGATAACTGACGATAGGTATAATACCAACCTGTCAGTTCCCGACGAGTCCTGTCCAGTGTACTCGTAACCTAACGAGCACCCGTATACTATCTCCAGTACGACGTACTGATGGCTGTGGGACAGACCATCTCCCACACTGGGATGAGAAGCGCATACGCTAGTCTACTCCGGAGTATCGATGCCCTGTCTCGATAGTCCTGCGACTAGGGACCTGTATAAGGATGTGCTTATAGATTACCCAGCCCCCACTAATGTGACTGCCATCACAACGCTGGTAATCAAGCAGAGATCCTAAGGGCTCCACTAATACGTATAGGTGATATCGCAAAATAAACACATGTACACATTGAAGTAGAAACAAACCAAGTAGCATACTACTATATTGAGCAAGATTGTTTATACAAGGTGAATATCCCAAGCTTCCATTAAGTAATATACAAACTAGTATGATACAGTAATGGCCTCTAGGGCATATACACTAACATATATGCCCTAGAGGCCATTGTTGTACATATGATGTATATTATAATGGATGCTTCGATATATATAGAGATGACTTTCTTGCTCGTCATGATAGTATGCTATTTGGTTTCACTTTATCTTAACATGTTGACTTGTATTGGTTTACTGTTTTACACTCACATGTTGATAAAGCCTTTAGGATCTGTACTCGACTACTGGGACTATGATGAGATCATACTAGTGGGGCCGCCGTAATCGATGAGTACATCCTATAACTGTTCCTAGTCGAGGGTATATCGAGACAGGGCATCGATACACCAGAGTAGACTAGCGTATACGCATCTTGACCCATATGATGGGCGATGGATGATCCCATATCCATCGGTGTTAGACATCAGAGATGGTGTACGGGTGCTCAGTGGAGACTGGGTACACTGGACGGACTCGCCGAGAACTCCCAGATGGTGATATACCACACGTCAGATGGCAGTTCTCCGGTGACACTGGTACAGGGTAGTCTGAAGACCCGAGATCGTCATAGAGTCTTGTGTGATTCCCACTGTGCTTTGATTTCCACCTTACCACGTCCAAGAGGGCATGCAAAACGGTGGCTTTTGGGTACAGTCCCGAATCACATGGAGGCAATGAGCGATAGGAGGGGATTCGTCTCTCCCGGTATAGGGAGTTGATGTTGTGCTGTATTCGATTGGCTATAACTGGAAGTCCCTGGCCAGGGCCGATATAGAGATTTACTGGTAAGTGTTACTAGTAGTTTCTCGACCCGTTATGAGCCACACATCGACACGACTTATCGGTTACTGGGGTCTGACGTATACCACCCCTAGACTTGATATGCGACATATCAGACGAACAGACCGGACTGTACGGGAGTGTTACTGGTTGGATTCACAGGAGAACGCACAGGCTAGCTTGTTGATCTTCTGATCGCTCAATACCTGGGTGGCTGTTACGTTTAGCTGACCGCTTGCAGCTTGTGGGTGTTTGATATGATCATCACCTGCTACCGGCGTATTGACGATTCTTTAGAGTCCTACACAGAGGTTTCTTGGCTCAGGCGAAACAGAGTAGAGGCACATATGTGATGTGTGCAGGACCGAGAATAATGCGATATGAGATACCGTATTATATTCTCGCGATATTTTGATATGAACCGGGTAATCGGATCAAGTGTTGATTCGATGAATCGGTACATGATATATTGGTCGGTTATATTTGATATAGCCGGATCGTCGGATCAAGTGTTGATTCGATGATTTAATGTATAATAATATATATGATATATTATTACATTATCTAATATTGGCTCGCTTTATTATTTCATTTTCTCACTGGATGATACATTGATATATATGCGATATATGTTAATTGTATTATTTTCTTTTGTTGCAAATAAATAATATATATGTGATATATATTATTGTGACATGATATGATTTATTATTAAACATGTTTAAGGATGATTATATGAGGTTAGGGTTTGATTAGGGTTAGTTGCTTCATGCACCTTCTAGAAGCAACTTATTTTGTCATGGTTAAGATATTTTGTGATGACACATTTTTAGCCCAACCAAACCCTAACTCTAGTTATTTCTCTACTAAATCCTAGCCACTCATCCTTGACCATGGTTAACAAATCAATCATATAGTCTTCTTTCTATTCATCACAAAAGGATTAATATGATTTTTGATTTTCCATTATCATCTTCTTCTCTCTTAAAAAAAAAAGCTTGCTAGAAAATCCTTAAGTGATGAATAAATATGAGAAAATGATATAAAAAGAAAGCAAAATTACTACTCTCTCATCCTCATCTCATCTAGCCCATGGGATTAGTGTGTTCATCTCTTTTGAGTGAGAAAGCTTGAGTCTTTGCAACTTCGAGGTAGATCATCGGAGATTTGGAATACTTCGAGCTAGCATGGATCGTTCGAGTCGTGGAGCCTCTCATGAGTCCGGGAGATCGTGGATCGCGGCAAAGGGACTTCTACTCAGAGCTTGTGAAGCGAAGGAGCGGACTACAAAGGTTGTAATCCCTCACACTTAGATAAAAGTTATCATCTTGCATGTTAAACCCTAATAATCTAGCAAAGATCCCGGCTTTGGGTTGTTCGGCACGTCTAAATTTTTATCCGGGCATGTTTGATGCCTTATGAACCTTCACAAGAGTGCTTAGAAACCCTACAGTGGTATCAGAGCCTAGCTAGAGCATTAGGCGATGTGTTTACAAAGTTAAAACTCCGATCGAACCCAAAACGACGAAACTAGACCCCTCTCTGGAAATTTTTTAAATTTTAGGATTTTTCTGAATTAAAAATATGTAAAAAAATCAGCAGGGAATTCTAAGAATTACCATAAAACCCGAGCCCCCAATTCGATCAAACGGCGGCGGAACCGCGGCGCAAGCATGCTTGCGCGGCGGTTCCGCGGCGGATTGATAGGATTGTGACACGTGGCTTTTATGGTAATGTCCGTAGGTACTTGTTGATGCTTCTGGGTATTTTTAATCTGTTTCAGGTGTTGAAAATTCTGGGGTTTGTTTTGTAATAGTAGACTCGATCGGAAATTTTAAATTCGTATTTCTTTCCGGATATTTAGAAACTGTTAAACTATTTGAACGGATATCATTAACTTACTGTTTCCCGGTACGGCAAATTTTCAAGTGTTGAAATTTTTCCGGTTTTTAAATCTTTCGGACAAATTGTACAAGTTAAGCGGTGGACCCTCTAGAAGACAACAAACCTTAACTCGATTATGTGACCGTCTTGAACTGCCTTTTGAACCTTCGGGTTTGGGGCAGTACGGCGTGCCACATGTGAGGCGTTGGCTTGACCCTTCTACGGCTGGATCACCGGTACTGTGACATATTCTGGGATTATTTGAACTCCGCTCAAGAGTTGAGCACTTTGGGAAATTTTGGGTATTTGATTATCTGTTCGGAAAGTTTAATACTGTCTATTTATCTGGAATGTGATACAATATGTGGAATTCATAGAGTTAGGCATGAAATGCGAAGTATGTGATATTTCGGATTTACGATGTCTAAAGTGATTGTGGATTCCAAATGTTGTAGTTTTACACTTTCTTTTCTGTGACCGTAAGTGTAATATGTGATATCGCCGGTTTCGTTGCTATATGTCAACGACGATTGGGATGCGCATATTGACTTACGTTGACGATATGTGATATTATGTGTTGCTGTGATATGTTATATTGGATCGTCGCGTTCAGAATAGCCGGGGGTTTTATGTGAGATGAGGGTTTTTATTTTCATTCATGTAAAATTCATTTGTAATGTAATATTCTTTTATTTGGGGCATTTCCAGGTTGCGGTTGATTTCACCAGTGTATATTATTTACTTTTCCGCATTAGGTATACCCAAGGAGGGGAGCACAAGTAACCGGGTTCTAGGGTCCAGTGGGAGGCCATCTCGAGGAGTCGAGACCGGGTCTCCTAACCCTAGAATTGGCAGTGTTACTTGCCGCTCTCGTAGGGGTCTTGGGATGTGGGTTTGGCTATTCGTCGCGACCGTAGAATAAGTGTTTTATACAGGCTCGTATTAAAAACACGGACGTCCTAGTATATCCAATATTTCATATATGTTCTTCTGCTGCAATGTTCTGTGATGAGATCATATTACTGCCTGAGACGAATGCTTATATTATATATATATATGCTGATATATAAATATTACTGCTTTCGTTTCTTCTGTGATGCTTAGGAAGCATAAGCTGGTGGGATTTTTATTAATAAGATTAATAAAAGGAAAAGAAACCTAAAGATGTTGTTGAATCAAAACTTTATAAAAGGGGTAGCTACAGTTTTGCTTTGCACAGTGATATATACGATATATCCTGCACCTTATTCGATGAGGAAAGGACCGAGATCCCTTCACCGGGAGTGACACCTTTAGCAAAACTGGCAGATGCTACAAAACTCGGTTTGACTTTTGATTGCTTTTAGTGTTTTGCTTTGCACAGCGGTATATATGATATATCCTGCACCTTATTCGATGAGGAAAGGGCCGACGAACCCTTCACCGGGAGTGACCCCTTTAGCGAAACTAAGAAAAGCCTCAAAAACACTCCTTTTCAAAAACTACTCGATTCTACGATGATATCAAGTTCATTACGCTCAGGGTTTTCTGAAAAACATGCGTAACCCTCCGTGATTTCAGATTAGTACTACTTAGTATTCGTGCTGCGGTTGTTTGGCCTCCGTCAAGGCGTAGTGTACGGTAGCTAACTAGTGCTTATCTGCTAGCATATGATGCGATTGGATTAAGGTATTCGTACGGCGTAGTTTGGCCTCCGTCAAGGGTCGTACGGGTGGGTTTAATTCAATCGAGAAATGACGGGTTGAACTTGACTAGCGCCCTATGGGTAGTTTGGCCTCCGTCAAGGTCATGGGACGCTAGGGGTAAAAAATATTATCGGGAATTTCAAGTGTTGAAATTTGCAATGAGATTGCATACCTTCTATGAGATAGTTGGATCCCGATACCCACTGCGAGTAAGTGTTACTCCTGAGAGAGTTTTACACAGGACAATTAGTCATTCAAGTAGGTGTCTAGAAAAGTGTTAGCGGGGTTACGCCTCTGGGAAAACGAGGTTTACTTTAATTAGGTCCGTGCGAAAGCACGGGGAACCTCCCTCAAAGTACCGACACTGATCTGGCTGAAAGATTAACGAAATTGTAGGGTGTAATTAATCCCGGCTAATCTTACCTTTTTAGGTTTTAAGGTAGATTTGATAAAACCAGTGGGAGACATCCTGATTAGATAAGATAATAACTAATCTAATCTTGCAAGAGCATACGCTAAAGTGTTTTCTTCTCTCTCTCTCCAGGTAGCGACCATGTCATGCCATAATCAAGATAATAATATGGATGTATTGACTGAACCCAATTATTGTACTGAGCTAGGGATTGTTGGACCCGTTCTTTCTTATATGAGTTATAAGATTGAACAGGAAATAGAAGAATATCTGGATTCTCATGCCGCCCAAAAGAGCATGCATGTTGATGCATCTTCTTCAGGTGTGCTAGTTATTGAGAACTGTTTCTCAGTTCACCCTACGTCCTGGGTATTAGATACCGGATCAGGATCCCACATATGTAAATTGTTACATGGGCTGCGAAAAGGTAGAGAACTAGGAAAAGGTGATCATTCCGTTCAAGTAGGGAACGGTGCAAGTATTGTAGCCAAAGCAGTTGGCGAATATCACCTTGTATTACCAAGTCATAATACACTGATTCTGAATGAGTGTTATTATATACCGAACATGATGTGCAACATTATATCAGTTTCTTTATTAAGTAAAGAAGGATATAATTTTGTAGTAAAGGATAATGTTATGAACATATTCCTAGATCAAAAGTTGATTGCATCAGGCTCGTTACATAATGGCATATTCATTCTAAATCAGAATACAGTCCTGAATATACAAAACACACACAAGAGGAAAAGTTCAGAAATGAACGAATCCTACTTGTGGCATTGTAGACTTGGTCATATCAATGCGACACGACTGGCTAAGTTGTATAAAGATGGTTATTTGAATCCGTTCGAATTATCATCTTATGATACTTGCCATTCATGTCTCAAAGGAAAAATGACCAAAGCTCCATTTAGTGGACACGGAGAAAGAGTTACCGAACTCTTAGGGCTGGTACATAGTGATGTATGCGGTCCCATGTCTACGCATGCCAGGAACGGTTCTTCCTACTTCATTACATTCACTGACGATCTCTCTAGATACGGACATGTGTTTCTGATGAAACACAAGTCTGAAGCTTTTGAGAAATTCAGAGAATATAAGCACGAAGTAGAGAACCAAACGGGCAAAAGTATTAAGATTCTTCGATCTGATCGAGGAGGTGAATACTTAAGCGGTGAGTTTTTAGATTATCTAAAAGAGAATGGGATTATCTCTCAGCTTACTCCTCCTTATACACCACAGCACAACGGTGTATCTGAGCGGAGGAATCACACCCTATTAGATATGGTGCGCTCTATGATGAGCGATGCTGAGTTACCTTCCTTCTGGGGGTATGTGCTTGAGACAGCGGCATACATACTGAATAAAGTTCCTACCAAATCTGTGCCTACCACCCCATATGAGATTGGGAAGGGAAGAGACCATATCTTAATTTTATTAAGATATGGGGTTGCCCGGCCTATGTTAAAACACAAAATCCGGGCAAGCTCGAGGCAAGGTCTGTCCTATGTAAGTTTATTGGATATCCCAAGCATTCGCGAGGGTATATCTTCTACCACTCCGAGGAACAAAAAGTGTTTGTTTCTCGACATGCCACCTTTTTAGAAAAGGGTTTTCTTATGAAAGAAATTGATGGCAATGAGGTAGAACTTGAAGAGGTTCCAGCAACACAAACTACGACAGATGATTTAGTAGAACCGGAGGATTCAGTAGTACCTGATGAACCCCAGCCTCTCCGCAGATCTAGTAGGGTTTCTCGTCCACCTGAGAGATACTACGGTTTTCTCATTGATGGTGGAAGCGAGGATTGCATCATGGATGATGATGACCCGGCTAGTTTCGAGCAGGCCATCATGAGTGGTGACTCCGTGAAATGGCTGGATGCAATGCGATCTGAGATGGAATCCATGTACACCAATAAAGTATGGATTTTGGAAAATGCTCCTGAAGGGGTAAAACCCATTGGGAGCAAGTGGATTTTTAAAAAGAAATTTGGTGTAGATGGAAAAGTTGAGACTTTCAAAGCTAGACTTGTAGCAAAGGGTTTTCGTCAACGACCAGGTGTGGACTATGACGAAACCTTTTCTCCAGTGGCTATGCTTAAGTCCATCCGGATCTTACTTGCCATTGCTGCATACCATGACTACGAAATCTGGCAAATGGATGTTAAGACCGCCTTTCTAAACGGTGATTTAGAAGAGAGCGTGTACATGACTCAGCCAGAGGGCTTTGTAGATAGTGGGAGCAGCGCAAAGGTGTGCAAGCTGCTTAAATCCATTTATGGGTTAAAGCAAGCATCGCGGAGTTGGAACATCTGTTTTGATGTTGTAGTCAAAGAGTTTGACTTCATCAAAAATATAGATGAACCTTGTATCTATAAGATGGTAGCAGAGGGTAAGGTTGTCTTCCTCGTATTGTACGTGGATGACATACTCTTGATAGGAAATGATATTTCTATGCTGCAATCAGTCAAGCTCTTCTTATCACAGAGATTCTCAATGAAAGATCTAGGTGATGCCTCCTGCATATTGGGAATCATGATCTATAGAGATAGATCTAAAAGGATACTGGGATTGTCCCAATCCAGGTACATTGACACCATACTAAAAAGGTTTAGTATGGAAGAATCCAAGCGTGGGAACCAACCCACGATCTCTGGACTCACTCTCTCCAAAGAGATGTCTCCCAAGACTGATTTGGAGAGAGCTCGCATGCAAGGGATACCCTATGCTTCAGCAGTAGGCTCTATCATGTATGCGATGCTATGTACCAGACCCGATGTAGCATACTCACTAAGTGTAGTGAGTCGGTATCAAGCAGATCCTGGAGAGAGTCACTGGACAACTGTGAAGAACATTCTCAAGTACTTGCGAAGGACTAAGGAGATGTTCTTGGTGTATGGTAACGGAGAACTCCAGGTGGAGTCCTTTACCGATTCCAGCTTCCAAAGTGATAAGGACGACTCTAAGTCGCATTCGGGCTTTGTCTTTACCCTCAATGGAGGGGCGGTATGTTGGAAAAGTTCAAAACAGGATACCGTTGCAGACTCGACGATGGAGGCTGAATACATCGCTGCCAACGATGCTGCCAAGGAGGCTGTCTGGATAAAGAAGTTCATTAGTGAACTTGGTGTGGTTCCATCCATTGAGCATCCAATACCTCTGTATTGTGATAACAATGGAGCTGTGGCATTGGCCAAGGAACCCAGATCCCATCAAAAGTCCAGACATATTCTGAGGCGGTATCACCTGATCAGGGAGATAGTTGATCGCCGGGAGATCGAGGTCAGGAGAGTAGATACGAAGGACAACACTGCGGATCCATTCACAAAGGCTATTCCCCAGATACAGTTTGAAAGATTATTCGGGATGCTAGGTATGAGATACTACAGCAGCTGGCCTTAGTGCAAATGGGAGATTGTTAGTTATGTATATGCCCTAGAGGCCATTGTTGTACATATGATGTATATTATAATGGATGCTTCGATATATATAGAGATGACTTTCTTGCTCGTCATGATAGTATGCTATTTGGTTTCACTTTATCTTAACATGTTGACTTGTATTGGTTTACTGTTTTACTCTCACATGTTGATAAAGCCCTTAGGATCTGTACTCGACTACTGGGACTATGATGAGATCATACTAGTGGGGCCGCCGTAGTCGATGAGTACATCCTATAACTGTTCCTAATCGAGGGTATATCGAGACAGGGCATCGATACACCAGAGTAGACTAGCGTATACGCATCTTGACCCATATGATGGGCGATGGATGATCCCATATCCATCGGTGTTAGACATCAGAGATGGTGTACGGGTGCTCAGTGGAGACTGGGTACACTGGACGGACTCGCCGAGAACTCCCAGATGGTGATATACCACACGTCAGATGGCAGTTCTCCGGTGACACTGGTAAAGGGTAGTCTAAAGACCCGAGATCGTCATAGAGTATTGTGTGATTCCCACTGTGCTTTGATTTTCACCTAACCACGTCCAAGAAGGCGTGCAAAACGGTGGCTTTTGGGTACAGTCCCGAATCACATGGAGGCAATGAGCGATAGGAGGGGATTCGTCTCTCCCGGTATAGGGAGTTGATGTTGTGCTGTGTTCGATTGGCTATAACTGGAAGTCCCTGGCCAGGGCTGATATAGAGATTTACTGGTAAGTGTTACTAGTAGTTTCTCGACCCGTTATGAGCCACACATCGACACGACTTATCGGTTACTGGGGTCTGACGTATACCACCCCTAGACTTGATATGCGACATATCAGACGAACAGACCGGACTGTACGGGAGTGTTACTGGTTGGATTCACAGGAGAACGCACAGGCTAGCTTGTTGATCTTCTGATCGCTCAATACCTGGGTGGCTGTTACGTTTAGCTGACCGCTTGCAGCTTGTGGGTGTTTGATATGATCATCACCTGCTACCGGCGTATTGACGATTCTTTAGAGTCCTACACAGAGGTTTCTTGGGTCAGGCGAAACAGAGTAGAGGCACATATGTGATATGTGCAGGACCGAGAATAATGCGATATGAGATACCGTATTATATTCTCGCGATATTTTGATATGAACCGGGTCATCGGATCAAGTGTTGATTCGATGAATCGGTACATGATATATTGGTCGGTTATATTTGATATAGCCGGATCGTCGGATCAAGTGTTGATTCGATGATTTAATGTATAATAATATATATGATATATTATTACATTATCTAATATTGGCTCGCTTTATTATTTCATTTTCTCACTGGATGATACATTGATATATATGCGATATATGTTAATTGTATTATTTTCTTTTGTTGCAAATAAATAATATATATGTGATATATATTATTGTGACATGATATGATTTATTATTAAACATGTTTAAGGATGATTATATGAGGTTAGGGTTTGATTAGGGTTAGTTGCTTGATGCACCTTCTAGAAGCAACTTCTTTTGTCATGGTTAAGATATTTTGTGATGACACATTTTTAACCCAACCAAACCCTAACTCTAGTTATTTCTCTACTAAATCCTAGCCACTCATCCTTGACCATGGTTAACAAATCAATCATATAGTCTTCTTTCTATTCATCACAAAAGGATTAATATGATTTTGATTTTCCATTATCATCTTCTTCTCTCTTAAAAAAAAAAAGCTTGCTAGAAAATCCTTAAGTGATGAATAAATATGAGAAAATGATATAAAAAGAAAGAAAAATTACTACTCTCTCATCCTCATCTCATCTAGCCCATGGGATTAGTGTGTTCATCTCTTTTGAGTGAGAAAGCTTGAGTCTTTGCAACTTCGAGGTAGATCATCGGAGATTTGGAATACTTCGAGCTAGCATGGATCGTTCGAGTCGTGGAGCCTCTCATGAGTCCGGGAGATCGTGGATCGCGGCAAAGGGACTTCTACTCGGAGCTTGTGAAGCGAAGGAGCGGACTACAAAGGTTGTAATCCCTCACACTTAGATAAAAGTTATCATCTTGCATGTTAAACCCTAATAATCTAGCAAAGATCCCGGCTTTGGGTTGTTCGGCACGTCTAAATTTTTATCCGGGCATGTTTGATGCCTTATGAACCTTCACAAGAGTGCCTAGGAACCCTACAGATACCCACTGCGAGTAAGAGTTACTCCTGGGAGAGTTTTACACATTACAATTAGCCGATCAAGTAGGTGTCTAGAAAGGTGTTAACGAGGTTACGCCTCTGGGAAAATGAGGTTTACATTAATTAGGTTCGTGCGAAAGCACGGGGGACCTCCCTCAAAGTACCGACACTGGCCTGGCTGAAAGATTGGCGAACTTGTAGCGTGTAATTAATCCCGGCTAGTCTTTCTTTTTTGGGTTTGAAGGAAGATTTGATAAAAACTGTGGGAGCCATCCTGATTAGATAAAATATATATAACCAATCTAATCTTGCAAGAGCGCACGCAGAGTGTTTTCTTCTCTCTCTCTCCAGGTAGCGACCATGTCACGCCTTAATCAAGATAATAATACGGATGTATTGACCGAACCCGCTTGTTATACTGAGCTGGGGAACGTTGGTCCCGCTCCAACTTATAATTGTTATAAGACAGAGCAGGAAATAAACGAATACCAGAATTCCTATGCCACCCAAATGAAGAAAGTGCATATGATGCATCTCCTTCGGGTGTGTTCATCACAAAGAACTGTTTCTCTGTATCCTCTACGTCCTCGGTATTTGATACCGGATCAGGATCCCAGATATGTAATCTGTAACATAGGGCTATAGATAGGTAGAGAACTGAGAACGGGTGATAAGTTTCATGAGACAGAAAACGGTGCAAGTGTTGCAGCCAAGTCTGTTGGTCACTGTCACCCTGTATTCCAGAATACGATGATTCTGAACGAATGTTATTAGATACCGAACCTGATATACAAAATCATATCAGTCTCTTTATTAGTAAAGAAATGATAAAATTTTGTATTGTTGGATAATGTTTTTGAACATTTCCTATATCAAAAGTTGATCGGTTCAGGCACGTTATCTAAAAGCATTGATGTTCTAAATCAAACTACAATTCTTAGTATACGGAACACACACAAGTGGAAGAGTTCAAAAATGAACGAATCCTTCTTAAGGCATTGTATACTAGGTCATATCAATGCGACCTGACTGGCTGATGTTACATTTAGATGCATATTTAAATTAGTTTGAATTTACATCTTGTGAAACTTGCCAGTCATGTTACAGAGATAAGATGACCATAGCTCTGTTTACTGGAAACAGAGAAAGAGTTAGTGAACTCTTGGGATTGATACGTGCAGATGTATGTAGGTCCCCTGTCTACATATGCCAAGACCGGTTCTTTGTACTTCATTACATTCTCTGATGATCTCTTTAGATTCAGACATATGTTCCTGTTGAAACACAAGTCCGAACCTTTTGAGATATTCACAGAATATAAGTTAGAAGTAGAGAACCAAAATACGGGTATAAGTATTATGTCCTATGATGAGATCAGGGAAGAGAATACTTGTGCATGGAATTCTTGGACTATTCTAAAGGAGAATGAGATTCTCTCTCAGTGTTACTCCTCTGAATACACCACAGCACAACGGTGTATCGGGGTGGAGCAATCACACCCTATATGATAAGGTGTGCTCTATGATGAGTACTACTGAGTTACCTATTTCCTTTTGGGAGTTATGCACGTAAGAAGCTGCATACCTATTGAATAGGGTTCAAATCAAATCAGTTGCCTACCACTTCATATGTGATATGGAAAGGGAAGAGCCCATATCTTAAGTTTGTCAAGATTTAGGGTTGTCCAGCCTATGTCTAAAATGCAAAATCCGGACATGCTCGAGGCAAGGTCTGTTATGTAGAACTGGAAATGTTCCAGCTATATAAACTGCAGCTGATGATTTGATAGAACCAAAGGATTCAGTAGATTCCAACGAACCTCAGCCTCTCCGCCGATCTAGTAGGGTTCCTCACCCACCTGAGAGTTACTTCGGTTTCTCTATGACAGTGGGAGCGAGGATTGCATCATGAGATGATGGCCCAACTAGTTTCGAGCTGGCCATCAGGAGTGAGACTCTGGAAGAATGGTTGGATGCTTTGTGATCTGAGATGGAATCCATGTACACCAACAAAGTATGGACTTTGGTTGCTATATCTGAAGGGTTAAATCCCCATCAGGAGCAAGTATATCTTGAGAAGATTACTTGGTGTAGATGGAAAAGTTGAGACTTTCAAAGCTAGACTTATTAAAGGTTTTTCGTCATCGACCAGGCGTGGATAGTGATGAAACCTTTTTCCATGAGCTATGCTTAAGTCCATCCAGATCCTACTTGCTACGGCTACATACCGTGACTACGATATCTGGCGATTGGGTGCCATGAATGCTTTTCTAAATGATGTTTTAGAAGAGTGCGTCTATAAGTACACAGCCAGAGGGCCTCATAGACAGTGGGAGCAGCGGAAACGTGAGCAAGATGTTTTACAGATTAAAGCAGGAATCGTGGAGTTGGAACGTCTGTTTTGATGTAATAGTCAAAGAGTTTGACTTCATCAAAATGGTAGATGAACCATGTATATAAAAAAGGTAGTAGGGAGTATGGTGGTGATCCTCGTAGAGTACGTGGATGACATACTCTTGATAGGGAAGGAGTTTCCTATGCTACGCTCGGTCAATCTCCGCTTATCACAATGATTCTCCATATAGGATCAAAGAGATACCTCCAAAATCCTGGGTTTAGAATCTATGAGATAGATCTAAATGGATGTTAGGATACTCACTAGATGTAGTGAGATGGTATCAATTGATCCTGGGGAGAATCACTGGAAGTGTTCCAGGGTGATAAGGACGACTGAATGTCAGTCACGGGCATTGTCTTTACCCTTGGTAAAGGGATGGTATGTTGGAAGAGTTCCAAGCTAGATACCGTGGCTTACTAAACGATAAAGGCTGGATACATCGCTACATAAGATGCTACCAAAGAGGCTGTCTGGGTGTATATTTGTTCATGAGATGAACTTAGTTCCTTCCATTGTGTGACAATGGAGTTGTGGCTTATGCCAAGGAACGTCCGTCCCATAAGTGATCCAGACATATTCTAAGGCAGTATCACCTGATCATGGAGATGGTTGATCTCCAGGGGATCGAGGTTAGGAGAGTTGACTCAGAGGACAACACGGCGGATCCACTCATAAAGGCCTTTTCCCAGAGAGAGACTTTTATAGGATGGTTGAGTATGAGATACTACAACCACTGCTATCAGATGGCCCTAGTGCAAGTGGGAGATTGTTAGTTATATGTATGCCCTAGAGGCCATTACTGTATATTGGATGTATATTGTAATGGATGCTTGGACATATATAGGGTGGACTTTCTTGCTCGACATGATAGTATGCTATCTGGTTACTCTTTACCTTAACGTGCACACTGATTGTCTCTCTGTTACATGTTAGTAAAGCCCTTAGGATGTGTACTTGACTACCTGGACTATGAGACGGATCATACTAATGGGGACATGGTAGTCCATAAGTACATCCTTCAAGGTCCCTAGTCGAGGGTGTATCGAGACGGGGTATCGATATACCAGAGTAGACTAGCGTATACCTTCTCGACCCATACAGATGGGCGATGGATGATCCCATATCCATTGGTGTTTGACATCAGAGATTATATACGGGTGCTCAGTGGAGACTGGGTACACTGGACGGACTCGCCGAGAACTCCCAAATGGTATTATACCTTACGTCAGATGGCAGTTCTCTGGTGACACTAGTACAGAGTAGTCTGTTGACCCGAGATCGTCATAGAGTCTTGTGTGATTCCCACTGTGCTTTGATTTCCACCTTACCACGTCCAAGTGGGCGTGCAAAACGGTGGTTTTTGGGTACAGTCCCGAATCACATGGAGGCAATGAGCTATAGGAGGGGATTCGTCTCTCCCGGTATAGGGAGTTGATGTTGCGCTTTGTTCGATTGGCTATAACCGGAAATCCCTGGCCAGGGTTGCTGAGATTTACTGGTAAGTGTTACCAGTAGTTTCTCGAACTGTTATAGACCTCATATCGACACGACTTATCGAGCTACTGGGGTCTGACGTTTACCAACCCTAGGCGAGATATGCGACATATTAGACGAACAGACCGGACTGTACGGTAAGTGTTACTGGTCGGATTCAAAGGAGTGTGAGCGGGCTTGCTCATTTATCTTCTGATCGCTCAATACCCGGGTGGCCGTTACGTTTAGCAGACCGCTTGCGGCTTGTGGGTGTTTGATATGATCATCACCTACTGCCGGCGTATTGACGAGTCTTTAGAGTCCTACACAGAGGTTTCCTAGCTCAAGCGAAACGAAATAGGAGCGCATATGAGATATGTGCGGGACCGAGAATAATGCGTGTATGTGATACCGTATTCTATTCTCGCGATGAATGTATCGATTGGTTGTATGCGATATAACCTAGTTATCGAATCGAGGATTGATTCGATAAGTCGATACATTGGATATTAGTCGGTCATATGCGATATGACCGGATCGTTAAATCAAGTCTTGATTTAATGATTTGATGTATAATTATATATTTGATATATTACTTTACATTAACTAGTATTGGATCACTTAAGATTATTTTTCTCACTTGATGTGCACATTGTATATATGATATAGTTTTGTGCACTAGTTTGTATCATGTTTGATGATACATGCAAACTTAGGTGTGTATGTTTTAAACCATGGTTTAGGTTAATGGTTAAGGTCTTATTTTCTTTCTTTATTTATTTTTGACAAAAGTAAATGGTGGCTTTTTGTTATTTTGGCTTGAAGCTTCATGAAGCTTCAAGGCATCTTTGAAAAAGTCATGCCAATTTTGTTTTGTTCCATAACCTAACCATTATACCTAACCCTAGTTTATTCTCTACACTTGTTAACTCACCCATGGTTGCAATTTGATAAGGGTCACTTGATTTTCTATTTTAGTTAATTCATTTTTCCATTTTCTTTCTTTATCTTCTTCTTGAAGAAGAAAGAAAACTCTTGCTAGAAATTATCAAGTGATGAAATCAAGTGAGAAATCCAAATCCAAAGTGAACCCACTTCCTATTTCTTCATCCTCTACCACTTGCCTTGTAGTATAGGTTGTTTTCTTCACAAGTTTCATGACTTGGTGAAGATGGAGCTCGAGTTAGAGTTGCCTCGACGTAGATCATCTTCGGCATCGAAGTCAACGACCTAGCCCGATCATTTCTCCGACGAAACCATCGCTAGAGTCCGGGATCCCGATGATCGCAGCGAAGGGACATCGTCACGGAGCTATGGAGGTGGAGGACCGAATCTACAAAGGTTGTATTTCCGTTCACTTAGCAATAAAGTTGTTTACTTGCATGTTTCGCCTTTGCCTCTAGTTAACGATCTAGCATTAGGGTTTCTCGGCACAAGAAAAATTTGAATTTGTCATGGTTGATGCCTTGTGAGACCTCATTTGTGTGCCTATGAACCCTACAAAAAGTACAATGGTGGTCCAGATACAAGTGAACCAACCTACCATGCAAATCACCCTGAAAGAAAAGATGTGCCAGCAAGCTGCCAGTAAAACCTGTACATCGAACCTGTAATAAAATTTGGCACAACGGGGGTGAGTTGCCAACTCGTGAGTAGAAGATATCTGCGAAAAGAAATCGAATGCACGACGCTATCCTAGGTCATAATAATATAATAATATACTACTAGTCGTCAAGTAAGACAGGATAATAAGCTACGTGTAAGTGCAACTGCTCCGTGCTCGTGTCAGTGCCTCATATAGTACCATGTCATGTGAATGAGTATGCATGCACCTTGAATGTAAAATAACCAAGCTTGAAATCTAGATATATCTGTATAAGAAATCTTTAGCTTTTATCATGGTAAAATGTGTATAGAAATATGAAATATCAACGATGAAATCCATGGAAATCCGTGTCAAGCATCGACACAAATCATGTAAATCTCAAGTCTCAATACCTCATAATCTCAATGTCCATAGTCTCAATACCTCGAGCTCCGTCAGTCCGGATCGGCCCATATCATCAAATCTCACGACAACGGTCGGTATCCTCCGGATATCCGCCGCGCCAGACATCACCGGTAGGTAGTCCTCCCCTGCCAGGCTCATCGTCTACAACTCGATCTTCTTGCCCCGGGGTACCATACCGGGCCCACCATGTACCCGAGACGGTTCATCCACTCCTCGAATCGGGTCTCGAAATCCAACAGAAAACATGAAATCTCATGGTGGACGACACATACATCATGAGAAAACTGCATCTTATATTTTAAAAGAGAGGAGGAGAGAGAGAGAAGTTTTTATATATTCTTGCGGTTTTCCCCAAAAATCCAGAAATCTCATAGAAATCCAAAATCCCAAAATCATGAGTAAGTAGATGATATGTGTCGGCATTTGCCCCATAAATACAGCATGATAACATGAAAATATGAATGCTTGAATGTCTAAGTAATAAATGCCATGACTAGACAAACATCAGAGAGTAATCACAATATTATATTGATCTAGCTGTTTGCTGATTCTATCAATAAAAGATAATATGATCTAAAGTGTACGTGACATAGCAATTACCGATGATGAGGTGTGTGAGCCGGTAAATAAGTGTGCGTGAAAGATGCACATCATCGGTAATGGTGCTGGTGTCCTAATAGGTAAAGTTTTATGCTGATTATAGAAACATACGAATGAACATGTACATTATGGATACAGTATGAATGTAAAGACGGATGTGTAATAACCACTCATCTGTAATATACAAGTACCACTACCACTATATGACTCGAACCTAAACTAGTGTCCATCTAACCTCCTAAGGAACTAAACCCAAGAAACTAGTCAATAAGAAATAGGAGTACACTTAAAGCCTGAGTCCATATCTCTAATAGTCGGCGATCCAGCCTCAATAGCGTTACGTACGTAGTACGATTTCCTCGAAACAAGAGTGAGGATCAATCATCACATCTATGCCTCGTACGGTAAAATCCATCGTACGGCATCTCAATATCGGGGTACGGGTCAAGTATCACCTACGCGTCTCATCATTAGTACAATACCATCATCAACACATGTCATGATCAAGGTGCTATACTGTAATCGCATACATCAATCATATATCATTGTCAGCATAAATATACATCGTTAATTTATCCTCAGAAATGTCATGTCACATATATCATATTTTGATCAAGTCACATATGTCAAGTCGTGATTAAGTCACTCCTATATGGTATCAAAATCAAGTTACACCTTTATGATATCGCAATCAAGTTACACCTATATGATGTCGTAATCAAGTCACGCATATATTATATCAGAATTTCAGACACAGGTTACGGTCCGGGTTCTATTTTAGAGTCCCATATACTTCAATATCATCACCACCCTTTATTATTGTTCATGTATACAAATCCATTATCTGATTTTCTAATGATCCGCTAACATCATAACACGACTGTATAGCCAAGAATTACGGCATCAGCCCAGTTATATAGTTTCATCACCGTGTATCATATCACATCCTTGTATCACATATACGTATTGTGTATATATATATACCTACACCTAGTTCTATATATATATGTGCATGCGCGTATACACCACGTCGAGTTTCAGGGTGTGCATGTGTGTGTATCTACCTAAAACCTACGAAATCTCCTCCAAGATATTCATCCTCGGGTAAGGTCTTTCTAAATCAATCTAGTCTAACCTAGGGTCATTACTAGGGTCCTACTCACCAAAATTCTAAGGTCACATCAGGCTTCCTAATGACAATAAGTACTATTCCTATTCTACGCTTGCGGGGATGCTAAACGCCATCCACCCGACTTCCCCCCGTAGATATACATCTACTCACCTGGCCTTGTCAGCCGAAGACGGTGTCGCCATCCTCTTCTTCATCGCCCGCAGTCCACGTGAGGGGTACCTATACGCAAACACATATAATATCGTAAACTGAATCACGGACAAAACCAAAACGACGCACGAAACGCGCATAGGTTAAAACCTATGTCCCGCTCATGCAAAAGAACCAAATATCGCTCGATATCGGCGTACAAACACCGATTGATCGAGATAAATATCAACAAACAACTCATAGTTTTAAAACTCGTTACTTATAATATAAACATGATTTATTTCATCGAAACCCTAAAAATCGATCAAATCGTCCGATTTCGAAAAACCCGAAAACGCCAATTTACCGTTTTACATCAAAACATACTGTTTATATAAAACTAATGGTCATAATACTCATTAAATAACCTAACTATATTATAGGAACCATTACTATATTTTTAACACCCTAATTTATATTAGTTTGAAAATTCTAGTTTGCAACTTGCCCGATTTCGATACTTTTAAGCAAAATTTCACAATATCAACATGATTTTACATGAATTAACTTTTCAAACTACAATTTATAAAGATGGTAATATAATGAAACCATAAATTAGATTTTAACTCTCATTTATTTAAGAATTTCCAAAAACTAGTTAGCAAAAATAGCATTTTTATTAGTATTTTTCAATTATCAAAAGAAACTAGTGACCAAACTAAGTTTTTCATTCCACTAACAAGTTAATACCCTCATTAAAACAACAATCTAATGTTACAAACATTAATTGGAATTTATCTCACCAATATATATAATACATGGAAATCTAGTTTGTAAAAAAAATGGTTTAATTTAAAAATTTTGGATAACAATTTACAATATAACAACCATGCATGATTTTCCATTTCCAAAAGTGTTAAACTAATTATTATAACCCTACTTAATTACTAAAAACCATAACCTAATTTTATAACCCTAACTTTAATTTTTAAAACTTGTAAATAGAATTAATTTATTAAATCTAATTATGCTTAAATGAAACATCTAATAAAAGTAAATCAAAAGAAAAAGATTTATACCTTCACACAAGAAATCCAAACATGAAAATAAGCCTCCAAAATGAATGCTTTCTATCTCCAAAATCCATGTAAAGAAGAGCAAAGAATGGAGGGTATGAATTTATTAGGATTTTGTGGATTTTTATTGAATTTTTGTTGAATTTTTAAGGATTTTTGAAGCAAAATCAAGAGAGGAAAATGGGGGGGCTGCCTTGGGGAGGAGGCCGGCCACATTAGGGAGGTGAGGGAGAGAAAGAAAGAGTGAAGAATGATGTAGAAGTTTCCTCCAAACTATCACCTTTTAATGTCTTTTCAACCTTTTATTTAATTTTCTATTATTTCTTTTCTAAAACACCTCAAGAAAACTCTAGAATCATGGAAAAATTTGCAAATAAATTTTTCATGATACACACTAAATTCTAATATACAATGGTTCATTTTTACAAATTAAACCCATTCAAATTTGTAATTTACACTAATTTAGTGTAAAAATAAAGTTTATGTTAATATTTAAAATAATTAATTTAGGAAAAATATTTAATTAAACTAAAAATTTATAAGTGGCTAAATAAGCACCATTTACTAGTAATAACATAATTAAAATAAGTATTTTTAAATTTATAGTGAAAAATAATTACGGTTTACTTTTATGAAAAATACATTTTACTTTACTGAAAATCATAAAATTCACTTAAACGATTTTATTTATTTAATTATTTTTAAAACGTTACACTAACATATACTAAGTAAACTACATGACTAAACTAACAGACTAATCAAAAGGGTAAGGAAAATCACCTATGTCTGAGTCGATATATATATATATATATATATATATATATATATATATATATATATATATATATATATATATATATATATATATATATATAAATAGTCGGTGATCTCGTCTCAATAGTATCACGTACGATACAATATATATAATATAACATCCTCGAGTCAAGAGTGTGGATCAATCATCAATATTTATATCTCGTATAGCAAATCCATCGTACGGCATCCCAAATCTGGGTACGGATCAAATATCACATTTATCTCATTATTCATCTGGTATCCTTACCATCATATATCATGAACTGGAGGCACTGATCTAAAGTCTAGTACATACTGATACCATCAACATATATATATGTGCGTGTGTATGAAAACACTTCGCCTAAAGACCCGCTATAAAATCATGTCGTATCTCATAATACGAACCAAATCACGTCACCAATCTCATGGCATCATGCCCAATCAGATCTACTCATCTCCAAGTACAATATACTATTCTCATCATCCATGTATATGTATACGTATACACACACACACACACACACACACACACACACACAAAGTCCCATACCTATATGTGTATATATATATATACATATCACCAAATACGCATAAGAAAATAAAATGTATGCGAGTGTGTGCGTGCGTGCGTGTCTGCAAATCATTAATCTAGGGTTTCGCGACTAAGAAGCTAAACTAAGTTACTTCTAATTACTCTAAACTAACCCATGAACACATAAACCTATCTTGATAATCATAGTCTCACAATACACACCATTATATATGTAATATAATATTTTCGTATTTTACACTACGAAACTGCGGGGGTGCTATACGCCATCCACCCGACTTCCCCCATCGATATATATCTACTCACCTGGAAGCCTCGGCTAATCTGCTCCGATTTCAGCTCTGTCCTTTCCGCGCCACACCCGATGGGTCTGCACCCGATCCTAGCAACGCACACAAGTAAAAGAGAAAAAATATAAATATTCGCGGACATAAACAATACAAGTCAACTACGCGCATTAACGCGACGCGCACACACTGGGTGCACGAAACGCGCCGCGACAACACTACAAATCACCACTAGGTCGCAATACATGAAAACCACTAATCCTAGTACCCACTCGTACAAATTGCGCGTTCACAACACACTAATTATGATATGAAATAGGGTGCAAATCATCAAAACCTTAAAATTAATCAAAACTTTTTATTTCCAAAAACCTAATAAGCCAAAATTTCCCTTTTTAGAAGAAATCTAAATGTTTTAACAATTTTAGTGGCTACAATTCTCACCAATTAACTTAATTAGGTCACAAAAATATTAACTAGATTTTTAAACTCACCTCTTTACCTTAATCACCTAAATCTAGTTTGCAAAATTATGTAATTAAGAAAATTTAAAAAATAACAATTGCAAATTAGCGATTAGCTTTGATTCTAGCATGCTTAAGATGTGAAACTATCCATCACAACCAACATCAAGTGATCAAACCCTAGCTTCAATTCAAAACCCCCACTTGAATTTCCAAACATTCAATTAAACCCACAATTTAACACCTAATTAGACTAGATTGAAGTAATTAATCAAAAATTACACAATGGTTTAGGATTTATACCTCAACATGTTTGAGATCTAGCATGCAAACATAGCCTCCAAATTGGTTCACTAGCTCCAAGATCCATGCTTGAATGACAAATGAATAATGGGTAAAGGTTTAGCTTTGAATTTGTGAGGTTAATTGTGGATTTTTTGATGGATTTTGGGGATTTTTGAGATGGAATTGACAGAGAAAATTGGGGCTGCTGCAGCAGCAGGAAATGGGGAGGGCTCGGCCACTTTTGGTGGGGGGGGAGAGAGAGGTGAGGTGTTGAAGTGTGTGGATGTTTGAAGTCAACAATTACCCCATACCTTATTGTTTATTCATTGCTTTCTTTTTCCTTTTCATTTCTTTTGTTTTCTTTTCTTAATTTGGAGGGGTGATTGGGGATGGCTGCTGATTTGGTCAGTCAAGGTGGGGAAATGGGGTGTGTGTGGGTTTAGGTAAGAGTTTCCATGTCAAGAAAAACCTCACATAGCTCAATAATGCAACATACAACCTAATTCTATTTTTGTTTTATTTTATTTATTTGTTCTATGACCTTAGAACTAACTAGAACATGGAACTATCTTGGAACAAAAACATCATGTTACAAACTAAGTTTTAGTTGTCATGGTTCATTAAACTTGTAATAACATATTACAATTTGTAATTACCACTAATTAAATGTATTAGTGAAAGCTTAAAATAATTAATTTCAGAAAATATTTTAGTAAACTAGAAATTTACAAGTGGCAAATTAAAAATCAAATACTAGCAATTTCATAGCTAGAATAGGTATATTTAAGTTTATGTGGAAAAATAATTATATCTGTGTTTTTACGGAAAACACCAGCTATTTTACCGATTATCCGAAATTTCACCTAAACGATTTTCAAAACGTTACACACTCCTTTTAAAAGCTATCAGGTTCTTTCGATTATATCAAGTTCACTACGTTCACGGTTTCGCTAAAACCATTCGTAGCCCTCCGTCATTTCATATAAATAGTCAGTGGTATTCAAGCTATGTTTGTTGTCCTTCATCACGGCATAGTGATTGGTAGCTGCAGGGTGTTCATATGTAGCATAGATAGATGCGTTGGTTTGGGACAGTCGTATTACATAGTTGACCTTCGTCAAGGGTATATACCTGTGGATTCAAATTAACCTGGATAATGATGGGTAGAACTTGACATGTGACTTATGATTTGTTGGCCTTCGTCAAGGTCATAAGTGCATTTGGCAAAAATCCACATCCGGGGTTTCTAAAAAAACCGAAACTTGCTATTGATGCATACAATTTGGAGTTTGATAATGTTGGTAGGATTCCTTCAGCATTATCACACAATGATATTTGGATCCCGATCCTACTGTGAGTATCCGCTACTCCTCGGGAGATTTTTTCCACTTAACGATCAATGCTATAAACCAAGTAGGTGTCTAGAACGGTGTTAGCGGGGCTACGCCTCCAGGGAAAAGAGGTTATTTAATTAAGGAACTTCGCGAAAGCGTCGTAAAACCTCCCTCGAAGTACCGATACTAGCCTGGCTGAACGGTTAAGCAAGTATTATACGGTGAGATTAATCCTGACTAATTCTTCTTTTATGGTAAATAGTTGGAGCCATCCTATTTAGCTAAATTAAAAACCAATCTAAACTTGCAAGAGTATCATGCTAAAGTGTTTTCTTCAATCTCTCTTAATTGCAGCGATCAAGTGACCGAACATAGGTTACATCTATATAAAAAAATGATTGAATCTGACTATAATGACTGGCAAAGGTCTGTCCAGATGTCTATTACCTATGACAAGCTGGGACACCTCTTTACTACTCAAGTCCCCACCGTCCCAGGTCCAGTTTCCAATGTCACGGATGTTGATATCCGTAAGATATCGGAAAAGGATAGTGCGAATGCCAAGTGACTCATGTTGGCCTCAGTAGATGGTGTAAACCAGAGGCAGCACGAGAAAATGGACTTAGCTTCCATCTTCCTCCATAACAAAGATTATAGGGATAGCAATCTCATATCGCAAGATATAAGACCTCGAAAGAATTGTTTCAAGCGAGGTTGACTATCGGGTCATCTGTAAGGGACAACGTCCTTACGATGACCAGCTATATCGATAAGCTCACGGACCTGGAGACCATGTTGAAAAACATGTCATATGTTGACTTGTTTCTACAGTCCCTACCATCTACTTTTGCCTAGAGGAAGAAAGTTATAATTCCAGTTGAGGGCATCCTGAAGGAAACCAGGGTGACACCCACTCAGCTTATTGGGGAATCTTCCTCTTCTGCATCCGAGGAGAAAGCAAAGGGTGAGAAGAAGAAGACATCAACAAAGCCGACATGCGATGTCAGTAAGGTAGAAGGACAGGGAAGGGCAAAAGTTTCAGGGCTATCAGTAGGGAAAGGGGGATTTCCCTATTGTTACGGGAAAGGACATTGGAAGAGGGATTGCAGGGCTCACAAAGCCGATAGCCAGGATTCGAAGCATGTTGTGGCTTCAGCTTCGGGTGTGTTTGTAATAAAAAACTGTATGTCAATTAACTCTACTTTCTGGGTACTAGATACTGGATCAGGATCTCATATCTGTAATTCATTACACGTTTTAAGAAACCATAGAGTTATCATGGTAGGTGATATGACTCTCAGAGTTGGGAACAGAATGAGAGTGAACGCTGAATCCGTAGGGGAATATCACCTAGGATTGACAAGTGGGAAAATGTTGATTCTACGTAACTATTTGTATGTACCTAGTCTAGCTTGTAATATCATGTCTGTATCCTTACTTTCTAAGGAAGGATATGATTTTACATTTGTAAGCGATGTGGTCCACAACCACCTAAATCAAGCTTTGATTGGGTCAGGTACATTAGATAATGGTATATACGTATTAAATCAAGCTCAGGTTTTCAGTGTCCATAACACACTTAAAAGAAAGTCTTTGGAAACAAATCAGGCTTTCTTATGGCATTGTAGACTGGGTCACATCAATGAAACACGGTTGATGAAGTTACATAGAGAGGGATATTTGGATCCGTTCGAATATCAGTCTTATACTACTTATGAATCTTGTCTCATTGGAAAGATGACAAAGACTCCGTTCACTGGACACGGAGTAAGAGCAAGCGAGCTCTTGGGACTCATACACAGCGATGTACGTGGTTCAATGTCTACAAATGCACGAAGTGGTTTTTCCTATTTCATTACTTTTACTGATGATTTCTCCAGGTATGGACATGTCTTCTTGATAAAGCACAAATCCGAGGCCTTTGAGAAATTCCGGGAATACAAGAATGAAGTGGAAAAACAAACAGGCAAAGGTATCAAGACATTGAGATCTGATCGAGGTGGTGAATACTTAACTGCTGAGTTCCTAGGCTACTTAAAAGAGAATGGAATTCTCTCTCGGCTTACTCCTCCATACACACCTCAACACAACGGTGTATCGGAAAGGCGAAATCGAACCCTATTGGATATGGTTCGTTCCATGATAAATAAGGCTGAGTAACCGCGATCCTTCTGGGTTATGCACTAGAATCAGCTGCATATATTTTGAACAAGGTTCCAACCAAGACAGTGCCTTCCACACCATATCAGATGTGGAGCGGGAAGAAACCCTATCTTAAGTACCTTAAGACATGGAGATGTCCAGCTTTTGTTAAAAAGTATCATGCGGACAAGCTCGAGGCACGCTCTGTACTGTGTAAGTTTGTGGGATACCCAAAGAACTCCAAAGGGTATCTTTTCTATTATGCAGAGGAAAAAAAGTTTCTGTTTCTCATTATGCCTACTTCTTGGAAGCTGAATTTTTAGAAAATCAGAAAAGGGAGAGTGCAATAGAACTGGAAGAAATTCCAGAACCATAAGCTATTACTGAAAGCTTGGTAGAACCAGATGTTTCAGAAGAACCGGACATCCCGGCGCCACTCCGCAGGAGTAATAGGCAGTCTCATCCGCCCGAGAGATACTATGGTTTTCTCATAGACGGGGATCGAGAGTATTGCATCATCGAAGATGATGAGCCTACTAGCTTCCAGCAAGCCATTCGGAGTGGTGATTCGATAAAATGGCCGGATGCAATGCAGACCGAAATGGAGCCCATATATACCAACAAAGTATGGACTTTGGACATTGCTCCAGAAAGGGTAAAACCCGTAGGCTGCAAATGGATCTTCTGAAAGAAGGTTGGTGTAGATGGACAGGTTGAAATTTATAAGGCTATACTTGTTGCAAAGGGCTTTCGTCATTAACCTGGTTTGGACAATAACGAAACCTTTTCTCCAGTGGCTATGATTAAATCCATTCATATCCTTCTCGGCATTGCTGCCTTCCACGATTATGAAATCCGGTAGATGGACGTAAAGAAGGCTTTTCTAAATGGTAATTTGGAAGAGTGCGTCTATATGGATCAGCCAGAGGGTTTCATTCAGAGTGGGAGCAGCGGTAAAGTGTGCAAGTTGCTTACGTCCATTTATGGACTAAAGCAGGCATCGCGGAGTTGGAACATCTGTTTGATGATAATGTCAAAGAATTCGACTTTATCAAAAATCCAGATGAACCATGGATTTACAGTAAGAATGTAGGGAGAACTATGGTATTCCTAGTCTTGTACGTGGATGACATTCCTATGCTTCAGTCAGTCAAAGGATTCTTGTCACAGAGGTTTTCCATGAAGGACCTGGGTGATGCCTCCTACATTCTGGGGATCCAGATCTATCGTGATAGATCTAAACGGATAATGGGACTTTCACAGTCGAGGTAGATCGACACCATACTGAAAAGATTCAGTATGGAAGATTCAAAGCGCGGTAATCTACTGGCTTGTCACGGAATCACCCTCTCCAAAGAGATGTCTCCAAAGACTGATTTGGAAAGGGCTCGCATGTCATCTATACCCTACGCATCTGCGGTAGGCTCTATAATGTATGCAATGTTGTGTACGAGACCTGATGTAGCATACTCATTGAGCGTTGTAAGCCGGTATCAGTCGAACCCATGGGAGAAGCACTGGATAGCAGTAAAGAACATTCTCAAGTACCTAAGAAGGACTAAGAAAATGTTCTTGGTGTATGGCGGAAATGACCTCCAGATCGAGTCCTTTGCTGACTCCAGCTTCCAGAGTGACAAGGATGACTCCAAGTCCATGTCGGTTTATGTCTTTACCCTCAATGGAGGGGCGGTCTGTTGGAAGAGCTCCAAGCAGGACACCGTTGCTGACTCGACGATGGAAGCGGAGAACATTGCTGCTTGCGATGCCTCAAAAGAAGCTGTCTGGATGAAGATGTTCCGCACAGAACATCAGGTGGTTCGAACCATTGTTGATCCAATACCTCTATATTGCGACAACAACGGCGCTATATCTTTAGCGAAGGAACCCAGGTCCCATCAGAAGTCCAGACACATCTTGAGGCGGTACCACCTGATCAGGGAGATCATTGATCGCCGGAAGATCGAGGCAGGGAGAGTAGATACGGATAATAACACTGTAGATCCACAAACGAAGGACATTCCTCAGACACAGTTCGAGAGGCTAATCGACATGATAGGTCTACGATACGCCTGTACATGGCCATAGTGCAAGTAGGAGATTGTTAGTGATGTATACCCTAGAGGCCATTATTGTATCATATTGCTTTGTATATTACTTAATGGAAGCTTGGGATATTCACAGTTGTATTGACAGTCTTGCTCCAAATGGTAATATGCTACTTGGTTTGTTTCTACTTCAATATGTGCATGTGTTTCTTTTAGCATATCGCTTATACATATTAGTAGAGCCCCTAAGATCTTTGCTTGATTACCAGCGTTGTGATGGCAGTCACACTAGTGGGGGCTGGGCAATCTACAGGCATATCCTTATATAGATCCCTAGTCGTAGGATTATCGAGATGGGTCATCGATACTCCGGAATAGACTAGTGTATACACTTCTCATCCCAGCAGGGGAGATAGTCCGTCCCACAGCCATTAGTACGGCGTACTGGAGATAGTATGCATGTGCTCATTAGGTTATGAATACATTGGACAGGACTCGTCGGGAACTGTTGGTGGGTATTATACCTATCATCGGGTAGTAGTTCCTAGGTGACATGATTACAGCTTAGTCCGTCGACTTGACACTGCTACTCTGCCTCGAGTGTGTTCATATTTTACTTTGATTACTACACTACCATGGCTCAGAGGAGTCGTGCAAACAGGTAGTAGATGGGTGCAGTCCCGAAGCACTAGGAGGCAGTGGCGGTTAGGTAGGATTCGTCTCTCCCAGTTTTGGGGGTTGATATCGCTCTGTGTTTGGAGAGCCATTACACAAAGTCCCTGGCCAGGGCAAGTGAGATTTACTGGTAAGTATTCCAGTAGTTCTCAGGGTGTTTTAGGCTACACTCCGACACGACTTATACCGCTATTAGGGGTCTGACGTTAACCGCCCCTTAGGCCCGATATGCAATACCCTTAGACGAACAGATCGGACTGTACAAAGATTGTCACATTCAGGCTCAGTTGGAGTTCGGATGGGTGTTCCTCTTCGGCCTTCTTATCGACATCTACCTGGCGACCGTTACGTGCAGCTAGTACCGCTTGCGGCTTGTTGTTAAACCCACTGCCAGCATAGTGTCGAGTCTTTAGAGTTTCACACAGAGAGTTTCCCTGCACCGGGCAAAAGGTGTAGAGGCCGTATGGTTTTACGGCAAGGGCTTCGATCACTTACATGCACTTGTGCGCGTATGATGTTCGGGCGGATAATACTAGTGGGCTTTGGTTTAAGCTGGATCGTAGTATTATATTGATCTATCGGTTTCGTCTCTTTGTATTCGTATTCTTCGGAATGCGGATGCGGGTGTGTATGCACGGATGAGAGGGGCATAGAAGGAGACACCTCATTAGGGTTTTGACCATTGACTTGATTAAAACAATTATGAGGTGGAGAAAAGTATTTCTTATTTTGTAAATGATAATTGAGCATGGCTACATGTTTGACCTTTTGACTTGGCTTGACCACCTGACTTTTTGACTCAGATATTTTTGTGATATATTTTGTGGCACTAGATATTTTGGATGAGATATTTATGGATGCCATGCTTGTAGTGAAGTCAAGGTGAGCCATCTCATTTATCATAATCATTATCATTTTTCAAAAATACTTTCTCTTTCCTCAAGTGAGCTCTCATGCTAGCTCTCTTCTTCTTCCTCACATCAAAACCCTAAAAACTCTTATGTGTTGAGAATCCTAGGGTTTCAAGAGACAAATAAATCCATCTTCATACTCTACATCACCTAGGACATCAAGTCTAGCAAGCTTGTTGCCCTAGTTACCTCGGTTTTGAGGTGGAGCTCGGACTATAGACTCTCGGGTGGATCGTCTTTGACTCGAGGAGGCCGTGGAGGTTACTATGATCCTGATCGATCCTTGGAGCCTACAACAACGAGGAGGACATCGGAGAAGACCCGAAGGACTTATTTCATGAGGTATAATCTCTTATCCGAGTAGATAACCTCTTCACAAGTCTTGCTAGTTAGGGTTTAGACACGATCCGTAAGCTCGAGTCTGTGTTGCGATGCTTTGATAATCGTTTTTCATAACTTCTGCCTCCCCGCGGTCATGTGGGGTGCGTGACATGGACCTACACTGTGTACAATCTATGATGTCAAATACCAATGGATATGAGATCAACCATCGCCCCCATACAGGGTCAAGAAACGTACACACTAGTCTACTCTGGTATATCGATGCCCTGTCTCGATATACCCTCGACTAGGAAAAATTAAAGGATGTGCTTGTGGACTACCCAGGTCCCAGCAGTATGATCTAGATCATAATCCTAGAAGTCAAGCCTACACCCTAAGGGCTTTATCAACATGTTTATGAGAGACAGTATAATAATACCAGTGAACATGTTAAGATAAAGGTAACCAGATAACATACTATCTTGTCGAGCAAGAAAGTCCTCTCTATATATGTCCAAGCATCCACTATAATATACATCAATGTACAATAATGGCTTCTAGGGCATACATATCCCTAACACACATCAGTCACCCACAAGCAGTCAGCGGTACTAACTGGACATAATAGCTACCCAGGTATTGAGCGATTAGAAGATCAACCAGCAAGCTTGTCCAAAATCTCATGAAGCCTATAAGTAACACTAACCGTACAGTCCGGTCTCTTCGTCTGATATGTCGCATATCAAGTCTAGGGGTAGAATTGTTAAACCCCAGTAACTTGATAAGTCATGCCGATGTATGGCTCATAACGGTTCGAGAAACTAATGGTAACACTTACAAGTAAATCTCATCAGCCCTGGCTAGGGACTTACCGTTATAGCCAATCGAGTATAGCACAACATCAACTTCCTATACCGGGAGAGACGAAACCCCTCCTATCGCTCACTGCCACCATGTGACTCAGGACTGTACCCAAAATCCACCTCTTTGCATGACTCCTTTGAGCCGTGATGGGGAGGAAATCAAAGCACAGTGGGAACCACATAAGACTCTATGACAATCTCGGGTCTACAGACTAACCTGTACCAGTGTTACCAGAGAACTGCTATCTGACGATAGGTATAGTACAAACTAGGAGTTCTCGGCGAGTCCTGTTCAGTGTACCCATTCTCTAATGAGCAAGTGTACAATCTTTGATGCCAAACACCAATGGATATGGAATCAACCATCGCCCCCATACAGGTGTTGGGTTTCGCTAGCGCCCCGGCCATCATTCCGTGACCAAATGTGGAACAAAAATTTATAAAAACTAGCACTAACGGAACCCGATGCCCGGGTCTACCATTAACCTTAGACTAGCAAACAAGGAAGATGTTTAGATGGTTATACCAAATTGATCCGTGTCCTTCAGTCTTCAGCCACCTTCCCAAGCTCCTAGAGGCCTCCTTTATCAAGCTTGATCTCCGGTCTACCTCCATCGAAAATGATCCACCCGAGAGTCTATGAATCGAGCTCCAACCTTATATCTGAGGTAACTAGGGTACCTAGATCGCTACACTAGACACCGTAGAAGAAGTAGAGAGTGATGAAGGATTAATTTGTCTCAAGACACCCTAGGTTTCTCAACACATGAGAGGGTTAGGGTGGTTGTAGAAGAAGATTCCATGAGGATGAGAGTGAGAGCAACATAAGAAAAAGAATGGCTAGCCTTTTGTTATGTTGTGAGAGTTAAGAAATAATGGAGCCATCTTCATAAATATCTCAAGTCTCCAAAAATATCTTACGTCAACCAAAAATATCGTAAGTGAACCAAAAATATTTTAAGTCAACATAATCTCACAACAAACAAAAACCTTAAGCTTGCTTGAATATTAACCATGGGACACTAATAAGCCATGGCACCAAAAATGCAATAAACATCTCATCCTACACCTCAATAACCTTTTAATCCAAAAAGGTCTAAACCATAATGAGGTGTAATCTTCTAAAAGTAATCTTGTAAGAAATTACAAGAATACTCAACTGTATATACATACCCGCATCTGTATTCCGAAGAATACGAATACAATGAGACGAAAATAATCAAATAATATAATACTAGAATCCGGCTTAAACCAAAGTCACTAGTATTATCCGTCCGAATCCTGATACATGCACAAGTGCACGTAAATGATCGAACCCTACCGCAAAACCATACGGCCTCTACATCGTTTCGTCCGAAGCAGGGAAACCCTTTGTGTGGGACTCTAAAGACTCGTCAATACGCTGGCAGTGGGTTTAACCACAAGCACATCAGTGGCACTAGCTGTACGTAATGGCTACCCAGGTTTTGAGAGAAAGGGAGGCCGACGAGCAAACTCATCCTGAACCCCTACTGAGCCTGTCAGTGACAATATCCATACAGTTCGGTCTATTCGTCTAAGAGTATCGCATATCGAGTCTACGGGGTGGATAAAGTCAGACCCGTAATAACGCGACATTTCGTGTCGGTATGAAGCTCATCACCCACTGAGAAACTACTAATCCGAATCAGTAATTCTCGACTACCTTGGCTAGGGATTTCTGGTAATGGCCACCAGCGCACAACGTGACATCAACCCCCAATACCGGGAGAGACGAATCCCCGACAATCCGCTCACTGCCTCAATGTGACTCGGGACTGTACCCAACTAAAACCTGTTTGCACGACTCCTTTGAGCCGTAGTAGGGTAGTAATCAAAGCACAGTGGGAACTCACACGAAACAAATGACGATCTCCGGTCGACAGACTAACAATTACACATGTCACCAGAGAACTGCCATCTGAATATAAGTATAATACCAACTAGCTTGTTCCCGGCGAGTCCGTCCAGTGTACTCATAACCCATTGAGCACCTGTATACTATCTTAGGTGAACAAACTGACACCAATGGATTGTGAGACCTGGCCACCGCCCCTCGTCGGGGTCTCAATCAGTATACTCTAGTCTACACTGGAGTATCGATGCCCAATCTCAATACTCCCATAACTAGGGACATTTAAGGATGTGCTTATAGACCACCCATCTCCCACGTATATGATCTCCATCATACTGCTGGTAGTCAAGTAAGAATCCTATAGGCTCTATCAATATATAATAGTGATCTGTAATACCACCTGAACCATGTACATGACGATAAATACAAACCAGATAGCATACTATCATCTCGAGTAGGACTGTTCCACCGGTATAGGTCCTCCCTCAATCATCGCAATCGCGTGCCTGCGATCCAATAATTGACTTGAGGGTACTATAGCCAACAATCTCCCACTTGCACTTAAGGCCAATTATTGCGGCGTCGCATACACACAACCAGTGTGATACCAATCACCCAACTTCTCTACTAATCAGTCTCGCAAAACCCGTTTGCGAAACTATTGTGTTCGAGAAATAGCCTCAGTGAGTGGATCCGCTCCAATGTTTCTGTCTATATCTCTCAATATCTCAACTTCGCGGAGAAAACCATCTCCCGAAATGAGCACTACTTGTCTTAGAATTTGTCTGGATATATGATGGGACCCAGTTCATAAATGAACTCCAAATCCAACAAACTTCTTAGACGGTAGCATCCACTGAATTTAATCATTATCCTGCGCCATACCATCCACGGTATCCGCTTAGACCACCTGTCCAACATCTTGTCCCTCAAAAGAGGGAAAAATACAACTCAGACAGCCACTCAGTCATCCAGGTCACCTTGGAAGCCTGGAATGATAACCATCTTCCGAAGGAGGCTGCCATTACCATATCCCAAGAACATCCACTTATGTTTATAACTGCTTCCCAACGTTTCTCCAGGATTGGATTAATATATACGCTTATTGCAACCAGTGAGAAAGAATATCTGGTGTTGTACTTGACATCTCATGGTTGACTCAATTTCTTAAGCAAGTGATATGCCAATCATGCAAATCCCTCTCCCCATCAGTCTGTAAGACATCTTTTAGAGAGGTGACTCCATCACCTTCGAGTACACCACCTTGCCAGGAGTCGTCCATTCTAAAACACTTTAGAATAATGTCAAAGTACCCTAATTGGGAAACATCCCAAATCTAGATCTAAACCATAGATCTAGTCACCAGAATCCCTCATATTATATCCATATACTATATGGAGAAACCACCTTATGACAACCACAATATATCCGATCGTAGTATAGGAATGTCTCTTCCTATCAAGTGCATGTCATCCAAATACCCGGACATCACTCTCTACTACCTTCGTACCAGTTCCATCTCCTATTTTGATGAACTCAAGACCAATGACTGTCACATCAAAAATAGATGATCTATTTCTGCTATACCTGCTTTAGTCTATAGATAGAAATAAGCTACTTGCCCTCTATGCTTCCGCTGCTCCCACTGACTACAACAACCTTCAGGCAGAGTCATATAAACGTGCACTTCCAAAGCTAGTTTAGAACGACGTTATACTCATCCTCCTGTTAGGTTTTATAGTCTAGAACAGCAACAATGGCAAGTCTGGGTAAAAAATAACCTCCCTGTCACCATCTCTGAGAAGACTGAAGTACTTCAAGGGTGCCTGAGGTTACCCACCAAATCTGCGGAGTGGCTAAAGGAATATCGAAACCAATTGAATCCTCAGATTCTATTAAATTTTCAGTAATCGTTTGTGGTTCGGGAATCTCTTCCAGTTCTACCATACTCCCATGAATGTTTTCTGAAAAGAATCCATTTTACTAAAACTGGTGGCGAGTCAAGAACAATATAACTATTGATCTTCCTGATGGTAGAATGTTAACACTCGTCGAAGCCCGGGATAACCCACAAACTGCCATTACTGAAACATGCCTTGAGTTCGTCCAGATTTTGGTTTTAAGTATCAGCCGGACAACTCCATATAACTTAAAATTGTTAAGATATGAAACCATTCTATATACTATATAGAAACAAATGCACTAATTTAATTGGAACCATATTCAAATCATGCAGCTGTCTCCAGTGCATGTCTACTAAATGGAAGGAGGTCAATCGACATTACTCAACTAGGAGTGCATCTATATTTAAGAACCTGAAAGAGAAGAAAGTTCTCAAAAGCATTACTATCAACGGAATACCAAACACAAGTATCTACATCTTCGACCATCTCGATGAATCCGGATACTTCCAACAAATGGTTCTTTACTTTGTTCTTATACTTATAACTTCTCCATATCTGGACCTTGTATTTCAACGAAATACTTGTCTAGAACTGGAGAAGTCATGAGTAAACAGAATATATTACGAGTACCAACCCTTTTTGTCCTAATGGATACTGAAGAACATACAATACATTGTATAAGTCCCCTGAGTTCAATAACTCAAACCCTATGCGTCGTAGGTTGAAAACTGAGCTATGGTTAAGAATAATTACTCCGCTGTTGAATGCACCTTACCTAATCACCAACTAATATAAGTAAATGTCATAGACATGATTTCGAAAAGTTACATCTCACTTTATAAAATAAACGTACAGATGTATCAGTTTGAAATTGGTGTATAACGACGGATATTCCAAACCAAATATTTTCCATCAGGCAAAACCCATGTGATTTCCTTAAATATAACTAATTACAACGAATTCTGATATAATGAGGATATAATCACCTAATTCCCGATATCTTACTCCCACTCACCATACAGATGTAAGAAACAAATCTGGTAAATACATACCCTGGAGTCAGAATCCAATTGGGAAACAGTTTTTAATTAACATTGCCCAGTAAAACTGAAATATGAAAATGTTTCCAAGGGGTAACCTGGTATTCCTAGTAACGCCTCTTCCATTATCCTGATTCATGACAGTAACCGTATACTTCCATGCCCTCACTCCAACCCCTTTATTATGTCTTTATTTATTACCTTCTGTACACCACCTTTAGGCTAATTGGTTTTCTTCCTTCCCTACCCTTCGACACCAGCCTAAGGTTTGGAAGAAGACTATCCAATAAGCGTAATAGGTGACTCTCCTAATACAAGGAGCCTTCGCAACCTAAGAGAAGGTAATGGGAAAAGACAACTGAATAATCCTATTCAATTTCTCCTGAACCGGAAACCATCCTCGAATCTGGAATAAGTTCTTTCGAGTTCGTATGTAACTATACGATGGCGTATCCAAGCATTATGGACGTTCGTAGTTATACGAAGTGTTCTGGAGAAATCCTAAGTGGATGTAGGAGTGGTAGGGTTATATGCGGTTTTGTCGTGAATGATAGCAGTCGCAATTTCGTTTTGCCCTTATTCTAATCCATTTCTATGTCTTTACTTATTACCTTCTGCACACTACACTTAGGCTAATTGGTTTTCTTCTTCCCCACCTTTCGGCACCAGCCTAAGGTTTGGAAGAAGACTATCCAATAAGCGCAATAGGTGTACTCTCCTAATCCTAGGAGCCCTCGCAACCTGAGAGAAGGTAAAGGGAAAAGACAACCGAATAATCCTATTCAATTTCTCCTGAATCAGAATCCATCCTCGAACTGGAATAAGTTCCTTCGAATTCGTATGTAACTGTACGATGGAATATCCAATAAATGTGGATTTTCGTAGTGATATGGGGTGTTCGGGAGAAATGTAAAGGTGATGTAGAAGTGTCAAGGATATATGCGACTCCATGACAATCTGTAATATTTCAGAAAAATATAATATTATTTTTGGGAATTTATATAACTAAAATAATAAATATTATGAATATTTTAAGGATGTGGTACAATTATATACAGATAGTTTGGAAAATATTGGAAAATTAAATTGAATGGTGATTTTTGGAGGGATTTAAGTGATTTAGGCAAATTATAAATTTTTATAATTAATTATATACATGTTATTTCTAAACTTGATTAATAATCACTAATTATGCATTAAGCGTGATAACGCACATGACATGCACCATGTCATATTACACATTTGTTACATTCTCCTACCATGGCATTTTCTTTTTTTCATGCTTGGCTTTGTTTTAATTGAAAAGAAAAGATAAGAAAAGAAAAAGATAAAGAAAGAGGATAAAAGAAATGGAAATGAATAAAGAAAAGGGTATGGGCATGAGAGAGAAGAGAGAGAGAGAGATGAGGGGTCTTTGACTTGGCATCATTCTTCATCCTCTTCATTATTTTCTCCTCCCTCTTCACACCATAGCTGCCCTCCTCCCTCCTTCACCTACACCACCTCATATCATACCCAAAAACACTTCAAAACACCTATTTCCCTTCATTAAAATTATGCACAAGCTCACTACAAGCATAGGGAAACAAGAAAGTTTGGATTTTGAGAACTTGGGGCAACTCAAGAAAATTCTTGAGTTGCCAAATGAGATATTTTCTTCACCATTAGTGTAGTAATCAACTTACTTTAGCATATATACATGTTTAGAATTTGTTTAGAAAGGTTTTGTGAGCATTAAAAATTCGTAGATGAGGTTTGAGGGATTCTTGAGTTGTGATGGTGCAATTGAAGTAAAATTGGTGACTACAAACTCCCTTAGTGTTTGGAAACCAAATCAAGCAGAGCCTTGACCATACAATTGAATTAGACGTTCCAATGTCGGTTTTGTGTTTATATTAGGCCTACAGGGAATCTGGAATGACCTGAGACTTTTAGAAGAAAAACAAACAACACCATTGACCTAGAATTAACACTAGGAGACCACCCTGTAAGTACGGACCCAAACGGAGCATAATTGGCCGAGCAGGCCGGTTCTAGGTGTACTGTTGCCGGCCATTTTGTGGAATTTGGTGTTGGTTTTGACTCTGTAAATCATATACCCCTTATACAACACCCCAGTACTGCTAGTTTAGCTTGATTTCACCTGAACTAAAATCTGGAGCAAGTTTTCAAAGTTGCTGTTTTGGTTTCGTGGTTTTCTATGACTTGAAGTTTTGGATTTTGTGTTTAGTATCGGTCACTTGACGTTTGAACTTCGATATAGGGTGTTGTTTGGTTCTTTCGTATGCGTAGGCTATAGGTTCTAACTTATAGGCACCTCGCGTGTCGTTTTGGATTCAAATCGGATTTTAATACGATACGATGTGTTATGACATGTAGGTACCTCCGCGTGAACTTCGGGATGGCAAGTGATCGAACGCTTTTGGCGTGTCGGATGTTCAAATTTCTAAAGTTATAACCGCGATCAGGACGGTGTCGATTTGCAGCTAGCCGGTTGAGCACGGGTCGATCCACAGGGAGATGGTTGTATGTCCGTTCTTGTCTTAGACAAGTCAATAAAGAATGTGTGTATGTTTTTTCAATTCTATCCTATGTGTTTTATATGCAAGTATAAGTTGTTAAGAAAAAGATACGAAAGTGTAAGCTAAGGATATCTGCACTCAAAACCTTTGAGCCGAGTCTTGACCAATTGAAGCTAGAGCAATCGACAACAACGTGGATTAGGGTACTTAAGCACGGTATTCATGGAATCCGGCTTATTGACCCTTGTCCGTCCGTTCTTGTCTCTTTCTTTCGCCTCCGGCCAAACCGAACGCAACCGGTCGCGGTTAGGAATCACCGTTACCTTGGTAGGGTAAGGTGCCTAACGGAGCGCTTGCGTAACGTTTGGGCGGAGTTCAAAGGAAAATAACGGGAAAAGGAAATGAGCAAAGAAACATTAACATACAATATCGTAGTTATTCTTAACAACAATAATTACAACCATTCACAATACGAACAAAAAAGTGCAAAAGAAAAGATAAACAAAGAAAAGAAAAGATTACAAGCAAGTAATTAAAAGTGCATGGAATTTAAGTGCATGAAAGTAAAGTAAGGTAATAAAAAGCAAGAAAGAAATAAGCAAGAAATTAACAATAAGAACCATAGAACCAAATACAAGACATGTGTTCAATAACCAAATCTTAAACTTACAAGCTCACTTAAGAGGTTGCAAGATCAAGAAAAGGCAAAGAACTCATGGAGAATTAAGCACAAAAGAGAGAACAAAATGATACAACCCCTTGAGATCAATGACCAAAGCTTAAACTTGCAAGCTCACATAAGAGGTTGCAAGATCAAGTTAAGGTAGAGAGCTCAAAGGGGAAACTAAGCCAAAAGAATGATACAAAAACCCTCATCTTCATTTAACATCCACTCAAAAGCTCTCACAACAATTTAATGGAGGAAATATGAAGAAGAAGAAGAAGAAGAAAACTAAAAGCTAACAAAAAGAGGGCATGAGAATGAATTCCTTTGGCTTGGCATGTTCTGGGGTATTTATAGGCAGGGAACTGGAAACCTAGGGCAAGAATCAGGCTCCACATGAATGTACCAATATAACCCCAGAAAACGACACAGTGAGGAGCCTATATGGCCGCGGTTCCGCGGCCTAAGCGCGCTTATGACGCGGTTCCGCAGCCTTTTCGAAGGATCGTACCTTCATCTTTTGTCGTATCCCCTAGTTTGTGGTCCTCTTTAGTGTGGTATAGTACTTTTCTCAGAATCTCCTCACAATTCTTCCAGAATTTCAATAGATCAAAAGGTGAAGTGATGTGGATCTTTTGCCATGATTTCCTCGAGCTCCGCGTATATTTTCTTGGATTTTGTGTTGCCATTGAGCTTTGTGCACGAAAATGACATCGATTTGCCATTTTGTCCCTTAAACTGGTGTGTGGCAACACACGGATAGAGAGCGGAGACCCGTGTTTTAACTGTTGTTGGCAGTAATCCGAAATTTGACGTACTTTTCTATGAATTTCACCGTCTAGAGCTGAGAACCAGTATCCTGTAAATATGTAGCAAACATTGATTAAAAGCACCTGCCTATAACCTAACGAGCGTAAGAATGGGCGGTATAAAATGCAATATTCTGGTATGAACAAATACCCCCAAACTTAACTTTTGCTCGTCCCGAGCGAAACCAATTATTCACAAAAAAGTCCTAACCGCACTTTCGCAGGGAACGCGATTGCACTGAGCACGTGCAACAAGCCATTAAACCTCTAGGTGTCCCTAGTAGGAGGAGTGTTGTCTCCTGAGGGTTTTCAGCGGATTACACCCACAAAATCCAGTCAAGCTAGTGTCATAAGTTAACATCGATTCTACTCCTACAGTTTAGTATTTACGTTAGAAATTCTATTATCCTAAGTTAGAAATATCCAACCCTTATTTTTCACACCTCCTATCTATTTAACCTTGGTTCTCCTGAGTTTTCCTTCTAAAGTGCGGCCTCAAATCAGGGATTTTTATCAACTTTACAGAAAACACAAGTTTTATTTTTTATTTCTATCTTTTATCCAAACATTGATTGTATACCCCTACGTGTGTGTATATTTGCACCCCTATACTCAAGAATTCAATTCAAGCTATAATACCCTTGCTCTAATACCTAATACTACTTCTTTTCATTAAGGATGGACGGATTTGCTCACACACCTTTCATGCGACTATTAATGCTTCTTGAGGCACTAACGACCGATTACTGAATGTGTGAACTCTAAAGCGTAAATAGCAGTTTCCAGGTCTTGACTTTATTCTTTTTTTTTTCTTTTTTTTTTCTTTTTCTTTTTCTTTTTCTTTTTCAAGACCGGATTTATTTTTCAATATGCTCTTTTGGTGTTTAGCTTTAAATACCATTTTTTCTTTCATACTAGGCTTTCAGGCAAGAGTATTTCTAGGTATCCTCTACTATCCCAAGTTTCAAGGTGCGTGTATATGCAGTTTGTACGGTATATACTTTCTAAATTTGAACTCAAGAAAAAAAACTATTTTTCAGACTTATTCTCCAGTAAAGCTTCAATACTTTCCCTTCATCTTGACTTAACTCAAGAACTGAACTAAAAAAACTGTAAGGACGTATACTTACCAAAGTTAGACAGAATGAGGGTTATTTTAAGGATTTTCAATTTCTAAGTCTAGAATTTAGTTATTTCTAACATATCAACTAAACTTTCAGAATAAAAATCTAAGTTACCCTATTAGCTAACTTGACGACAAAGTTTTTATATTTTTTGGAAAATTTTCAATTTTTGTGGGTTTTTAATAAGATATGCAAATGCAAAATATACAAATGAATGCGAAGGAAGAAAGCTTACCGAGCACACCCCCCAACTTAATCTTGACAGTGCCCTCACTGTCAGGCTACACCAAGAGGGTCAAAATTGTCGGCGCTCTCTAGAAACAAATCATATACAAAACAAAAAAAGGAAAACAAAAAATATATACAAAAAGGTTACCCCCCCAAACTTAAGTAAAACAGTGTTTTCACTGTTAAGCGTTGAAGTTCAGGATTAGGGGGGAAAGAACAGTATTAAGCTATACAAGGCCTTACACAGGCTAAAAGTGAGCACCAACCATTCAAAGATCTTATCGTGATAAAGCAGTGGCTGGTGAAAGAATGCGAAGAGGTAAGAAATAGAGAATACGCGAGACCGTATGGAGATAGAAGCGGGAGATGGTCTCGGTATATGAGAAGAAGAATGGCGGAAGGGAGAAAGAAGTGGAACACGAACTTGAGCGTGAAAATGAAGTGAATAGATTAGCACAATATGTGATGAGTGATGTGTAAAGAGTGATTGTGATAATCTATCAACCCGTCGAGAAATGGGGTCAAATCCCTCAAGATTCGTGAGAAACCATGGGTACGCCGAACTCGGTAAACCAGACATATGAAATGAAAGTGAGACGGTTTCTTGTATGGTCGGAACGATGGAAAAGGTAGAGGAAAGTGATCGAGGAGGGGTATCAGGTAGGGGTACACAGTCAATGGAAGGGACATGATGAATTGGAAAATCCGACTCATCAATTAAAACTGGTTCATCCTCAATGTTCTCCTCAAAAATTAGCTCATCCATGCATTTATCATCAAAATCAAGACGCATATGAAGTTCAGGAAAAATATTTAATGACTCGGGATGATGAATTGGAGAGAAAAAGTCATTCAACTCGACGGGATCATCATCCAAAATATTCCCGGCGTCAATATCCTCAATCAAGTGAAAATCAATATTCTCAGACACCTCAACAAAAGCATGGATATTAATCAATTCAGGTTCTAGAGTGGAGGTGTAGAGGTCAAAAGGATTGGGTGTGGTTTCACTCGAAAAGGACCCTTCACAATCGGGCAAATCAAACACTACAAAATCACACAACTCATTATCTGTTCTATCTTTAATCAATGAATCGTTTGGAACACTAGATAGACAATCAAAACCGGAGTTGTGGGATTCAAGTTGAAACGGGTAGGCTTGATTCGGATGGGGGTACATCTCACTCTCTCTACTCAAATTCTCAACCTGTCCTACCGCCTCTTCATATATTGGAAAATTTGGAGCTAGTTGAAAACTAGCCACCGGATAATAGGTTGTATGAGGGCGGCCATGGACGCATTCAAATCCATCATCTGTTGGTACGACGCTACCCTAAAGTCTTCCAATGTCTGTTCCAGACTAGACATGGGTTGTGAAGGGGTTTCAGTAAAAGATTCAAAGTTGTTTTGATACTGGAAACTCCCAAATGGCGGTTCAGAAGCAATGTCTAGGGAAGGTGCAAAAATCGGGTAGGACTGGTAGGAATTGAATGGCTAGACAGGAACAAGATCAACATTTGGATAAGAAGGTGAATGGAATTGTTGATCCCAGGAATCTGTAGTGGTGAAAGGAGTTAACGATCGGCTACAGGATTGTTCAATATGTTCAGCGATGGACAAAGGACGACTTGCAAAAGGGGTATCAACATAAGAGGGTGGGGGAGGTTGAAAAGGTTGATACAAAGTGGATTGCGAAGGGCAAGTGTTTGTTCTAGACGCGTCTATCCGATCATTCAAAGAGATTTTAGGCATGGAGGGATCGTTTGACGTTCGGCCAAAGCAAGAACCGTAAGAAGTAATGTCTGGTTGTGGGTACCAAAAATCAGCAAGAGTTTTGCGATGTGGGGTGCCCATGATATGAAGAGAGAAAGAAAGAAAGGCAGAGAAAAGGAGGGGAAAAAGAATGTGATTTTTTTTAGTTAGATATTAACAAAAGAATGAAATATACATACAAAAAGAAAAAAAAACAATCACGACACAAAAATACCACACACCTAATCGTTCTAGGGTTCACCTAGGTCAACTAGACCTGCTGCAGAACTTGATTGTCGAAGTAAAACTGTGTCGAGAAACGGGCTCAAGATACACTGATCACGAGGCCAGGTAAGTGCAGAGGTAAGGGCAGGTTTTCCAACGCTTTCGCGAAGTACCTTAATTAAATAACTGTCACGACCCGAAAGTACGGAACATGACCGGCACTTAAACTACGAACGTCTCGAGACGTACGTAATCTAAGTAAACCGAAAACCCAGAAATTCAAATCAAGAAAAGTAGTAGAGTGCAGGAAAACCAACTTAAAGCAAGTAGTTTCAATAGCATAAGCCGAATTATGCGGTTTTTAAGAACATAAAAAATTTACTGAAAATTTCGGCAGAGTCTCCTTTGTAAATACTGGCCCCCAAACGGGATACAACATGAATAGTATACGAAATCAAGAAAAAGGCATCCCCAAGCGGGAGCTAGCTCTTCGTCAATCGACGGTCACAACCACACAAGCAATATAATATACAACGCCAACGGCGAGGATCAAAACTCAAAAGGAAACTCAAAACCACCAGAAATATAACGAGCAACTCTAAGGTCGAAAGAATAAACAACACTGGTCTCTATCTCAGAAAATACATGTTTGGTTGATGGAATTTACTAGATACAACGGAATAATATTATACAAGGTAATATGATGGGTACGATACATGAAAAACCCACCTACTAGCAAGTCACCCGAATGAAACTGAGCCCGCAAAGCCGTAATGAAACCTGTACGGCAAACCTGCAAGAAACTGGGGCACAACGGGGGTGAGATGCCAACTCGTGAATAGAAAAACATCTACGCACAGAAATCGCATAAATAACGCAATCCTAGGTCAATGATCATAATATAGCCTCAAAAATCAATATAACATGTAGCCTATAACAAGGCTAGGGTAAATATCTAACCCGAGTGTAAACTCATGTGTGCGTGTCAGTGCCTCGGTAGCAATATATCATATGTGTGAGGTATGAATGCATGAAAACAGAATACATGTAAATGAAGAAACTGTTTTCATAAATTAGTGAGATTTCTGTATTTTTAAAGTGAGGTACCATAAATGAAATCAGTATCAACAGTGTCTAGCATCGACACAAAACATAAATCTCACTATCTCGAAATATCAATGTCTCAATCTCAATATCTAGGGCGCCGTCAGTCCAGACCGGCCCCTACCATCCATCTCAAGACCACGACGGTATCCTCCGGATATCCGACGCGTCGGGTAATATCACCGGTCGGTAGTGCTCCCCTGCCGGGCTCAACGTCAACACCACATTCCTCTTGCCCCGGGGTACCGCACCGGGACCACTATGTACCCGTGACGGTTCCTCCACTCCTCGACACGGATCTCGAAAACCATAGCAAACTCATGGTGGACGACACTTTACATCACTAGAAAACCGCAACATTTTATATTTTAAAAGATCATAAGTTGTAAAGTTTGCGGCTTTCCCCGAAATCCAGAAATATCATAAATCTCAAGAAATCATCACAAGTGCATATGTCAATGATAATGAATGCATATGGTATCAATAACCAAGTTGCAATGTATGATTAATAAACTAGGCATGTAAGGCAGGTACACTAATATCATATCAAACTACTAACTAACAAGCTAAGTCAAGCAAATATATTCTCTAAAGTGTACGTGACATGGCAATTACCGATGAAGATGTGTGTGAGCCGGCAAGTAGGTGTACGTGGTACATACGCATCATCGGTAATGGTGCTGGTGTCCTAACAGCATGATATCAATAATGGAATATGCAGCAAAATAAGTATGCGAGGCAGAGCGAATAGCAATAATGTGCGGGAGCTGAATACTAGACACAACGATAACTAATCTGTAATAATCTAATATAAGTCCTACAAATGGCGCCTTTTGAAATAACACGAATCATGGGGTTTTGAAAATAGGGGCTACGGTGTTTTTATGAAAAGATACGTCTTTTGAAATATCCGTAGGATCCCTTGGGCTGTCTTTTAAAATACCCACGATTCGTTAGTTTTTGAAATAGGTAAGAATCGAATCTAATCTAACAACTAAACTAAACTAAAGGGCTAAGCTAACAAGCTGAACTACAGGTAAGGAAACCGCCTAACATCTGAGTCGATACATATACATACCTGTATATATATTAGTCGGTGATCCCGCCTCAATAATATCATATCCGATACCATATCTAAAATCAGACATCCCAAGTCAAGAGTGCGGATCAATCATCAAGATATAGCTCGTACGTAAATCCGTCGTACGGCATCCCAAATCTGGGTACGGGTCAATATCACATTCATCATACTATTCACCTTGTATCCTCTTTATCAAATATCATGATCGCGGTACTGATCTACATCTAGTACCATACTGATACCGCCTTTGTATGCATGGACGTGTGTGAAACACTACGTCAAGGACCCGCTACAACGTCATGTCGTATCTCAAATACGAACCCTGCTATATCACTGATCTTACGGCCTCAAACAAATCGCATCGACTCAGCTCAATCCCAAGTATCATCCTAAAATCCGTATGTGAACACAGAGTCCCATACCCATGTGAACACATAACTATAAAGAATCCCATGAGCACATATAAATAGGAATGTATGCAAGTATGTATGTGTGTATGTGTAGTGCAACACTACCCTAGGGTTCGCAACACTAAAGTAATCCAACACACCAATATCCATCCTAAGCATCGTTATTAATCCCAAATAACATATAATAAATGTTGGTGTGTATACGCATCCGTATACACCACCACGGACTGCGGGGGTGCTATACGCCATCCACCCGACTTCTCCCCGTAGATATAAATCTACTCATCTGGTCCTCGCTAGCCGGTACCGACGTCGCCACGCGCTTGCTTGTCGTCTCGAAGTCTACATGGGGGTACCTACATATCATAATGCACCATATCGCATTAAAACTAAATTCGAAATCGAAACGGCATACGAAAATCAAATCGGCATGCGTATCACGCATAGGTCCAAACCTATCACCTACGCATGCAAGAATAGTCAAACCAACCCGCGATGTCGATGTACAAACGTCAAACCATCGAGAAAAATCCAATCACACTCATTTGCACATTCACGAACACTAATTTTAATATAAACTAGGTTAAAACTCACAAAAACCCCAATTTTACTTAAAAAGTCATTTTTCCGAAAATCTAGCAAGCACAATTCGCCGTTTTTGTACAAAACAGGATGTTTAAATGAATGTAGCGGCCAATATATTTATTAAATATCTTAAATAAGTCATATAAACAATTCCCGGAATTTAATCTCATTAAATTCCAAAAACCCTAATATTCTAGTTTACAAAATACCTAAAATTTAACAATTTCAAAGCAAAAATGCACAAACTACAATCTAGCTTAGATTTGCATGATCTAAAGCATTAAACCACACTTAATAAAGTTAATGAAGTCATGAAAAACCTAAACACATTTTTAATCCCAAGTATTTAACCAATTTCAAAAACCTAGTAAGCAAATTAACAAATTAACAAAATTTTTAAACTAACCATTAGCACAAGCTACTAATCTTCTATTAACATGACAAAAAGCCTAAATATAACACACAACCATACACCAATTTTATAAAACCCTAACTTGCATTCAAATTCATAACTTGAATTCCAAAACTTGCAACTTAAGCCTAATTAACACTTAAGTAGTTTAGCTTTAAGAAATTAGTAACAAATTAAGCAAAAATGTTTTAGAATTATACCCAAAAATATTTGAAGATCTACAAGCATCCATGGCCCTCCAAAATTCTCTCTTTTCACAAAGATCCATGCTATACGGGCTAAGCTAAAATGGGTAGGAGTCGGATTTAGGTTTTGGGATTTTTTTTTGATGGATTTGAGGCAATTTTTGATGAAGTTTGAAGAGAAAAGAGAAGGGAAATGGGGGGGGCTGTTGCTGCTGTAGGAGGGAGGTGGTTCGGCTGAATGGGAGTGGGAGAGGAGAGAGAGGGAGGTAGAGAAAGTAGGGGGAGAAGTCAAAGTCAATTCAAGGTCAAAAGTCCACCTCATTTCTCCATTTTCTTTTCTTGTCTTTCATTTCTTTTTCTTTTGAAAATTAAGTGGGGAAAAGATGGGGGCTGCTGAATTCAGCCAAGGGGAGAAGTGAATGGGGGGGGTGTGGGTGTGGGTACGGGTGTGGGGTGATGAAAAATGATAAATACAATACCCCAAACATCCATTTACGCTAAAAAAAGCCTTTTTTCTTCAATAATTTCTAAACCGTTTTGGCAAATGATTTCGTTCCAAAAACCACATGATAAAATTTTATTTAATGTTTTATGATGCACAAAATTTGTTTCAACTCATTCCAATTTGTAATTTTCCCTAATTAAATGTATTAGTGACGGCTTAAATAATAATAAAATAATATTTTTTTCAGAAAATTTGAAATTTCACCAGCGGCTCAATAAACACCAAATAATAGCAATTACATAGTTAGAATATGTATATTTAATTTTTATAATAAGATATTTGTATTTTGACTTTTTACAGAAAACCCCCTAATTTTACCGATTTTTCGAAATTTCGCCGAAACGATTTTCAAAACGTTACAATCTTCCCCCTTAAAGAAATTCGGTCCCTGAATTTAAATTCGAACTCCCCCAAATACTAAAACATCTAAGAAAAACCATCAAGTCGTCGGGGCTCCGAAATTGTAACTACATAAAACAATTCGTAGCGCAGCGCATGCGCTTGAAAAATGAGTATATAACTCAAATCAAAACTCCATCAAGCATCCCGCAATCATCGGAGTCATGGAGAAGACATCAATGCCAAATCTAAATCAAACCAATATGATATAACTCGAAACTATACATGTAAACATCGAATCTATATCTGTATGTATCTGAAGGAAATGCATGCCAAATCTCTTTAAATCGCTGTGCAACACGTATAACACTGCACAGTGGCGGACGTCTATCATAAGAAAATAACTATATACATATATACCTTTGTTTGAAATGTACGTTCCGCCGTTTTGGAAACAATTTAGAAGGGTCTCCTTGTTTTAAACATTTCGTGTCATATCAGACACGTAGGTAAATACTGAGGCTATAGCTCACTTTTTGGAAATCCCTTCAATAACTATCAATGCATGCAAAATATATTCAGGTACTGTCCTCTGACTAGTCCTGCTCAGTACGAAAATACATAGCAATATCATAAAAACGTACTGCTCTATACGAAATCAATCCCAAAATATGCACATGAATGCTATGTGCGTCTGGTTCGCACGGAAATCAAAATCCATGAATGTGCCATACATGCGCACAGAAACAACATCTAAGTGCATCGGGTGTGCACGAAACATCTGTCGTAGGCAACATGTGTGCCTGACAGCAAAATCAGGTGCATCTATCGTGCACGAAATCATGAAATCCAATATCAAGCGCCGAACGTGCGCAAAATCATTCAGGTGCACAAGGTGCACAAAACAAATATCGGGTATCACAATCGAAATCGAAGTCCAGTGCATCTAAGTGCACAAAAGGCGTATCACTGCACTGCAAGCATATATAAACTATACCGAGTGCAGGAACGAAATCGTGTGCATGCATACGCACAAAACCAACTCAACTGTTTAAAATCCTAAAATCACAAACATGTGAAACTGAAGTACGAAAACGATATCAAGTGCAACACTGTGCAAAGATCGTAAATCCTCAATCATCAAAATCAAATCATACGAATAAATCACCCAAAACATCGTAATCAATAATGGCGGAATAGTACTGCTCAAGCGCATCCTCTAAGAATCTCGGCCAATTGTCGCGGTCACTAGTGGGACGTCTCGTCGATGATCATGAACTCTGTCCTGCTGGCGTGCGTAACCATGACCACTCCTGGGTCAAGGTCTTCACTGTGAATTACCAATCTTTCGGTCCATCGGCTCATCGGCCCTGTCAGGTGTGCTAACGGGGACGATTCCGTTCTGGCACTTCTCTGGTCACCTCTTGGTCAATCATCGCGACCACTCGTAAGACAGCATATTACCGGCGTCGGCCTCTGGCTCTCTGAATGTACGTGACACATCTGATCCTGGGTGCAAGTATCATTGCAGCAGTGTCCTGGAAGGAATCCTGCTCACGGTCTCTTCCATGTCTCGTCTCTGCCAACTGTCCGGAAGTCATTGTCCTTTCCTATATCTGCATCTTGCTCTGGAACGACTGCATACGCATCGCGACTCCTTCTGGAAGGTAAGTCCAAGTACCATGCCTCGGCATGCGCATCGCCTCTCTGATGTCGGCGGAGTGGAACGTCATCTCATCTAGATCTGGTGCGAACCTCTTACTCCACTTTTCTCTAATGTCGACCGCTTCGTACTCGTCTCGTCGTGGCTGCATGGACTGAGCTCCAACGGCTATCTTCGTATCTGGAGTCTCCCAAGAATGCATCTCACCACCTAGCATCTAATTGAAGTCGAACCATTCAATCGATTCGTCAAAACCTCATAATCCCCCAAGAGCTCAACATCTTGGTACAGTTTAATAGTATCGAGTACATACCACAGCATCGGTGGTCCAGCCGTAGAAGGGCAAACCCAAGCCTCACTAATGGCGTCGTAGAACTGCCGCAAACCCGAAGGTTCAAAGGCTTTCACACGGTCATTAAGTCGAGTTAGGGTTTCATTCTTCTAGAGGGACCATAGAATTGCCTGCATGTCTTTCCGACTACTTTAAACTTGGAAATAGGTTTCTGACATTCGATCGTCTCTGTCGACTCTCAACGTCTCCGCGTGAAGTCGTCTCTTGCTGGAATCAATCTATCTGATGACCTCTCATCGGGTTAGGCGAACGATCCATATGTCCTAGTCATTCATCCACGATGACTAGCGACCTTCTATCATCTCTTAGTACAACTCGTTCTGCACTAACTCCAGCATCTGGGGCAATACCTCGTCGTTCGCGGCAATAACTGGCTCGCTCGTCTGCACGCTGAACAGTGCTTCGATCATCAGGAGTAAGCAACACACCAACGGTCATCAAAATCTGGCTGGCCTCCATCATTGGCTCAATTCTCTAGTGTCGATCAGCACCTCCGAGTAACCTCATAAAGGCGATCTGCCAAACGCTTGTGGCGCGGAAACACAGTAAGAAGACACGTCTCTGCAATCGTGTGTCGCCGGAATTTCGCCTTGGTCAGTCCTCGTTCGTGACGAGCTTGTGCTGACCGCAACTCTAGCCGTAGCTCTCCCTGCCGTAACCGTAGCAGCAAAACCAAACTGGTACCGATGAGGCTAGATCGGAATGAATATAATACTGAACAAGGAAATGTACATCCTAAGGCTTCATAAGTGGAGTGGCGTGTCGTAAATATGCCGCGGAACATACCAACGGTACGTCACTCTACTTTAGTCACCTATTCCATCAACCAAGGGTCATCCTACGCTTCGAAGGTTAAAACCTAACGCTCTGATACCAACTTTGTCACGACCCGAAAGTACGGAACATGACCGGCACTTAAACTACGAACGTCTCGAGACGTACGTAATCTAAGTAAACTGAAAACACAGAAATCCAAACCAAGAAAAGTAGTAGAGTGCAGAAAAACCAACTTAAAGCAAGTAGTTTCAATAGCATAAGCCGAATTATGCGGTTTTTAAGAACATCAAAAATTTACTGAAAATTTCGGCAGAGTCTCCTTTGTAAATACTGGCCCCCAAACGGGATACAACATGAATAGTATACGAAATCAAGAAAAAGGCATCCCCAAGCGGGAGCTAGCTCTTCGTCAATCGACGGTCACAACCACACAAGCAATATAATATACAACGCCAACGGCGAGGATCAAAACTCAAAAGGAAACTCAAAACCACCAAAAATATAACGAGCGACTCTAAGGTCGAAAGAATAAACAACACTTGTCTCTATCTCAGAAAATATATGTTTGGTTGATGGAATTTACTAGATACAACGGAATAATATTATACAAGGTAATATGATGGGTACGATACAAGAAAAACCCACCTACTAGCAAGTCACCCGAATGAAACTGAGCCCGCAAAGCTGTAATGAAACCTGTACGGCAAACCTGCAAGAAACTGGGGCACAATGGGGGTGAGTTGCCAACTCGTGAATAGAAAAACATCTACGCACAGAAATCGCATAAATAACGCAATCCTAGGTCAATCATCATAATATAGCCTCAAAAATCAATATAACATGTAGCCTATAATAAGGCTAGGGTAAATATCTAACCCGAGTGTAAACTCATGTGCCCGTGTCAGTGCCTCAGGTAGCAATATATTATATGAGTGAGGTATGAATGCATGAAAACAGAATACATGTAAATGAAGAAACTGTTTTCATAAATTAGTGAGATTTCTGTATTTTTAAAGTGAGCTACCATAAATGAAATCAGTATCAACAGTGTCTAGCATCGACACAAAACATAAATCTCACTGTCTCGAAATATCAATGTCTCAATCTCAATATCTAGGGCGCCGTCAGTCCAGACCGGCCCCTACCATCCATCTCAAGACCACGACGGTATCCTCCGGATATCCGACGCGTCGGGTAATATCACCGGTCGGTAGTGCTCCCCTGCCGGGCTCAATGTCAACACCACATTCCTCTTTCCCCGGGGTACCGCACCGGGCCCACCATGTACCCGTGACGGTTCCTCCACTCCTCGACACGGATCTCGAAAACCACAGCAAACTCATGGTGGACGACACTTTACATCACTAGAAAACCGCAACATTTTATATTTTAAAAGATCATAAGTTGTAAATTTTGCGGCTTTCCCCGAAATCCAGAAATATCATAAATCTCAAGAAATCATCACAAGTGCATATGTCAATGATAATGAATGCATATGGTATCAATAACCAAGTTGCAATGTATGATTAATAAACTAGGCATGTAAGGCAGGTACACTAATATCATATCAAACTACTAACTAACAAGCTAAGTCAAGCAAATATATTCTCTAAAGTGTACGTGACATGGCAATTATCGATGAAGATGTGTGTGAGCCGGCAAGTAGGTATACGTGGTACATACGCATCATCGGTAATGGTGCTGGTGTCCTAACAGCATGATATCAATAATGGAATATGCAGCAAAATAAGTATGCGAGGCAGAGCGAACAGCAATAATGTGCGGGAGCTGAATACTAGACACAACGATAACTAATCTGTAATAATCTAATATAAGTCCTACAAATGGTGCCTTTTGAAATAACACGAATCATGGGGTTTTGAAAATAGGGGCTACGGTGTTTTTATGAAAAGATACGTCTTTTGAAATATCCGTAGGATCCCTTGGGCGGTCTTTTACAATACCCACGATTCGTTAGTTTTTGAAATAGGTAAGAATCGAATCTAATCTAACAACTAAACTAAACTAAAGGGCTAAGCTAACAAGCTGAACTACAGGTAAGGAAACCGCCTAACATCTGAGTCGATACATATACATACCTGTATATATATTAGTCGGTGATCCCGCCTCAATAATATCATATCCGATACCATATCTAAAATCAGACATCCCAAGTCAAGAGTGCGGATCAATCATCAAGATATAGCTCGTACGTAAATCCGTGGTACGGCATCCCAAATCTGGGTACGGGTCAATATCACATTCATCATACTATTCACCTGGTATCCTCTTTATCAAATATCATGATCGCGGTACTGATCTACGTCTAGTACCATACTGATGCCGCTTATGTATGCATGGACGTGTGTGAAACACTACGTCAAGGACCCGCTACAACGTCATGTCGTATCTCAAATACGAACCCTGCTATATCACCGATCTCACGGTCTCAAGAGTTTCAGTTCGGAAAGTGAAAATTTCATCGACTCAGCTCAATCCTAAGTATCATCCTAAAATCCGTATGTGAACACCTAGTCCCATACCCATATGAACACATAACTATAAAGAATCCCATGAGCACATATAAATAGGAATGTATGCAAGTATGTATGTGTGTATGTGTAGTGCAACACTACCCTAGGGTTCGCAACACTAAAGTAATCCAACACACCAATATCCATCCTAAGCATCGTTATTAATCCCAAATAACTTATAATAAATGTTGGTGTGTATACGCATCCGTATACACCACCACGGACTGCGGGGTTGCTATACGCCATCCACCCGACTTATCCCCGTAGATATAAATCTACTCACCTGGTCCTCGCTAGCCGGTGCCGACGTCGCCACGCGCTTGCTTGTCGTCTCGAAGTCTACATGGGAGCACCATATCGCATTAAAACTAAATTCGAAATCGAAACGGCATACGAAAATCAAATCGGCACGCGTATCACGCATTGGTCCAAACCTATCATCTACGCATGCAAGAATAGTCAAACCAACCCTCGATGTCGATGTACAAACGTCAAACCATCGAGAAAAATCCAATCACACTCATTTTCACATTCACGAACACTAATTTTAATATAAACTAGGTTAAAACTCACAAAAACCCCAATTTTACTTAAAAAGTCATTTTTCCGAAAATCTAGCAAGCACAATTCGCCGTTTTTGTACAAAACAGGATGTTTAAATGAATGTAGCGGCCAATATATTAATTAAATATCTTAAATAAGTCATATAAACAATTCCCCGAATTTAATCTCATTAAATTCCAAAAACCCTAATATTCTAATTTACAAAATACCTAAAATTTAACAATTTCAAAGCAAAAATGCACAAACTACAATCTAGCTTAGATTTGCATGATCTAAAGCATTAAACCACACTTAATAAAGTTAATTAAGTCATGAATAACCTAAACACATTTTTAATCCCAAGTATTTAACCAATTTCAAAAACCTAGTAAGCAAATTAGCAAATTAACACAAATTTTAAACTAACCATTAGCACAAGCTACTAATCTTGTATTAACATGAAAAAAAGCCTAAATATAACACACAATCATACACCAATTTTATAAAACCCTAACTTGCATTCAAATTCATAACTTGAATTCCAAAACTTGCAACTTAAGCCTAATTAACACTTAAGTAGTTTAGCTTTAAGAAATTAGTAACAAATTAAGCAAAAATTTTTAGAATTATACCCAAAAACATTTGAAGATCCTCAAGCATCCATGGCCCTCCAAAATGCTCTCTTTTCACAATGATCCATGCTATACGGGCTATGCTAAAATGGGTAGGAGTCGGATTTGGGTTTTGGGATTTTTTTTGATGGATTTGAGGCAATTTTTGATGAAGTTTGAAGAGAAAAGAGAAGGGAAATGGGGGGGGGGCTGTTGCTGCTGTAGGAGGGAGGGGGGTCGACTGAATGGGAGTGGGAGAGGAGAGAGAGGGAGGTAGAGAAAGTGGGGGGAGAAGTCAAAGTCAATTCAAGGTCAAAGGTCCACCTCATTTCTCCATTTTCTTTTCTTTTCTTTCATTTCTTTTTCTTTTGAAAATCAAGTGGGGAAAAAGATGGGGGCTGCTGAATTCAGCCAAGGGGAGAAGTGAATGGGGGGGTGTGGGTGTGGGTACGGATGTGGGGTGATGAAAAATGATAAATACAATACCCCAAACATCCATTTACGCTAAAAAAATCCTTTTTTCTTCGATAATTTCTAAACCGTTTTGGCAAATGATTTCGTTCCAAAAACCACATGATAAAATTTTATTTAATGTTTTATGATGTACAAAATTTGTTTCAACACATTCCAATTTGTAATTTTCCCTAATTAAATGTATTAGTGACGGCTTAAATAATAATAAAATAATATTTTTTTTCAAAAAATTTGAAATTTCACCAGCGGCTCAATAAACACCAAATAATAGCAATTACATAGCTAGAATATGTATATTTAATTTTTATAATAAGATATTTGTATTTTGACTTTTTACAAAAAAACCCCTTATTTTACCGATTTTTCGAAATTTCACCGAAACGATTTTCAAAACGTTACAATAACCCTTTCTCTTTTGGCGGTTTCGCCGTCAACACTTTCCTAGACACCCCGTAAACAATATACCGTTAAGCGAGATTCTAAACACAGTTAACTTTTCCTAATGAGCGCGAAGTCCTTAAGGCTTAAAGTCTAGTTTCTTTTAAAGTTTGTGCGGGTAAACGTTATGCTCAAGTTCGTGATTTGTGGGCCATGGAAAAAGGTGATGAAATCCTTTACCGTATGTTGTGGGGTTCGCTTGCCTTTAAGTCCGTATTAATGTATGCAATGCGCAATTCTATAAAGAATCAAACAATCGTTTTTTAGTTTAAGCACGGCACTGCAACAAATACGGGTTAGTCAATTTTTAGCGTTTGCTAGCGAACTTGAAAAGAATCCTACAAAGAATAGTATATTGGATGCGTCGGATTTGAGAAGAAGGTGTTAGTAAAGTACGTACCGTTAAGATTTTGGGTTAGGAAACCCCCGTTGAATCAAATCAGGTAAGCTTGAAAAGTTCGCTTGCGCGGGTCAAACTACCCGGATCTTTGGCACTGTACTTTGCAATCACCTTAGCCTTGAACGTATACTTTGCTCCCCACAATCACAGTTCGCAAATCCGCAAAAATCTGCAGACTTGCTCACAAAAATTATCAAAAAAAAAACAAAAAGATTTTTTTTATTTATAAATATATACAAAAAGAATATTAACCCGAATAACAAGAAAGAAAATACGCTACCGTCTCCCCGGTAACGGCGCCATTTGATCGAACGCTTTTGGCGTGTCGGATGTTCAAAGTTCTAAAGTTATAACCGCGATCAGGACGGTGTCTCTTTGCAGCTAGCCTGTTGAGCACGGGTCGATCCACAGGGAGATGGTTGTATGTCCGTTCTTGTCTTAGACGAGTCAATAAAGAATGTGTATATGTTTGTTCAATTCTATCCTATGTGTTTTATATGCAAGTATAAAGTTGTTAAGAAAAAGATATGAAAGTGTAAGCTAAGGATATCTGCACTCAAAACCTTTGAGCCGAGTCTTGACCAATTGAAGCTAGAGCAATCGGCAACAATGTGGATTAGGGTACTTAAGCACGGTATTCGTGGAATCCGGCTTATTGACCCTTGTCCGTCCGTTCTTGTCTCTTGCTTTCGCCTCCGGCCAAACCAAACGCAACCGGTCGCGGTTAGGAATCACCGTTATCTTGGTAGGGTAGGGTGCCTAACGGAGCGCTTGCGTAACGTTTGGGCGGAGTTCAAAGGAAAATAACGGGAAAAGAAAATGAGCAAAGAAACATTAACTTACAATATCGTATTTATTCTTAACAACAATAATAACAACCATTCACAATACGAACAAAAAAGAGCAAAAGAAAAGATAAACAAAGAAAAGAAAAGATTACAAGCAAGTAATTAAAAGTGGATGGAATTTAAGTGCATGAAAGTAAAGTAAGGTAATAAAAAGCAAGAAAGAAATAAGCAAGAAAATAACAATAAGAACCATAGAACCAAATACAAAACATGGGTTCAATAACCAAATCTTAAACTTTCAAGCTCACTTAAGAGGTTGCAAGATCAAGAAAAGGCAAAGAACTCATGGAGAATTAAGCACAAAAGAGAGAACAAAATGATACAACCCCTTGAGATCAATGACCAAAGCTTAAACTTGCAAGCTCACTTAAGAGGTTGCAAGATCAAGTTAAGGTAGAGAGCCCAAGGGGGAAACTAAGCCAAAAGAATGATACAAAAACCCTCATCTTCATTTAACATCCACTCAAAAGGTCTCACAACAATTTAATGGAGGAAAGATGAAGAAGAAGAAGAAGAAGAAGAAGAAAACTAAAAGCTAACAAAAAGAGGGAATGAGAACGAACTCCTTTGGCTTGGCAAGTTCTTGGGTATTTATAGGCAGGGAACTAGAAACCTAGGGCAAGAATCGGGCTCCACATGAATGTACCAATATAACCCCAGAAAACGACACGGTGAGGAGCCTATATGGACATGGTTCCGCGGCCTAAGCGCGCTTATGCCGCGGTTCCGCGGCCTTTTAGAAGGATCGTGCCTTTATCTTTTGTCGTATCCCCTAGTTTGTGGTCCTCTTCAGTGTGGTATAGTACTTTTCTCAGAATCTCTTCACAATTCTTCCAGAATTTCAGTAGATCAAAAGGTGAAGTGATGTTGATCTTTTGCCATGATTTCTTCGAGCTCCGCGTAGATTTTCGTGGATTTTGTGTTGCCATTGAGCTTTGTGCACGAAAATGACATCGATTTGCCATTTTGTCCCTTAAACTGGTGTGTGGCAACACATGGATAGAGAGCGGAGACCCGCGTTTTATCTGTTGTTGGCAGTAATCCGGAATTTTACGTACTTTCCTATGAATTTCACTGTCTAGAACTGAGAACCAGTATCCTGTAAATATGTAGCAAACACTGATTAAAAGCACCTGCCTATAACCAAACGAGCGTAAGAATGGGCGGCATAAAATGCAATATTCTGGTATGAACAGCAAGCAAGAGCATGGCGGCATCGACTTCGGCAAGCAAGGATCAAGGTGAGTAGATGTATATCTACGGGTGAGTAGATGTATATCTTTGGAAACTACTGGAACCTACCAGCAAATCTCGCTTGCCCTGGTCAGGGACTTTGCGTAATGGCTCTCTGACACAGCGCGATATCAACCCCCAATACCGGGAGAGACGAATCCTGTCTAACCGCCACTGCCTCCAAGTGCTCGGGACTGCACCCAACTGCTACCTGTTTGCATGACTCCTTTGAGCCGTGGTAGGGTAGCAATCTAAGAACAGTAGGACACACTGGAGGCGAAGTAGCAGTGTCAAGTCTGCGGACTATGCTGTACTCATTTCACCTGGGAATTGTTCACTGACGACTGGTATAAAACCAACCAACAGTTCCCTATGAGTCCTGTCCGGTGTACCCGTAACCTAACGAGCACCTGCATATTATCTCCAGTACGACGTACTGACGGCTGTGGGACAGACCATCTCCCCAACTGGGATGAGAAGCGTACACACTAGTCTACTCCGGAGTATCGATGCCCTGTCTCGATAATCCAACGACTAGGGACCTGAATAAGGATGTGCTTGTAGACTACCCAGCCCCCACTAGTGTGACTGCCATCACAACGCTGGTAGTCAAGCAAGATCCTAAGAGCTCTATCAATATGTATACTCACATATTAAGATAGAAAAACCAAGTAGCATACTACCATGTTTAGCAAGACTGTTATATACATGTGAATATCCCAAGCTTCCATTAAGTAATATACAAACTAGTATGATACAATAATGGCCCCTAGGGCATATACACTAACAATCTCCCACTTGCACTAGGGCCATGTACTGGCATATCGAAGACCGATGATCTCGAGTAGCCTCTCGAACTGAATCTGAGGTAGGGCCTTCGTGAATGAATCAGCAATGTTCTCTTCAGAAGCAACTCTCCGAACCTCGATCTCCTGACGATCAATGATCTCCCTGATCAGGTGATACCACCTTGAGATGTGTCTGGACTTCTGATGGGACCTTGGTTCGTTCGCTAAAGCTATAGCTCCGTTGTTGTCGCAATACAGAGGTATTGGATCAACTATGGTAGGAACCACCTGAAGTTCTGTTAGGAACTTCTTCATCCAGACTGCTTCTTTTGCGGCATCGCAAGCAGCTATATACTCCGCTTCCATCGTCGAGTCAGCAACGGTGTCCTGCTTGGAGCTCTTCCAGCTCACCGCCCCTCCATTGAGGGTAAAGACATAACCCGACATGGACTTGGAATCGTCCTTATCACTCTGGAAGCCGGAATCAGCAAAGGCCTCCAACCTGAGGTCTTTTCCCCCGTAAACCAAGAACATCTTCTTAGTCCTCCTTAAGTACTTGAGAATGTTCTTTACTGCTATCCAGTGCTTCTCCCCTGGGTCTGACTGATACCGGCTTACCACGCTCAGTGCGTAAGCTACATCTGGTCTGGTACACAACATCGCATACATTATAGAGCCTACCGCAGAAGCGTAGGGTATAATAGACATGCGTTCCCTTTCCAAATCAGTCTTGGGAGACATCTCTTTGGAGAGGGTGATTCCGTGACAAGCCGGTAGATTACCGCGCTTAGAATCTTCCATACTGAATCTTTTCAGTACAGTATCGATATACCTGGACTGCGAAAGTCCCAACATCCTCTTGGATCTATCACGATAGATCCGGATCCCCGGAATGTAAGAGGCATCACCCAGGTCTTTCATGGAGAACCTGTGTGACAAGAATCCTTTGACAGATTGCAGCATAGGAATGTCATTTCCTATCAATAGAATGTCATCCACGTACAAGACGAGGAATACGACACTTCTGGCTACAACTTTACTATATATGCACGGTTCATCTGGATTTTTGATAAAGTCATATTCTTTGACTGTCTCATCAAAACAGATGTTCCAACTCCGCGATTCCTGCTTTAGTCCATAAATGGACTTAAGCAGCTTGCATACTTTCCCGCTGCTCCCACTCTGATTGAAACCCTCTGGCTGATCCATATAGACGCACTCTTCTAAATTTCCATTTAGAAAAGCCGTCTTTACGTCCATCTGCCAGATTTCATAATCATGGAAGGCAGCAATAGCAAGAAGGACCCGAATGGATTTGAGCATAGCCACTGGAGAAAACGTTTCGTCATAGTCCAAACCAGGTCTTTGACGAAAACCCTTTGCAACAAGTCTAGCCTTATAGGTTTCCACCTGTCCATCTACACCAATCTTTTTCTTGAAGATCCATTTGCATCCTATGGGTTTTACCCCATCTAGAGCAATGTCCAAAGTCCATACTTTGTTGGTGTACATGGACTCCATTTCGGTCCGCATTGCATCTAGCCATCGTATCGAGTCGCCGCTCTGGATGGCCTGCTGGAAGTCAGTAGGTTCATCATCATCTATGATGCAATCCTCTCTATCCCCATCTATGAGAAAACCGTAGTATCTCTCAGGCGGATGAGACGGCCTACTACTCCTGCGGAGGGGTGCGGGAATGTCCTGTTCTTCTTGAACTACCGGTTCTACCAAACTTTCAGTAGCAGTTTGTGGTTCTGGAATTTCTTCCAGTTCTATTTCGCTCCCACTTATTTCCTTTTCTAAAAACTGATGTTCTAGAAAATGGGCATTACGTGAAACAAAGACCTTTTGTTCCTCTGCGTAATAGAAATAATATCCCTTGGAGTTCTTTGGATATCCCACAAACTTACATTTTACTGATCGTGCCTCGAGCTTGTCCACATGCTGCTTTTTAACAAAAGCTGGACATCCCCAAATCTTCATATGCTGATGATGGGGTTTCTTCCCAGTCCACATCTGATATGGAGTGGTAAGCACAGTCTTGGTAGGAGCCCTGTTCAGAAGATATACTGCTGATTCTAGCGCATAACCCCAAAAAGATCGCGGTAACTCAGCATTACTCATCATGGATCGTACCATATCCAATAGGGTTCGATTCCGTCTCTCCGATACACCATTATGCTGTGGAGTGTATGGAGGAGTAAGCTGAGAGAGAATTCCTTTCTCTTTTAGGTAACCTAGGAACTCGGCACTCAAGTATTCACCACCTCGATCAGATCTAAGTGTCTTGATACTTTTGCCGGTTTGGTTTTCTACTTCATTCTTATACTCTTGGAATTTCTCAAAAGCCTCGGATTTATGTTTCATTAGATAAATGAATCCGTATCTTGAGTAATCATCTGTGAAAGTAATGAAATAGGAAAAACCACCTCTTGCATCCGTAGACATTGGACCGCATACATCGCTGTGTATAAGTCCTAAGAGCTCGCTCGCTCTTACTCCATGTCCAGTAAATGGAGTCTTTGTCATCTTTCCTTTGAGACAAGATTGACAAGTGTCATAAGTTTGATATTCGAACGAGTCCAAATATCCTTCTCTATGCAACTTAGTCAACCTTCTCTCATTGATGTGACCCAGTCTACAATGCCATAAGAAAGCTTTATTTAAATCTGGATACTTTCTTTTTAGTGTGTTCTAGACATTGAAAATTTGGAGTTGGTTTAAAACATATATACTGTTATTTAATGTACCGGACCCAATCAAACCATGATTAAGGTGGATGTTAACAACATCTCTTACAAACGTGAAATCATAACCTTTATTTGATAACAAGGAAACTGATATGATATTACACGTTAAGCTTGGTACAAAAAAACAGTTATGTAAAACCAAAATGTGTCCACTCGTCAATCCTAGGTGATAATCCCCGACGGACGCAGCTCCCACGCTAGCTCTGTTAGCAACCTTTAGGGTCATATCACCTTCCTTCAGCACTCTATGGTTTCTCAGTGCCTGCAATGAATTGCAAATATGAGATCCTGATCCGGTATCCAATACCCAGGAAGTAGAGTTGATTGACAGACAATTCTCAATTACAAACACACCTGAAGTCGAAGCCACAGCTTGCTTCGTTTCCTGGTTCTTGGCGTTCCACGCCTTGCAATCCTTCTTCCAGTGCCCTTTCCTGTGACAATGGAAGCACTCATCCTGGCCCACTACCGGTACCGCAAACTTTTTCTTTCCCTTCCCTCCCACCTTACTAACACCTCCTCTAGGTTTGGTGGCGGCCTTCTTCTTCCTTCCTTTGGCCCTAGCCTTGGACCCGGAAGAAGATGCACCGCTAACAAACATAGCGGGTGTTTCCCTTGCTTTCTGCAAGGTGCCCTCTGCACTCCTTAACATGTTCAGGAGTTCTGGAAGTTCAACTTCTTTTCTTTGAATGTTGAAGTTCAGGATAAACTGGGCGTAGGTGTGAGGAAGGGACTGGAGAATAAGGTCTGTATAGAGCTCATTATCCAAAGTCGTCCAAAGGTCTGCGAGCTCTTCTATATAGCCGATCATCTTTAGGACATGTTCTCCTACTGATGACCCGACAGCCAACCTCGCTCGAAACAAGTTCTTAGAGGTCTCGTATCTTGCTATACGAGATTGCTCTCCATAAAGTTCCTTTGTTTGGAGAAATATGGCATCTAGTTCCATATCCTTGTGCCTCCTCTGATGTTCATTGTTCATCGAGGCAAGCACGATGCACTTGGCTTTCGCGCAATCGAAATCCCAAGTTTTGCGGATTTCCTTATCCGCATTACTGGATTTAGGACCAGGGACAGCAGGTGCCGTAGCGGTGAGGACGTACCCCAATTTGTCATAGGTCAAAGCCATTTTGACATTCCGCAGAAGATCTTTATAGTTTGGCCCTGTCAGTATATTTTTCTCTAAAAGTAACTTAAGTCCAGTCATTTTCAGGGTCGCTGCAATTAGGAGAGAGAGAAGAAAAACTCTTTAGCATGATGCTCTTGCAAGTTTAGAGTGGTTTTTAATTTATCTAAACTGGATGGCTCCCACTATTTCTCGAATCCTTCCTCAAACCATAAAAGAAGAATTAGCCAGGACTATTCTCACTGTACAATTCTTGCTTAACCGTTCGGCCAGGCTAGTGTCGATACTTCGAGGGAGGTTTTCCAACGCTTTCGCGAAGTTCCTTAATTAAAGAACCTCTTTTCTCTGGGGGCGTAACCCCGCTGACACCTTTCTGGACACCTACTTGGTTTATAGCATTGATCGTTAAGTGACGAATATCCTGATAAGTAGCATATACTCACAGTAGGATCGGAATCCAAATATCATCGTATGATAATGTTGAAGGAATGCTACCAACATTCATCAAACTCCAAATGGTATGCATCTCTTTGCAAATTTCAGTTTCTTTAGAAATTCCCGATATAAGTTTTTGCCCCATGCTTTTATGACCTTGGCTTTGGTTAAAATGTCATAAGTCACATGTCAAGTTCTACCCGTCATTATCTTGTCAATTTGAACCCATCCGTATATACCCCTGACTTTGGTCAAATGATAATACGACTGTCCCAAACCAACTCATCTATCTTATGCAACAAATGAAAACCCAGCAGCTACCAAACACTATGCCTTGACTTTGGCAAAAATGCATAGCTTGAATACTACTGAATACCCAAATGAAATGACGGAAGGCTACGAATGGTTTTGGCAAAACCGTGAACGTAGTGAACTTGATATAATCGAAGGAACCTGATAGCTTTTAAAAGGAGTGGTTAAAGTTACGCATTTAAAAATATCTGTTTTTAAAATTAACCGAGTGGTTTCTTTTAAATTGTTCAAACGATTAAACTTTTTGGTTTATTTTCTTTGCATTATAAATAATGTGTCCCATCATTAACCTATCATTGCAGAAAACAACGAAAATACAACGTCCTCTTATACCATCCGCAATCGCCACGGGGTCCCGTCATCACCCGTTAGGTTACTTAACTAACGACAGAGCGGGGGCTGGGCTAGCGCGGGTGTAAAACATAAGTGACGTCTAAATAGCTATCATATATGGATATTGTACATTCGTCAGACGCAATAATAGGCATTCCAGATCACAGATGAACTTTATTGGATTTGCAAGTAATCCGTGTTTGTTTTGACCCTGCAACAAAAGACGGATTACACAGTTGTGATGAAAAGCCATTACCCCACCCAAGACCCCAACGGGTACGGCAAACTACCCGCCCGGCAGTTTGTGCACCCCACCTTGGGTCTGTCCTAGGAGCAAAAACAGTAAAATGAAATAATACAACGGTGGCTACAACCGCAACCTGGATGTGCCTCGCAAAATAATATTACAACAAATTACATTTACATCAAATGAATTAAATAATAACCCATCACATAACCTCGGCTATACATCACAACAGTCCAACATAGTTCATATCCACAAACAGTAAAAACCATTACAGAAATGTGCAACCCCCTGCCAACCGACATACTAGCAGTTAGGGGAGGTTTACGAACACATTATACAAACACAGATATAATCCAACAAGCAGATACCGTATAATTTCGATCGATTAAACACATTTAATTTTTCTCCAATACTTCTCTGTAAATCTGAAACCTGAGCAAAAATTAAAAATTCCAGAAAATACCAAATATCACAGAGAACCAGCACAGGAAAATTGGGCTTGTGAATCGTCAACTCGGCGGCGGAATCGCGGCAGATCGGGGGGATTCGCCGCGGTTCCGCGGCGGTTTAGTCGATTCGTGGGCCCATTTTTCTTGGGTGTTCTATTACTATCATTTTGGGCTTTCTAAACCTGCCTGAAAAAATTTTGGACTTCATTTAAAAATCGACAGAAACCATGATATCGGGGTTTTCCGGTTTTGGTTTTTTTCCGTTCGAAATTCATACAATATTGCAAGTGAGTTATTTATTGTTTAGCGAGGTTCTGATACCACTGTAAGTCGATGTACAACACCCCATGACTTGCGGGGAGGCGGAAATATGAAAAACGATCTTGCTTTTATGCTAAACATCGACTAACCGCATGAATTGAAGCTAAACGATAACTAACATCAAACATATAAGTTAACAACTACTATATAAAAGGATTATACCTAAAGAACCGTGTCCTTCGTCTTTACGAACTCCACCTCCTCCTCGGCCTTCTCCAAGTAGTAGACGATCCACCATGAGAGCTAAACTCCAAGCTTTGCCTCTAAACTTGAGGCAACTAGGTATCTTTAAGTGCTAATCAAAATACCTAGATGAAATAGAGTATGGTTATGGATTAAGTAGTCTAACTAATCCTTATACTCAACACATGAGAGGGGAGGATTAGGGTTTGAAGAGGGAGAGCTTGAGGAGAGAGAAGAAGAACATAATAATGAAATGAGAAAATGAGTTATCATAATATATATCAAGCATTTTATTTTATCAAGAAAAGAAAAGATAATCATTTACAACCATGCTTGATAAATATCTTATGGTGATTCACATCCATGAGTCATTAAGCAATTATGAAGCATTAATGACATGGATGAATCATCCATATGACTCACTAATCTCATTTAATGTATATGCCACCTAAACCTCCTTAGTCACCATCTTCTAGAAGCTTCTCGCGCAATTACGAGAACGCCCCTCCTATCCGTGAAAACACGGAAAAACTTTAGACTGTATAAATCCAATAACCGGATACTAGTAACTGGCTTAAACCAAAGCCGACTAGTAAAAACTGTCCGAAAGTCGTACGTGCGTAAACACACGTATGCGTCCGAACCCTTGTCTTAAAACCATACGACCTCTATATCGTTTCGCCTGGAGTAGGGAAACTCTCTGCGTGGGACTCTAGAGACTCGACTACTACGCTGCCAGTGGGTTTAACTACAGACCGCAAGCGGCACTAGCTGTATGTAACGGTCCCCAGGTAGATGTCGATAAGAAGGCCGATGAGGAAACCCATCCGAACTCCTACTGAGTCTGATGTGACAATCTCCGTACAGTCCGGTCTGTTCGTCTAAGACTATCGCATATCGGGCCTAGGGGACGGCAAGCGTCAGTCCCCTAATAGCGGTATAAGTCGTGTCGGAGCGAAGCCCATTACACCCTGAGAAACTACTGGAACCTACCAGCAAATCTCGCTTGCCCTGGCCAGGGACTTTGCGTAATGGCTCTCTGACACAGCGCGATATCAACCCCCAATAACGGGAGAGACGAATCCTGTCTAACCGCCACTGCCTCCAAGTGCTCGGGACTGCACCCAACTGCTACCTGTTTGCACGACTCCTTTGAGCCGTGGTAGGGTAGCAATCTAAGAACAGTGGGACACACTCGAGGCGAAGTAGCAGTGTCAAGTCTGCGGACTATACTGTACTCATGTCACCTAGGAACTGTTCACTGACGACTGGTATAAAACCAACCAATAGTTCCCTGTGAGTCCTGTCCGGTGTACCCGTAACCTAACGAGCACCTGCATACTATCTCCAGTACGACGTACTGACGGCTGTGGGACAGACCATCTCCCCAACTGGGATGAGAAGCGTACACACTAGTCTACTCCGGAGTATCGATGCCCTGTCTCGATAATCCAACGACTAGGGACCTGAATAAGGATGTGCTTGTAGACTACCCAGCCCCCACTAGTGTGACTGCCATCACAACGCTGGTAGTCAAGCAAGATCCTAAGAGCTCTATCAATACGTATACTCACATATTAAGATATAAAAACCAAGTAGCATACTACCATGTTTAGCAAGACTGTTATATACATGTGAATATCCCAAGCTTCCATTAAGTAATATACAAACTAGTATGATACAATAATGGCCCCTAGGGCATATACACTAACAACTCATGGATGAATGACTAGGACATACGGTTCGTTTGCTTACCCCGACGCGAGGTCATCCGATTGATTGATTTTAGCTAAAGGAGACTTCATGCTGGTATGTTGTTAGTCGATAGAAACAAACGAATGTCAGAAACCTATTTTTCCAAATTTAAGGTATTCGGAAAAACATGCAAGTAATTCTGTGGACCCTCTAGAAGAATGAAACCCTAACTCGACATAATGTCAATGGAAACGTTTTTGAACCTTAGGGTTTGCGGCAGTTCCACGGTGCCATTAATGAGGCTTGGGTTTGCCCTTCTACGGCTGGTCCTTAGGTGTTGTAACATGTACTGGATATTATTAAACTTTACTCAAGTGTTGAGCTCTTGGGGAATTATGGGACTTTGATGAATCGATCGAGAAGTTCGACGTCGTCTGGATATCATGTGATGCGATACAATACTTGGACCCAGGATCGGTTGTATTATGCACACTCAGTAGGCCAGAGTTCGGCATCGTCAACGAGACATGTTACGAGTGACCATGATTGTTGGCCAGAGATCTTTAGAAGATATGCTAGAGCGGGACTGTTTCCGTCGTCATTTCCATATTGGGCCGTTGAGCCGAGGAGTTATGTAACTGGTAATTCGCAGTGAGAGACGAGAGCCTAAGGGCACAAGGCGCCGGACTATGAACAGGAGGCAAGTAGATATCTTGCTCTGCTAGCTTTGGATGCACCGACACCTTCTCGACTTGAAGGAGGGACATATTGATGACAGTATTTACGATTTGCGACTTGGTGATTCAAATATTACGTGTACGTCATTTTGGATTTCGGTGTTTTGGGCGATTTATTTGCATGGTTGAGATTGAGTGCACCATAGTTACACCCAACTTCGATTTGATGTCATTCGAGATGTTTGATTTTGATTTCATGCCTATGGTATGCATGTGATTTGACTTGTGCTTTCGGCATAGTTTTCATGAACTTTAGTACTTTGGATTGATTTTGTGCATGCAGATGCAGCGTTTATGAGTTTATATACCACGGTTTACCTGATTTGGATTGAGATATGTGGTATACCATCGATTTCGATTGTGATACTCGATATTTGTTTTCGTGCACCTTGTGCACTTGATTTGGATTCTTACGCATACTGACGCGCTTGATGCGACTTTGGTGCACACCAGATGCACTAAATCGGGATTCTTTGTGCATATCAGATGCATCGGATATTGTTGCCAGGCACACCGTTGCCCTTGACAGGTGTTTTCGTGCACACCCGTTGCACGTAGATTTTGTTTCTCTGCACATGTATGGCACATTCATTGATTTCGGTTTCTGTGCGTACCAGATACACATGGCATTCTTATAGACATTTTGGGATTGGTTCCTTTTAGAACAGTATGTTTTATGACATTTACTACTTGGTATAGTAGTTGAGCAGGACTAGTCTGAGGACAGTACCTGAATATGTTTTTGCACGCATTAATAGTTACCGAAGGGATTTCCAAAAAGGAGCTATAGTCTCGATACTTTTCCTATGTGTCCGAGATGACACGAACATTTTATAAAGGAAACCCTTCTAAATTACTTTCAAAACGGCGGGACGTGTATGTTAAAAAAAGGATATATATAAATATAGCTATTATCTTACAAAAAAACATCCACTACTTGTGCCGTGATACGCGCGTCGCACAGCGATTTGAAAAAGATTTGGCATGCATTTCTTTCAGAAGTTTTGACGAATTTACAACGATGCGTACATGTATAGCTTTGATGTATATCATATTGGTTTTCGTATTGGACTTTGACATTGGTGTCTTCACCATAACTCCGATGATTGCATGATGCTTGACGGAGTTTTGATTTTGAGTTAAATACTCGTTTTTCATGCGCACGCATTGCTCTACGATATATTTTGTGTATTTATGATTTCGGAGCCCCGACGACTTGATCATTTTACTGAAATGTTTTAGTATTTGAGAGGTTTAAATTTAAATTCGGGGACCGAATTTATTTAAGGGGGAAGACTGTAACATTTCAGAAAAATAATATATTATTTTTCTGAATTTATATACCTAAAATAATAAATATTATGAATATTTTAATGATGTGGTACAATTATATGCCGATAGTTTGGAAAATATTGGAAAATTAAATTGAATGGTTATTTTTGGAGGGATTTAAGTGATTTAGGAAAATTATAAATTTTTATAATTAATTATATTCAAGTTATTTCTAAACTTGATTAATAATCACTAATTATGCATTAAGCGTGATTATGCACATGACATGCACCATGTCATATTACACATTTGTTACATTCTCCTACCATGGCTTTCGCTTTTTTTCTGCATGGCTTTGTTTTAATTGAAAAGAAAAGATAAGAAAGGAAAAAGATAAAAAGAAAGGAAAAAGATAAAGAAAAAGGATAAAAAAAATGGAAATGAATAAAGAAAAGGGTATGGGCATGAGAGAGAAGAGAGAGAGAGAGGTGCGGGGTCTTTGACTTAGCATCATTCTTCATCCTCTTCATTATTTTCTCCTCCCTCTTCACACCATGGCTGCCCTCCTCCCTCCACCATCTACACTACCACATATCATACCTAAAAACAACTCAAAACACCTATTTCCCTTCATTAAAATTATGCACAAGCTCACTACAAGCATGGAGAACCAAGAAAGTTTGGATTTTGAGCACTTGGGGCAACTCAAGAAAATTCTTGAGTTGCCAAATAAGATATTTTTGTAACATTTCAGAATATATAAAATATTATTTTTGGAATTTAATATTAAAATATTATATTTCGCAAAAATTACCGGATTTACGAAATTGGGGTGTTCGTAACATGGTATAAATATATAACAATATTTGTGAAATAATTGGAGATTAAAATGATTTATTCATTTAAAAATATATTTATTGGATCTGGCATTTTTATAATTTATTATATGCAAGTTGGAAATTAAACCCGATTAGTGCACTGCTAATCGCGATTAAGCCAAATCCGTGTTTTTACAGTTTTTCCTTGGCTAGTGCACCATGACATGTTGCTTGTTGTTTCATTTCATTTGTGTTAGGTGTTTGGTTTTAATCAGTGGGAGAAATAGAAAAGAAAAAGCGACAAAAAGAGACAATTGGAGAGAGAGAGAGAGAGTGGGTAAGATATGAAAGTGAGAGGGTGAGAATAAGAAGAGAGAGAGGGGGGCAGCCACATTCATTTTCCCCTCCCCATTATTCCTTTCATCATCTTCTTCCTCATCTCCCTCCAACTTCAACCCTAAGATCCATCACAATTCCCTCACCAAAACCCTATATTCCCTTCACAAAATATGATCCCCACTTCATCCTCTACACATTGGACCAAGAAAATTTGGATTTTGTTGACCTTGGGCATCTAGGGTTTTTTCTTGGCTACATCCATGAGGTATAATTCCTTTATTTTAGTTAGTTTAAGTTTCCTACCATTCTAGTTTAGTTTAGAAGTTGATTTAGTGTGGGATTGTGAAGTTAGAAATTTCAAGAGAAGGGCTTGGGTAATAGTGGGGAATTGGTGATGTTTAGAGGCTATTACAAGACTTGAGTGGTGTTTCTACTGGCCTAGAACAGAGAATACGGATTTAGGATATTACCCGTGTCGGTTTTGTGAGAGATTGGTGGCCTACAGAGAATCTGGAGCAATCTGGGGAGTTTTTGAGAAAAGTAAACAATACCAGAGACCTAGTTAGAGCCTGAGGAGACCACCTTGACCAGACGAGCCCCAATAGAGACCTTTGGGCCGAGCTGGCCGGATTCTAAGGCCATGTGGCCGGCCAAATTGTGATGGTTGGGGTCTAGGTTGGTACAGTACCTCACATAATCCATATACAACACTATATACTTGCTAGTTTTACTCCAATTGACCTGAGTCAAAATCTAGGAGCACATTGGTCTGATTTTTGGTTTTGTTTCCTGTATTTTGAATGCTTTGTTTTGGTATTTGGTATTGTATTTGATTGTTGTGCGTTTGTACGTCAAGAACAAGGGTTGTTTGATTTTTTTGCACGCGTAGGTTATAGGTTCTAACCTATGAGCGCACCGTGTGCCGTATTGGTTTTTCGAACTCAATTTTAATGCTATTGTGATATGTGTGGAAATTGTAGGTACCTTCGTGTGGATTCCGAGATGACGGAGCATGACGTCATCGACTTCGGCAAGAAAGGATCAAGGTGAGTAGATCTATATTTACGGGGGGTGTCGGGTGGATGGTGTATAGCACCCCTGCAATTTATAAATGGAAACCGATCTATAGGTTACAGTTGTAGAATCCTAGATTTGAAAACTAGGGATATGGTTAAAAGGACAGTTAGAGATGATATGAGTGATTGAATATATATATTGAGATATGAGATGAAAGCTTAGGGATATGAAAAGTGAATGTGAATCATGACTTATAGATATGTAGTTGCACTAGAATAAGTATGAGTTTTAGAGTAGCATGACATGAGATTTATAAGATAGGATATATATATGTAAATGGCTTGATCTGGATATAAATGTGATGAAAAGAATATACAATGTGATATGATGACTTGATTGAATTGTTGGTATACGGATGCGAGTCGATATGAGATGATTGATACCTTTGCCGGTCCACTGATATGAGGTTGTTATGGATGTGACCTGAGATGTTGGTATATAGATATATATGATGTTATGAATCATAAGTGATATTCCGTACGAGACATTAGGTCCGTACCCTCAATGTTTTATAGGTTGATAGGATCCCTAATGGTTTAATGCCGCCATAGGATGATTTTCCGTACGTGTGAGTTTATCTGATGATTGATCCATACCCTTGACTAGAGGATGCCGTACGATGGATTATACCGTACGTGATATTGTGAGGCTGGATTCCGATTGATAGATTCACCGACTCGGACATGTTTGATACGTATACCTTATAGCATTTAGCTAACGATTTACTTATACTACTTTCATATCATTCTCATTGCATTCCACATACCTGTGCTAGTACACTTACACCATTATCGATGATGCGTATGTTACACTTACACAGATCGGCCGACTCACACACTTCATCATCAATAGTTGGTATGTCACTCACACAGTAGAATTGCTACATCATGCTATTATATTGCTATGTTCACATTATGATGATATACCCATGCTAACATCACTTTTCCGTGTTGCATGATATACGGATATGCTTACATTCTCTTATATGTCGCATACATCATGATTTATGATTATACGCTTTGAGATATTCTGTTTTCATGAGATTTCTGGATTTGAGAACCGTGGTTATTTCAAAAGAAAGTATGTATTGTTTTAAAAACCTGGTTTCTCTTGATATGATATTTCAGTTCGTCCACCATGCGTTTTCTCGGTTCTGAGACGTGTGATATGTGAAACCCGATTCGAGGAGTTGGATGATCCGTTTGCGGGTTCATGGTGGACCCGGTATGGTACCCCGGGGCAAGAAAGGGATGTCGCGCAGTAGACGTTGAGCCTGGCAGAGGGACCACTACCTACCGGTGATTGGTTGGACCGGGTGATTATCCGGAGGATACCGACCGGAGTCGAGAGATGGATATGGGCCGACTCGTCCTGCCGAAGCCCGAGGGCCGATCCCGCAGACGGAGCCAGTGGGCCGATCCGGACCGACGAAGCCCGAGATATATGAGGATTTACGTGTCGATGCTGGACACGGGTTTCATGATGTTTAGAGTGTCGATGCTGGACACTCAGGTTCCATAATTTGGATATGTCGCGAAGGACACACGTTGATTTATATCCTCATATTTACATGCATAAGTTTTCATGATACTTACGTGCATGATGTTGTTGTGTCATCGGTTGACACGCGGACGGGATCCACATGCATACAGGCATTTATTATATTGTTGGATGATATCTGATTGATCATTCTTTTTGTATCGTGAATTTGTATGGAATGAAAAGTAATCACAATCAAGAATATTTATATCGCAATCAATTAACGGTGTCGGTGTAGCGCGTTAATGAATATGGATCGTCCACTGAGATGTATGTTTTGATCGTTCTTGTTTTAGATGAGTCGAAAAGAAAAGATAAAAGAAATTGCAAGAAAATTGATTCAAGATTTGTAATATTTGATTTCAAGAAATATCAAGAAAATAGATCTAGAATCATGAAATGCTAAAGATCAAGAAAATATCCAAATTGTTTGAGTTATCAAGATTTGTAGAGAGGCTTGTCGGAATCAATCGAATCGATAGTGATGATGAATGTTTACAATTACAAATTCTTATCTATTGAAGATTTTATGCTAGATCGATGAGAATCAATAAGGTTTAGGGATCTATTGAAGAAAGTAGGGTTTCTTCATCATCATCCCTTGTCATTTCGTTAATTAGCATTCAAATTCTAGCCTCTAGGAAATTCAATCATCGATAGTTGATCTCTAATTTAGAGCGAAAACATTCAAGAATGCATCTCGCTGAAAACTAGGTCATCGTTGATTCAATTTCCTATAGTTTACAAAACTCATAAGATTTAAGAATCGTTCAAAAATATCATCAACATCATCTACCTATTCTTTCGATTCCGATGCAAGCGGAGTTTTACTCACGTATCATTATAAAGCAATCAAGAACTAAGAATATCATAATGCGAGAATGAATAGAAAGCAAGAATAACGATCTTCACCTTTTATTATTCGATATTTCGTAACAATACACTCAAAGAATACAAGATTTGAGGAGGAACTAAATCATCGAACTAGCTTCGCATCGTCTTCTTGAGTCGCGGATCGTCGTGGATCTCTTGCTCGGATGAACATCGGCGTTGCTTCAAAAGGCTCGTTGGATGCTTGCTCGATTTGGTTCTCGATGAATCTTGATTTGGATCAAATTGTGTCACTCAATTTGTTTTAGAATTGATTTGGATCTCACTACAATTTTTTACCACTCAAATGATGAACCACCTTCTAAATTCAACAACTAATCAACCACCTCAAACCCTAGATCTAGATCCCTTTTTATAACCACTCATTTGAATTATCCCTCCAAAGCTAGGTTGTTAGAGAGAGTCTTCTAGAAGAAGTTTGTTGGAGGGAATATTCTACAATAAGGAATATTCTAGGATAAGGTTGTTAGGCCGAGCCTTCTATATAAAGCCAAGTGATGTTTGGGAGTCTTCTGGAACCTGAGGCCATTATGATAAGCGACGTGGAGAAGTTTGAGTCGCTGAGGAGCTAACAATGTCGCGGAACGGCGGCGGATCGACTGACTCGGCCGCGGATCCTTAGCCATGTTGTGGGCTTACTGCATGATTTCTCTGGGCTGTTGTGTGTTGGCTTTTTGGCACTTCATGGGATGCTTGGAATCTTTTTATTCTTTCAAAATCATTGCCAGATTACCAGTCATCGACTTGATCTATTTTATCAGTACTTCTAGCAGTTCCGACTCTTTTACCTGGAGAATTTCCTGCACACAATCTCGAGACAAGGATTGATATATATAGATCAATGCAAGTAGTAATAAACACTTAATTTCCCTTTAGAATGTCGATTATAACTATAACACAGGTTATTTGGTATTTTCCAGATGAATTCGTAATCTGTGTTATAATTACAATAAACAACTATATATGAATGATAAGAGTAGGGAAATTAACGTGTTAAGAATGCACTATTTTCGACTGATCATATTCCCCCAAACTTAATTTTGGTTGTCTCGAGCAAACATCTTTATTTAAAAAGAAGGAGAAAATAAAGAAAGAGAAAAACTAACTAGCACACTTTCGTAGGCAACACGATTGCACTGAGCACGTGCAACAAGCCTTTAAATCTCTAGGTGTCCCTAGTTGGAGGAGTGTTGTCTCTTGAGGGTTTTCAGCGGATTGCACCCACAAAATCCAATAATAAAAGGAAGACCGTGAAAGTTACATATAAAGATAAGAATTGTAAAAGAAATATTTTGAATATTAGAGTTTTCAACTAATACTAGCTTTTCAGTTGCTATGAGCCCTATCTTAATAGTCATGAAAAGATATTAGAAATCACATCATCCCTCAATAAAACATCGTCTTTATTCTTCATTCCTACATTTCTTCCAAACGTTGATCATATAACCCTACGTGTGTGTAAAGAACATCCCTACACTTGGAGAATTCAATTCAAGCTATCATACTCTTATCCATCTACCTCAGTACTTTTTAATTGATATTTAGATGGAATTTGCTCACACATTTTTCATGCGACCGTTAATACTTCATGAGGTACTAACTGACCGATTACTCATGTTCTTGCTTAATAGGTGTATTTCATATTTTTCTCGTCTTCCAACACCTAAGGCTTTAGCAGTGACTCCCAAACCAGTTGGTCTAAGGCACTAGGTGATGAAGCACCCTCGCTATATTTTTTATTGCTGCCTTGGTGATTACAAAATCAGTGTTCATTTTTCTTTTAACCATTTTATCTTTTATTTTCCATTTATTATTTCCTTCATACTTTTGCTTTTAGACAAGAGCATTTCTAGGTATCCACTACTATCCCGAGTTTCAAGACGTGTGTAAGTGCGAATAATAGGGTATCAACATTCAAATGATTGGCTTCCAGAATAGAAACTATTTTGCAGACTTATTTTTATCCGCAGATTAGTGACTTCTTCCATCTTACTAACCCTTGGGACAACGGCTTATAACTACTTATTACTAGTTTCGTTTAAGAAAACTTCTAATTTTCTTAGTTTTCTTAAACTTTTCTAATCTTTTGGATGTAATTTTTCACTATATAATCTTTTATTATCTTATTTATGTACAAATTTTTTTTATTTTTATAATTTTTATTTTTATTGTGTTTTGTGCTTATGCAAAGTATGATGCAAATGATGCGTAAATAAGCACAAACCTCCCCAAACTTGTTTTCAACAGTGTCCTCACTGTTGCTATCTGTTAAAGCTCAAAAACCTGTAAGCTTGGGAAGACATTTATTAACGGGGTCAATAAATATATGAAAGTGAAAATCCTCCCCCAAACTTATATTTGGCTCATAATTTTGAGGACAAAAGTTATGTTCAAGAGCCAAAAATATATCCCCCCTCAAACATGAGTTAGACAATATTAAGCATTTTAAGAAAGGGTAAAGTCATTTGGTCAAACTAAGACTTTACGAAGACCAAAAATTAATACCAACCATTCAAAGATTTTATCAGTGTAGCGTATAGGTCGGTGGAAGAACATGTTGTATAGAGTCAGGAAGAAATGAGGAAGAGATGAGTGGTGGTCTGGAAAGGGTTTGAGTTTTAAATTATAGAAATGAAAGAATGAGGATAAATGTGAATGATTAGGAAGAAGGAGTGGTGGCGGTTCAACTTCTATAGGTGGAGGTTGATTAATCACGAAATCCGTATTGTTTAGGAATGCAAGTTCGTCAGCAAAAAGTTCTTCAAAACATTCATCAATGGTGTGATCGAACATTTTGCTGTCAATAAGTTTTGTGTCAGAATTTATCATACTTGATTTGTCAAAATACATGGAGGTGGAAGGCTCAAAAAACTCATCTAACTCATTTTCAAAAATATCCAAATATAGTTGACTTTCTGGTACTATTGAACTTGAATTATCGGATTGTGATTCATCAACACTCACTGAAACTATAGGAACAGAAGAAGAACCAGAGTAAATAGAAGGTGAAATAGGTAAACAAATTGGTGTGTCGAGGATCGCTAAACCAGATGTGGACGATGGAGGCTGAATTTCGGTCCACTGTTCGGGTATACCATTGTTATCAACTTCAAGACGCATTTGGGGTTCATGAAGAATTAAAGGCTCAAGATGATGACCACAAGGAAGTGAAAGAATCTGATGAATTGGTGGGACAAACTCATCCAAAACTTCGGGTTCATCAATCAATATATACCCAAAGTCAATCACCTTATTCAAGTGAAGGTTAAAATTCTCAAACACCTCATTAAAAGTATGGTTTTCAATCAATGTTGGTTCAAGAGTGGAGGTGTAAAGATAACACTGGTTTGGCATTGTTTCACTCGAAATGGACCCTTCACAGTCGGGTAAATAAAACACTGCATTATTGCACAACTTGTCATACATTCTGTCGTCCATTGGTGAATCATTTGGTGTACTTGATGAATTTGTGAAACTGGAGTTGTGGATTTCAGTTTGGAAAGGGAATGTTTGATTATGAAGGGTGTACAGTTCTGTCTCACTACCCAAATTCTCATTTTGTCCTATGCTCGAATTATATACTGAAAATTTTTGGGCTGGTTTGAAATTATTTTCTTGCATCCACTTTGTCATTTCCTTCCTCATTTGGTTCGACATTTCCAAATATTTTTCTAACGTTTGCTCAAGACTAGACTTGGGTCGATAAGGGGTTTCAGTATAAGATTGAAATTCTTATGGACAATTAAAACTCCCAAATGACTGATTAGAAGGATTGTCTAGAGAAGGTGGAAAAGTCGGATTGGATTGATAGGAATAGAATGGTTGTGAAAATTGGGTAGGAGTCGGATCAACATTATTATAAGAAGAATTTTGATATTGGTTGGTCGGTTGTCTATTGGACATCATACATGACACAAACCGATTATGAAATTTTTCTTTGGAAAGTGGAGGTGATGGTTGATATTGGTCCGGGTTGAAACTTTGGCCTTTTGCCCTAGCTATATGCTCAGCAATGGACATGCGTCTAGGGGCATCCTCACTCGGAGTATCAACTGAAACAGATGTATAATTAGGATACGGTTGATATTGGTCCGGATTGAAACTTTGGCCTTTAGCCCTAGCTATATGCTCAGCAATGGACATGCGTCTAGGGGCATCCTCACTCGGAGTATCAACTGAAACGGATGTAGAATTAGGATACTGTTGATAGGACATGGATTGAGGTAGCCAACTGTTTCTACCCGCTTGTTTTATCCGATCACTTAAGGACATGTGAGAGTCGGATGGTTTACCGAAGGGATTACGAAAACAAGAAATATATGGTTGTGGACAGCAAAGCTCGGCAAGAGTTCGTCTGTTTGGGTCACCCATTATAAGAAGAGAAGAGAAGAAAAAAGGGGAAAAGGGGAGAAAATAAATAGATTTTTTTTGAAAAAGGACGGATTTAAGAAAATTCACACAAACATGCACACGCAACCCTATATCTAATGGTCACATAGATCAGGTCACTAGACCGCTCCTAGACTTCCAGAAGACAAATCGCTTGATAAATCATCTACTGCCTCTTTATCCCTCCTGTGGCCAGGTAAGTGCCAGGTAAGTGGGAGGTTCTCCACTACGTAAGTAGTGGGCCTAATTAAGTAACTACTTGCCTTAGACACACTTGCCTTAGACACTATAAAAAAAACCCGGATAAGCAATAGATTACACACGACCTCCTTCTGTCCTAATTGAGCGCGACATTCCTTAAAGTCTTGTCTAGATATTTTTTAGTTAATGAGGGTGATGCGGATGCAAGTTTCATGATTTTTGGGGCTTAGGAAGGGTAATGAAATCCCCACCTAATCTGAATTTGGTCTTTGCCCCTTAATTTCCGTATTAAAAATATGCAAACAACCAATTTCAAGAATCGCAACAAATTTATTTTTTTAGCGGCGCTGAATTTTGCAAAGAATCCTGCAAGAAATTGATATTGGACAAGATCAGAGAGAAGAGGAGAGTACAGAGAGTAGACCTGAGAAATTTGGCACAATGGAACCCTAAACGGCTGCGGTTCCACCGCAAAAATGCCTCTCTGGCCGCGGATCCGTGGCGCTTTGGGGGAACTAGGGTTTGAAATTTTCTCTGCAGGTCCCTATGCTTCTCTGGATTGTTCAGATCTTCTCTGAATCTTGATTTAACTGCCGAAATGATTCCATATTCCCTCGCAAAAATTCAAACACTAAACGTTAAGCACTTGAAGCGAATCTTGGATGAAAATTTGATGGAATAATAATTTTTCAACTCAAATAACAAAAACGAACAAAATAGCACACATCCCCGGCAACGGCGCCATTTGATTGATCCTTCTTTTTGTATCGTGAATTTGCATGGAATGAAAAGTAATCACAATCAAAAATATTTATACCTTAATCAATTAACGGTGTCGGTGTAGCGCGTTAATGAATACGGATCGTCCACTGAGATGTATGTTTTGATCGATCTTGTTTTAGATGAGTCGAAAAGAAATGATAAAAGAAATTGCAAGAAAATTGATTCAAGATTTGTAATATTTGATTTCAAGAAATATCAAGAAAATAGTTCTAGAATCATGAAATGCTAAAGATCAAAAAATATCCAAATTGTTTGAGTTATCAAGATTTGTAGAGAGGGCTTGTCGGAATCAAACGAATCGATAGTGATGATGAATGTTTATAATTATAAATTCTTATCTATTGAAGATTTGATGCCAGATCGATGACAATCAACGAGCTTTAGGGATCTATTGAAGAAACTAGGGTTTCTTCATCATCATCCCTTGTCCTTTCCTTAATTAGCATTTAAATTCTAGCCTCTAGGAAATTCAATCATTGATAGTTGATTTCTAATTTAGAGTGAAAACATTCAAGAATGCATCTCGCTCAAAATTAGGTCATCGTTGATTCAATTTCCTAGAGTTTACAAAACTCATAAGACTTAAGAATCGTTCAAAAATATCATCAACATCATCTACCTATTCTTTCGATTCCGATGCAAGCGGAGTTTTACTCACGCATCATTATAAAGCAATCAAGAACTAAGAATATGATAATGCGAGAATGAATAGAAAGCAAGAATAACTATCTTCACCTTTTATTATTCGATATTTCGTTACAATACACTCAAAGAATACAAGATTGAGGAGGAACTAAATCATCGAACTAGCTTCGCATCGTCTTCTTGAGTCGCGGATCGTCGTGGATCTCTTGCTCGGATGAAGATCGGCGTTGCTTCAAAAGGCTCGTTGGATGCTTGCTCGATTCGGTACTCGATGAATCTTGATTTGGATCAAATTGTGTCACTCAATTTGTTTTAGAATTGATTTGGATCTCACTACAATTTTTTTACCACCCAAATGATGAACCACCTTCTAAATTCAACAACTAATCAACCACCTCAAACCCTAGATCTAGATCCCTTTTTATAACCACTCATTTGAATTATCTCTCCAAAGCTAAGTTGTTAGAGAGAGTCTTCTAGAAGAAGTTTGTTGGAGGGAATATTCTACAATAAGGAATATTCTAGGATAAGGTTGTTAGGCCGAGCCTTCTAGATAAAGCCAAGTGATCTTTGGGAGTCTTCTGGAAGCTGAGTCCATTATGATAAGCGACGTGGAGAAGTTTGAGTCGCTGAGGAGCTAACAATGTCGCGGAACGGCGGCGGATTGGCCGACTCGGCCGCGGATCCTTGGCCATGTTGTGGGCTTACTGCATGATTTCTCTGGGCTGTTGTGTGTTGCCTTTTTGGCACTTCATGGGATGCTTGGAATCTTTTTATTCTTTCGAAATCAATGCCAGATTACAAGTCTTTAACTTGATGTATTTTATCAGCACTTCTAGCAGTTCTGGCTCTTTTACCTGGAGAATTTCCTGCACACGATCTCGAGACAAGGATTGATATATACAGATCAATGCAAGTAGTAATAAACACTTAATTTCCCTTTAGAATGTCGATTATAACTATAACACAGGTTATTTGGTATTTTCCAGATGAATTCGTAATCTGTGTTATAATTACAATAAACAACTATATATGAATGATAAGAGTAGGGAAATTAACGTGTTGAGAATGCACTATTTTCGACTGATCAATATCCACATGCATATGCATTGAGTATACTGTTGGCACATATTTACTGTTACGGTCACCCTAGATATCATAGTATTACTTTTATGATATAGATGACCTAGGAAATCGTTATTTATTCGATTTCTACCTGATGATGTTTTCTACTCACGAGTTGGCAACTCTCCCTCGTTGTGCCACAGTTCTTGCAGGTTGACCGCATGGATTAGTAGCGGCATCGCCGGCACATAGCTGCATTCGGGTGTTTTGCTTTGGTAGGTGGTACATGTTGGATCATACCACTCTTGTATTTATTATTCTTGTTGTATCAAGTTAACTCCATCAAATCAGAAACTAGTATTTGTATTAGTAATGTGACTTAGCAAGACTTGTCGTTGCGAGACTTGAGTGATGGGTTATATGTTCGCTTTGTGGTTGGTTGTCTTGATTTACATTATTCGGTGTTGATCTTCGCTGTTGGGCATCATATACTTATATTTATGCTTTGCGAGGTTGTGGATCCGCCGATTGGCGAAGTGCTAGCTCCCGCTTGGGGATGCCTTTATCATCATTATGTATTTGTGGTTTTGTATCAAAATATACAAAGGAGGTGCTGTACAAATTTTTAAAAGACGAAACATGTTTTTCAGCTAATAAATTCCACATGAATTTTTCATGTTCCACTATTTATGCATTAAGAAAACATTTGATTTCATTATACCTATATTTCAAAACTTCACCTCTTTTATTTTCTTTAAAAGGTTTAGATTTCTGAGTTTCGGCTTACTTGAATTACGTTACGCCTGTAGACGTGGCGTGATTTAAGTGATAGACACGAGCTAATATTTTCTGGTCGTGAAATAATATTTTATATTTTCTGAAATGTTATAATTTTCTTCACCATTAGTGTAGTAATCCACTTCCTTTAGCATATATAGATGTTTATAATTTGTTTAGCATGGTTTTGTGAGCTTTGAAAATTCCTAGATGAGATTTGAGGGATTCTTGAGTTGTGATGGTGCAATTGAAGTGAAATTAGTGACTACATACCCACTTAGTGTTTGGAAACCAAATCAAGCAGAGCCTAGACCATACAATTGAATTGGACGTTTCAATTTCGGTTTTGTGTTTAAATTAGGCCTATAGGGAATCTGGAATGACCTGAGACTTTTAGAAGAAAAACAGACAACACCATTGACCTATAATTAACACTAGGAGACCACCCTGCAAGTACAAACCCAAACGGAGCATAATTGGCCGAGCAGCCGGTTCTAGGGGTAGTGTGGCCGGCCATTTTATGGAATTTGTTGTTGGTTTTGACTCTGTAGCTCATATACCCCTTATACAACACCCCAATACTGTTAGTTTAGCTTGATTTCACCTGAACTAAAATCCGGAGCAAGTTTTCAAAGTTGCTGTTTTGGTTTCGTTGTTTTCTATGACTTGAAGTTTTTGATTTTGTGTTTAGTATCGGTTACACGACGTTTGAACGTCGATATAGGGTGTTGTTTGGTTCTTTCATATGCGTAGGCTATAGGTTCTAACCTATAGGCACCTCGCGTGTCGTTTTGGTTTCAAATCGGATTTTAATGCGATACGATGTGTTCTGACATGTAAGTACCTCCGCGTGAACTTCGGGACGGCAAGCAAGAGCATGGCGGCATCGACTTCGGCAAGCAAGGATCAAGGTGAGTAGATGTATATCTACGGAGGAAGTCGGGTGGATGGCGTATAGCACCCCCGCAGTTCGTAGTGTAGCATATGATATATATTATATTTATATAAATACGTGTATTTTGGAGACATGTATAATTAGCGAGGGAGGTTTTAGGATATTATGGGTTAAATTTTAGTGTAATTGGATGATAGTGTCGTTAGTTAACTTCTTAGTCGCGAAACCCTAGAATAAGGTTCACCCACACACACATGCACACACGGATTATGTTTTGGTGTATATGATATATGTATTTATATATATATATATACATATGTGGATGTGTTGCTATATATATATACATACATATACGTATACACGTATGATGAGGATAGTATATGATACTTGGAGATGTGTCGACGTGATTGGGCTTGATGCCGTGAGATCGGTGATGTGATTTGGGTCGTGTGATGAGACACGACATGATATCATAGCGGATCGGTGAGCGATGTGTTTCATGCACATGCGGATATATGTTGATGGTATCGGAACGTGCTAGACTTAGATCAGTACCCATAGTGTATGATATTATGATAATGATACTATATGAATAATAAGGTATATGTGATATTGAACCGTACCCCGATTTTGGGATGCCGTATGATGGATTTTACCGTACGATGTATAAATATGATGATTGATCCGCACTCTCGACTCAAGGATGTCGTATTATATATTTTATCGTACGTGACGCTATTAAGGCGGGATCACCGACTACTAGATATATCGACTCGGACTTAGGTGGTTTCTGTTGGATATAGTGCCCTCAGAGTCAATTATTGGATCACAGGCACGTGATTGCAATGATTGAAGGAGGACCTATACCGGTAGGACAGTCTTACTCAAGATGATAGTATGCTATCTGGTTTATCTTTATCATCGTGTACTGTTTCAGGTGACCTTACAGGTCACTATTGCATGCTGATAGAGCCCTTAGGATTCTTGCTTGACGACCAGCAGTATGATAGCGATTATATACGTAGGAGCTGGGGTCTATAAGCATATCCTTAAAGTAGTCCCTAGTCGTGGGAGTTTCGAGACTGGGCATCGATACTCCATAGTAGACAAGTGTATATAGTCGAGACCCCGACGAGGGGCGGTAGCCGGTCTCACAAGCCATTGGTTTCAGTTGGATCACCTAAGATGTATACTGGTGCTTATTGGGTTATGAGTACGCCGGACAGGACTCGCCGGGAACATGCTAGTTGATATTATACCTGAGGTCAGATAGCAGTTCCCTGGTGACATGCGTACAGATTAGTTCATTGACCTGAGATCGTCATTTGTCTCGTGTGAGTTTCCACTGTGCTTTGATTACTACCCTACCACGGCTCAAAGGAGTCATGTAAACAGGTTTTAGTTGGGTACAGTCCCGAGCCACATGGAGGCAGTGAGCAGATTGGCAGGGGTTCATCTCTCTAGGTATTGAGGGTGAGGTCGCGCTGTGTTTAGGAGAGCCATTACACGAAGTCCTTGGCCAAGGCAGGAAATTTACTGGTAGGTATTCCAGTGGTATCTCAGGGTGTTCTGGGCTACACTCTGAAACGACTTGTACCGTTTTTGGGGGTCTGACTTTTACCGACCCCCTAGGCCGGCCATGCGATGTTCATAGAAGAACGGACCCGACTGTACGGATATTGTCATTGACAGGCTCAGTAGGGTGTCAGGATGAGTTCGCTCATCGACCTCCCTTTTGGTCAATACTTGGTAGCTCGTTACGTACGGCTAATACCTTTGACGTGCTAGTGGTTAAATCCACAGCCGAAGTATTGACGAGTCTTTAGAGTCCCCCACAGACTGTTTCTCAAGTTTCGGACGAAACGATGTAGAGGCCGTATGATATATGGCAGGGTCCGATCATATACGTGCAGTAGTGCACGGATCATGATCGGGCGGATCATACTAGTGGGCTTTGGTTTAAGCCGGATCCTAGTATTAGATTTGTTAGATTACTTTAGTCTCATCGCATTCGCATTCAGTCGTAATGCGGATGCAGATATGTATATACAGGTGAAGGGTATCCTTGTGATTCGTCACGAGTTTACTTTAGATGTTGCCGGATCTTTTAGTTGGACCAAACATTTGGATTAATGTTTGGATGGTGGAAATAATGAGCTTGAATTTCATCATGAGATGCATTAAATGTGACATGGACTTTATTAGTGACTCATGGTCTCTTTTTATGTGCTAATGTCACATTATATGATGGATTTGAGTCTTGATTTGATGAGAGGAGAGAGAGGGGCAGCCGAGGGCAAGGTTTGCTCTTATATTATTCTGCTCACTCTCTCACTCTCATTATGATCTCAACAAAAGAAAAGAGCTTCTTCTTCTTCTTCCTCTAGCTCATTATCCCCATTAATGGAAACACCTCTAACCTCCATCCAAATCAATGGATGCAAGAGACAAAGTGATCACAAACATTCTCTACATCACCTTGGACACGTCGGCTAGCACACTTCGTGCCCGAGTTGCTTCGGATGAAGCGGGAGCCCGTAAAAAGAATCGATGATGTGGTGCCCTTTCCGACGAGAAGATCGAGACCGGAGATGCCGCGAGGAGCTTGGGATGGTGGCCAAAGACCGAAGGACACAGATCGATCGATATAGCCTCTCTACCCTTTCTCTAGTTAGCTATTAGTAGGTTAATGGTTCGATCCGGGTTTTAAGCATACGATAGCCCCGGTTTTCTAGTTAAGAAAAAGTTTTCGTTTCCGCATTTTGTCCTCGTACAGACGGCCGGGGCGCTACCGTAGACTTACATGATATCATCAGAGCCATGCCATTAAGCTTTACTAGCTTGCTCTAACATATTTACAACATAGATCGAACGAATTTTCTAAAAACTGCATTTCCAAGTCACATTTTCTGTCGAATTTTTTCCAGTGGTCAAAAAATTATTTGGTATGCTGTAGAAAAACAGCCAGGGTTTTTTAAGAGAACTGAGAAAATTTGGTGGGCTGATTGCACTGTAGCGCGGCGGAACCGCGGCCGTACCCACGTTTTGGCAGCGGTTTCGCGGCCGTACTGTAGCAACACTGCACCAAACTTTCTGCAGTGGTCTCTGACTTGGAAATGGGGTTTCTGGTATGTTTATTTTTGGCCCAGATTATTTTGAGTGCAGCAGTTGTACTTAGGGCCCAATTCGGGAAATTTTGTCGATCGAAAATTTTAAACATGTTAGTTCACAGTATTTACATTATATCTGCGACCGTGAATGTCATTTTATCGGTAAATTCTTTTTAATTGCTATAGCCCTTTTAGATGGATTTGCGAACGTGACATTCACGTTAATGTTCTATGTTGTGCTGTGATATTGCGGATTTGTCATGGTGGATAGCCTGGATGCAATGGTAGTACAGTTTGGTTGTATATGTACATTTGATATTGCAGGGCGAGCGTCCGACATGTGGACTGCCGTTACTTCCTGTTTGTATCTTTTTCTTTTGGGGCACGACCGGGCTGAGGTTGATGTACCTGTTGTATATATTTTACTTTCTGTACTAGGATTACCCCACGGTGGGGTGCACGGGTAGCCGGGTTCTAGAGGGCAACGGGCCCGCATCTCATGGCTTTGAGACGGAGGGGGCTTTACGTTAGAATTGGCGGGCTATTCGCCGCACTCGTAGGGGGTACAGGTTGACCTAAGGAGGGGTGCTCAAGTTACCGGATTCCGTGAAGTGTTGGGTGGTCCATTCACGTTGTTGAAGGGGGCTGCCTCGCTTCAGGTTTTGGCGGGTAACTTGCCGCGCCCGTAGGGGTCTAGGATTTGATTGCACAGGCTATCCACATGACCAGGGGAACGTCGGGTTTCAGTAGCGGCTCTATGAAACCCGGAGATCCCAGATTATCTGTATTGTTCTGTGATGCTTATTACATTTCTGTGATGTTTTATTTTATCACGCCTTGAGCGAATATTATATATTAATATATTTACTAGTAGATATTGTATATGTTTTACACCCGCGCTAGTCCAGTCCCCGCTCTGTCGTTAGTTAAGTAACTTAACGGGTGATGACGGGACCCAGTGGCGAATGCGGATGTCATATACGTACATCATATTTTCGTTCTTTTGTGGTGTGATTAATTGATGGGACTGCATTGATTCGGATCAATGCGAGCTAAACAAACCTATTCTGATGTTATTGGAACATTTTTCAAAAAGCTGTTATTGTAAGGACGTTCTCTTTTGTTTTGCACAGTGTTATTCGGTTATAAATATCCAGCACCTCAGTCGACGAGGCCAGGGCCGAGATCCCTTCACCTGGAGTGACCCCTTGGACAAAAGTTTGTGTCAAGGTAATAACTTCACTATAGTCGATTATTTTTTCTTTGCATCGTGGTATTAAGTTGGAATATCCTGCACCTCATTCTACGGGGAAAGAGCCGAGATCCCTTCACCGAGAGTGACCTCTTTAGCAAAGGTTTTCGCCACTATATTTTTATAAAAAGCTATCCGGTTCCTTCAACGATATCAAGTTCATTACGTTAAAGGTTTTTCACCAAAAACCATTCGTAGACCTCCGTCATTTCAGATGGGGAGCACTTAGTATTCATGCTATGTTTGTTGACTTTCGTCAAGGCATGGTGAATGGTAGCTGCTTGTTACCTTTCTGTTGCATAGATAGATGCGTTGGTTTGGGACAGTCGTATAGCCTTGTTGGGCTTTGTCAAGGGCTTATACGGGTGGGATCAAATTAACCTGGATAATGACGAGTAGAACTTGACATGTGACTTATGATTTGTTGGCCAAAGTCAAGGTCATAAGAGCATGGGGTAAAAATCACATCGGGAGTTTCTAAAGAAACTGAAACTTACCAGGCATGCGCATACCTTCTGGAGTGTGATAATGTGAGTGGATTCCATTACATTATCATGCGATGATAGTTGGATCCCGATTTCCACTGATGAGTTGTTTTACTCCTCGGGTGATCCCGACTAATTCTTCTTTCAGGTTTGTAGGAGAATTTGAGATTACAGTGGGAGGTTTCCTGATTAGATAAATTGGTAACCATTCTGATCTAGATTGGAGTGCACGCAGAGTGTTTCTTTTCTCTCTCTCTTGGCAGCGACCATAGCCCGACCCTTGACTATGACTCAGAGACCAAGTTAACCGAACCTTCTTAAAACACTGGCTTTTGGATTGTCTGAGTTGCATACCTCATTGCCACTCCTACTTTTACCCTTTTTCTCCAGAACACCCCGTATTACTACGAACATCCACTTCCATTGGATAAAACCATCATATGGTTATATACGAACACGAAGGAACTTGTTCCAGATTTGAGGATGGTTCCGGTTCTGGAGAAAACGAATAGGACTATTTAGTTGTCTTTTCCTTTTACCTTCTCTCAGCTTGCGAGTGCTCCTTGGATTAGGACAGTACACCTATTATGCTTATTGGATAGTCTTCTTCCAAACCATAGGCAGATGCCGAACGATAGGAAATGAAGGAAACTAATTAGCCTAACGATGGTGTACAGAAGGTAATAAGTTAAGACAAATAAATGGATTAGTAAGAGGGCAAAGTAAATTGCGACTGTTTTTCACGACCAAACCAAGTATTTCTTCGCCAATCCTACATCACCTTCGTATTTCACAAGAACACTCCGTATCACTATGAAGATCCACAGTTTATTGGATAGTCCATTGTATGGTTATATACGAACTCGAAGGGACTTGTTCCAGTTCGTGGATGGATTCTGGTTCAGGAGAAATAGGAATAAGGTTTTATTCAGTTGTCTTTTATCTTTACCGTCTCTTAGATTGCGAGTGCTCCTAGGATTAGGACAGTACACCTGTTACGCTTATTGGATAGTCTTCTTCCAAACCATAGGCTGGTGCCGAACGGTAGGGAAGGAAGAAAACCATTTTGCCTAACGAAGGTGTACAGAAGGTAATGACTAAAGACATATAAAGGGATTTGGAGAGATGGCAAAGAAATATACGGTTACAGTTGTGAATCTGATAATGGAAGAGGCATTACTAGGAATACCCGGATACCCCTTCGAAACATTTACATGTTTCAGTTTCACTGTGTATTGTTAAAAAAAAACTGATTTCCCAATTAGTCCTTACTCTTTACCAGGTTTGATTATCATATCTGTATGGTTTTACAGATGATGAGTGGGAGTAAGTTATTGGGAATTGGGTGATCATCCTCATTATATCGGGATTCGTTGTAATTGGTGATATTTGAGGAAGTCGCCTGGGTTGTTTTGCCGGACGGCAAATATTTGGTTTTGAATATCCGTTGTTATGCACCAATTTCAAATTGATATATCTGTACGTTAATTTTTATAAAGTGAGATATAACTTTTTGAAATTATGTCCATAACATTTACCTATATCAGTGGATGCTTAGGTAAGGAGCATTAAACAGCAGTGTAATTCTTCATAACCATAATACAGTTTTCAACCTACGACACACAGGGTTTGAGTTATTCAACTCAGGGGACTTGTACAGAGTATTGTATATTGTCCAGTGTCCATGAGGACAGAAGGGTTGGTACTCGTACTATTTTCTGTTTACTTGTGACTTCTCTAGTTCTTAGACACGTGTTTCGTAGAAATGCAAGGTCTAAGTTTTGAGAAGTTATAGGTATATGAATAAAGTAGAGAACCAGATATTGCAAGTATCAGGATTCTTCAAGGTGATCGAAGATGTGGATACTTGTGTATGGTATTCAGTTGATAGTAATGATTATGAGAACTTGCTTCTCTTTCAGGTTACTCATTTCTGGATGTATTCCTAAGTTGAGTAATGCTGATCGGCCTCTCTCCATTTAGTTGACATGCACTGCAGACAGCTGCATGATTTGAATCTGGTTCTAATTAAATCAGTGCCTCTGTTTCTATATTGGATATAGAATAGTTTATATCTTAACATTGTTAAAGTATGGGGAGTTGTCCGGCTTATGCTTAAAACCAGACTCTGGATAACTCAAGGCACGTTTCTGTAATGGCTGTTTGTGGGTTGACCTGGGCTATGACGAGGGTTGACTTTCTACCATCTGGAAGATCAATAGAGATATTGTTCTTGACTCGCCACAGTTTTGATAAAAATGGACTTTTTCAGAAAACAGTAGTCGGAGTATGGTTGAACTGGATGTGATTACAGAACAGCAAACGATTACTGAAAATTTGATAAGAACCTAAAGATTCGATCTGGCTTGACATTCCATTGGCCACTCCGCAGATATGGTGGGTAACCTCAGGCACCCGAGAGGTACTCCGGTAGCCTCAAGGACGGTGACAGGGAGGTTCTTGTTTACCCAGACTTGACACTACTGTTGTTCCAGGCTATGATACCCGGCAGGAGGATGAGTATAGCGTCGTTCTAAACTAGCTTTAGAAGTGTACGTGTATATGACTCTGCCAGAGGGTTGTCGTAGTCAGTGAGAGCAGCGGAAGCGTAGTGGACAAGTAGCTTATGTCTATTTATGGACTAAAGCGGATATAGCGGAGACAGATCATCTATTTCTGATGTTTACAGTCATAGGTTTGACTTCATTAGAATAGAGGATGGATCTGTTAAGAAGGTAGTAGGGTGTGATGTCCTGGTACTTGGATGACATACACAGAGTAGGAAGTTAAATTCCTATACTACGATCGGTTATACTTTGGTTGTCACACAGTAGTTTCTCCATAAAGGATCTGGATATTATATCAGGCATTCTGGTTACTATATCTATGGGTTTAGATCTAGATTTGGGTAGTTTCCCAATCTGGGTACTTAGACAGCATTCTAAAGGTGTTTTAGAATGGACGACTCCTGGCACGGTAGTGTACCTGCAGGTGATGGAGTCACCCTCTCAAAAGGTGTCTTACAGACTAAAGGGGAGATGGATGTGCATGGTTGGCATATCACTTGCTTAGGCAATTAAGTCAATCATGAGATGTCAAGTACCACACCAGATGTTGTTTTTGCACAAGATGCAATAAGTTGTGATATTGATCCAATCCTGGAGAAACATTCGGAAGAAGTTTTAGAACATAAGTGGCTGTTCTTGGGATATGATAACGGCAGCCTCTTTTCGGGGACGGTTATCATTCCAGGCTTCCAAGGTGACCTGGGTGACAGAGTGACTGTCAGAGTTATAATTTTCCCTCTGACAAGGGGTAGTATTTTAGACAGGTGGTCCAAGTGGATACTGAGGGAGGCATGGAGCAGGATACTGATTAAGTTCAGTTGACGATACAGTCTAAGAAGTTTGGATTTGCAGTTCATTTATGAACTAGGTGTAAGGTTTTCCTAGCACCCTATAATGAGTTTGGAAGCATCACATGTCACAAAGTTCAAGTTTTTATGGTGCTAAACAAACACGCAAAGGAATCGATCCTAGAAAATTAAGGTTACTAAACTTTAAGCTAATAAAAATTAGGGTTTGGAGACTACAACCTTTGTAGCTCCCTTTTTTCTTGACTCCTTAGACTCTTAGGTGTTGGAGGAAGGTCCACTTGTAGTCCTTTCACGTCCACGACGATCCACCCGGAGTTTCCCGTCCAAGCTTGCAACTTTGGAAAAACAAAGAGAACACTCTAATCAAGTTGGCTAGACTTGAGTAGAATGATGTTGTGGCTAATGATCTCACTTCAAAATCCTATTTTTATGAGTATTTTGCTCTCTTGAAAGAAGTAGAGAGCAAAGCATCAAGGTTGATGAAGATGGTGGTCTTTTTGTGAAGAAGAGAATAATGGAACCCTTGAAAGAGAAAAGAAAAATAAGCATATATATTTTCTCTTTCTCATATCCAACCATGGTTAACTCTAAAGATATTATTGGATTAAAGTTAAAAGCACAAAAAGAAAATAAACCATGGGTTAAAAAGTAGGTGAGCATGGTAAGGTAAGGAAGAGTGTAGAAACCTTTTATGATTTAACCCATTTTCATTTTCTTTTGCTTTAATTTAAAAACAATAATAATCCATAAAAATAACCATGGTGTGATTCTTATATTTCCACCATTCTCATTGTATAAGCAACCATGATAAAATGATGTATGTATGCATGTGTGCATGCACATCCATATGTGCATGAACAAGAATGAATGCATACATGCATACATACATCCAAAATAAACAAGATAGGATTTGTAGTGAGAAGCTAATGATAAATCAACACTTGATTCACTAATCCGGTCATATCACATACGACCCGACCATTAGCAAGCCGCCCAATTAATATACGGTATCCTATACACGTATTTTAATCGGGTCTAAGCGCATATCGCATACGCGCACCACAACGTTTCGCCTGGACTAGGTAACTCCTATGTGGGACTCTAAGACTCGTCAATACGCCGGCAGTGGGTGATGATCATATCAAGCACCTCCAAGCCGCAAGCGGTCAGCTAAACGTAACGGCCACCCGGGTATTGAGCGATCAGAAGACAACAAGCGAACCTGCTATAACTCCCGTCGAGCCAACTGGCAACACTACCGTACAGTCCGGTCTCTTCATCAGATATGCTGCATATCGAGCCTAGGGATGATCACGTCGACCCCAATAACTCAATAAGTCGTGCGGGTGAATGGTCTATAACAGATCGAGAAACTACTGATAACACTTATCAGCAAATCTCAGCAGCCCTGGCCAGGGACTTGCTGTTATAACCAGTCGGGCACAGCACAGCATCAACTCCCAATACCGGGAGAGACGAAACCCCTCCTATCGCTCATCGTCTTCGTGTGTCTCGGGACTGTACCCAACGGCCACCTGTTTGCACGACTCAGTAGAGCCGTGGTAGGGTGGCAATCAAAATACAGTGGGAGAACACACAAGACTCCATGACGATCTCGGGTCAACAGACTAACCTGTACCAGTGTCACCTGAGAACTGCTATCCGACGATAGATATAATTCCATATAGGAGTTCTCGGTGAGTCCGTCCAGTGTACCCAGTCAGCACTGAGCACCCGTATATGATCTTGATGTCAAACATCGATGAATGTGGGAACATCCATCGCCCATCGTATGGGTCTAGTATCATATACGCTAGTCTACTCTGGTATATCAATGCCCCGTCTCGATATACCTACGACTAGGGACTTTCCAGGATATGCTTATAGACTACAAATGTCCCACTAGTATGATCTCTATCATAATCAGAGTAGTCAAGCCAATATCCTCAGGGCTTTATCAGCATGTATGAATGAATAAAAGCATGATCAAATCAACATGTCAGATAAAGAAGAACCAGATAGCATACTATCATGTCGAGCAAGAATGCAAACTGAATATATATACATGTATAGATACAACCACTATCACATAATGGCCTCTAGGGCATACATATATCCAACAATCTCCCACTTGCACTAAGGCCAGTTATTGGCGTATCTCATACCCAACATCTCAAAAAGTCGCTCATGCTGCGGCTGAGGGAGGGCCTTGGTGAATGGATCCGCGGTGTTATTCTTTGTGTCTACCCTCCTAATCTCGATCTCGCGCCGATCTACAATCTCCCGGATCAAATGAAAACGCCTCAGGATGTGTCTGGACCGCTGATGGGATCTGGGCTCCTTGGCTAACGCCATAGCCCCATTATTGTCACAATACAAAGGTATTGGATCAATAATGGTTGGAACTACTCCTAGCTCCGAGACGGACTTCTTCATCCAGACGGCTTCCTTGGCGGAATCATTTGCAGCAATGTACTCAGCTTCCATCGTAGAGTCTGCAACGGTATCCTGTTTGGAACTCTTCCAACTCACCACCCCTCCATTGAGGGTAAATACAAACCCAGAGATAGATTTGTTGTCGTCCTTATCGCTCTGGAAGCTCGAATCGGTAAAGGCCTCCATTCGGAGATCTCCATTACCATACACCAAGAACAATTCTTTAGTCCTTCATAAGTACTTAAGAATGTTCTTCACAGCTGTCCAGTGATTCTCCCCTGGGTTAGATTGATACCTTCTTACAACACTAAGTGCTTAGGCTACATCTGGGCGTGTACATAACATCGCATACATTATAGATCCTACTGCCGAAGCATAGGGTATAATACTCATGCGAGCTCTCTCTTCATCGGTCTTTGGACAAGAATCCTTGGAGAGAGTGACCCCATGGCAAGCGGGTAAGGCACCCCGCTTGGAGTCTTCCATACTAAACCTTTTTAGGATGGTGTCAATGTACCTGGTTTGGGACAATCCCAACAACCTTTTAGATCTATCCCTATAGATCCTTATGCCCAGAATGTATGTGGCATCACCCAGGTCCTTCATGGAGAACCTCAGTGATAAGAAAGATTTGACCGACTGTAGCATAAGAATATCATTTCCTATCAGAAGAATGTCATCCATGTACAATACGTGGAATGTGACAGCTCTCCCTACAGCCTTCTTATAAACACAAGGTTCATCTGGATTTTTGATGAAATCAAACTCTTTGATGACATCATCGAAACAGATGTTCCAACTCCGAGATGCCTGCTTTAACCCATATATGGATTTAAGCAATTTACATGCTTTCCCGCTGCTCCCACTGTCAATGAAGCCCTCTGGCTGATCCATATAAACGCATTCTTCTAAATCTCCATTTAGAAATGCTGTTTTAACGTCCATCTGCGAGATTTCATAGTCATAGTGAGCAGCAATAGCAAGTAGGATCCGAATGGATTTAAGCATGGCTACGGGCGAAAAAGTTTCGTCATAGTCCAAACCTGGTCTTTGACGAAAGCCTTTCGCCACAAGTCTTGCCTTATAGGTCTCTACCTGCCCATCTACACCAATCTTTCTTTTAAAGATCCATTTGCACCCCACAGGTTTTACCCCAGGGGGTACAACGTCCAAAGTCCATACTTTGTTGGGGTACATAGACTCCATTTCGGATCTAATGGCATCCAGCCACTTCACAGAGTCTCTAGTCGTGATAGCTTGCTGAAAACTGGTGGGATCATCATCATCCATGATACAGTCTTCTCTGTCACCATCAATGAGGAAACCGTAGTACCTCTCCGGTGAGCGAGAAGTCCTACCAGACCTACGGAGTGGCCGAGGTTCTTCAGTTTCTGTTGCAACAGCCGGTTCAACCAAATCGTCATTTGTAGTTTGTGTCTCTAGAACCTCTTCTAGATCCACCACTTTGCCATCATCTTTATCTGTGAAAAACTCTTTTTCCAAGAATGTGGCATGTTGAGAAACAAACACTTTTTGTTCCTCTTTGTGGTAGAATAGATATCCATAAGAATTCTTTGGATATCCTACAAAGTTACACATGACTGACCGTGTCTCGAGTTTGTCCGGATTCTGCTTTTTAACATAGGCCGGGCAACCCCAAATCTTAATTCTCTTAAGAGATGGTCTCTTCCCATGCCATATCTCATATGGCGTGGTAGACACGGCTTTGGTTGGAACCCTGTTTAGCAGAAACGCTGCAGTCTCCAATGCATGTCCCCAAAACGAGACTGGTAACTCAGCGTCACTCATCATGGACCGGACCATATCTAATAGGGTCCTATTCCGTCGTTCTGACACACCATTGTGCTGTGGTGTATAAGGAGGAGTAAACTGAGAGAGAATCCCATTCTCTTTTAAGAAGTTTGCAAATTCTGCACTGAGATACTCACCACCTCGATCTGATCGAAGCATCTTGATACTCAAGCCGGTTTGTTTTTCTACCTCTTGTTTATATTCAATGAATTTCTCGAAAGCTTCGGACTTGTGTTTTAATAAAAATACATGACCGAATCTTGAGAAATCGTCAGTGAATGTAATGAAGTATGAAAAACCGCCTCTAGCCTGTGTAGACATTGGCCCACATACATCACTATGTATGAGGCCCAGGAGCTGAGTAGCTCTTTCTCCGTGTCCGGTAAACGGAGTTTTGGTCATTTTACCCTTGATACAAGACTGGCAAGTCGCATAAGATTTATATTCAAAAGAATTTAAATATCCATCTTTGTATAACTTGTTTAGTCTTGTTTCGTTAATATGACCAAGTCTACAGTGCCAAAGAAAAGCTTCATTCAATTCTGAAAGTTTTCTTTTATTAGTGTGTTGTACACTGAAAACTGTGTGTTGATTTAGGACATATATTCCGTTATTAAGCGTACCATACCCAACCAACATTTGATTCAGGTGAATGTTCATAACATTGTTTTGCAATACAAAGTTATATCCTTCATTGTCCAACAAAGAAACGGATATTATATTACATAACATACTTGGTACAAAATAACATGGATTCAAAACCAAAATACATCCAGATGGCAACCCCAAGTGATACTCTCCCACTGCGACTGTATGTACATTGGAACCATTTCCAACGCGGAGAGTATGGTCACCTGTCCTCAAAACCTTGCTATTTCTCAGCCCCTGCATAGAATTGCAAATGTGAGAACCTGAACCGGTATCCAATACCCAGGAAGTAGAGTTTATAGAAAAACAGTTTTCAGTCACAAACGCACTTGAAGCAGAAGCATCATCATGCTTCTTCTTGAGACTTAAGTACTCCGTGCAATTGCACTTCCAATGTCCTGTCTTGTGGCAATGAAAACATTCGCCTTTCCCCGGGTCTCCAGCTTTGGACTTTCCCTTTCCCTTCACCTTTTTAACTCCGCCCTTAGGATTAGTGGGTTTCTTCTTTTTCTTTCCCTTGGCCTTAGCTTTCGGGCGAGAAGAAGAAGACTGTCCAATAGTCATAACGGGAGTTTTTGCTGACTTTATGGTGCTCTCTGCACTCCTTAACATATTAAGGAGTTCAGGGAGTTCCTTCTCCATGCCATGCATGTTAAAGTTCACTATGAACTGAGCAAAGGTGGAGGGCAGGGACTGCAGAATAATATCTATATATTGTTCATTGTCCATCGTCCATCCAAGGTCCTCAAGCTCTTCAATAAGAGCTATCATCTTCAGAACGTGGTCTCCTACTGGTGTGCCAGGGGCCATTCGCATCTGAAACAATTTCTTTGATGCTTCGTACCGTAATACTCGGGATTGCTCCCCATACAACTCCTTTGTATGGAGCAATATACCGTGAATGTCCATGTCCTCGTGCTGCTTTTGATGTGTGTTGTCCATCGATGCAAGCGCGAGGCATTTTGCCGTGGCACAGTCAGCGTCCCATGTCTTGCGGACTTCAATGTCCGCAACTGAGGATTTTGGACCTGGGACGGGCGGGGCTGAAACCGTGAGGACATATGATACTTTATCATAAGTCAAGGCGATTTTCAGATTCCTCAGCCAGTCTTTATAGTTGGTCCCATTCAGTTTGTTTTTATCTAGTAGAAGCTTAAGTCCAGTCATTGGTATCTGCCATTAAGAGAGAGAAAAGAATACACTCAGCGAAAGCTCTTGCACAGATTAGATTGGTTTATTATCTTGTCTAATCGATGTTTCCCACTGCTTTTTATCAAGTTTTTCTTTCAAACCTTAAAAAGAAATACTAGCCAGGATTAATTACAGTCTACAACTTCGCTAACCGTTCAGCCAGGCCAGTGTCCGTACTTTGAGGGAGGTTCCCCGTGCTTTCGCACGGACCTAATTAGAGTAAACCTCGTTTTCCCAGAGGCGGAGCCCCGTTAACACCTTTCTAGACACCTAATGAGTTAGCTAATTTTAAACTGTAAAACTCTCCTAGGAGCAACTATTGCCCACAGTGGGATCGGGATCCAACCATCATATGGAAGGTATGCAATCTCATTGCAAATTTCAACACTTGAAATTCCCGATGTGGTTTTTACGCCTAATACTCGTGACCTTGGCTAAGGTCAACAAATCACGAGCACTAGTCAAGCTCAACTCGTCATTTCTTGATTAATTAGACCCGTTCACATGACCCTTGGCTAAGGTCAACAAAGTCATATGCCCGTCCTAATTAATCTGCATCATATGCGTTTGTAGGAAGACATCACTTAGCTACCGTACACTACGCCTTGGCTAAGGTCAACAAACGTAGCACGAATACTAAGTACTTTACTTCCTAAGATGACGGAGGGTTGCGGATGATTTTTAAGAAAATCTTTAACGCTTTGAGCTTGATATCGTTGTAGAATCAAATGGTTTTCAAAAGGAGTGGCTTAAGCTCCGCAGTTTTGAAATATAGCTTTTTCATAAATAGCCGAGTAGGTTTCAAATCCGATTCTACAACATCTTTTTAGGTTTATTTTCTTTACATTAATCACATTAATGTAATCCCATCATTTAAGTCCTTAAGCCAATCACAGAAAAGAAACGAAAATAACACGTACGCTTATGCCATCCGCATTCGCCGCAATGTTCCGTTATGCACCGTTAGGTTACTTAACTAACGGCATACCGGGACGGGACTAGCGCGGGTGTAAAATATAAGCAACGTCTACTATATATCATATATATAATATGTCATTCGTCTCAGATATCACAGAACACAGGCAGCAGAAACATAAATATAACGTGGGATATCCTAGGACGTCCGTATTTAGTATTTACCCAGAATAGAAAATACGGATTCCACAGTCGCGATGAATAGCCAAGCCCACACCCTGGACCCCTACGAGAGCGGCAAGTGACCCTACCAATTCTGGAGTTTAGGAGACCCGGTCTCGACTCCTCGAGATGGCCTCCCACTGAACCCCAGAACCCGGTCACCTGTGCTCCCCTCCTTGGGTCCATCCTAATGCGGAAAAGTAAATAATAAACAACACTGGTGACACAACCTCAACCCGGAAGTGCCCCAAATAAAAGAATATTACATTACATTTGAATTTACATGAATGAAAATATAAAACTCTCATCTCACATAGAACCCCCCGGCTATTCAATCGCGACAATCCTGCACATCATATCTCAGCAACATATAATATCACATATCATCAACGTAAGTAAGTATGCGTACCCTGATTGTCGTTGATGTATAGCAACGAAACCGGCGATATCGAACATACTACACTTACGGTCACAGAAAAGAAAGTGTAAAACTACAATATTTGGAATCCAGATTCTCTTTAGACATCATAAATGCGAAATATCACATATTTCGTATTTCATGCCTAAACTATATGAATTCCACATATTGTATCACATTCCAGATAAACAGACAGTATTAAAGTTTTCGAACAATCGATCAAATACTCAAGATTCACTAAAGCTCAACACTTGAGCAGAGTTCAAAAAAATCGGAGTGTGACACAGTAGTAGCGGTCCAGCCGTAGAAGGGTCAAGCCAACGCCTCACATGTGGCACGCCGTACTGCCCCAAACCCTAAGGTTCAAAGGGCAGTTCAAGACGGTCACATAATCGAGTTAAGGTTTGTTGTCTTGTAGAGGGACCACCACAAAACTTGCACGTATCTCCAATATTTTCAAACCCCGTGAAAAGTGAGTAAATGATAGTTGTTCGAACACTTCAATACTTTCTAGTTCACCCGGAAAAGGAAACGAAATGAAAATTCCGATCGAAACGACGAGTCCAAAACCATCTCCAGAATTTTTCAACAGCAGATTCAGATTAAACATACTCAAAATATACTATAGCAGGTAAGGAAAATTACTGTGCAAAATGGAGTAAAAGATCCCCTTTTATGGCCGCGGATCCGCGGCCTAAGCCTGCTTGTGCCGCGGTTCCGCGGTCAAATGTACTGTTCACTGACTCGAATTTTCCAGTTTGTCTTATATTTACCTGCTCTATTTTTTGAGAATTTTTAATTCTGAAAAAAGTCAGTTTTTAAAAAATTTCCAGAGAGTCTCCCGTAAATCCGTATTTTGGTTCGATCGGAATTTTTACTTCGCTAAAGCATCGCTTAACGTTCTAGGTTGGCTCTGATACCATTGTAAGGTTTGCCTAGCACCCTATAATGAGTTTGGAAGCATCACATGTCACAAAGTTCAAGTTTTTATGGTGCTAAACAAACACGCAAAGGAATCGATCCTAGAAAATTAAGGTTACTAAACTTTAAGCTAATAAAAATTAGGGTTTAGAGACTACAACCTTTGTAGCTCCCTTTTTGCTTGACTCCTTAGACTCTTAGGTGTTGGAGGAAGGTCCACTTGTAGTCCTCTCACGTCCACGACGATCCACCCGGAATTTCCCGTCCATGCTTGCAACTTTGGAAAAACAAAGAGAACACTCTAATCAAGTTGGCTAGACTTGAGTAGAATGATGTTGTGGCTATTGATCTCACTTCAAAATCCTATTTTTATGAGTATTTTTCTCTCTTGAAAGAAGTAGAGAGCAAAGCATCAAGGTTGATGAAGATGGTGGTCTTTTTGTGAAGAAGAGAATAATGGAACCCTTGAAAGAGAAAAGAAAAATAAGCATATATATTTTCTCTTTCTCATATCCAACCATGGTTAACTCTAAAGATATTATTGGATTAAAGTTAAAAGCACAAAAAGAAAATAAACCATGGGTTAAAAGGTAGGTGAGCATGGTAAGGTAAGGAAGAGTGTACAGACCTTTTATGATTTAACCCATTTTCATTTTCTTTTGCTTTAATTTAAAAACAATAATAATCCATAAAAATAACCATGGTGTGATTCTTATATTGTCACCATTCTCATTGTATAAGCAACCATGATAAAATGATGTATGTATGCATGTGTGCATGCACATCCATATGTGCATGAACAAGAATGAATGCATACATGCATGCATACATCCAAAATAAACAAGATAGGATTTGTAGTGAGAAGCTAATGATAAATCAACACTTGATTCACTAATCCGGTCATATCACATACGACCCGACCATTAGCAAGCCGCCCAATTAATATACGGTATCCTATACACGTATTTTAATCGGATCCAAGCGCATATCGTATACGCGCACCACAACGTTTCGCCTGGACTAGATAACTCCTGTGTGGGTCTCTAAGACTCGTCAATACACCGGCAGTGGGTGATGATCATATCAAGCACCCCCAAGCTGCAAGCGGTCAGCTAAACGTAACGGCCACCCGGGTATTGAGCGATCAGAAGACAACAAGCGAACCTGCTACAACTCCCGTCGAGCCAACTGGCAACACTACCGTACAGTCCGGTCTCTTCGTCAGATATGCTGCATATCGAGCCTAGGGATGGTCACGTCGACCCCAATAACTCAATAAGTCGTGCCGGTGAATGGTCTATAACAGATCGAGAAACTACTGATAACACTTATCAGCAAATCTCAGCAGCCCTGGCCAGGGACTTGCTGTTATAACCAGTCGGGCACAGCACAGCATCAACTCCCAATACCGGGAGAGACGAAACCCCTCCTATCGCTCATCGTCTTCGTGTGTCTCGGGACTGTACCCAACGGCCACCTGTTTGCACGACTCAGTAGAGCCGTGGTAGGGTGGCAATCAAAGTACAGTGGGAGAACACACAAGACTCCATGACGATCTCGGGTCTACAGACTAACCTGTACCAGTGTCACCTGAGAACTGCTATCCGACGATAGATATAATTCCATATAGGAGTTCTCGGTGAGTCCGTCCAGTGTACCCAGTCAGCACTGAGCACCCGTATATGACCTTGATGTCAAACATCGATGAATGTGGGAACATCCATCGCCCATCGTATGGGTCTAGTATCATATACGCTAGTCTACTCTGGTATATCAATGCCCCGTCTCGATATACCTACGACTAGGGACTTTCCAGGATATGCTTATAGACTACAAATGTCCCACTAGTATGATCTCTATCATAATCAGAGTAGTCAAGCCGATATCCTCAGGGCTATATCAGCATGTATGAATGAATAAAAGCATGATCAAATCAACATGTCAGATAAAGAAGAACCAGATAGCATACTATCATGTCGAGCAAGAATGCAAACTGAATATATATACATGTATAGATACATCCACTATCACATAATGGCCTCTAGGGCATACATATATCCAACACATTGTATTTGAGAGGTTTAAATTTAAATTCGGGGACCGAATTTATTTAAGGGGGAAGACTGTAACATTTCAGAAAAATAATATATTATTTTTCTGAATTTATATACCTAAAATAATAAATATTATGAATATTTTAATGATGTGGTACAATTATATGCCGATAGTTTGGAAAATATTGGAAAATTAAATTGAATGGTTATTTTTGGAGGGATTTAAGTGATTTAGGAAAATTATAAATTTTTATAATTAATTATATGCAAGTTATTTCTAAACTTGATTAATAATCACTAATTATGCATTAAGCGTGATTATACACATGACATGCACCATGTCATATTACACATTTGTTACATTCTCCCACCATGGCTTTCGCTTTTTTTCTGCATGGCTTTGTTTTAATTGAAAAGAAAAGATAAGAAAGGAAAAAGATAAAAAGAAAGGAAAAAGATAAAGAAAAAGGATAAAAGAAATGGAAATGAATAAAGAAAAGGGTATGGGCATGAGAGAGAAGAGAGAGAGAGAGGTGCGGGGTCTTTGACTTAGCATCATTCTTCATCCTCTTCATTATTTTCTCCTCCCTCTTCACACCATGGCTGCCCTCCTCCCTCCACCATCTACACTACCACATATCATACCTAAAAACAACTCAAAACACCTATTTCCCTTCATTAAAATTATGCACAAGCTCACTACAAGCATGGAGAACCAAGAAAGTTTGGATTTTGAGCACTTGGGGCAACTCAAGAAAATTCTTGAGTTGCCAAATAAGATATTTTTGTAACATTTCAGAATATATAAAATATTATTTTTGGAATTTAATATTAAAATATTATATTTCGCAAAAATTACCGGATTTACGAAATTGGGGTGTTCGTAACATGGTATAAATATATAACAATATTTGTGAAATAATTGGAGATTAAAATGATTTATTCATTTAAAAATATATTTATTGGATCTGGCATTTTTATAATTTATTATATGCAAGTTGGAAATTAAACCCGATTAGTGCACTGCTAATCGCGATTAAGCCAAATCCGTGTTTTTACAGTTTTTCCTTGGCTAGTGCACCATGACATGTTGCTTGTTGTTTCATTTCATTTGTGTTAGGTGTTTGGTTTTAATCAGTGGGAGAAATAGAAAAGAAAAAGCGACAAAAAGAGACAATTGGAGAGAGAGAGAGAGAGTGGGTAAGATATGAAAGTGAGAGGGTGAGAATAAGAAGAGAGAGAGGGGGGCAGCCACATTCATTTTCCCCTCCCCATTATTCCTTTCATCATCTTCTTCCTCATCTCCCTCCAACTTCAACCCTAAGATCCATCACAATTCCCTCACCAAAACCCTATATTCCCTTCACAAAATATGATCCCCACTTCATCCTCTACACATTGGACCAAGAAAATTTGGATTTTGTTGACCTTGGGCATCTAGGGTTTTTTCTTGGCTACATCCATGAGGTATAATTCCTTTATTTTAGTTAGTTTAAGTTTCCTACCATTCTAGTTTAGTTTAGAAGTTGATTTAGTGTGGGATTGTGAAGTTAGAAATTTCAAGAGAAGGGCTTGGGTAATAGTGGGGAATTGGTGATGTTTAGAGGCTATTACAAGACTTGAGTGGTGTTTCTACTGGCCTAGAACAGAGAATACGGATTTAGGATATTACCCGTGTCGGTTTTGTGAGAGATTGGTGGCCTACAGAGAATCTGGAGCAATCTGGGGAGTTTTTGAGAAAAGTAAACAATACCAGAGACCTAGTTAGAGCCTGAGGAGACCACCTTGACCAGACGAGCCCCAATAGAGACCTTTGGGCCGAGCTGGCCGGATTCTAAGGCCATGTGGCCGGCCAAATTGTGATGGTTGGGGTCTAGGTTGGTACAGTACCTCACATAATCCATATACAACACTATATACTTGCTAGTTTTACTCCAATTGACCTGAGTCAAAATCTAGGAGCACATTGGTCTGATTTTTGGTTTTGTTTCCTGTATTTTGAATGCTTTGTTTTGGTATTTGGTATTGTATTTGATTGTTGTGCGTTTGTACGTCAAGAACAAGGGTTGTTTGATTTTTTTGCACGCGTAGGTTATAGGTTCTAACCTATGAGCGCACCGTGTGCCGTATTGGTTTTTCGAACTCAATTTTAATGCTATTGTGATATGTGTGGAAATTGTAGGTACCTTCGTGTGGATTCCGAGATGACGGAGCATGACGTCATCGACTTCGGCAAGAAAGGATCAAGGTGAGTAGATCTATATTTACGGGGGGTGTCGGGTGGATGGTGTATAGCACCCCTGCAATTTATAAATGGAAACCGATCTATAGGTTACAGTTGTAGAATCCTAGATTTGAAAACTAGGGATATGGTTAAAAGGACAGTTAGAGATGATATGAGTGATTGAATATATATATTGAGATATGAGATGAAAGCTTAGGGATATGAAAAGTGAATGTGAATCATGACTTATAGATATGTAGTTGCACTAGAATAAGTATAAGTTTTAGAGTAGCATGACATGAGATTTATAAGATAGGATATATATATGTAAATGGCTTGATCTGGATATAAATGTGATGAAAAGAATATACAATGTGATATGATGACTTGATTGAATTGTTGGTATACGGATGCGAGTCGATATGAGATGATTGATACCTTTGCCGGTCCACTGATATGAGGTTGTTATGGATGTGACCTGAGATGTTGGTATATAGATATATATGATGTTATGAATCATAAGTGATATTCCGTACGAGACATTAGGTCCGTACCCTCAATGTTTTATAGGTTGATAGGATCCCTAATGGTTTAATGCCGCCATAGGATGATTTTCCGTACGTGTGAGTTTATCTGATGATTGATCCATACCCTTGACTAGAGGATGCCGTACGATGGATTATACCGTACGTGATATTGTGAGGCTGGATTCCGATTGATAGATTCACCGACTCGGACATGTTTGATACGTATACCTTATAGCATTTAGCTAACGATTTACTTATACTACTTTCATATCATTCTCATTGCATTCCACATACCTGTGCTAGTACACTTACACCATTATCGATGATGCGTATGTTACACTTACACAGATCGGCCGACTCACACACTTCATCGTCAATAGTTGGTATGTCACTCACACAGTAGAATTGCTACATCATGCTATTATATTGCTATGTTCACATTATGATGATATACCCATGCTAACATCACTTTTCCGTGTTGCATGATATACGGATATGCTTACATTCTCTTATATGTCGCATACATCATGATTTATGATTATACGCTTTGAGATATTCTGTTTTCATGAGATTTCTGGATTTGAGAACCGTGGTTATTTCAAAAGAAAGTATGTATTGTTTTAAAAACCTGGTTTCTCTTGATATGATATTTCAGTTCGTCCACCATGCGTTTTCTCGGTTCTGAGACGTGTGATATGTGAAACCCGATTCGAGGAGTTGGATGATCCGTTTGCGGGTTCATGGTGGACCCGGTATGGTACCCCGGGGCAAGAAAGGGATGTCGCGCAGTAGACGTTGAGCCTGGCAGAGGGACCACTACCTACCGGTGATTGGTTGGACCGGGTGATTATCCGGAGGATACCGACCGGAGTCGAGAGATGGATATGGGCCGACTCGTCCTGCCGAAGCCCAAGGGCCGATCCCGCAGACGGAGCCAGTGGGCCGATCCGGACCGACGAAGCCCGAGATATATGAGGATTTACGTGTCGATGCTGGACACGGGTTTCATGATGTTTAGAGTGTCGATGCTGGACACTCAGGTTCCATAATTTGGATATGTCGCGAGGGACACACGTTGATTTATATCCTCATATTTACATGCATAAGTTTTCATGATACTTACGTGCATGATGTTGTTGTGTCATCGGTTGACACGCGGACGGGATCCACATGCATACAGGCATTTATTATATTGTTGGATGATATCTGATTGATCATTCTTTTTGTATCGTGAATTTGTATGGAATGAAAAGTAATCACAATCAAGAATATTTATATCGCAATCAATTAACGGTGTCGGTGTAGCGCGTTAATGAATATGGATCGTCCACTGAGATGTATGTTTTGATCGTTCTTGTTTTAGATGAGTCGAAAAGAAAAGATAAAAGAAATTGCAAGAAAATTGATTCAAGATTTGTAATATTTGATTTCAAGAAATATCAAGAAAATAGATCTAGAATCATGAAATGCTAAAGATCAAGAAAATATCCAAATTGTTTGAGTTATCAAGATTTGTAGAGAGGCTTGTCGGAATCAATCGAATCGATAGTGATGATGAATGTTTACAATTACAAATTCTTATCTATTGAAGATTTTATGCTAGATCGATGACAATCAATAAGGTTTAGGGATCTATTGAAGAAAGTAGGGTTTCTTCATCATCATCCCTTGTCATTTCGTTAATTAGCATTCAAATTCTAGCCTCTAGGAAATTCAATCATCGATAGTTGATCTCTAATTTAGAGCGAAAACATTCAAGAATGCATCTCGCTGAAAACTAGGTCATCGTTGATTCAATTTCCTATAGTTTACAAAACTCATAAGATTTAAGAATCGTTCAAAAATATCATCAACATCATCTACCTATTCTTTCGATTCCGATGCAAGCGGAGTTTTACTCACGTATCATTATAAAGCAATCAAGAACTAAGAATATCATAATGCGAGAATGAATAGAAAGCAAGAATAACGATCTTCACCTTTTATTATTCGATATTTCGTAACAATACACTCAAAGAATACAAGATTTGAGGAGGAACTAAATCATCGAACTAGCTTCGCATCGTCTTCTTGAGTCGCGGATCGTCGTGGATCTCTTGCTCGGATGAACATCGGCGTTGCTTCAAAAGGCTCGTTGGATGCTTGCTCGATTTGGTTCTCGATGAATCTTGATTTGGATCAAATTGTGTCACTCAATTTGTTTTAGAATTGATTTGGATCTCACTACAATTTTTTACCACTCAAATGATGAACCACCTTCTAAATTCAACAACTAATCAACCACCTCAAACCCTAGATCTAGATCCCTTTTTATAACCACTCATTTGAATTATCCCTCCAAAGCTAGGTTGTTAGAGAGAGTCTTCTAGAAGAAGTTTGTTGGAGGGAATATTCTACAATAAGGAATATTCTAGGATAAGGTTGTTAGGCCGAGCCTTCTATATAAAGCCAAGTGATGTTTGGGAGTCTTCTGGAACCTGAGGCCATTATGATAAGCGACGTGGAGAAGTTTGAGTCGCTGAGGAGCTAACAATGTCGCGGAACGGCGGCGGATCGACTGACTCGGCCGCGGATCCTTAGCCATGTTGTGGGCTTACTGCATGATTTCTCTGGGCTGTTGTGTGTTGGCTTTTTGGCACTTCATGGGATGCTTGGAATCTTTTTATTCTTTCAAAATCATTGCCAGATTACCAGTCATCGACTTGATCTATTTTATCAGTACTTCTAGCAGTTCCGGCTCTTTTACCTGGAGAATTTCCTGCACACAATCTCGAGACAAGGATTGATATATATAGATCAATGCAAGTAGTAATAAACACTTAATTTCCCTTTAGAATGTCGATTATAACTATAACACAGGTTATTTGGTATTTTCCAGATGAATTCGTAATCTGTGTTATAATTACAATAAACAACTATATATGAATGATAAGAGTAGGGAAATTAACGTGTTAAGAATGCACTATTTTCGACTGATCAAATTCCCCCAAACTTAATTTTGGTTGTCTCGAGCAAACATCTTTATTTAAAAAGAAGGAGAAAATAAAGAAAGAGAAAAACTAACTAGCACACTTTCGTAGGCAACACGATTGCACTGAGCACGTGCAACAAGCCTTTAAACCTCTAGGTGTCCCTAGTTGGAGGAGTGTTGTCTCTTGAGGGTTTTCAGCGGATTGCACCCACAAAATCCAATAATAAAAGGAAGACCGTGAAAGTTACATATAAAGATAAGAATTGTAAAAGAAATATTTTGAATATTAGAGTTTTCAACTAATACTAGCTTTTCAGTTGCTATGAGCCCTATCTTAATAGTCATGAAAAGATATTAGAAATCACATCATCCCTCAATAAAACATCGTCTTTATTCTTCATTCCTACCTTCCTTCCAAACGTTGATCATATAACCCTACGTGTGTGTAAAGAACATCCCTACACTTGGAGAATTCAATTCAAGCTATCATACTCTTATCCATCTACCTCAGTACTTTTTAATTGATATTTAGATGGAATTTGCTCACACATTTTTCATGCGACCGTTAATACTTCATGAGGTACTAACTGACCGATTACTCATGTTCTTGCTTAATAGGTGTATTTCATATTTTTCTCGTCTTCCAACACCTAAGGCTTTAGCAGTGACTCCCAAACCAGTTGGTCTAAGGCACTAGGTGATGAAGCACCCTCGCTATATTTTTTATTGCTGCCTTGGTGATTACAAAATCAGTGTTCATTTTTCTTTTAACCATTTTATCTTTTATTTTCCATTTATTATTTCCTTCATACTTTTGCTTTTAGACAAGAGCATTTCTAGGTATCCACTACTATCCCGAGTTTCAAGACGTGTGTAAGTGCGAATAATAGGGTATCAACATTCAAATGATTGGCTTCCAGAATAGAAACTATTTTGCAGACTTATTTTTATCCGCAGATTAGTGACTTCTTCCATCTTACTAACCCTTGGGACAACGGCTTATAACTACTTATTACTAGTTTCGTTTAAGAAAACTTCTAATTTTCTTAGTTTTCTTAAACTTTTCTAATCTTTTGGATGTAATTTTTCACTATATAATCTTTTATTATCTTATTTATGTACAATTTTTTTTTATTTTTATAATTTTTATTTTTATTGTGTTTTGTGCTTATGCAAAGTATGATGCAAATGATGCGTAAATAAGCACAAACCTCCCCAAACTTGTTTTCAACAGTGTCCTCACTGTTGCTATCTGTTAAAGCTCAAAAACCTGTAAGCTTGGGAAGACATTTATTAACGGGGTCAATAAATATATGAAAGTGAAAATCCTCCCCCAAACTTATATTTGGCTCATAATTTTGAGGACAAAAGTTATGTTCAAGAGCCAAAAATATATCCCCCCTCAAACATGAGTTAGACAATATTAAGCATTTTAAGAAAGGGTAAAGTCATTTGGTCAAACTAAGCCTTTACGAAGACCAAAAATTAATACCAACCATTCAAAGATTTTATCAGTGTAGCGTATAGGTCGGTGGAAGAACATGTTGTATAGAGTCAGGAAGAAATGAGGAAGAGATGAGTGGTGGTCTGGAAAGGGTTTGAGTTTTAAATTATAGAAATGAAAGAATGAGGATAAATGTGAATGATTAGGAAGAAGGAGTGGTGGCGGTTCAACTTCTATAGGTGGAGGTTGATTAATCACGAAATCCGTATTGTTTAGGAATGCAAGTTCGTCAGCAAAAAGTTCTTCAAAACATTCATCAATGGTGTGATCGAACATTTTGCTGTCAATAAGTTTTGTGTCAGAATTTATCATACTTGATTTGTCAAAATACATGGAGGTGGAAGGCTCAAAAAACTCATCTAACTCATTTTCAAAAATATCCAAATATAGTTGACTTTCTGGTACTATTGAACTTGAATTATCGGATTGTGATTCATCAACACTCACTGAAACTATAGGAACAGAAGAAGAACCAGAGTAAATAGAAGGTGAAATAGGTAAACAAATTGGTGTGTCGAGGATCGCTAAACCAGATGTGGACGATGGAGGCCGAATTTCGGTCCACTGTTCGGGTATACCATTGTTATCAACTTCAAGACGCATTTGGGGTTCATGAAGAATTAAAGGCTCAAGATGATGACCACAAGGAAGTGAAAGAATCTGATGAATTGGTGGGACAAACTCATCCAAAACTTCGGGTTCATCAATCAATATATACCCAAAGTCAATCACCTTATTCAAGTGAAGGTTAAAATTCTCAAACACCTCATTAAAAGTATGGTTTTCAATCAATGTTGGTTCAAGAGTGGAGGTGTAAAGATAACACTGGTTTGGCATTGTTTCACTCGAAATGGACCCTTCACAGTCGGGTAAATAAAACACTGCATTATTGCACAACTTGTCATACATTCTATCGTCCATTGGTGAATCATTTGGTGTACTTGATGAATTTGTGAAACTGGAGTTGTGGATTTCAGTTTGGAAAGGGAATGTTTGATTATGAAGGGTGTACAGTTCTGTCTCACTACCCAAATTCTCATTTTGTCCTATGCTCGAATTATATACTGAAAATTTTTGGGCTGGTTTGAAATTATTTTCTTGCATCCACTTTGTCATTTCCTTCCTCATTTGGTTCGACATTTCCAAATATTTTTCTAACGTTTACTCAAGACTAGACTTGGGTCGATAAGGGATTTCAGTATAAGATTGAAATTCTTATGGACAATTAAAACTCCCAAATGACTGATTAGAAGGATTGTCTAGAGAAGGTGGAAAAGTCGGATTGGATTGATAGGAATAGAATGGTTGTGAAAATTGGGTAGGAGTCGGATCAACATTATTATAAGAAGAATTTTGATATTGGTTGGTCGGTTGTCTATTGGACATCATACATGACACAAACCGATTATGAAATTTTTCTTTGGAAAGTGGAGGTGATGGTTGATATTGGTCCGGGTTGAAAGTTTGGCCTTTTGCCCTAGCTATATGCTCAGCAATGGACATGCGTCTAGGGGCATCCTCACTCGGAGTATCAACTGAAACAGATGTATAATTAGGATACGGTTGATATTGGTCCGGATTGAAACTTTGGCCTTTAGCCCTAGCTATATGCTCAGCAATGGACATGCGTCTAGGGGCATCCTCACTCGGAGTATCAACTGAAACGGATGTAGAATTAGGATACTGTTGATAGGACATGGATTGAGGTAGCCAACTGTTTCTACCCGCTTGTTTTATCCGATCACTTAAGGACATGTGAGAGTCGGATGGTTTACCGAAGGGATTACGAAAACAAGAAATATATGGTTGTGGACAGCAAAGCTCGGCAAGAGTTCGTCTGTTTGGGTCACCCATTATAAGAAGAGAAGAGAAGAAAAAAGGGGAAAAGGGGAGAAAATAAATAGATTTTTTTTGAAAAAGGACGGATTTAAGAAAATTCACACAAACATGCACACGCAACCCTATATCTAATGGTCACATAGATCAGGTCACTAGACCGCTCCTAGACTTCCAGAAGACAAATCGCTTGATAAATCATCTACTGCCTCTTTATCCCTCCTGTGGCCAGGTAAGTGCCAGGTAAGTGGGAGGTTCTCCACTACGTAAGTAGTGGGCCTAATTAAGTAACTACTTGCCTTAGACACACTTGCCTTAGATACTATAAAAAAAACCCGGATAAGCAATAGATTACACACGACCTCCTTCTGTCCTAATTGAGCGCGACATTCCTTAAAGTCTTGTCTAGATATTTTTTAGTTAATGAGGGTGATGCGGATGCAAGTTTCATGATTTTTGGGGCTTAGGAAGGGTAATGAAATCCCCACCTAATCTGAATTTGGTCTTTGCCCCTTAATTTCCGTATTAAAAATATGCAAACAACCAATTTCAAGAATCGCAACAAATTTATTTTTTTAGCGGCGCTGAATTTTGCAAAGAATCCTGCAAGAAATTGATATTGGACAAGATCAGAGAGAAGAGGAGAGTACAGAGAGTAGACCTGAGAAATTTGGCACAATGGAACCCTAAACGGCTGCGGTTCCACCGCAAAAATGCCTCTCTGGCCGCGGATCCGTGGCGCTTTGGGGGAACTAGGGTTTGAAATTTTCTCTGCAGGTCCCTATGCTTCTCTGGATTGTTCAGATCTTCTCTGAATCTTGATTTAACTGCCGAAATGATTCCATATTCCCTCGCAAAAATTCAAACACTAAACGTTAAGCACTTGAAGCGAATCTTGGATGAAAATTTGATGGAATAATAATTTTTCAACTCAAATAACAAAAACGAACAAAATAGCACACATCCCCGGCAACGGCGCCATTTGATTGATCCTTCTTTTTGTATCGTGAATTTGCATGGAATGAAAAGTAATCACAATCAAAAATATTTATACCTTAATCAATTAACGGTGTCGGTGTAGCGCGTTAATGAATACGGATCGTCCACTGAGATGTGTGTTTTGATCGATCTTGTTTTAGATGAGTCGAAAAGAAATGATAAAAGAAATTGCAAGAAAATTGATTCAAGATTTGTAATATTTGATTTCAAGAAATATCAAGAAAATAGTTCTAGAATCATGAAATGCTAAAGATCAAAAAATATCCAAATTGTTTGAGTTATCAAGATTTGTAGAGAGGGCTTGTCGGAATCAAACGAATCGATAGTGATGATGAATGTTTATAATTATAAATTCTTATCTATTGAAGATTTGATGCCAGATCGATGACAATCAACGAGCTTTAGGGATCTATTGAAGAAACTAGGGTTTCTTCATCATCATCCCTTGTCCTTTCCTTAATTAGCATTTAAATTCTAGCCTCTAGGAAATTCAATCATCGATAGTTGATTTCTAATTTAGAGTGAAAACATTCAAGAATGCATCTCGCTCAAAATTAGGTCATCGTTGATTCAATTTCCTAGAGTTTACAAAACTCATAAGACTTAAGAATCGTTCAAAAATATCATCAACATCATCTACCTATTCTTTCGATTCCGATGCAAGCGGAGTTTTACTCACGCATCATTATAAAGCAATCAAGAACTAAGAATATGATAATGCGAGAATGAATAGAAAGCAAGAATAACTATCTTCACCTTTTATTATTCGATATTTCGTTACAATACACTCAAAAATACAAGATTGAGGAGGAACTAAATCATCGAACTAGCTTCGCATCGTCTTCTTGAGTCGCGGATCGTCGTGGATCTCTTGCTCGGATGAAGATCGGCGTTGCTTCAAAAGGCTCGTTGGATGCTTGCTCGATTCGGTACTCGATGAATCTTGATTTGGATCAAATTGTGTCACTCAATTTGTTTTAGAATTGATTTGGATCTCACTACAATTTTTTTACCACCCAAATGATGAACCACCTTCTAAATTCAACAACTAATCAACCACCTCAAACCCTAGATCTAGATCCCTTTTTATAACCACTCATTTGAATTATCTCTCCAAAGCTAAGTTGTTAGAGAGAGTCTTCTAGAAGAAGTTTGTTGGAGGGAATATTCTACAATAAGGAATATTCTAGGATAAGGTTGTTAGGCCGAGCCTTCTAGATAAAGCCAAGTGATCTTTGGGAGTCTTCTGGAAGCTGAGTCCATTATGATAAGCGACGTGGAGAAGTTTGAGTCCCTGAGGAGCTAACAATGTCGCGGAACGGCGGCGGATTGGCCGACTCGGCCGCGGATCCTTGGCCATGTTGTGGGCTTACTGCATGATTTCTCTGGGCTGTTGTGTGTTGCCTTTTTGGCACTTCATGGGATGCTTGGAATCTTTTTATTCTTTCGAAATCATTGCCAGATTACAAGTCTTTAACTTGATGTATTTTATCAGCACTTCTAGCAGTTCTGGCTCTTTTACCTGGAGAATTTCCTGCACACGATCTCGAGACAAGGATTGATATATACAGATCAATGCAAGTAGTAATAAACACTTAATTTCCCTTTAGAATGTCGATTATAACTATAACACAGGTTATTTGGTATTTTCCAGATGAATTCGTAATCTGTGTTATAATTACAATAAACAACTATATATGAATGATAAGAGTAGGGAAATTAACGTGTTGAGAATGCACTATTTTCGACTGATCAATATCCACATGCATATGCATTGAGTATACTGTTGGCACATATTTACTGTTACGGTCACCCTAGATATCATAGTATTACTTTTATGATATAGATGACCAAGGAAATCGTTATTTATTCGATTTCTACCTGATGATGTTTTCTACACACGAGTTGGCAACTCTCCCTCGTTGTGCCACAGTTCTTGCAGGTTGACCGCATGGATTAGTAGCGGCATCGCCGGCACATAGCTGCATTCGGGTGTTTTGCTTTGGTAGGTGGTACATGTTGGATCATACCACTCTTGTATTTATTATTCTTGTTGTATCAAGTTAACTCCATCAAATCAGAAACTAGTATTTGTATTAGTAATGAGACTTAGCAAGACTTGTCGTTGCGAGACTTGAGTGATGGGTTATATGTTCGCTTTGTGGTTGGTTGTCTTGATTTACATTATTCGGTGTTGATCTTCGCTGTTGGGCATCATATACTTATATTTATGCTTTGCGAGGTTGTGGATCCGCCGATTGGCGAAGTGCTAGCTCCCGCTTGGGGATGCCTTTATCATCATTATGTATTTGTGGTTTTGTATCAAAATATACAAAGGAGGTGCTGTCCAAATTTTTAAAAGACGAAACATGTTTTTCAGCTAATAAATTCCACATGAATTTTTCATGTTCCACTATTTATGCATTAAGAAAACATTTGATCTCATTATACCTATATTTCAAAACTTCACCTCTTTTATTTTCTTTAAAAGGTTTAGATTTCTGAGTTTCGGCTTACTTGAATTACGTTACGCCTGTAGACGTGGCGTGATTTAAGTGATAGACACGAGCTAATATTTTCTGGTCGTGAAATAATATTTTATATTTTCTGAAATGTTATAATTTTCTTCACCATTAGTGTAGTAATCCACTTCCTTTAGCATATATAGATGTTTATAATTTGTTTAGCATGGTTTTGTGAGCTTTGAAAATTCCTAGATGAGATTTGAGGGATTCTTGAGTTGTGATGGTGCAATTGAAGTGAAATTAGTGACTACATACCCCCTTAGTGTTTGGAAACCAAATCAAGCAGAGCCTAGACCATACAATTGAATTGGACGTTTCAATGTCGGTTTTGTGTTTAAATTAGGCCTATAAGGAATCTGGAATGACCTGAGACTTTTAGAAGAAAAACAGACAACACCATTGACCTAGAATTAACACTAGGAGACCACCCTGCAAGTACAAACCCAAACGGAGCATAATTGGCCGAGCAGCCGGTTCTAGGGGTAGTGTGGCCGGCCATTTTATGGAATTTGTTGTTGGTTTTGACTCTGTAGCTCATATACCCCTTATACAACACCCCAATACTGTTAGTTTAGCTTGATTTCACCTGAACTAAAATCCGGAGCAAGTTTTCAAAGTTGCTGTTTTGGTTTCGTGGTTTTCTATGACTTGAAGTTTTTGATTTTGTGTTTAGTATCGGTTACACGACGTTTGAACGTCGATATAGGGTGTTGTTTGGTTCTTTCATATGCGTAGGCTATAGGTTCTAACCTATAGGCACCTCGCGTGTCGTTTTGGTTTCAAATCGGATTTTAATGCGATACGATGTGTTCTGACATGTAAGTACCTCCGCGTGAACTTCGGGACGGCAAGCAAGAGCATGGCGGCATCGACTTCGGCAAGCAAGGATCAAGGTGAGTAGATGTATATCTACGGAGGAAGTCGGGTGGATGGCGTATAGCACCCCCGCAGTTCGTAGTGTAGCATATGATATATATTATATTTATATAAATACGTGTATTTTGGAGACATGTATAATTAGCGAGGGAGGTTTTAGGATATTATGGGTTAAATTTTAGTGTAATTGGATGATAGTGTCGTTAGTTAACTTCTTAGTCGCGAAACCCTAGAATAAGGTTCACCCACACACACATGCACACACGGATTATGTTTTGGTGTATATGATATATGTATTTATATATATATATATACATATGTGGATGTGTTGCTATATATATATACATACATATACGTATACACGTATGATGAGGATAGTATATGATACTTGGAGATTTGTCGACGTGATTGGGCTTGATGCCGTGAGATCGGTGATGTGATTTGGGTCGTGTGATGAGACACGACATGATATCATAGCGGATCGGTGAGCGATGTGTTTCATGCACATGCGGATATATGTTGATGGTATCGGAACGTGCTAGACTTAGATCAGTACCCATAGTGTATGATATTATGATAATGATACCAGATGAATAATAAGGTATATGTGATATTGAACCGTACCCCGATTTTGGGATGCCGTATGATGGATTTTACCGTACGATGTATAAATATGATGATTGATCCGCACTCTCGACTCAAGGATGTCGTATTATATATTTTATCGTACGTGACGCTATTAAGGCGGGATCACCGACTACTAGATATATCGACTCGGACTTAGGTGGTTTCTGTTGGATATAGTACCCTCAGAGTCAATTATTGGATCACAGGCACGTGATTGCAATGATTGAAGGAGGACCTATACCGGTAGGACAGTCTTACTCAAGATGATAGTATGCTATCTGGTTTATCTTTATCATCGTGTACTGTTTCAGGTGACCTTACAGGTCACTATTGCATGCTGATAGAGCCCTTAGGATTCTTTCTTGACGACCAGCAGTATGATAGCGATTATATACGTAGGAGCTGGGGTCTATAAGCATATCCTTAAAGTAGTCCCTAGTCGTGGGAGTTTCGAGACTGGGCATCGATACTCCATAGTAGACAAGTGTATATAGTCGAGACCCCGACGAGGGGCGGTAGCCGGTCTCACAAGCCATTGGTTTCAGTTGGATCACCTAAGATGTATACTGGTGCTTATTGGGTTATGAGTACGCCGGACAGGACTCGCCGGGAACATGCTAGTTGATATTATACCTGAGGTCAGATAGCAGTTCCCTGGTGACATGCGTACAGATTAGTTCATTGACCTGAGATCGTCATTTGTCTCGTGTGAGTTCCCACTGTGCTTTGATTACTACCCTACCACGGCTCAAAGGAGTCATGTAAACAGGTTTTAGTTGGGTACAGTCCCGAGCCACATGGAGGCAGTGAGCAGATTGGCAGGGGTTCATCTCTCTAGGTATTGAGGGTGAGGTCGCGCTGTGTTTAGGAGAGCCATTACACGAAGTCCTTGGCCAAGGCAGGAAATTTACTGGTAGGTATTCCAGTGGTATCTCAGGGTGTTCTGGGCTACACTCTGAAACGACTTGTACCGTTTTTGGGGGTCTGACTTTTACCGACCCCCTAGGCCGGCCATGCGATGTTCATAGAAGAACGGACCCGACTGTACGGATATTGTCATTGACAGGCTCAGTAGGGTGTCAGGATGAGTTCGCTCATCGACCTCCCTTTTGGTCAATACTTGGTAGCTCGTTACGTACGGCTAATACCTTTGACATGCTAGTGGTTAAATCCACAGCCAAAGTATTGACGAGTCTTTAGAGTCCCCCACAGACTGTTTCTCAAGTTTCGGGCGAAACGATGTAGAGGCCGTATGATATATGGCAGGGTCCGATCATATACGTGCAGTAGTGCACGGATCATGATCGGGCGGATCATACTAGTGGGCTTTGGTTTAAGCCGGATCCTAGTATTAGATTTGTTAGATTACTTTAGTCTCATCGCATTCGCATTCAGTCGTAATGCGGATGCAGATATGTATATACAGGTGAAGGGTATCCTTGTGATTCGTCACGAGTTTACTTTAGATGTTGCCGGATCTTTTAGTTGGACCAAACATTTGGATTAATGTTTGGATGGTGGAAATAATGAGCTTGAATTTCATCATGAGATGCATTAAATGTGACATGGACTTTATTAGTGACTCATGGTCTCTTTTTATGTGCTAATGTCACATTATATGATGGATTTGTGTCTTGATTTGATGAGAGGAGAGAGAGGGGCAGCCGAGGGCAAGGTTTGCTCTTATATTATTCTGCTCACTCTCTCACTCTCATTATGATCTCAACAAAAGAAAAGAGCTTCTTCTTCTTCTTCCTCTAGCTCATTATCCCCATTAATGGAAACACCTCTAACCTCCATCCAAATCAATGGATGCAAGAGACAAAGTGATCACAAACATTCTCTACATCACCTTGGACATGTCGGCTAGCACACTTCGTGCCCGAGTTGCTTCGGATGAAGCGGGAGCCCGTAAAAAGAATCGATGATGTGGTGCCCTTTCCGACGAGAAGATCGAGACCGGAGATGCCGCGAGGAGCTTGGGATGGTGGCCAAAGACCGAAGGACACAGATCGATCGATATAGCCTCTCTACCCTTTCTCTAGTTAGCTATTAGTAGGTTAATGGTTCGATCCGGGTTTTAAGCATACGATAGCGCCGGTTTTCTAGTTAAGAAAAAGTTTTCGTTTCCGCATTTTGGCCTCGTACAGACGGCCGGGGCGCTACCGTAGACTTACATGATATCATCAGAGCCATGCCATTAAGCTTTACTAGCTTGCTCTAACATATTTACAACATAGATCGAACGAATTTTCTAAAAACTGCATTTCCAAGTCACATTTTCTGTCGAATTTTTTCCAGTGGTCAAAAAATTATTTGGTATGCTGTAGAAAAACAGCCAGGGTTTTTTAAGAGAACTGAGAAAATTTGGTGGGCTGATTGCACTGTAGCGCGGCGGAACCGCGGCCGTACCCACGTTTTGGCAGCGGTTCCGCGGCCGTACTGTAGCAACACTGCACCAAACTTTCTGCAGTGGTCTCTGACTTGGAAATGGGGTTTCTGGTATGTTTATTTTTGGCCCAGATTATTTTGAGTGCAGCAGTTGTACTTAGGGCCCAATTCGGAAAATTTTGTCGATCGAAAATTTTAAACATGTTAGTTCACAGTATTTACATTATATCTGCGACCGTGAATGTCATTTTATCGGTAAATTCTTTTTAATTGCTATAGCCCTTTTAGATGGATTTGCGAACGTGACATTCACGTTAATGTTCTATGTTGTGCTGTGATATTGCGGATTTGTCATGGTGGATAGCCTGGATGCAATGGTAGTACAGTTTGGTTGTATATGTACATTTGATATTGCAGGGCGAGCGTCCGACATGTGGACTGCCGTTACTGCCTGTTTGTATCTTTTTCTTTTGGGGCACGACCGGGCTGAGGTCGATGTACCTGTTGTATATATTTTACTTTCTGTACTAGGATTACCCCACGGTGGGGTGCACGGGTAGCCGGGTTCTAGAGGGCAACGGGCCCGCATCTCATGGCTTTGAGACGGAGGGGGCTTTACGTTAGAATTGGCGGGCTATTCGCCGCACTCGTAGGGGGTACAGGTTGACCTAAGGAGGGGTGCTCAAGTTACCGGATTCCGTGAAGTGTTGGGTGGTCCATTCACGTTGTTGAAGGGGGCTGCCTCGCTTCAGGTTTTGGCGGGTAACTTGCCGCGCCCGTAGGGGTCTAGGATTTGATTGCACAGGCTATCCACATGACCAGGGGAACGTCGGGTTTCAGTAGCGGCTCTATGAAACCCGGAGATCCCAGATTATCTGTATTGTTCTGTGATGCTTATTACATTTCTGTGATGTTGTATTTTATCACGCCTTGAGCGAATATTATATATTAATATATATACTAGTAGATATTGTATATGTTTTACACCCGCGCTAGTCCAGTCCCCGCTCTGTCGTTAGTTAAGTAACTTAACGGGTGATGACGGGACCCAGTGGCGAATGCGGATGTCATATACGTACATCATATTTTCGTTCTTTTGTGGTGTGATTAATTGATGGGACTGCATTGATTCGGATCAATGCGAGCTAAACAAACCTATTCTGATGTTATTGGAACATTTTTCAAAAAGCTGTTATTGTAAGGACGTTCTCTTTTGTTTTGCACAGTGTTATTCGGTTATAAATATCCAGCACCTCAGTCGACGAGGCCAGGGCCGAGATCCCTTCACCTGGAGTGACCCCTTGGACAAAAGTTTGTGTCAAGGTAATAACTTCACTATAGTCGATTATTTTTGCTTTGCATCGTGGTATTAAGTTGGAATATCCTGCACCTCATTCTACGGGGAAAGAGCCGAGATCCCTTCACCGAGAGTGACCTCTTTAGCAAAGGTTTTCGCCACTATATTTTTATAAAAAGCTATCCGGTTCCTTCAACGATATCAAGTTCATTACGTTAAAGGTTTTTCACCAAAAACCATTCGTAGACCTCCGTCATTTCAGATGGGGAGCACTTAGTATTCATGCTATGTTTGTTGACTTTCGTCAAGGCATGGTGAATGGTAGCTGCTTGTTACCTTTCTGTTGCATAGATAGATGCGTTGGTTTGGGACAGTCGTATAGCCTTGTTGGGCTTTGTCAAGGGCTTATACGGGTGGGATCAAATTAACCTGGATAATGACGAGTAGAACTTGACATGTGACTTATGATTTGTTGGCCAAAGTCAAGGTCATAAGAGCATGGGGTAAAAATCACATCGGGAGTTTCTAAAGAAACTGAAACTTACCAGGCATGCGCATACCTTCTGGAGTGTGATAATGTGAGTGGATTCCATTACATTATCATGCGATGATAGTTGGATCCCGATTTCCACTGATGAGTTGTTTTACTCCTCGGGTGATCCCGACTAATTCTTCTTTCAGGTTTGTAGGAGAATTTGAGATTACAGTGGGAGGTTTCCTGATTAGATAAATTGGTAACCATTCTGATCTAGATTGGAGTGCACGCAGAGTGTTTCTTTTCTCTCTCTCTTGGCAGCGACCATAGCCCGACCCTTGACTATGACTCAGAGACCAAGTTAACCGAACCTTCTTAAAACACTGGCTTTTGGATTGTCTGAGTTGCATACCTCATTGCCACTCCTACTTTTACCCTTTTTCTCCAGAACACCCCGTATTACTACGAACATCCACTTCCATTGGATAAAACCATCATATGGTTATATACGAACACGAAGGAACTTGTTCCAGATTTGAGGATGGTTCCGGTTCTGGAGAAAACGAATAGGACTATTTAGTTGTCTTTTCCTTTTACCTTCTCTCAGCTTGCGAGTGCTCCTTGGATTAGGACAGTACACCTATTATGCTTATTGGATAGTCTTCTTCCAAACCATAGGCAGATGCCGAACGATAGGAAATGAAGGAAACTAATTAGCCTAACGATGGTGTACAGAAGGTAATAAGTTAAGACAAATAAATGGATTAGTAAGAGGGCAAAGTAAATTGCGACTGTTTTTCACGACCAAACCAAGTATTTCTTCGCCAATCCTACATCACCTTCGTATTTCACAAGAACACTCCGTATCACTATGAAGATCCACAGTTTATTGGATAGTCCATTGTATGGTTATATACGAACTCGAAGGGACTTGTTCCAGTTCGTGGATGGATTCTGGTTCAGGAGAAATAGGAATAAGGTTTTATTCAGTTGTCTTTTATCTTTACCGTCTCTTAGATTGCGAGTGCTCCTAGGATTAGGACAGTACACCTGTTACGCTTATTGGATAGTCTTCTTCCAAACCATAGGCTGGTGCCGAACGGTAGGGAAGGAAGAAAACCATTTTGCCTAACGAAGGTGTACAGAAGGTAATGACTAAAGACATATAAAGGGATTTGGAGAGATGGCAAAGAAATATACGGTTACAGTTGTGAATCTGATAATGGAAGAGGCATTACTAGGAATACCCGGATACCCCTTCGAAACATTTACATGTTTCAGTTTCACTGTGTATTGTTAAAAAAAAACTGATTTCCCAATTAGTCCTTACTCTTTACCAGGTTTGATTATCACATCTGTATGGTTTTACAGATGATGAGTGGGAGTAAGTTATTGGGAATTGGGTGATCATCCTCATTATATCGGGATTCGTTGTAATTGGTGATATTTGAGGAAGTCGCCTGGGTTGTTTTGCCGGACGGCAAATATTTGGTTTTGAATATCCGTTGTTATGCACCAATTTCAAATTGATATATCTGTACGTTAATTTTTATAAAGTGAGATATAACTTTTTGAAATTATGTCCATAACATTTACCTATATCAGTGGATGCTTAGGTAAGGAGCATTAAACAGCAGTGTAATTCTTCATAACCATAATACAGTTTTCAACCTACGACACACAGGGTTTGAGTTATTCAACTCAGGGGACTTGTACAGAGTATTGTATATTGTCCAGTGTCCATGAGGACAGAAGGGTTGGTACTCGTACTATTTTCTGTTTACTTGTGACTTCTCTAGTTCTTAGACACGTGTTTCGTAGAAATGCAAGGTCTAAGTTTTGAGAAGTTATAGGTATATGAATAAAGTAGAGAACCAGATATTGCAAGTATCAGGATTCTTCAAGGTGATCGAAGATGTGGATACTTGTGTATGGTATTCAGTTGATAGTAATGATTATGAGAACTTGCTTCTCTTTCAGGTTACTCATTTCTGGATGTATTCCTAAGTTGAGTAATGCTGATCGGCCTCTCTCCATTTAGTTGACATGCACTGCAGACAGCTGCATGATTTGAATCTGGTTCTAATTAAATCAGTGCCTCTGTTTCTATATTGGATATAGAATAGTTTATATCTTAACATTGTTAAAGTATGGGGAGTTGTCCGGCTTATGCTTAAAACCAGACTCTGGATAACTCAAGGCACGTTTCTGTAATGGCTGTTTGTGGGTTGACCTGGGCTATGACGAGGGTTGACTTTCTACCATCTGGAAGATCAATAGAGATATTGTTCTTGACTCGCCACAGTTTTGATAAAAATGGACTTTTTCAGAAAACAGTAGTCGGAGTATGGTTGAACTGGATGTGATTACAGAACAGCAAACGATTACTGAAAATTTGATAAGAACCTAAAGATTCGATCTGGCTTGACATTCCATTGGCCACTCCGCAGATATGGTGGGTAACCTCAGGCACCCGAGAGGTACTCCGGTAGCCTCAAGGACGGTGACAGGGAGGTTCTTGTTTACCCAGACTTGACACTACTGTTGTTCCAGGCTATGAGACCCGGCAGGAGGATGAGTATAGCGTCGTTCTAAACTAGCTTTAGAAGTGTACGTGTATATGACTCTGCCAGAGGGTTGTCGTAGTCAGTGAGAGCAGCGGAAGCGTAGTGGACAAGTAGCTTATGTCTATTTATGGACTAAAGCGGATATAGCGGAGACAGATCATCTATTTCTGATGTTTACAGTCATAGGTTTGACTTCATTAGAATAGAGGATGGATCTGTTAAGAAGGTAGTAGGGTGTGATGTCCTGGTACTTGGATGACATACACAGAGTAGGAAGTTAAATTCCTATACTACGATCGGTTATACTTTGGTTGTCACACAGTAGTTTCTCCATAAAGGATCTGGATATTATATCAGGCATTCTGGTTACTATATCTATGGGTTTAGATCTAGATTTGGGTAGTTTCCCAATCTGGGTACTTAGACAGCATTCTAAAGGTGTTTTAGAATGGACGACTCCTGGCACGGTAGTGTACCTGCAGGTGATGGAGTCACCCTCTCAAAAGGTGTCTTACAGACTAAAGGGGAGATGGATGTGCATGGTTGGCATATCACTTGCTTAGGCAATTAAGTCAATCATGAGATGTCAAGTACCACACCAGATGTTGTTTTTGCACAAGATGCAATAAGTTGTGATATTGATCCAATCCTGGAGAAACATTCGGAAGAAGTTTTAGAACATAAGTGGCTGTTCTTGGGATATGATAACGGCAGCCTCTTTTCGGGGACGGTTATCATTCCAGGCTTCCAAGGTGACCTGGGTGACAGAGTGACTGTCAGAGTTATAATTTTCCCTCTGACAAGGGGTAGTATTTTAGACAGGTGGTCCAAGTGGATACTGAGGGAGGCATGGAGCAGGATACTGATTAAGTTCAGTTGACGATACAGTCTAAGAAGTTTGGATTTGGAGTTCATTTATGAACTAGGTGTAAGGTTTGCCTAGCACCCTATAATGAGTTTGGAAGCATCACATGTCACAAAGTTCAAGTTTTTATGGTGCTAAACAAACACGCAAAGGAATCGATCCTAGAAAATTAAGGTTACTAAACTTTAAGCTAATAAAAATTAGGGTTTGGAGACTACAACCTTTGTAGCTCCCTTTTTTCTTGACTCCTTAGACTCTTAGGTGTTGGAGGAAGGTCCACTTGTAGTCCTTTCACGTCCACGACGATCCACCCGGAGTTTCCCGTCCAAGCTTGCAACTTTGGAAAAACAAAGAGAACACTCTAATCAAGTTGGCTAGACTTGAGTAGAATGATGTTGTGGCTAATGATCTCACTTCAAAATCCTATTTTTATGAGTATTTTGCTCTCTTGAAAGAAGTAGAGAGCAAAGCATCAAGGTTGATGAAGATGGTGGTCTTTTTGTGAAGAAGAGAATAATGGAACCCTTGAAAGAGAAGAAAAATAAGCATATATATTTTCTCTTTCTCATATCCAACCATGGTTAACTCTAAAGATATTATTGGATTAAAGTTAAAAGCACAAAAAGAAAATAAACCATGGGTTAAAAGGTAGGTGAGCATGGTAAGGTAAGGAAGAGTGTAGAAACCTTTTATGATTTAACCCATTTTCATTTTCTTTTGCTTTAATTTAAAAACAATAATAATCCATAAAAATAACCATGGTGTGATTCTTATATTTCCACCATTCTCATTGTATAAGCAACCATGATAAAATGATGTATGTATGCATGTGTGCATGCACATCCATATGTGCATGAACAAGAATGAATGCATACATGCATACATACATCCAAAATAAACAAGATAGGATTTGTAGTGAGAAGCTAATGATAAATCAACACTTGATTCACTAATCCGGTCATATCACATACGACCCGACCATTAGCAAGCCGCCCAATTAATATACGGTATCCTATACACGTATTTTAATCGGGTCTAAGCGCATATCGCATACGCGCACCACAACGTTTCGCCTGGACTAGGTAACTCCTATGTGGGACTCTAAGACTCGTCAATACGCCGGCAGTGGGTGATGATCATATCAAGCACCTCCAAGCCGCAAGCGGTCAGCTAAACGTAACGGCCACCCGGGTATTGAGCGATCAGAAGACAACAAGCGAACCTGCTACAACTCCCGTCGAGCCAACTGGCAACACTACCGTACAGTCCGGTCTCTTCATCAGATATGCTGCATATCGAGCCTAGGGATGATCACGTCGACCCCAATAACTCAATAAGTCGTGCCGGTGAATGGTCTATAACAGATCGAGAAACTACTGATAACACTTATCAGCAAATCTCAGCAGCCCTGGCCAGGGACTTGCTGTTATAACCAGTCGGGCACAGCACAGCATCAACTCCCAATACCGGGAGAGACGAAACCCCTCCTATCGCTCATCGTCTTCGTGTGTCTCGGGACTGTACCCAACGGCCACCTGTTTGCACGACTCAGTAGAGCCGTGGTAGGGTGGCAATCAAAATACAGTGGGAGAACACACAAGACTCCATGACGATCTCGGGTCAACAGACTAACCTGTACCAGTGTCACCTGAGAACTGCTATCCGACGATAGATATAATTCCATATAGGAGTTCTCGGTGAGTCCGTCCAGTGTACCCAGTCAGCACTGAGCACCCGTATATGATCTTGATGTCAAACATCGATGAATGTGGGAACATCCATCGCCCATCGTATGGGTCTAGTATCATATACGCTAGTCTACTCTGGTATATCAATGCCCCGTCTCGATATACCTACGACTAGGGACTTTCCAGGATATGCTTATAGACTACAAATGTCCCACTAGTATGATCTCTATCATAATCAGAGTAGTCAAGCCAATATCCTCAGGGCTTTATCAGCATGTATGAATGAATAAAAGCATGATCAAATCAACATGTCAGATAAAGAAGAACCAGATAGCATACTATCATGTCGAGCAAGAATGCAAACTGAATATATATACATGTATAGATACAACCACTATCACATAATGGCCTCTAGGGCATACATATATCCAACAATCTCCCACTTGCACTAAGGTCAGTTATTGGCGTATCTCATACCCAACATCTCAAAAAGTCGCTCATGCTGCGGCTGAGGGAGGGCCTTGGTGAATGGATCCGCGGTGTTATTCTTTGTGTCTACCCTCCTAATCTCGATCTCGCGCCGATCTACAATCTCCCGGATCAAATGAAAATGCCTCAGGATGTGTCTGGACCGCTGATGGGATCTGGGCTCCTTGGCTAACGCCATAGCCCCATTATTGTCACAATACAAAGGTATTGGATCAATAATGGTTGGAACTACTCCTAGCTCCGAGACGGACTTCTTCATCCAGACGGCTTCCTTGGCGGAATCATTTGCAGCAATGTACTCAGCTTCCATCGTAGAGTCTGCAACGGTATCCTGTTTGGAACTCTTCCAACTCACCACCCCTCCATTGAGGGTAAATACAAACCCAGAGATAGATTTGTTGTCGTCCTTATCGCTCTGGAAGCTCGAATCGGTAAAGGCCTCCATTCGGAGATCTCCATTACCATACACCAAGAACAATTCTTTAGTCCTTCATAAGTACTTAAGAATGTTCTTCACAGCTGTCCAGTGATTCTCCCCTGGGTTAGATTGATACCTGCTTACAACACTAAGTGCTTAGGCTACATCTGGGCATGTACATAACATCGCATACATTATAGATCCTACTGCCGAAGCATAGGGTATAATACTCATGCGAGCTCTCTCTTCATCGGTCTTTGGACAAGAATCCTTGGAGAGAGTGACCCCATGGCAAGCGGGTAAGGCACCCCGCTTGGAGTCTTCCATACTAAACCTTTTTAGGATGGTGTCAATGTACCTGGTTTGGGACAATCCCAACAACCTTTTAGATCTATCCCTATAGATCCTTATGCCCAGAATGTATGTGGCATCACCCAGGTCCTTCATGGAGAACCTCAGTGATAAGAAAGATTTGACCGACTGTAGCATAAGAATATCATTTCCTATCAGAAGAATGTCATCCATGTACAATACGTGGAATGTGACAGCTCTCCCTACAGCCTTCTTATAAACACAAGGTTCATCTGGATTTTTGATGAAATCAAACTCTTTGATGACATCATCGAAACAGATGTTCCAACTCCGAGATGCCTGCTTTAACCCATATATGGATTTAAGCAATTTACATGCTTTCCCGCTGCTCCCACTGTCAATGAAGCCCTCTGGCTGATCCATATAAACGCATTCTTCTAAATCTCCATTTAGAAATGCTGTTTTAACGTCCATCTGCGAGATTTCATAGTCATAGTGAGCAGCAATAGCAAGTAGGATCCGAATGGATTTAAGCATGGCTACGGGCGAAAAAGTTTCGTCATAGTCCAAACCTGGTCTTTGACGAAAGCCTTTCGCCACAAGTCTTGCCTTATAGGTCTCTACCTGCCCATCTACACCAATCTTTCTTTTAAAGATCCATTTGCACCCCACAGGTTTTACCCCAGGGGGTACAACGTCCAAAGTCCATACTTTGTTGGTGTACATAGACTCCATTTCGGATCTAATGGCATCCAGCCACTTCACAGAGTCTCTAGTCGTGATAGCTTGCTGAAAACTGGTGGGATCATCATCATCCATGATACAGTCTTCTCTGTCACCATCAATGAGGAAACCGTAGTACCTCTCCGGTGAGCGAGAAGTCCTACCAGACCTACGGAGTGGCCGAGGTTCTTCAGTTTCTGTTGCAACAGCCGGTTCAACCAAATCGTCATTTGTAGTTTGTGTCTCTAGAACCTCTTCTAGATCCACCACTTTGCCATCATCTTTATCTGTGAAAAACTCTTTTTCCAAGAATGTGGCATGTTAAGAAACAAACACTTTTTGTTCCTCTTTGTGGTAGAATAGATATCCATAAGAATTCTTTGGATATCCTACAAAGTTACACATGACTGACCGTGTCTCGAGTTTGTCCAGATTCTGCTTTTTAACATAGGCCGGGCAACCCCAAATCTTAATTCTCTTAAGAGATGGTCTCTTCCCATGCCATATCTCATATGGCGTGGTAGACACGGCTTTGGTTGGAACCCTGTTTAGCAGAAACGCTGCAGTCTCCAATGCATGTCCCCAAAACGAGACTGGTAACTCAGCGTCACTCATCATGGACCGGACCATATCTAATAGGGTCCTATTCCGTCGTTCTGACACACCATTGTGCTGTGGTGTATAAGGAGGAGTAAACTGAGAGAGAATCCCATTCTCTTTTAAGAAGTTTGCAAATTCTGCACTGAGATACTCACCACCTCGATCTGATCGAAGCATCTTGATACTCAAGCCGGTTTGTTTTTCTACCTCTTGTTTATATTCAATGAATTTCTCGAAAGCTTCGGACTTGTGTTTTAATAAAAATACATGACCGAATCTTGAGAAATCGTCAGTGAATGTAATGAAGTATGAAAAACCGCCTCTAGCCTGTGTAGACATTGGCCCACATACATCACTATGTATGAGGCCCAGGAGCTGAGTAGCTCTTTCTCCGTGTCCGGTAAACGGAGTTTTGGTCATTTTACCCTTGATACAAGACTGGCAAGTCGCATAAGATTTATATTCAAAAGAATTTAAATATCCATCTTTGTATAACTTGTTTAGTCTTGTTTCGTTAATATGACCAAGTCTACAGTGCCAAAGAAAAGCTTCATTCAATTCTGAAAGTTTTCTTTTATTAGTGTATTGTACACTGAAAACTGTGTGTTGATTTAGGACATATATTCCGTTATTAAGCGTACCATACCCAACCAACATTTGATTCAGGTGAATGTTCATAACATTGTTTTGCAATACAAAGTTATATCCTTCATTGTCCAACAAAGAAACGGATATTATATTACATAACATACTTGGTACAAAATAACATGGATTCAAAACCAAAATACATCCAGATGGCAACCCCAAGTGATACTCTCCCACTGCGACTGTATGTACATTGGAACCATTTCCAACGCGGAGAGTATGGTCACCTGTCCTCAAAACCTTGCTATTTCTCAGCCCCTGCATAGAATTGCAAATGTGAGAACCTGAACCGGTATCCAATACCCAGGAAGTAGAGTTTATAGAAAAACGGTTTTCAGTCACAAACGCACTTGAAGCAGAAGCATCATCATGCTTCTTCTTGAGACTTAAGTACTCCGTGCAATTGCACTTCCAATGTCCTGTCTTGTGGCAATGAAAACATTCGCCTTTCCCCGGGTCTCCAGCTTTGGACTTTCCCTTTCCCTTCACCTTTTTAACTCCGCCCTTAGGATTAGTGGGTTTCTTCTTTTTCTTTCCCTTGGCCTTAGCTTTCGGGCGAGAAGAAGAAGACTGTCCAATAGTCATAACGGGAGTTTTTGCTGACTTCATGGTGCTCTCTGCACTCCTTAACATATTAAGGAGTTCAGGGAGTTCCTTCTCCATGCCATGCATGTTAAAGTTCACTATGAACTGAGCAAAGGTGGAGGGCAGGGACTGCAGAATAATATCTATATATTGTTCATTGTCCATCGTCCATCCAAGGTCCTCAAGCTCTTCAATAAGAGCTATCATCTTCAGAACGTGGTCTCCTACTGGTGTGCCAGGGGCCATTCGCATCTGAAACAATTTCTTTGATGCTTCGTACCGTAATACTCGGGATTGTTCCCCATACAACTCCTTTGTATGGAGCAATATACCGTGAATGTCCATGTCCTCGTGCTGCTTTTGATGTGTGTTGTCCATCGATGCAAGCGCGAGGCATTTTGCCGTGGCACAGTCAGCGTCCCATGTCTTGCGGACTTCAATGTCCGCAACTGAGGATTTTGGACCTGGGACGGGCGGGGCTGAAACCGTGAGGACATATGATACTTTATCATAAGTCAAGGCGATTTTCAGATTCCTCAGCCAGTCTTTATAGTTGGTCCCATTCAGTTTGTTTTTATCTAGTAGAAGCTTAAGTCCAGTCATTGGTATCTGCCATTAAGAGAGAGAAAAGAATACACTCAGCGAAAGCTCTTGCACAGATTAGATTGGTTTATTATCTTGTCTAATCGATGTTTCCCACTGCTTTTTATCAAGTTTTTCTTTCAAACCTTAAAAAGAAATACTAGCCAGGATTAATTACAGTCTACAACTTCGCTAACCGTTCAGCCAGGCCAGTGTCCGTACTTTGAGGGAGGTTCCCCGTGCTTTCGCACGGACCTAATTAGAGTAAACCTCGTTTTCCCAGAGGCGGAGCCCCGTTAACACCTTTCTAGACACCTAATGAGTTAGCTAATTTTAAACTGTAAAACTCTCCTAGGAGCAACTATTGCCCACAGTGGGATCGGGATCCAACCATCATATGGAAGGTATGCAATCTCATTGCAAATTTCAACACTTGAAATTCCCGATGTGGTTTTTACGCCTAATACTCGTGACCTTGGCTAAGGTCAACAAATCACGAGCACTAGTCAAGCTCAACCCGTCATTTCTTGATTAATTAGACCCGTTCACATGACCCTTGGCTAAGGTCAACAAAGTCATATGCCCGTCCTAATTAATCTGCATCATATGCGTTTGTAGGAAGACATCACTTAGCTACCGTACACTACGCCTTGGCTAAGGTCAACAAACGTAGCACGAATACTAAGTACTTTACTTCCTAAGATGACGGAGGGTTGCGGATGATTTTTAAGAAAATCTTTAATGCTTTGAGCTTGATATCGTTGTAGAATCAAATGGTTTTCAAAAGGAGTGGCTTAAGCTCCGCAGTTTTGAAATATAGCTTTTTCATAAATAGCCGAGTAGGTTTCAAATCCGATTCTACAACATCTTTTTAGGTTTATTTTCTTTACATTAATCACATTAATGTAATCCCATCATTTAAGTCCTTAAGCCAATCACAGAAAAGAAACGAAAATAACACGTACGCTTATGCCATCCGCATTCGCCGCAATGTTCCGTTATGCACCGTTAGGTTACTTAACTAACGGCATACCGGGACGGGACTAGCGCGGGTGTAAAATATAAGCAACGTCTACTATATATCATATATATAATATGTCATTCGTCTCAGATATCACAGAACACAGGCAGCAGAAACATAAATATAACGTGGGATATCCTAGGACGTCCGTATTTAGTATTTACCCAGAATAGAAAATACGGATTCCACAGTCGCGATGAATAGCCAAGCCCACACCCTGGACCCCTACGAGAGCGGCAAGTGACCCTACCAATTCTGGAGTTTAGGAGACCCGGTCTCGACTCCTCGAGATGGCCTCCCACTGAACCCCAGAACCCGGTCACCTGTGCTCCCCTCCTTGGGTCCATCCTAATGCGGAAAAGTAAATAATAAACAACACTGGTGACACAACCTCAACCCGGAAGTGCCCCAAATAAAAGAATATTACATTACATTTGAATTTACATGAATGAAAATATAAAACTCTCATCTCACATAGAACCCCCCGGCTATTCAATCGCGACAATCCTGCACATCATATCTCAGCAACATATAATATCACATATCATCAACGTAAGTAAGTATGCGTACCCTGATTGTCGTTGATGTATAGCAACGAAACCGGCGATATCGAACATACTACACTTACGGTCACAGAAAAGAAAGTGTAAAACTACAATATTTGGAATCCAGATTCTCTTTAGACATCATAAATGCGAAATATCACATATTTCGTATTTCATGCCTAAACTATATGAATTCCACATATTGTATCACATTCCAGATAAACAGACAGTATTAAAGTTTTCGAACAATCGATCAAATACTCAAGATTCACTAAAGCTCAACACTTGAGCAGAGTTCAAAAAAATCGGAGTGTGACACAGTAGTAGCGGTCCAGCCGTAGAAGGGTCAAGCCAACGCCTCACATGTGGCACGCCGTACTGCCCCAAACCCTAAGGTTCAAAGGGCAGTTCAAGACGGTCACATAATCGAGTTAAGGTTTGTTGTCTTGTAGAGGGACCACCACAAAACTTGCACGTATCTCCAATATTTTCAAACCCCGTGAAAAGTGAGTAAATGATAGTTGTTCGAACACTTCAATACTTTCTAGTTCACCCGGAAAAGGAAACGAAATGAAAATTCCGATCGAAACGACGAGTCCAAAACCATCTCCAGAATTTTTCAACAGCAGATTCAGATTAAACATACTCAAAATATACTATAGCAGGTAAGGAAAATTACTGTGCAAAATGGAGTAAAAGATCCCCTTTTATGGCCGCGGATCCGCGGCCTAAGCCTGCTTGTGCCGTGGTTCCGCGGTCAAATGTACTGTTCACTGACTCGAATTTTCCAGTTTGTCTTATATTTACCTGCTCTATTTTTTGAGAATTTTTAATTCTGAAAAAAGTCAGTTTTTAAAAAATTTCCAGAGAGTGTCCCGTAAATCCGTATTTTGGTTCGATCGGAATTTTTACTTCGCTAAAGCATCGCTTAACGTTCTAGGTTGGCTCTGATACCATTGTAAGGTTTGCCTAGCACCCTATAATGAGTTTGGAAGCATCACATGTCACAAAGTTCAAGTTTTTATGGTGCTAAACAAACACGCAAAGGAATCGATCCTAGAAAATTAAGGTTACTAAACTTTAAGCTAATAAAAATTAGGGTTTAGAGACTACAACCTTTGTAGCTCCCTTTTTGCTTGACTCCTTAGACTCTTAGGTGTTGGAGGAAGGTCCACTTGTAGTCCTCTCACGTCCACGACGATCCACCCGGAGTTTCCCGTCCATGCTTGCAACTTTGGAAAAACAAAGAGAACACTCTAATCAAGTTGGCTAGACTTGAGTAGAATGATGTTGTGGCTATTGATCTCACTTCAAAATCCTATTTTTATGAGTATTTTTCTCTCTTGAATGAAGTAGAGAGCAAAGCATCAAGGTTGATGAAGATGGTGGTCTTTTTGTGAAGAAGAGAATAATGGAACCCTTGAAAGAGAAAAGAAAAATAAGCATATATATTTTCTCTTTCTCATATCCAACCATGGTTAACTCTAAAGATATTATTGGATTAAAGTTAAAAGCACAAAAAGAAAATAAACCATGGGTTAAAAGGTAGGTGAGCATGGTAAGGTAAGGAAGAGTGTACAGACCTTTTATGATTTAACCCATTTTCATTTTCTTTTGCTTCAATTTAAAAACAATAATAATCCATAAAAATAACCATGGTGTGATTCTTATATTGCCACCATTCTCATTGTATAAGCAACCATGATAAAATGATGTATGTATGCATGTGTGCATGCACATCCATATGTGCATGAACAAGAATGAATGCATACATCCAAAATAAACAAGATAGGATTTGTAGTGAGAAGCTAATGATAAATCAACACTTGATTCACTAATCCGGTCATATCACATACGACCCAACCATTAGCAAGCCGCCCAATTAATATACGGTATCCTATACACGTATTTTAATCGGATCCAAGCGCATATCGTATACGCGCACCACAACGTTTCGCCTGGACTAGGTAACTCCTGTGTGGGTCTCTAAGACTCGTCAATACGCCGGCAGTGGGTGATGATCATATCAAGCACCCCCAAGCCGCAAGCGGTCAGCTAAACGTAACGGCCACCCGGGTATTGAGCGATCAGAAGACAACAAGCGAACCTGCTACAACTCCCGTCGAGCCAACTGGCAACACTGCCGTACAGTCCGGTCTCTTCGTCAGATATGCTGCATATCGAGCCTAGGGATGGTCACGTCGACCGCAATAACTCAATAAGTCGTGCCGGTGAATGGTCTATAACAGATCGAGAAACTACTGATAACACTTATCAGCAAATCTCAGCAGCCCTGGCCAGGGACTTGCTGTTATAACCAGTCGGGCACAGCACAGCATCAACTCCCAATACCGGGAGAGACGAAACCCCTCCTATCGCTCATCGTCTTCGTGTGTCTCGGGACTGTACCCAACGGCCACCTGTTTGCACGACTCAGTAGAGCCGTGGTAGGGTGGCAATCAAAGTACAGTGGGAGAACACACAAGACTCCATGACGATCTCGGGTCTACAGACTAACCTGTACCAGTGTCACCTGAGAACTGCTATCCGACGATAGATATAATTCCATATAGGAGTTCTCGGTGAGTCCGTCCAGTGTACCCAGTCAGCACTGAGCACCCGTATATGACCTTGATGTCAAACATCGATGAATGTGGGAACATCCATCGCCCATCGTATGGGTCTAGTATCATATACGCTAGTCTACTCTGGTATATCAATGCCCCGTCTCGATATACCTACGACTAGGGACTTTCCAGGATATGCTTATAGACTACAAATGTCCCACTGGTATGATCTCTATCATAATCAGAGTAGTCAAGCCGATATCCTCAGGGCTATATCAGCATGTATGAATGAATAAAAGCATGATCAAATCAACATGTCATATAAAGAAGAACCAGATAGCATACTATCATGTCGAGCAAGAATGCAAACTGAATATATATACATGTATAGATACATCCACTATCACATAATGGCCTCTAGGGCATACATATATCCAACACTAGGTCCCATCAGATATCCAGACATATTCTAAGACAGGTATTGCTCATTTCGGGAGATGGCTTTCTCTGTGAACTTGAGATAAAGAGAGACATAGAAAGAAACATCAGGGCAGATCCACTCACTGAGGCTATTCCTCGAACGCAATGGTTTCACAAACGAGCTTTGTGAGACTGATTATAGAGGAGTTAGGTGTTCGGTATCACACGGGCTGTGAGTATGCGACATCACAAAAATTAGCCTTGAGTGCAAGTGGAAGATTGTTGGATATAGTGCCTTCAGAGTCAATTATTGGATCATAGGCACGTGATTGCAATAATTGAGGGAGGACCTATACCGGTAGGACAGTCTTACTCAAGATGATAGTATGCTATCTGCTTTATCTTTATCATCGTGTACTGCTTCAGATGACCTTACAGGTCACTATTGCACGCTGATAGAGCCCTTAGGATTCTTGCTTGACGACCAGCAGTATGATGGCGATCATATACGTAGGGGATGGGGTCTATAAGCACATCTTTAAAGTGGTTCCTAGTCGTGGGAGTTTCGAGACTGGGCATCGATACTCCATTAGTAGACTAGTGTATACAGTCGAGACCACGACAAGGGGCGGTGGCCGGTCTCACAAGCCATTGGTGCCAGTTGGATCACCTAAGATGTATACAGGTGCTCATTGGGTTATGAGTACACCGGACAGGATTCGTCGGGAACATGCTAGTTGGTATTATACCTGACGTCAGATAGCAGTTCCTTGGTGACATCTGTACAGATGAGTTCATCGACCTGAGATCGTCATTCGTCTTGTGTGAGTTCCCACTGTGCTTTGATTACAACCCTACCACGGCTCAAAGGAGTCATGCAAACAGGTTTTAGTTGGGTACAGTCCCGAGCCACATCGAGGCAGTGAGCGGATCGGTAGGGGTTCGTTTCTCCCGGTATTGGGGGTGAGATCGCGCTGTGTCTAGGAGAGCCATTACACGAAGTCCTTGGCCAAGGCATGAGATTTACTGATAGGTATTCCAGTAGTATCTTAGGGTGTTCTGGGCTACACTCCGACACGACTTGTACCGCTTTTGGGGGTCTGACTTTTACCAACCCCCTAGGCCCGCCATGCAATGCTCATAGACGAACGGACCGGACTGTACGGATATTGTCGCTGACAGGCTCAGTAGGGTGTCAGGATGAGTTCGCTCATCGACGTCCCTTTTGGTCAATACCTGGTAGCTCGTTACGTACGGCTAATACCTCTGACGTGCTAGTGGTTAAATCTACAGCCAAAGTATTGACGAGTCTTTAGAGTCCCGCACAGACTGTTTCTCAAGTTTCGGGCGAAACGATGTAGAGGCCGTATGATATATGGCAGGGTCCGATCATATACGTGCAGTAGTGCACGGATCATGATCGGGCGGATCATACTAGTGGGCTTTTGTTTAAGCCGGATCCTAGTATTAGATTTGTTGGATTACTTTAGTCTCATCGCATTCGCATTCAGTCGGAATACAGATGCATGTATGTATATACAGGTGAGGGGTATCCTTGTGATCCGTCACGAATTTACTTTAGAATTTGCCGGATCTTTTTGTTGGACCGAACATTTGGATTAATGTTTGGATGGTGGAAATAATGAGGTAGAATTTCATCATGAGATGCATTAAATGTGTCATGGACTTTATTAGTTACTCATGGTCTCTTTTTATGTGCTAATGTCACATCATATGATGGATTTGAGTCTTGATTTGATGAGAGGAGAGAGAGGGGCAGCCAAGGGCAAGGTTTGCTCTCATATTATTCTACTCACTCTCTCACTCTCATTATGATCTCAACAAAAGAAAAGAGCTTCTTCTTCTTCTTCTTCCTCTAGCTCATTATCCCCATTAATTATAGGGTTCCTAGGCACACTTGTGAAGGTTCATAAAGCATCAAACATGCCCGAATAAAATTTTACATGTGCCGAACAACCCAAAGACAGGATCTTTGCTAGATTATTAGGGTTTAGCATGCAAGATAACATCTTTAAAGCTAAGTGTAAGGGATTACAACCTTTGTAGTCCGCTCCTTCACTTCACAAGCTCCGAGTAGAAGTCCCTTCTCCGCGATCCATGATCTCCCGGACTCAAGAGAGGCTCCACGACTCGAACGATCCATACTAGCTTGAAGTGTTCCGATTCTCCGATGATTTACGTCGAAGTTGCTATAACCCAAGCTTTCTCACTCTAAAGAGATGAACACCCTAATCTAATAGGCTAGATTAGATGAGGATGATGGAGTAGTATTTATGCTATCTTTTTAATTCACTTTCTCACAATAAATCATCACAAAAGGATTTTCTAGTGAGCTCTCTCTCAAACCTCAAGAGAGAAGAAGATGAAGAATTAAAAGAATAATCCTTTTGTGTTGAATAGTTGTCAAGAGTAATTGATTATAGAACCATGGTCAAGGATGAGAGGTTAAAACTTGTAGAGAATAAACTAGAGTTAGGGTTTAGTTAGGTTAAGGATAAGTATCAACCATAATATCTTAACCAAGACAAAAAAGAATCCTTCTAGAATGAACAAGAAGAAGCTAACCCTAATCAAACCATAATCCCTTTTTATCATCCTTAAACATGTTTTATAATAAATCATATCATGTCACAATAATATATATCACATATATATTATATATTTGCAACAAAAGAAAATAATACAATTAACTTATATCGCATATATATCAATGTATTAAACCGGTGAGAAAATGAAATAATAAAGCATGACAATATTAGATAATGTAATACAATATATCATATATATCATTATACATTAAATCATCGAATCAACACTTGATCCGACGATCCGGCTATATCGAATATAACCGACTAATATATCATGTACCGATTCATCGAATCAACACTTGATCCGATGTCCCGATTCATATCTAAATATCGCGAGAATATAATACGGTATCTCATATCGCATTATCCTCTGTCTTGTACATATCACATATGTGCCTCTACTCCGATTTGCCTGAGCCAAGAAACCTCTGTGTAGGACTCTAAAGAATCGTTAATACGCCGGTAGCAGGTGATGATCATATCAAACACCCACAAGCTGCAAGCGGTCAGCTAAACGCAACAGCCACCCAGGTATTGAGCGATCAGAAGATCAACAAGCTAGCCTGTCCGTTCTCTTGTGAATCCAATCAGTAACACTCCCGTACAGTCCGGTCTGTTCGTCTGATATGTCGCATATCAAGTCTAGGGGTGGTATACGTCAAACCCCAGTAACCGATAAGTCGTGTCGATGTGAGGCTCATAACAGGTCGAGAAACTACTAATAACACTTACCAGTATATCTCTATATCAGCCCTGGCCAGGGACTTCCAGTCATAGCCAATCGAACACAGCACAACATCAACTCCCTATACCGGGAGAGACGAATCCCCTCCTATCGCTCATTGCCTCCATGTGATTCGGGACTGTATCCAAAAGCCACCGTTTTGCACGCCCTCGTAGACGTGGTAAGGTGGAAATCAAAGCACAGTGGGAATCACACAAGACTCTATGACGATCTCGGGTCTGCAGACTACCATATACCAGTGTCACCAGAGAACTGCCATCTGACGTGTGGTATATCACCAACTGGGAGTTCTCGGCGAGTCCGTCCCGTGTACCCAGTCTCCACTGAGCACCCGTACACCATCCTTGATGTCAAACACCGATGGATATGGGATCATCCATCGCCCATCATATGGGTCAAGATGCGTATACGCTAGTCTACTCTGGTGTATCGATGCCCTGTCTCGATATACCCTCGACTAGGAACATTCATAGGATGTACTCATCGACTACCGTGGCCCCACTAGTATGATCTCATCATAATCCCAGTAGTCGAGTACAGATCCTAAGGGCTTTATCAACATGTGAGAGAAAGACAGTAAACCAATACAAGTCAACATGTTAAGATAAAGTGAAACCAAATAGCATACTATTATGATGAGCAAGAAAGTCCTCTCTGTTTATATCCAAGCATCCATCATAATATACATCATGTGTACAACAATGGCCTCTAGGCCATATACATAACTAACAATCTCCCACTTGCACTAAGGCCAGCTGCTGTAGTATCTCATACCTAGCATCCCGAATAATCTCTCAAACTGTATCTGGGGAGTGGCCTTCATGAGTGGATCTGCAGTTTTGTCCTTCGTATCTACTCTCCTGACCTCGATCTCCCGGCGATCAACTATCTCCCTGATCAGGAGATACCGCCTCAGAATATGTCTGGATTTCTGATGGGATCTGGGTTCCTTGGCCAAAGCCACAGCTCCATTGTTATCGCAATACAGAGGTATTGGATGTTCAATGGATGGAACCACACCAAGTTCAGTGATGAACTTCTTCATCCAGACAGCCTCTTTGGCAGCATCGTTGGCAGCGATGTATTCAGCCTCCATCGTCGAGTCTGCAACGGTATCCTGTTTGGAACTCTTCCAACATACCGCCCCTCCATTGAGGGTAAAGACAAATCCCGAGTGCGACTTTGAGTCGTCCTTATCACTTTGGAAGCTGGAATCGGTAAAGGACTCCATCCGGAGTTCTCCGTTACCATACACCAAGAACATGTCTTTAGTCCTTCGCAAGTACTTGAGAATGTTCTTCACAGCTGTCCAGTGACTTTCTCCAGGATCTGCTTGATACCGACTCACTATACTTAGTGAGTATGCTATATCGGGTCTGGTACATAGCATCGCATACATGATAGAGCCTACTGCCGAAGCATAGGGTATCCCTTGCATGCGAGCTCTCTCCAAATTAGTCTTGGGAGACATCTCTTTGGAGAGAGTGAGTCCAGAGATCATGGGTTGGTTCCCACGCTTGGATTCTTCCATACTAAACCTCTTTAGTATGGTGTCAATGTACCTGGATTGGGACAATCACAGTATCCTTTTTGATCTATCTCTATAGATCCTAATCCCCAATATGCAGGAGGCATCACCTAGATCTTTTATTGAGAATCTTTGTGATAAGAAGAGCTTGACTGATTGCAGCATAGGAATATCATTTCCTATCAAGAGTATGTCATCCATGTACAATACGAGGAAGACAACCTTACTCTCTGCTGCCTTCTTATAGATACAATGTTCATCTATGTTTTTGATGAAGTCAAACTCTTTGACTACTATATCAAAACAGATGTTCCAACTCCCCGATGCTTGCTTTAACCCATAAATGGATTTAAGCAGCCTGCACACCTTTCTGCTGCTCCCACTATCTACGAAGCCCTCTGGCTGAGTCATGTACACGCACTCTTCTAAATCACCATTTAGAAAGGCGGTCTTAACATCCATTTGCCAGATTTCGTAGTCATGGTATGCAGCAATGGCAAGTTAAGATCCGGATGGACTTAAGCATAGCCACTGGAGAAAAGGTTTCGTCATAATCCACACCTGGTCGTTGACGAAATCCCTTTTCTACAAGTCTAGCTTTGAAAGTCTCAACTTTTCCATCTACACCAAATTTCCTTTTAAAAATCCACTTGCTCCCAATGGGTTTTACCCCTTCAGGAGCATTTTCCAAAATCCATACTTTATTGGTGTACATGGATTCCATCTCAGATTGCATTGCATCCAGCCATTTCACAGAGTCACCACTCGTGATGGCCTGCTCGAAACTAGTCGGGTCATCATCTTCCATGATGCAATCCTCGCTTCCACCATCAATGAGAAAACCATAGTATCTCTCAGGTGGACGAGAAACCCTACTACATCAGCGGAGAGGCTGGGGTTCGTCGGGTACTACCGAATCCTCTGGTTCCACTAAATCTTCAGTTACAGTTTGTGTTGCTGAAACTTCTTCCAGTTCGACCTTAGAGCCACTAATCTCTTTTTCAAGAAATTCCTTTTCTAAAAAGGTAGCATGTTGAGCAATAAACACCTTTTGTTGTTCACTGTGGTAGAAAAAATATCCATTTGAATGTTTAGGATATCCCATAAACTTGCATAGAACTGACCGTGCCTCGAGTTTGTCTGGATTTTGCCTTTTGACATAGGCCAGACAACCCATATCTTAACTCGTTTAAGACATGATCTCTTCCCACTCCATATCTCATATGGTGTGGTAGGTACAGATTTAGTTGGAACTTGATTCAATAGGTATGCTTCTGTCTCAAGCGCATACCCCCAGAAGGAAATAGGTAACTCAGCTGTACTCATCATAGAGCGCACCATATCTAATAGAGTGCGATTCCTCCGCTCCGATACACCGTTGTGCTGTGGTGTATAAGAAGGAGTAAGCTGAGAGAGAATCCCATTCTCTTTTAGATAATCTAGGAACTCATTGCTTAAGTATTCTCCTCATCGATCAGATCGAAGGATCTTAATACTTTTGCCCGTCTGTTTTTCTACTTCGTGCTTATATTCTCTGAATTTCTCAAAAGTTTCAGACTTGTGCTTCATTAGGAACACATGTCCGAATCTAGAGAGATCGTCAGTGAATGTAATGAAGTATGAAGAACCGTTCCTGGCATGCGTAGACATTGGACCGCATACATCACTATGTACCAGTCCTAAGAGTTCAGTAACTCTTTCTCCGTGTCCACTAAACGGAGCTTTGGTCATTTTTCCTTTTAGACATGAATGGCAAGTATCATAAGATGATAATTCGAACGGATTCAAATAACCATCCTTATGTAACTTAGCCAGTCGTGTCGCATTGATATGACCAAGTCTACAATGCCACAAGTAGGATTCGTTCATTTCAGAACTTTTCCTCTTATGTGTGTTTTGTATATTGAGGACTGTATTCTGATTTAAAATGAATATGCCATTATGTAACGAGCCTGATGCAATCAACATTTAATCTAGGAATATGTTCATAACATTATCGTTTACTACAAAATTATATCCTTCTTTACTTAATAAAGAAACTGATATAATGTTGCACATCATGTTCGGTATATAATAGCACTAATTTAGAATCAGTGTGTTATGACTTGGCAATACTAGGTGATATTCGCCAACAGCTTTGGCTGCAATACTTGCACCATTCCCTACTTGAACAGAATGATCACCTTTTCCCAGTTCTCTACCTTTACGTAGCCCATGTAACAATTTACATATGTGGGATCCTGATCCGGTATCCAATACCCAGGACGTAGGGTGAACTGAGAAACAGTTCTCAATAGCTAACACACCTGAAGAAGATGCATCAACATGCATGTTCGTTTGGGTGGCTTGAGAATCCAGATATTCTTTTATTCCCTGTTCAGTCTTATAACTCTTATAAGAAAGAACGGGTCCAACGTTTTCCTGCTCAGTATAATTAGCGGGTTCAGTCAATACATCCATATTATTATCTTGATTATGGCCTGACATGGTCGCTACCTGGAGAGAGAGAGAAGAAAACACTTTAGCGTATGCTCTTGCAAGATTAGATTGGTTATTATCTTATCTAATCAGGATGTCTCTCACTGTTTTTATCAAATCTACCTTCAAACCCTAAAAGGTAAGATTAGCCGGGATTAATTACACCCTACAATATCATCAATCTTTCAGCCAGATCAGTGTCGGTACTTTAAGGGAGGTTCCCCGTGCTTTCGCACGGACCTAATTAAAGTAAACCTCGTTTTCCCAGAGGCGTAACCTCGTTAACACTTTTCTAGACACCTACTTGATCGGCTAATTTGTAAGTGCACGGCGGCGCCCCGGTCGTCAATCCGACGGCCAAATGCGGAAACGGTGATAAACTTTAATTTTGCGAACTTAGCAAACCGGCACCACCGCACACTAAACCCCGGATCGGGCCATTAAACTAGATCTAGCAAAGTAACAAGATAGGGAAGAGATATACCGAATGATCCGAGTCCTCCGGTCTTCTCGTCATCGTCCCGATCTCCCGCGGAAACTCCGGTCGTCGCCTCCTTGCCGGAAAGGCACCACATCGTCTGTATCTTTTACGGGCTCCCGCCTCTATACCGAGGCAACTCGGGCATGAAGCTGGCAAGTCGACATGCCCAAGATGTGCTATAGAATGTGGTGTAGATCATGCTAGTCTCATTTGGGGTTTGGTTGCCATGGAGGATGGAGGAATCAAGATAAGGAAAAATGGTGCTTGCATTTTTCCTAACATGAGAATGAGATCAAGGAAAATTGCCACACTCAAAATGAAACACTCCTTCTCTCACTCAAAATTGTGGCCGGCCCTTTAAATGTGAGAATGGTGGAGGGATAATACAAGGGAGGTGATGGTAGTATAAAGCAAGAGGTGACCACATCATAAAGCAAAGAAACATCAACCATGCTTATCACTTCAAACCCATACCCTCTCTTTAATGCAAGTGATGGTGCATCAAAAGAAAAGATGGAAAGGGAATCTAAAGATGCTATCATAATCTCTCATCTCACAAATAAACCCTCCACAAAATGTTATTTGCACAATTGCAAATAACCCCCTCCATCGGAAAAGTCCGGCCGGGAAAGAACAAAGGAAAACCGGCCGGAACGGAATGCAAACTGGCAACTCCAGAAAACTGGTCCCGTAATAAATTACAGGAAATCCCCGATACTGTGCATACACACCCGCATCTGTATTCCGACCGGATACAAATGCAATGAGACAAAATCTACACTTTACTATACTAGGATCCGGCTTAAACCAAAGCCGGCTAGTAATATCCGTTCGATCCTGATCCGTGCAATACCGCACGTATCCGATCGAACCTTGCCATATATCTATACGGCCTCTAGTACTAACCGTCCGATCCTGATCCGTGCAATACCGCACGTATCTGATCGGACCCTGCCATATCTCCATACGGCCTCTACAGCGTTTCGCCCGAAAGCTGAGTAACTGAATGTGTCGTGGACTCTAAAGACTCGTCAATACTATGGCTGTGGATTTAACCACTAGCACGTCAGAGGTATAAGCCAATACGTAACGGGCCACCAGCTATTGACCAAACGGGACGTCGATGAGCGAGCTCATCCTGACACCCTACTGAGCCTGTCAGTGACAATATCCGTACAGTCCGGTCCGTTCGTCTATGAGCATCACATGTCGGGCCTAGGGGGTTGGTAAAAGTCAGACCCCCAAAAGCGGTACAAGTCGTGTCGGAGTGTAGCCCAGAACACCCTGAGATACTACTGGAATACCTACCAGTAAATCTCCTGCCTTGGCCAAGGACTTCGTGTAATGGCTCTCCTAGACACAGCGCGACCTCACCCCCAATACCGGGAGAGACGAACCCCTGAAGATCCGCTCACTCCTCCATGTGGCTCGGGACTGTACCCAACTAAAACCTGTTTGCACGACTCCTTTGAGCCGTGGTAGGGTAGTAATCAAAGTACAGTGGGAACTCACACGAGACAAATGACGATCTCCAGGTCGATGAACTAACCTGTACACATGTCACCTGGGAACTGCTATCTGACGTCAGGTATAAGACCAACTAGCATGTTCCCGGCGAGTCCTGTCCGGTGTACTCATAACCCAATGAGCACCTGTATACATCTTAGGTGAACCAACTGACACCAGTGGCTTGTGAGACCGGCCACCGCCCCTCGTCGGGGTCTCGACTGTATACACTAGTCTACTCTGGAGAATCGATGCCCTGTCTCGAAACTCCCACGACTAGGGACCTTTTAAGGATGTGCTTATAGACTCCAGCTCTCACTTATATGATCGCCCTCATACTGCTGGCAGTCAAGCAAGAATCCTAGGGGCTCTATCAACGTGCAATAGCGACCTGCCAGGTCACCTAAAGCAGTACACGATGATAAAGATAAACCAGATAGCATACTATCATCTCGAGTAAGACTGTCCTACCGGGATAGGTCCTCCCTCAATCATTGCAATCACGTGCCTGTGATCCAATAATTGACTCTGAGGGCACTATCTCCAACAATCTCCCACTTGCACTCAAGGATAATTATTGCGATGTCGCATACTCACAGCCTGTATGATACCGAACACCCAACTCCCCTACTAGTCAGTCTCACAAAATCCGTTTGTGAAACTATTGCATTCGAGGAATAGCCTCAGTGAGTGGATCCGCCTTGATGTTTATTTCTATGTCTCTCTATATCTCAAGTTCGCGGAGAAAGCCATCTCCCGAAATGAGCAATACCTGTCTTAGAATGTCTGGATGTCTGATGGGACCTAGTTCATAAATGAACTCCAAATCCAAACTTCTTCGACTGTATCGTCAACTGAACTTAATCAGAAGGAAAACTATAACTCTGACAACCTCCTTGTCGTCCATGTCACCTCGGAAGCCTGGAATGATAATTGTCTCCCAAATGAAGCTGTCATTATCATATCCCTAGAACATCCACTTATGTTCTAAAACTGCTTCCGACTATTTCTCCAGGATTGGATCAATGTCAACTTATTGCATCTAGTGCAAGAACAACATCTGGTATGGTACTTGACATCTCATGATTGACTCAATTGCCTAAGCAAGTGATCTGCCAATCATGCACATCCCTCTCTACTTTAGTCTATAAGACACCTTTAGAGAGGGTGACTCCATCACCTGCAGGTACACTACCGTGCCAGGAGTCGTCCATTCTAAATACTCTTAGAATGCTGTCAAGGTACCCTGATTGGGAAACCACCCAAATCTAGATCTAAAACCATAGATCCAGTAACCAGTATGTCTGATATAATGTCCAAGTCCTTTGTGGAGAAATCACTGTGTGACGACCAAAGTATAACCGATCGTAGTATAGGAATGTCACTCCCTACTGTATGTCATCCAAAATCCGGATATCACACCCTACTACCTTCTCAACAGATCCATCCCTTATTATGATGACGTCAAATCTATAACTGTCACATCAGAAATAGATGATCTATCTCCGCTATATCTGCTTTAGTCTATAAATAGACATAAGCCTGATGTCCACCAATGCTTCCGCTGCTCCCACTGACCACGACAACCCTCTGGCAGAGTCATATAGACGTGCACTTCTAAAGCTAGTTTAGAACGACGCTATACTTATCCTCCTGCCGGGTCTCGCAGCCTGGAACAACAACAATGGCAAGTGTGGGTAAACAAGAACTTCCCTGTCACCGTCCTTGAGGCCACCGGAGTACCTCTCGGGTGCCTGAAGTTACCCACCATATCTGCGGAGTGGCCAATGGAATGTCAATCCATATTGAATCTTTAGGTTCCTTATCATATCTTCAGTAATCGTTTGCGGTTCTGGAATCACTTCCAGTTCTACCATACTCCCACTACTGTTTTTGAAAAAATCCATTTTTATTAAAACTGTGGCGAGTCTAGAATAATATTACTATTGATCTCCGAGATGGTAGAAAGTCAACCCTCGTCATAGCCTGGGTCAACCTACAAACAGCCATTACAGAAACGTGCCTTGAGTTATCCAGAGTCTGGTTTTAATCATATGCCGGACAACTCCCCGTACCTTAACAATGTTAAGATATGAACTGTACTATACCGAATATAGAACCAGAGGCACTGATTTAATTGAACCAGATTCAAAACATGCAGCTATCTCCAGTGCATGTCAACTAAATGGAAAGAGGCCGATCAGCGTTACTCAACTTAGGAATGCTTCCAATTATGAGTAACCTGAAAGAGAAGCAATTTCTCTTTACTATCAACTGAATACCATACACAAGTATCTACATCCTCGATCACTTTGAAGAATCCCGATACTTGCTACACCTGGTTCTCTACTCTATTCAAATACCTATAACTCCTCAAAACTTAGACCCTGTGTTTCTACGAAACACATGTCTAAGAACTAGAGAAGTTAAAAGTAAACAGAATATAGTATGAGGACCAACCCCTCTGTCCTAATGGACACTGGACAACATACAATACTCTGTATAAGTCCGCCGAGTCTAACAACTCTTTCACTGTGTGTCGTAGGTTGAAAACTGTACTTATGGTTAAGAAGAATTACACCGCTGTTTAATGCTCCTTACCTAACCATCCACTGATATAGGTAAATGTCATCGACATAATATCAAAAGGTATATCTCACTCTATGAAAATAGACGTACAGATATATCAATTTGAAATTGGTGCACAACAGCGGATATTCAAAACCAAATATTTGCCGACCGGCAAACAGCCCAGGTGATCTCCTCAAATATCACCGATTACAACGAATCCCGATATAATGGGGATGATCACCCAATTCCCAATAACTTGCTCCTACTCATCATCTGTAAAACCATACAGATGTGAGAATCAAACCTGGTAAATACATACCCTGGGTCTAATCGGGAAATCAGTTTTCTTTTAACAGTACACAGTTGAACTGAAACATTGAAATGTTTCGATGGGGTATCCTGGTATTCCTAGTAATGCCTCTACCATTATCCAGATTCACAACTATAACCGTATAATTGTTTGTTACTTATATGTATGCCCTAGAGGCCATTAGTATACATAGGATGTATATTGTAGTGGATGCTGGGACATATATAGGGAGGACTTTCTTGCTCGACATGATAGTATGCTATCTGGTTTAACTTTACCTTAACGTGTATACTGATTGTCTCTCTGTTACATGTTGGTAAAGCCCTTAGGATATGTACTTGACTACCTGGACTATGATGCGGATCATACTAGTGGGGACATGGTAGTCCATAAGTACATCCTTCAAAGTCCCTAGTCGTGGGTGTATCGAGACGGGGCATCGATATACCAGAGTAGACTAGCGTATACCTTCTCGACCCATACAGATGGGCGATGGATGATCCCATATCCATTGGTGTTTGACATCAGAGATGATATACGGGTGCTCAGTAGAGACTGGGTACACTGGACGGACTCGCCGAGAACTCCCAGATGGTATTATACCTCACGTCAGATGGCAGTTCTCTGGTGACACTGGTACAGAGTAGTATGTTGACCCGAGATCGTCATAGAGTCTTGTGTGGTTCCCACTGTGCTTTGATTTCCATCTTTCCACATCCAAGAGGGCGTGCAAAACGGTGGTTTTTGGGTACAGTCCCGAGTCACATGGAGGCAATGAGCGATAGGAGGGGATTCGTCTCTCCCGGTATAGGGGGTTGATGTTGCGCTGTGTTCGATTGGCTATAACAGGAAATCCCTGGCCAGGGTTGCTGAGATTTACTGGTAAGTGTTACCAGTAGTTTCTCGAAGTGTTATAGGCCTCATATCGACACGACTTATTGAGCTATTGGGGTCTGACGTTTACCACCCCTAGGCGAGATATGCGACATATCAGACGATCAGACCGGACTGTACGGTAGTGTTACTGCTTGGATTCACTGGAGTGTGAGCGGGCTTGCTCGTCGATCTTCAGATCGCTCAATACCCGGGTGGCCGTTACGTTTAGCAGACCGCTTGCGGCTTGTGGATGTTTGATATGATCATCATCCGCTGCCGGCGTATTGACGAGTCTTTAGAGTCCTACACAGAGGTTTCCTGGCTCAAGCGAAACGAAATAGGAGCGCATATGAGATATGTGCGGGACCGAGAATAATGCGTGTATGTGATACCGTATTCCATTCTCGCGATGAATGTATCGAATGGTTGTATGCGATATAACCTAGTTATCGATTCAAGCGTTGATTCGATAAGCCGATACATTGTATACTAGTCGGTTGTGTGCGACATGACCGGATCATTGAATCAAGTGTTGATTTAATGATTTAATGTATAATTATATATTTGATATATTACTTTGCATTAACTAGTAATGGTTCACTTTAAATGGATTTTCTCACTCGGGTGTGCGCATTGCATATGCGATATGATTTTGTGCACTTGCTTGTATCATGTTTGATGATACATGCAATACTTGGTTAAATGTATGTTTAAACCATAGTTAGTTAATGGTTAAGGGTTTTAAATGATTTATTTATTGTTTTATTTATTTTTGGCAAAAGGAAAATGGTGGCTTTATTTATTTCTTTTGTTGATGTTTCTTGAACTTTTGAAAAGTCCACCATTTTTGTTTTATGCCAAACCCTAACCACTCACTAACTTTGGTTAACTCTCTACACTTAACTATGGTAAGTGTTATGATAAGATTGAATTTTCTTTTCTATTCTTTTTATCTTATCATAATAATTATCATCTTCTTGCTTTCTTCTTCTTCTTCATTTTCAAGAAGAAAAGCTTGACTACATCAATGGTGGATTGATGAAATGAGTGAGAAATCCAATTCTAAAGTCTACCCACTTCCTATTTCTTCATCCTTTACCTCTTGCCAAGTAGTAGAGTGTGTTTCCTTCACAAGTCATCATGACTTGATGAAGTGAGAGCTTGATCTAGCGATGCTTCGATGTAGATCATCTTCCGCACGTCGTCGACGACCTAGCCCGTCCATTCTCTGATGAAGCCGATGCTAGAGCCCGGATTTGATTTGGACAGCGGAGAGGACCTCATCTCGGAGCCGTGGAGGTGGAGCACCGGATCTACAAAGGTTGTATTTCCGTATCTCTTAGTTAAGTGTTAACTAGTTTCTAGTTTCGCCTAAACTTTAGCCAACGATCCGTATTAGGGTTTCTCGGCACCTAGATTTTTCGAAAATGGCATGGTTGATGCCTTGTGAGACCTTTTGAGAGTGCCTAGGAACCTTACAGTGGTATCAGAGCCTAGCTAGAGCCTTAGGCGAAGTCTAGACGACGTTTGAATCCCGATCGAACCCGAAACCCCATATTTCCCATGCTCTCTGTCCTTTTTTCAAAACTGTGCATTTTTCCACATTAAAAATATGCAGAAAATCAAGCAGGGTTTTATATGAATTACTGTGAAATACGGGGGCCTAATTCAACTAAACCACCGCGGAACCGCGGCACGAGCTAGGCGTGTGCGGCGGTTCCGCGGCCGAATGGTCTCCCCTTGCGTTGACTTTTGCACAGTAATTCATATTTAACAGTGACGTGTTCTCTGGATATTTTTGATATTTATTCAAGAGTTGAATAATCTGGGATGTTTTGGAGCTTCGATGATTCGATCGGGTTTATCAGATTTTGTCTATTTGGCTTTCCGGATAAATTTTAGAATATATTAAAAAAGTTCGACCGGATATAAATACCCAATTTTTCCCCTGTCGGGAAATTTCCAAGTGTTGGATTTTTCCGTAATTTAACGACGTTCTAAGTAGTGCAAGTAACGCGATGGTCCCTCTAGAAGACAACAAACCTTAACTCGATTATGTGACCGTCTTGAACTGCCCTTTGAACCTTCGGGTTTGGGGCAGTACGGCGTGCCACATGTGAGGCGTTAGCTTGACCCTTCTATGGCTGGACCGTTGGTACTGAGGCACGAACTGAATGTTGTTAGACTTATTTCATGTGTTGATCTGTATTGGGAAAACTTGGGTGTTCGACTGTTCGATCGGAAAGTTTAACATTTTCTATTTATCTGGAATGGGATACAATAATTGGAATTCACAAAAAGTTATGAGATAACTGAATGAATGTTATAAACATAGCACTTTAGTCTCACTTGATCGGTTGCCACGGAATTTTGATGTGATCAAAAGTCCGTCGCAATCACGTAGTGTACGCGGATACTCGCCTGGTAAACTTAATAGACAGCCTCGCTCCATAGCCCCGACCAAGTGACTGTAGGAGAACCCCGTCGCCGAAAGCATCCGTTCGGGTGCTCGCGGTAGCGGTGTTCCGCCTTGGTGCACTTCGTCGACGGTATCGGGGGTGCGACCGTCTACTGAAGTTTGCGACGAGCATTCGATCAGGATGTCGGGAATCCTGTTGAATTGCCCGACTTGATATTGAAAAGTGTTTTCGATTTTGAGACTAAAATGCGGGGTTTATAATTGTTAGGCATGCGATGTCTAAGGTATTCATTTCGTCAGGCATGCGATGTCTGAGGTGGTTGCGGATTCCAACTGTTGTAGTTTTACACTTTCTTTTCTGTGACCGTAAGTGTAATATGTGATATCGCCGGTTTCGTTGCTATATGTCAATGACAATTGGGATACGCATATTTACTTACGTTGATGACATGTGATGTTATGTGTTGCTGGATATGTTATATTGGATCGTCGTGTTTGAATAGCCGGGGGTTTTTATGTGAGATGAGTGTTTTTCATTTTCATTCATGTAAAAACTTGTATGTAATATTCTTTTATTGGGGCACTTCCAGGTTGCGGAAGTTGTCACCCTTTGTATATTATTTACTTTTCCGCACTAGGATAGACCCAAGGAGGGGAGCACAAGTAACCGGGTTCTGGAGTCCAGTGGGAGACCAACTCGAGGAGTCGAGTCCGGGTCTCCTAACTCTAGAATTGGTAGGGTTGATTGCCGCTCTCGTAGGGGTCTAGGGGTGTGGGATTGGCTATTCATCGCGACCGTGGAATCCGTGTTTTATACTGGCTCGTATTGAAAACACGGACGTCCTAGTATATCCAATATTTCATATGTTTCTTCTGCTGCGATATCTGTGATGTGATCATGTGATGTTCTGTGATAGATACAGTATATAGTATATATGATATATTATATAGACGTTACTTATGTTTTACACCCGTGCTAGCCCTGCCCTGCTCTGCCGTTAGTTACCTAACCTAACGGTGCACGAGGGGACATCGAGACGAAAGCGAATGGCATAAGTGTACGTCGTATTTATCTGTGATGTTTAGGTACTTAAATGATGGGACTTCATTAATATGATTAATGAAATAAAAGAAACCTAAGATGTTGTAGAATTGAATTTCAAAATAAAACAGGTAGCTACAGTTCTTGCTTTGCACAGCGGTATATGTGATATATCCTGCACCTTATTCGATGAGGAAAGGACCGAGATCCCTTCACCGGGAGTGACTCCTTTAGCAATAACTGGCAGATGCTACACACTCGGTTTGTCTTTTGATTGCTTTTAAGTGTTTTTGCTTTGCACAGTGATATATATGATATATCCCGCACCTCATTCGACGAGGAAAGGACCGACGATCCCTTCACCGGGAGTGACTCCTTTAGCAAAACTAGAAAAGCCTAAAAAACACTCCATTTTAAAATCATTTGATTCTACAACGATATCAAGTTCATTACGCAATAGGTTTTCAGAAAAACCTGTCGTAGCCCTCCGTCATTTCAGATAAATCCTGTTTAGTATTCGTGCTGCGTTTGTTGACCTTGTCAAGGCGCAGTGTGCGGTAGCTAACCAGTATTTATCTGCTTATGCATATGATGCATATTGGGTTAGGGTAGTCGTGCGGCCTTGTTGACCTTGTCAAGGGTCGTGCGGGTGGGTTTGATTCAATCAAGAAATGACGGGTTGAACTTGACTTGCAGTCTATGGTTTGTTGACCTTGTCAAGGTCATAGATCGTTCGGGGCAAAATATTATCGGAAATTTCAAGTGTTGAAATTTGCAATGAGATTGCATACCTTCTATGAGATAGTTGGATCCCGATACCCGCTGCGAGTAAGAGTTACTCCTGGGAGAGTTTTATACATTACAATTAGCCGATCAAGTAGGTGTCTAGAAAGGTGTCAACGGGGTTACGCCTCTGGGAAAACGAGGTTTACATTAATTAGGTTCGTGCGAAAGCACGGGGGACCTCCCTCAAAGTACCGACACTGGCCTGGCTGAAAGATTGGCGAACTTGTAGTGTGTAATTAATCCCGGCTAGTCTTTCCTTTTAGGGTTTGAAGGAAGATTTGATAAAAAGCAGTGGGAGCCATCCTGATTAGATAAAATAATAACCAATCTATTCTTGCAAGAGCGCACGCTGAGTGTTTTCTTCTCTCTCTCTCCAGGTAGCGACCATATCACGCCTTAATCAAGATAATAATACGGATTTTTGAACGAACCCACTTGTTATACTGAGCTGGGGAACGTTGGTCCCGCTCCAACTTATAATTGTTATAAGACAGAGCAGGAAATTGGGGAATACCAGATTTCCCGTGCCGCCCAAACGAAGAAAGTGCATATGATGCATCTCCTTCGGGTGTGTTCGTTACAAAGAACTGTTTCTCAGTATCCTTTACGTCCTGGGTATGAGATACCAGATCAGGATCCCAGATATGTAATTTGTTACATAGGGCTACAGAAAGGTAGAGAACTGAGAACGGGTGATAAGTTTCATGAGGCAGAAAACGGGGCAAGTGTTGCAGCCAAGTCTGTTGGTCACTGTCACCCTGTATTACCAATACATTGATTCTGAACGAATGTTATTAGATACCGAACCTGATATACAAAATCATATCTATCTCTTTATCAGTAAAGAAATGATAAAATTTTGTTTAGTTGGATAATGTTTTGAACATTTCCTATATCAAAAGTTGATCGGTTCAGGCGCGTTATCTAAAAGCATTGACGTTCTAAATCAAACTACAGTTCTTTAGTTTACAGAACACACACAAGAGGAAGGGTTCAGAAATGAACGAATCCTTCTTGAGGTATTATAGACTAGGTCAAATCAATACGACCCGACTGGCTGAGTTACATTTAGATGCATATTTAAATCAGTTTGAATTTACATCTTGTGAAACTCGCCAGTCATGTCACAAAGATAAGATGACCACAGCTCTGTTTATTGGAAACAGAGAAAGAGTTAGTGAACTCTTGGGATGATACATGTTGATGTATGTAAGTCCCCAGTCTACAAATGCCAGGACTGATTCTTTTTACTTCATTATATTCTCTGATAATCTATCAAGATTCAGACATATGTTCCTGTTGAAACACAAGTCCGAACCTTTTGAGATATTCACGGAATATAAGTTAGAAGTAGAGAACCAAAACGGGTATAAGTATTATATCCTTTGATGTGATCAAGGAGGAGAATACTTGTGCACGGAATTCCTGGACTTTTCTAAAGGAGAATGAGATTCTCTCTCAGCATTACTTCTCCGAATACACCATAGCACGATGGTATATCGGGGCGGAGCAATCACACCCTATATGATAAGGTGTGCTCTATGATGAGTACTACTGAGTTACCTATTTCCTTATGGGAGTTATGCACTTGAGAAGCTGCATACCTATTGAATAGGGTTCAAATCAAATCAGTTGCCTACCACTTCATATTTGATATGATAAGGGAAGAGCCCATCTCTTAAATTAGTTAAGATTTGGGTTGTCCGGCCTATGTCTGAAAAGCAAAATACCGGACAAGCTCGAGGCAAGATCTGTAATGTAGAACTGGAAAAGTTCCAACTATACAAACTACAGCAGATGATTTGGTAGAACCGAAGGATTCAATAGTAACCAACGAACCTCAGCCTCTCCGCCGATCTAGTAGGGTTTCTCACCCACCTGAGAGATACTTCTGTTTCTCTATGACAGTGGGAGCGAGGATTGCATCATGAGATGATGACCCAACTATTTTCGAGCTGGCCATCAGGAGTAAGACTCTGTAAGAATGGCTGGATGCTTAGTGATCTGAGATGGAATCCTTATACACCAACAAAGTATGGACTTTGGTTGCTATATCTGAAGGGTTAAATTCCCATCAGGAGCAAGTATATCTTGAGAAGATTACTTGGTGTACATGGAAAAGTTAAGACTTTCAAAGCTAGACTTGTTAAAGGTTTGCATAATTGACCAGATATGGATCATAATGAAACCTTTTCTAAGGATCTATGCTTAAGTCCATCCAGACCCTACTTGCCACGGCTACATACCATGACTACGATATCTGGCGGTTGGGTGTCTTGACTGCTTTTCTAAATGATGATTTGGAAGAGAGCGTCTATAAGTACACAGCCAGAGGGCTTCGTAGACAGTGGGAGCAGCGGAAACGTGTGCAAGATACTTTATAGGATAAAGCAGGCATCGCGGAGTTGGAACATCTGTTTTGATGGATTAGTCAAAGAAGTTGACATCATCAAAATGGTAGATGAACCTTGTAGGGAGTATGGTGATGATCCTCGTAGAGTACGTGGATGACATACTCTTGATAGGGAAGGAGTTTCCTATGCTACGCTCGGTCAATCTCCGCTTATCACAATGATTCTCCATATAGGATCAAAGTGATACCTCCTAAATCCTGGTTTTTGGATCTATGAGATAGATCTAAATGGATGTTAGGATTCTCACTAGTTGTAGTGAGACGGTATCAACCGATCCTGGGGAGAATCACTGGAAGAGTTCCAGGGTGATAATGACGACTGAATGTCAGTCGCAGGCATTGTCTTTACCCTCAGTAAAGGGACGGTATGTTGGAAGAGTTCCAAGCTAGATACCGTGGCATACTAGACGATAGAGGCTCGATACATCGCTACTTAAGATGCTACCAAAGAGGCAGTCTGGATGTATATTGGTTCATGAGATGAACTATGTTCCAACCATTGTGAGACAATGGAATTGTGGCTTATGCCAAGGAACGCCGGTCCCATCAGTGATCCAGACATATTCTAAGGCAGCATCACCTGATCATGGAGATGGTTGATCTCCAGGGTGATCGAGGTTTGGAGAGTAGACTCAGAGGACAAACACAGCGGATCCACTCACAAAGGCCTGTTCCCAGAGAGAGACTTTTATGGGATGGTTGAGTATGAGATACTTCAAACCACTGCTACAGATGGCCCTAGTGCAAGTGGGAGATTGTTAGTTATATGTATGCCCTAGAGGCCATTACTATATATAGGATGTATATTGTAGTGGATGCTGGGACATATATAGGGAGGACTTTCTTGCTCGACATGATAGTATGCTATCTGGTTTAACTTTACCTTAACGTGTATACTGATTGTCTCTCTGTTACATGTTGGTAAAGCCCTTAGGATATGTACTTGACTACCTGGACTATGATGCGGATCATACTAGTGGGGACATGGTAGTCCATAAGTACATCCTTCAAAGTCCCTAGTCGTGGGTGTATCGAGACGGGGCATCGATATACCAGAGTAGACTAGCGTATACCTTCTCGACCCATACAGATGGGCGATGGATGATCCCATATCCATTGGTGTTTGACATCAGAGATGATATACGGGTGCTCAGTAGAGACTGGGTACACTGGACGGACTCGCCGAGAACTCCCAGATGGTATTATACCTCACGTCAGATGGCAGTTCTCTGATGACACTGGTACAGAGTAGTCTATTGACCCGAGATCGTCATAGAGTCTTGTGTGGTTCCCACTGTGCTTTGATTTCCATCTTACCACGTTCAAGAGGGCGTGCAAAACGGTGGTTTTTGGGTACAGTCCCGAGTCACATGGAGGCAATGAGCGATAGGAGGGGATTCGTCTCTCCCGGTATAGGGGGTTGATGTTGCGCTGTGTTCGATTGGCTATAACAGGAAAACCCTAGCCAGGGTTGCTGAGATTTACTGGTAAGTGTTACCAGTACTTTCTCGAAGTGTTATAGGCCTCATATCGACACGACTTATTGAGCTATTGGGGTCTGACGTTTACCACCCCTAGGCGAGATATGCGACATATCAGACGATCAGACCGGACTGTACGGTAGTGTTACTGGTTGGATTCACCGGAGTGTGAGCGGGCTTGCTCGTCGATCTTCAGATCGCTCAATACCCGGGTGGCCGTTACGTTTAGCAGACCGCTTGCGGCTTGTGGATGTTTGATATGATCATCATCCGCTGCCGGCGTATTGACGAGTCTTTAGAGTCCTACACAGAGGTTTCCTGGCTCAAGCGAAACGAAATAGGAGCGCATATGAGATATGTGCGGGACCGAGAATAATGCGTGTATGTGATACCGTATTCCATTCTCGCGATGAATGTATCGAATGGTTGTATGCGATATAACCTAGTTATCGATTCAAGCGTTGATTCGATAAGCCGATACATTGTATACTAGTCGGTTGTGTGCGACATGACCGGATCATTGAATCAAGTGTTGATTAAATAATTTAATGTATAATTATATATTTGATATATTACTTTGCATTAACTAGTAATGGTTCACTTTAAATGGACTTTCTCACTCGGGTGTGCGCATTGCATATGCGATATGATTTTGTGCACTTGCTTGTATCATGTTTGATGATACATGCAATACTTGGTTAAATGTATGTTTAAACCATAGTTAGTTAATGGTTAAGGGTTTTAAATGATTTATTTATTGTTTTATTTATTTTTGGCAAAAGGAAAATGGTGGCTTTATTTATTTCTTTTGTTGATGTTTCTTGAACTTTTGAAAAGTCCACCATTTTTGTTTTATGCCAAACCCTAATCTCTCACTAACTTTGGTTAACTCTCTACACTTAACTATGGTAAGTGTTATGATAAGATTGAATTTTCTTTTCTATTCTTTTTATCTTATCATAATAATTATCATCTTCTTGCTTTCTTCTTCTTCTTCATTTTCAAGAAGAAAAGCTTGACTACATCAATGGTGGATTGATGAAATGAGTGAGAAATCCAATTCTAAAGTCTACCCACTTCCTATTTCTTCATCCTCTACCTCTTGCCAATTAGTAGAGTGTGTTTCCTTCACAAGTCATCATGACTTGATGAAGTGAGAGCTTGATCTAGCGATGCTTCGACGTAGATCATCTTCGGCACGTCGTCGACGACCTAGCCCGTCCATTCTCCGATGAAGCCGACGCTAGAGCCCGGATTTGATTTGGACAGCGGAGAGGACCTCATCTCGGAGCCGTGGAGGTTGAGCACCGGATCTACAAAGGTTGTATTTCCGTATCTCTTAGTTAAGTGTTAACTAGTTTCTAGTTTCGCCTAAACTTTAGCCAACGATCCGTATTAGGGTTTCTCGGCACCTAGATTTTTTGAAAATGGCATGGTTGATGCCTTGTGAGACCTTTTGAGAGTGCCTAGGAACCTTACATTCGTTGCCACCTCTCCAAATCCCTTTATATGTCTTTAGTCGTTACCTTCTGCACACCCCTTAGGCCAAATGGTTTTCTTCCTTCCCTTCCGTTCGGCACCAGCCTATGGTTTGGAAGAAGACTATCCAATAAGCATAATGGGTGTACTGTCCTAGTCCTAGGAGCACTCGCAATGCGAGAGAAGGTGAAGATAAAAGACAACTGAATAAACCTTATTCCTATTTCTCCTGGACCAGAATCCATCCCCGAACTGGAACAAGTTCCTTTCGAGTTCGTATATAACCATACGATGGATTATCCAATAAACTGTGGATCTTCGTAGTGATACGGAGTGTCCTGGAGAAATACAAAGGTGATTTAGGATTGGCGAAGAAATACTTGGTTTGGTCGTGAATATCAGTCGCAATTTACTTTGCCCTCTTACTAATCCCTTGCTTTGTCTTAATCTTAATACCTTCTGCACACCGTTTAGGCTAATTGGTTTTCTTCATTCCCTACCGGTCGGCACCAGCCTAAGGTTTGGAAGAAGACTATCCAATTTGCGTAATAGGTGTACTATCTCCTAAACTAAGGAGTACTCGTAACTTGAAAGAAGGCAAAAAGGGAAAAACAACTGAATAATCCTATCCGTTTTCTCCAAAACCGGAAACCATCCTCGAATTCCTTCGAGTTCGTATCTAACCATACGATGGTTTTGTCCAATGGAAGTGGACGTTCGTAGTAATACGGGGTGTCCTGGAGAAAAGGGTAAAAGTAGGAGTGGCAATGAGGTCTGCAACTCTAACAATCCAAAAGCCAGTGTAAAGAAGGTTCGGTTAACTTGGTCTCCGAGTCATAGTCTTAGGGTCGGGTCAATGGTCGCTGCCAAAGAGAGAGAGAAAAGAAACACTCAGCGTCCACTCTAACCTAGATCAGAATGGTTACCAATTTATCTAATCTGGAAACCTCCCACTGTACCTCAAATTCTCCTCCAAACCTAAAAGAAGAATTAATCGGGGATACCCGAGGAGTAAACTAACTCATCAGTGGGAATCGGGATCCAACTCTCATCGCAATATAAAATGACGGAATCCGCTCACGTTATCACACTCCAGAAGGTATGCGCATATCTGGCAAGTTTCAGTTCTTTTGAAACTCCCGATGTGGATTTCTACCCCATGCTCTTTTGACCTTGACTTTGGCCAACAAATCATAAGTCACATGTCAAGTTCTACCCGTCATTCTCCAGGTTGATTTGAATCCATCCGTACCTACCCTTGACTTTTGCCAACAAGGCAGTACGACTGTTCCAAACCAACGCATCTATCTATGCTGCATATGAATAACCAACAGCTACCAAACACTGTGCCTTGATTTTGGCCAACAAACACAGCTTGAGTACTATTGACTACCCATATGAAACGACGGAGGGCTACGAATGGTTTCTGGCGAAAACCTTTAACGTAATGAACTTGATATCGTTGAAGGAACGGATAGCTTTTTAAAATATAGTGACGAAAACCTTTGCTAAAGAGGTCACTCCCGGTGAAGGGATCTCGGCTCTTTCCCCGTAGAATGAGGTGCAGGATATTCCAAATGAATACCACGATGAAAAGCAAAAGTAATCGGCTATAGTGAAGTTAATGCCCTGACGCAAACTTCTGTCCAAGGGGTCACTGCTGGTGAAGGGATCTCGGCCCTTGCCTCGTCGACGGAGGAGCAGGATATTCCAAATGAATACCACGATGCAAAACAAAAGTGAACGTCCTTGCAATAACAGCCTTTTGAAAAAGTGTTCCAACAACATCAGATTGGGTTTGTTTATCTTGCATTGATCCGAATCAATGCAGTCGCATCAATTGATCACACCACAAAGAACGAAAATATACTGACGTACGTATATGCCATCCGCATTCGCCACTGGGTCCCGTCATCACCCGTTAGGTTAGCTAACTAACGGCAGAGCGGGGACTGGACTAGCGCGGATGAAAAACATATACAACATCTACTAATACATATACCAATATATTATATTCGCTCAAGGCGTGAATAAAATGCAACATCACAGAAATGTACAGCATCACAGAACAATACAGATATCTGGGATCCCCGGGTTTCACAGAGCCACTACTGAAACCCGACGTTCCCCTGGTCGTGTGGATAGCCTGTGCAATGAAATCCTAGACCCCTACGGGCACGGCAAGTTACCCGCCAAAACCTGAAGCGAGGCAGCCCCTTTCAGCACCGTGAATGGACCACCCAGCACTTCACGGAATCCGGCAACTTGGGCACCCCTCCTGGGTCAACCTGTACCCCCTACGAGTGCGGCGAATAGCCCGCCAATTCCAGACTGAAGCCCCCTCCGTCTCAATGCCCTGAGATGCGGGCCCGTTGCCCTCTAGAACCCGGCTATCCGTGCACCCCTCCGCGGGGTAACCCTAGTACAGAAAGTAAAAAATACATACAATGGGTACATCGACCGCAACCAGGTCGTGCCCCAAAATAATAATACAAAGAGGCAGTGACGGCAGTCCACATGTCGGACGCTCGTCCCGCAATATCAAATGTACATAATACAATAAAACTGTACTAGCATTGCATCCAGGCTATCCCCCACGACCGATCCGCAACATCACAGCAAAATCACTGAACATCAACGTGAAAGTCACGTTCGCAAATCCGTCTAACCGGGCTATAGCAGTTAGACTGGATTTACCGATCGAGTGACATTCACGGTCGCAGATATAATGTAAATACTGTGAAATAATGTGTTTAAAATATCCGATCGATAAAAAATTAACAAGTGGGCCCCCAAGCAATACTGTAGCACTCACAGAAAATCTGGGCCCAATATTAATATTCCAAAACCTCTAAAATTAGCCCAGAAGCCCACTGGAAAAAAATGATGCAGTGACGACACCAATGTGCGGCGGAACCGCGGCCCAAGGGGGGGTTTGGCCGCGGTTCCGCGCTTCAGTGGTCGATTGTCTGTGTCGAATTTTTCCAGTAGTCTTAGAATTTCCAGTACATTAGTTTTTTACAACCTGAAAAATTTTTGGACTTCAAAAAATTTTGACAGAAAACTGATGTAAGGAAAAACACGGGTTTTTGGAATTTTGGTCGATAGGAAATGCAAACACATCAAACAAAGCTAGACGAAGTTAATGGTGAGGCTCTGATACCACTGTAAGTGCACGGCGGCGCCCCGGTCGTCAATCCGACGGCCAAATACGGAAACGGTGATAAACTTTAATTTTGCGAACTTAGCAAACCGGCACCACCGCACACTAAACCCCGGATCGGGCCATTAAACTAGATCTAGCAAAGTAACAAGATAGGGAAGAGATATACCGAATGATCCGAGTCCTCCGGTCTTCTCGTCATCGTCCCGATCTCCCGCGGAAACTCCGGTCGTCGCCTCCTTGCCGGAAGGGCACCACATCGTCTGTATCTTTTACGGGCTCCCGCCTCTATACCGAGGCAACTCGGGCATGAAGCTGGCAAGTCGACATGCCCAAGATGTGCTATAGAATGTGGTGTAGATCATGCTAGTCTCATTTAGGGTTTGGTTGCCATGGAGGATGGAGGAATCAAGATAAGGAAAAATGGTGCTTGCATTTTTCCTAACATGAGAATGAGATCAAGGAAAATTGCCACACTCAAAATGAAACACTCCTTCACTCACTCAAAATTGTGGCCGGCCCTTTAAATGTGAGAATGGTGGAGGGATAATACAAGGGAGGTGATGGTAGTATAAAGCAAGAGGTGACCACATCATAAAGCAAAGAAACATCAACCATGCTTATCACTTCAAACCCATACCCTCTCTTTAATGCAAGTGATGGTGCATCAAAAGAAAAGATGGAAAGGGAATCTAAAGATGCTATCATAATCTCTCATCTCACAAATAAACCCTCCACAAAATGTTATTTGCACAATTGCAAATAACCCCCTCCATCGGAAAAGTCCGGCCGGGAAAGAACAAAGGAAAACCGGCCGGAACGGAATGCAAACTGGCAACCCCAGAAAACTAGTCCCGTAATAAATTACAGGAAAACCCCGATACTGTGCATACACACCCGCATCTGTATTCTGACCAGATACAAATGCAATGAGACAAAATCTACACTTTACTATACTAGGATCCGGCTTAAACCAAAGCCAGCTAGTAATATCCGTTCGATCCTGATCCGTGCAATACCGCACGTATCCGATCGAACCTTGCCATATATCTATACGGCCTCTAGTACTAACCGTCCGATCCTGATCCGTGCAATACCGCACGTATCTGATCGGACCCTGCCATATCTCCATACGGTCTCTACAGCGTTTCGCCCGAAAGCTGAGTAACTGAATGTGTGGTGGAATCTAAAGACTCGTCAATACTATGGCTGTAGATTTAACCACTAGCACGTCAGAGGTATAATCCAATACGTAACGGGCCACCAGCTATTGACCAAAAGGGACGTCGATGAGCGAGCTCATCCTGACACCCTACTGAGCCTGTCAGTGACAATATCCGTACAGTCCGGTCCGTTCGTCTATGAGCATCGCATGTCGGGCCTAGGGGGTTGGTAAAAGTCAGACCCCCAAAAGCGGTACAAGTCGTGTCGGAGTGTAGCCCAGAACACCTTGAGATACTACTGGAATACCTACCAGTAAATCTCCTGCCTTGGCCAAGGACTTCGTGTAATGGCTCTCCTAGACACAGCGCGACCTCACCCCCAATACCGGGAGAGACGAACCCCTGAAGATCCGCTCACTGCCTCCATGTGGCTCGGGACTGTACCCAACTAAAACCTGTTTGCACGACTCCTTTGAGCCGTGGTAGGGTAGTAATCAAAGTACAGTGGGAACTCACATGAGACAAATGACGATCCCCAGGTCGATGAACTAACCTGTACACATGTCACCTGGGAATTGCTATCTGACGTTAGGTATAAGACCAACTAGCATGTTCCCGGCGAGTCCTGTCCGGTGTACTCATAACCCAATGAGCACCTGTATACATCTTACGTGAACCAACTGACACCAGTGGCTTGTGAGACCGGCCACCGCCCCTCGTCGGGGTCTCGACTGTATACACTAGTCTACTCTGGAGAATCGATGCCCTGTCTCGAAACTCCCACGACTAGGGACCTTTTAAGGATGTGCTTATAGACTCCAGCTCTCACTTATATGATCGCCCTCATACTGCTGGCAGTCAAGCAAGAATCCTAGGGGCTCTATCAACGTGCAATAGCGACCTGCCAGGTCACCTAAACCAGTACACGATGATAAAGATAAACCAGATAGCATACTATCATCTCGAGTAAGACTGTCCTACCGGGATAGGTCCTCCCTCAATCATTGCAATCACGTGCCTGTGATCCAATAATTGACTCTGAGGGCACTATCTCCAACATAATTGTCCTGTGTACAACTCTCCCAGGAGTAACTCTTACTCGCAGTGGGTATTGGGATCCAACTATCTCATAGGAGGTATGCAATCTCATTGCAAATTTCAACACTTGAAATTCCCGATAAAATTTTGCCCCTAGTGTGCCATGACCTTGACAGAGGTCAACAAGCCATAGTGCACTAGTCAAGTTCAACCCGTCATTTCTTGATTGAATCAAACCCACTCGCACGACCCTTGACAGTGGTCAACAAGGTCATACGACTACCCTAATCCAATCACATCACATGCTATACAGATAATTACAAGTTTTCTACCGCACACTACGCCTTGACAGAGGTCAACAAACGCAGCACGAATACTAAATAGTCTTTATCTGAAATGAGGGAAGGCTACGACAGGTTATTCTGAAAACCTATTGCGTAATGAACTTGATATCGTCGTACAATCAAGTGAAATTTTGAAATGGAGTGTTTTTGAGGCTTTCATTGGTTTTGCTAAAGAGGTCACTCCCGTGAAGGGATCTCGGCTCTTTCCTCATCGAATAAGGTGCAGGACATATCATATATATCACTGTGCAAAGTAAAACTCTAAAAGCAATCAAAAGACAAACCGAGTTTTGTAGCATCTGCTAGTTTCGCTAAAGAGGTCACTCCCGGTGAAGGGATCTCGGCTCTTTCCTCATCGAATAAGGTGCAGGGTATATCATATATACCGCTATGCAAAGCAAAACTGTAGCTACCCTTTTTATAAAGTTTTGATTCTACAACATCTTTTAGGTTTCTTTTTCTTTTTATTAATCCCATTAATAAAAATCCTATCAGCTTATGCTTCCTAAACATCACAGATAAATACGACGTACACTTATGCCATCCACATTCGCCTCGATGTCCCCTCGTGCACCGTTAGGTTAGGTAACTAACGACAGAGCAGGGAAGGGCTAGTGCGGGTGTAAAACATAAGTAACGTCTATATAATATATCATATATACTATATACTGTATCCATCACAACATATCAAATGATCACATCACAGATATCGCAGCAGAAACATAGATATAATGTGGGATATACTAGGACGTCCGTATTTAGTATTTAGCCACCAATAGAAAATACGGATTCCACAGTCGCGATGAATAGCCAAGCCCACACCCTGGACCCCTACGAGAGCGGCAAGCGACCCTACCAATTCTGGAGTTTAGGAGACCCGGTCTCGACTCCTCGAGATGGCCTCCCACTGAACCCCAGAACCCTGTCACCTGTGCTCCCCTCCTTGGGTCCATCCTAATGCGGAAAAGTAAATAATATACAACACTGGTGGCATCAACCTCAACCTGGAAGTGCCCCAAATAAAAGAATATTACATTACATTTGAATTTACATGAATGAAAATATAAAACTCTCATCTCATATAAAACCCCCGGCTATTCAATCGCGACAATCTTGCACATCATATCTCAGCAACACATAATATCTCATATCATCAACGTAAGTAAGTATGCATACACCGATCGTCGTCGATGTATAGCAACGACAATCGGCAATACAACTACATACTATACTTACGGTCACAGAAAAGAAATTGTAAAACTACAATATTTGGAATCCACAATCACTTTAGACATCGTAAATCCGAAATATCACAAACTTCGCATTTCATGCCTAACACAATGAATTCCACATATTGTATCACATTCCAGATAAATGGACAGTATTAAACTTTCCGAACAGATAATCAAACACCCAAAATTTCCTAAATTGCTTAACACTTGAGCGGAGTTCAAATAATCCGGAATGTGTCACTGTAGTAGCGGTCCAGCCATAGAAGGGTCAAGCCAACGCCTCATATGTGGCACGCCGTACTGCCCCAAACCCGAAGGTTCAAAAGGCAGTTCAAGACGGTCACATAATCGAGTTAAGGTTTGTTGTCTTCTAGAGAGTCCACCAAAAAACTTGCATGCATTTGCGAAAGATTTAAACTCGAGAAAAGATTCAACACTTGAAAATTTTTCGTGTCGAGAAAAAGTGAGTTAATGATATCCGTTCGAACTTTTTAACAGTTTCTAAATATCCGGAAATAAAAACGAAATTAAATATTCCGATCGAATCTACGATTAGAAAACAAACCCCAGAACACTCAACCATTGAGTCAAAAATAAAAATACCAGAAACTGTATAAGCATTAGAATCGAATTACTGTGAAAAAATAATTGTCACATCAAACAGTACGGCCGCGGAACCGTAGCCCAAGCAGGGTACGGCCGCGATTCCGCGGCAGTCTGTACGAATCACTGCACCGAATTTCACAGTAATTCTTATTTCTGTTTGCTGAATTTTTCAGGTATTTTTAATTTAGAAAAAATTGCATTTTTGAAAAATATCCAGAGAGGGGTTCATTTTCGTCGGTTCGGGTTCGATCGGAGTTTTTACTTCGTATACACGTCGCCTAATGCTCTAGCTAGGCTCTGATACTACTGTAGGGTTCCTAGGCACACTTGTGAAGGTTCATGAAGCATCAAACATGCCCGAATAAAATTTTACATGTGCCGAACAACCCAAAGACGGGATCTTTGCTAGATTATTAGGGTTTAGCATGCAAGAAAACATCTTTAAAGCTAAGTGTAAGGGATTACAACCTTTGTAGTCCGCTCCTTCGCTTCACAAGCTCCGAGTAGAAGTCCCTTCGCCGCGATCCACGATCTCCCAAACTCAAGAGAGGCTCCACGACTCGAACGATCTATGCTAGCTTGAAGTGTTCCGATTCTCCGATGATCTACGTCGAAGTAGCAATAACCCAAGCTTTCTCACTCTAAAGAGATGAACACCCTAATCTAATGGGCTAGATTAGATGAGGATAATGGAGTAGTATTTATGCTATCTTTTTAATTCACTTTCTCACAATAAATCATCACAAAAGGATTTTCTAGTGAGCTCTCTCTCAAAACTCAAGAGAGAAGAAGATGAAGAATGAAAAGAATAATCCTTTTGTGTTGAATAGTAGTCAAGAGTATATGATTGATTATAGAACTATGGTCAAGGATGAAAGGTTAAAACTTGTAGAGAATAAACTAGAGTTAGGGTTTAGTTAGGTTAAGGATAAGTATCAACCATAATATCTTAACCAAGACAAAAAAGAATCCTTCTAGAATGAACAAGAAGAAGCTAACCCGAATCAAACCCTAATCCCTTTTTATCATCCTTAAACATGTTTTATAATAAATCATATCATGTCACAATAATATATATCACATATATATTATATATTTGCAACAAAAGAAAATAATACAATTAACATATATCGCATATATATCAATATATTAAACCGGTGAGAAAATGAAATAATAAAGCGAGCCAATATTAGATAATGTAATACAATATATCATATATATCATTATACATTAAATCATCGAATCAAAACTTGATCCGACGATCCGGCTATATCGAATATAACTGACTAATATATCATGTACCGATTCATCGAATCAACACTTGGTCCGATGTCCCGATTCATATCTAAATATCGCGAGAATATAATACGGTATCTCATATCGCATTATCCTCTGTCCTGCACATATCACATATGTGCCTCTACTCCGTTTTGCCTGAGCCAAGAAACCTTTGTGTAGGACTCTAAAGAATAGTCAATACGCCGGTAGCAGGTGATGATCTTATCAAACACCCACAAGCTGCAAGCGGTCAGCTAAACGTAACAGCCACCCAGGTATTGAGCGATCAGAAGATCAACAAGCTAGCCTGTCCGTTCTCCTGTGAATCCAATCAGTAACACTCCGTACAGTCCGGTCTGTTCGTCTGATATGTCGCATATTAAGTCTAGGGGTGGTATACGTCAGACCCCAGTAACCGATAAGTCGTGTCGATGTGAGGCTCATAACAGGTCGAGAAACTATTAGTAACACTTACCAGTATATCTCTATATCAGCCCTGTCCAGGGACTTCCAGTTATAGCCAATCGAACACAGCACAACATCAACTCCCTATACCGGGAGAGACGAATCCTCTCCTATCGCTCATTGCCTCCATGTGATTCGTGACTGTACTCAAAAGCCACCGTTTTGCACGCCCTCGTGGACGTGGTAAGGTGGAAATCAAAGCACAGTGGGAATCACACAAGACTCTATGACGATCTCGGGTCTACAGACTACCCTGTACCAGTGTCACCGGAGAACTGCCATCTGACGTGTGGTATATCACCAACTGGGAGTTCTCGGCGAGTCCGTCCAGTGTACCCAGTCTCCACTGAGCACCCGTACACCATCCTTGATGTCAAACACCGATGGATATGGGATCATCCATCGCCCATCATATGGGTCAAGATGCGTATACGCTAGTCTACTCTGGTGTATCGATGCCCTGTCTCGATATACCCTCGACTAGGAACATTTATAGGATGTACTCATCGACTACCGTGGCTCCACTAGTATGATCTCATCATAATCCCATTAGTCGAGTACATATCCTAAGGGCTTTATCAACATGTAAGAGAAAGACAGTAAACCAATACAAGTCAACATGTTAAGATAAAGTGAAACCAAATAGCATACTATCATGACGAGCAAGAAAGTCCTCTCTGTATATATCCAAGCATCCATCATATTATACATCATGTGTACAACAATGGCCTCTAGGTCATATACATAACTAACATTGATGGCAACACCTCTAAGCTCCATCCAAATCAATGGATGCAAGAGACAAAGTGATCACAAACATTCTCTACATCACCTTGGACATGTCGGCTAGCACACTTCGTGCCCGAGTTGCTTCGGATGAAGCGGGAGCCCGTAAAAAGAATCGATGATGCGGTGCCCTTTCCGACGAGGAGATCGAGACCGGAGATGCCGCGAGGAGCTTGGAATGGTGGCCAAAGACCGAAGGACACAGATCGATCGGTATAGCCTCTGTACCGTTTCTCTAGTTAGCTAGTAGTAGGTTAATGGTTCGATCCGGGTTTTAAGCATACGATAGCGCCGGTTTTCTAGTTAAGAAAAAGTTTTCGTTTCCGCATTTTGGCCTCGTACAGACGATCGGGGCGCTACCGTAGACTTACAATTTCCTTACCCCTTTGGTTAATCTCTTAGCTTGTCATGTAGTTAACTTAGAAGATGTTAGATTTGGGCTCGAGTCATACTTATTTGAAAAACTAACAAATCGTGAGTATTTTAAAAACAGGCCAAGGGATACTACGGATATTTCAAAGGACGTACCTTTTCTTAAAAACACCGTAGCCCTTATTTTCTAAACACCACGATTCGTGCTATTTCAAATGCCAAAATTGTATGACTCGCATATATAACGTATAGTCTTGCTGTTCGCATTGCATGCTTAATTGTGTTTTCGTTAATTATTATGAACCCATACTGTTAGGACACCAGCACCATTACCGATGATGCGTATGTCTACGAACACTTGCTTGCCGGCTCACACACATCATCATCGGTAATTGCCATGACACATACACTTTAGAAGTATTACTTCATTGACATGACTTGCTAGCTGATAGTTCCAATATGTTATTGCTTTTCTATGCTAGTTTAAATATTGCATTCCTTGCTTGATATCCGATGCATTCATATAGTCATTTGTCATGCAATATTATAAGGACTTTATGCCGGTAATGCACTGTTATTTACTCTTGAGATTGGGATTTTGGATTTCCATGAGATTTCTGGATTTAGGGAAATCGCAACGATTTATAAACTCATTTTCATTTCAAAAGATAGAAATTTGCTGTTTTCTCGTAATATGATATTTGAGATGTCCACCATGAGTTTTCTCGGTTTTCGAGTGGTATCATACACCCGATTTGAGGTAGGGGGAGGGAACATTTGCGGGTGCAAGATGGACCCGGTGCAGTACACCGGGGTAAGAAGATCGTATAGAACGGCGTTTGGCCCGGCAGGGGCGCACTACCAACCGGTGATTGTATGGAAACTCGACGGATATCCGGAAGATACAGTTCGGAGTTACGAGAGAGATGGATATGAGCCGATCCTGATCATGCAGAGCCCGAGATTTGAGATATTGGGATATATGTTTTGTTTCGATGCGTGACACAGATTCTATATGATTTCATTAATGATACATCGGTTTGTATACAGAAATCTCACTGAGACACGAAAACAGTTTTCTTATTTAAGATGTATTCTGTTTTCATTCTTATTGCATTCATACGTCATATATGTGCTATGTTACTACCTGAGGCATTGACACGAGCACTTGATATTACACTTATGTGTAGATGTTTCAGGGTTATATTATATTGAGGATATAATTATGGTATGACCTAGGATAGAGTCATACGTGCGATTTCTGCTCTGTGATATTTTCTACTCACGAGTTGGTAACTCACCCCCGTTGTGCCACAGTTCTTGCAGGTTTTGCCGTACAGGTTTCCTTGGAGGCTTTGCTGGCACACTACTTCCTTCCGGATGATTGCTTTGGTAGGTGGGCTCACTTGTATCGTTACCACCGTAGTATCTTTATTTATATTCAGTTGTATATAGAAAAACTCCATCAACCAAACTTGTTTATTTGTTAAACATAGAAGACCGGTGTATATTCTTTCGACCTTAGAGTCGCGCGCCTGTATTATTAAAGTTTTTCTGTGGTTTTCTTAAGTATATTGGTTTTCTTCTGAGTTTTGTTCCTCGCCATTCGGCGTTGTATATTATATTGCTTGCGTGGTTGTGTCCGCCAATTGGCGAAGAGCTAGCTCCCGCTTGGGGATGCCTTTATTCATCAATTATATGTATTTCATGTGTTGTACCCGTTTGGGGCCAGTTTTTACAAAGGATACTCTGCCAAAATTTTCGGGAAAATACGATGTTTCGTTTAAATGTTTAATGCCACTTAATTATTAAAACCACTTGCTTTAAAACATATTTTCTTCACTTCTTCTTTAAAATGGTTTAGATTTCTGGGATTTTGGCATACTTGAATTAGATGGGGTCCAATAGACTTCATATGATTCAAGTTCCAGTCACGTGCCATTTCGAGTCGTGACACAATCCAAAAGCCAAAGTGTTTTAAGAAGGTTCGGTTATCTTGGTTCTTGAGTTTTAGTCTAGGGTCGAGCCTGTTTCCTGATTTAAAATCAGGAAAGCTTCTGGGAAAAGCTTCAAAAGAGGCCACGTGCTTACACGTGACAGCAGTCACGTGTTGACACGTGACCTATAAAATACAGAAAAAGCGCACTTTGATTCGCTGATCAAGTCAAGGAAAAGAGCTTTAGAAGAGGTCACGTGCTCCCACGTGACCAGGGTCACGTGTCGACACGTGACGTTCAAAGCAGCAAACTCGCTCTCCAATTGAACCAGAGAAAGAAGTGCCAGACAGGGGTCACGTGCTCACACGTGACCAGGGGTCACGTGGTAACACGTGATGGCTAAAACAGCAACCGGAAGATAGCGCAGAAAGAAAGAGGGTTCTTCATTCCAAAGAGGGTCACGTGTCTGCACGTGACCATGGGTCACGTGGTCACACGTGACCGACTTTCAAAGCCCATTTTTGACGACAGAATTAAATTCTGAAGGAAATTCGAATCTTTCCAAAGGAAAGTAATTATTTGGGACCAATCAAATTAAAGATCCAGAGATGATTAAATATCATCTATTTATGGAAAATCTCGGGTGTGGAAAGATTTCCCCCTTAAATCTAACCAAAATAACAAAGGAGAATCTCTGGATTTAAGATCCAATGGTGAATAAAATTCACCTAATAATCCAAAGGCCCAAAATGAATGATGGACGCAAATCAAATCTCTCAATGAAGATTCACAAAAGACTGATTGATTCGGCTGCTTCTCCTATAAATAGGAGCCAAGGGACACAAAAAAGAGATATACATACGCAGAGAAGAAAAGAGAAAAGGAGAAGAGCTTTGATACTTGCAAAAGACTCAGATCTTCTGCAAAAAACCTAGGTAAGAAAGGGAAAGGCGTTTGAAAGAAGGAGAATTTAATTCTCAACAGAGTTTAACTCTGATAATATAAAAACAGAAGAACATATTTCTTCTCTCTTTGATAGAGGACCTGCAAAGTGCACATCTCCCCTTAAGGTTGAGAATTTAATTCTCAATGGGTCGAGATCCTGCCATGCAGATCCAAAACATAGAGAAGGAATGCAAGCATGAGAATTTAACTCTCATAGAACTATAGGAATTTAATTCCTCCAAAATAAAGTTAGGGTTCGACCCTGTATCATGGGAATTTAATTCCTTCAAAACAAAAAGAAACAGGGTTGAACCCTAATTAAGAACATAGTTCTGTCGAAACAGTGGGAATTTAATTCCTTTAATCATAATCCTCAGAAAAGGGGAGTTTAATTCCTTAAAAGCTTTTGTTAGGGTTTAACCCTATTCGGTTCTTCGCATAAACAAGGAATTTAATTCCCACAGAAAACTCAGATTTAAACTCTATTCCAGAATATAAGCCTTCAAAAGAAATTAGGAATTTAATTCCTCTGAAATTAAAAGTTCGAGGAATTTAATTCCTGAAAGAGGAGTAACAGATCCTCCAAAAAAAAAAAAAAAACAACATTGAGGCAGGGTCACGTGTCACCACGTGACCCCCCAAAAGCCCTACAGAAAGCCCCTTTGAGGCAGCACCCCACGTGACCCACGTGACTTTCAGCAGAAGCCTTAACACATAGGCATTTGAATGCCCGTCACGTGCTGACACGTGATGCTATCAAAGGCACAGTAATCTCGGCAGAATCATTGAAGGGAAGGCACTCCCACGTGGGGCCACGTGACCGTTCTTGCTGTAGTGTTTAACACTAAGTTAAAACCCTCGAATCCAATATTGAAATGCTATCGGGCCTTGTTGCTGGTGTTTAACACCAATTATTCTTCTAGTGTTAAACACTAACTTGTCAAACTCATTCCCAGTGTTCAACATTGATTGCTTTGAAGTGTTTAACACTAGTCTATAGCCCAATTGGCTAAAGGGATAGAGGCAAAGCTTCTCCCTCGATGGACTCACAAGGAGTCAATATTCCAGACATGATGGGACTTAGCCCAAGCTGGCCATAAGTCCTCAATTCGTGATTAATTGGGCCAATGGGCTCATAACATAATTAATCAGTCCTGACCTCAAATTGGGCCAGGGACTGCTCAAGCCACTCCGGTTCTAGGGTACATCTCTTCACTCCTTTGATACTTGGCATTGTAATCCCTCAATGTCTTCAAAGAGGTGACGGGTCCCGACGACCACCCATGATATGGACTGTGGGGTCCTTAAACTCATACAAATTCCTGGTCACGCGGAACGTGGATAACGTCACTCTTTGACCCCACGGAAAACGTCCAGAGCGGAGCCTGGTCCTCGCTAAGCATGGCAGTGAACCCGTGTGAAGCATCCAGAGCACATACCCGACTGTGGGGTCCTTAAACCCATGGACTACGACGTCCTTAACCTTGACCGAGATGTCTTAAAACTAACAACGGACCGCAATGTCCTTAAACTACCCACGGACCGCAATGTCCTTAAACAACCCATGGACCGCAACGTCCCTAAACTAGAACAATAGAGCCCTTTCATATGCTCTTTTGTTGGACCTAAACGGTCCCGTTTAAGTTGATCTTAGCCTCAAAGATGGCTAACGCGTCCTTAAACCCTCAAACATACTGGACTACGAATCCCCCAAATTAACTCCGGCTCAAGGGTACATCTCTGAACTCCTCTGACATCTGTCGTTGTAATCCTTCAACGTCGTCAGAGAGGTGATGGGTCCCGACAGCCATACAGACGATGGACCACTATGTCCCTAAACTGGAAAATTAGAGTCCAAACACTCTTTTGTCGGATCTAAACGATCCCGTTAAGTTGATCTTAGTCACAAAGTTAGACTAACGTATCCTTAACAAACGTTTGAGTTGATCTTACCCTCGAGTAGGGCTGACGTATCCTCAAACCAAAACCCCCCCCCCAAACCCAAATTTAAGATAATGCGGATTTGGACTAGTCCACGCCCTACGGGCGACGACATAACTCAGTCTCCGTAAACAATCCACGGGCAATAAAACAAACACCCACGACACGAAGTGACCATCTGGAGAAGGAGAAAGTTGTTACCGCAATGCGGTAGCGTAATTAACTGCAGGGGCTTGCGCCTGCAGGGAAGAGCGTCCCCACAATCAAAAACCCCTCAAACGAGGGGGAATCTGACGAAGTCTGCTACATCGGTCGCATCCGTTTAAACCTTCGATATATGGTGCCATAAATCAACTTGGCATCTTCGGAGAGGTGGACGGATAGCACTAATTAGCATTTTGCCCCGAACCTAACGCCTCAGACGTCCCAACGTCCCGGCCGCCGTTCGGAGGGGAACAGATTCTGGCACGCCCGGTGGGACCTTTTCCTCTTTCCACTCCACACTTCGTGTGTCGTGATTCGCGAACCAATCGCGGTTCGCTAATAGTTGCCCTCGGGTTTCAAGGTACTGAGAATTGGCATCTCGCTTATTGCAGAAAGCAAAGGATCGATGGCTTCCACCCCTGCGAAATCCTCCAACTGCTCAGACGGCAATTGCAGCCGACGCTCTGCCTCGCCAGGAGGTATAGCCTATGGACCCCAAGCTGCTTCGCTATTCACAATGCCAGTGGAACAGGTCACTCGCGCCACCACAGGATTGTTCTTTGGGACTATGATCCCGCCGACAAACTTTACCGCTCCAGTGCTGACGAAGAAAACTCTCGGGAAGTCGGTCTTTGATCGTCTTACCCCTGCCGCGGCTCCTCTCAACGAGTCGCCCAACGTCGATGCCTCGGTCTTCTCTAGATTGGGCCAGGAATCCTGCGAGCTCATTACGGGGCCTACAATCTCAGAGAAGGCTGCTTCCAAGAAAGTGGCTGCTCCTGCTCCCGAAATCGCCAAGGCGACCTCTCCAGCCAAAAGGTCAGTCTTTACAAGATTGACGGCTCCGGCCTTTTCTCCCGCTTCCCAGAAGACATCGGTCTTCGATAGGCTAACGCCAACAACAACCCCCCATCCACACAGGGGGCAAGAAGGAACCATTCTTACTGCTGACCCAACGCCGCCCGCTCGACGCGCTCGACGTCGCCATTGGCGCCGAGTAAGGAAGGCTGGGGGCAACTCTCCCTCCGGGTTGACTCCAGCGGCCCCGGTGGCAGAGGTCAATGCTGCTGTTCCAACTGGGAACAGCTTTGAAATGCTAAATAAGGTGCGAAGGAATTCCCCCACGGCAGTACTGAAGAGGTCTCCTCCCTCATTGAAAAAGGTTGTGGAAACAAAACCCGAACAGCCCCGATCTCCTCAACGGCTGTCTTCCAAAATCTATAAGGCTTGGCGGCAGGCCCGAGACTCGATCATCGATCCAAACTTCTCCCGCCAGCATAAGAAGCTGAAAATCCAACCTGAAGCCGGTCACCAGGCTAAACCCCAAAAAGCTGGTGATCAACTGACTCACAAAAGGAGGAGGCCAGAGAGGACCTCACAACATGCAGCGACGACTGAAAGCACTAAGCCCAGGCGCCCTAAGTCTGGGGGCATGGTGGTGCACACTGTTTACATGGCCTTTGGGAAAGAGGAAAGCCGTACTTCTACGGGCCACCGACCCCTAACCCGATCCGTGACGAAAGCCCAGGAGCAGCAACAAAAGCTTCAAGAAATGATGAATGCTATGGCCGCGCTCACCGGACCAAAAGAAAACCCAGAAACGTCCTCAGACGCACGCCGGGAGGAAGAAACAGACGCTGAATTCCTTCGCCGAACACTGGAGAGAAGGGACAAAGAGGCTGCTGAACAAGCATCCAACATACAACGGATGGGCCTTCTCTTTCAAGACGTGATAGGAATGATGATCCAGCAGGACTCACCCGCCGAGGATCCCCCGATCGTTCTTGAAGACGACCGAGGAGAAACGTCAAATCCACCACCAGCCCTCTCAACGGCCAAGGAGGATGCAATCTCTAAGGCTGACTTGGCTGACTACATAGCCCAGCAAATCCGGGTTCACCACGCGACTGAGGCAGCTGGTCAAGTCGTGAAAACGGGGCGGCCGTATCCGAGCTGGTACGATCAAATCAAATACCCGCAAGGCTATACGATACCGAAATTCCACGTGTATAAGGGGACCGGCAATCCCCATCAACATGTTGCCCAGTTCCGGGCCCTCTGCGGTAACACCGGCGGTGACGATAAATTGTTGCTTCGCCAGTTCGTGGGCAGCTTATCAGAAACAGCGTTCGAATGGTATTCAGAACTCCCGAACGATTCCATCAAAACGTTCGCTGAAATGGAGTTGTTGTTCACTCAGCGATTTGCAAGTGCCAGCGAACGCACTCCAATAACCGCACTTATTAACGCCAGGGTAAAACCGGGCGAAACCTGGGTCCAGTACGCTATACGCTGGATGAACTTGTGGTCGAGATGTGAGCAACGCATCGAGGAAGCACCTGCGGTGGGCATGTTCGTGGGAACCTTAGACCCCCACGCAACTATCTCCCAGTTTATGATGTTCTTTAAGCCAACCACATTCCAGGCTTTAATCGACAAGTTGGCTCAGATGGACCAGATGGGTCATAGACCACCTACACCGAAGTCGGAACCTCGGAATGACAAGGGTAAAGGGAGGGCAACCTTTGTTGCGAATGCCCAACAGCAACCTAACGCCCCGAAACCGGCAGATCAACTGGAGGAAAGGCGTCGGTATTATAATGAGAAAATGAAGCGTCCCTACTCGTTCCCACGAGACAAGACGAAGCGGTTATTCGAGCTGGCGATACGCAACAGGCTTATAAACCTACCAAATCCAAGGCGACCGCCGCAACCCACCGAGGTGAATGACTCCAACTACTGCCCTTACCATCAAACGATAGGCCATCCGATTGAAGATTGCTTCGTCTTCAAAGGATGGATTGAAGACCAATACCTCCAGGGGAAGTTTGTACTGTCCGAAAAGTGGAAAGTGAACCCACCACAGCCGCATGCTCCGAGGAAAGCGGATGCACCGGGGGCAACATGTTCTTTTATTGAAGAAGCTCCATGGGAGGTCGTGCTATCAACTAAAACCAAAAGAATGCTGAGAGACCTTCATGCGTGCCCTGCGATCGAATGGAAGGACCCTCTTGAACCTCAAATTATCAAAGGAATGTTGAAGCCCCGCCCAACTACGAAGACTCGCGATAATGGCCCAAATACTCACGCCCAATCGTCAAAATCTTCGAAGAAAAAGAAGAAGAAATCCAAGAGGTCCGTGAAGCCTGGAAAAAAGCACACGAACTTGCAGAAGCAAATCGACGCGTTGGAAGAGTACAACCAAAAGGCGCGAACTCCTGTCACACTGCAAGAGTTCCTCAACCACATCTTTCAAGAGGAAGATGATGGAAAGAGCTCGTCAGATGAATCCGAAGAATATGTGGCGAGTTGTAACGTGATCTCCCACTCGTTTACTGATGATGGGAAAACTCATGGCACTAAAAAGCTGGAGGCAGAGCCTGTACCAGAGCATGCATGGCCGACAGATGAAATGATCGACGCTTTTCTAGACGAGATTCGTCTAAAATGTAAAGCGGACCAGGAGCGTGAGATGGCCACATCGGAAGGAGCCAAATGCGGGCAACCGAACGAAAGAGTTGAACTACCCCTGCCGGAACATAAGGCATCCGAAGAAGACAAGAAGATATTCAAGACGAAAAAAAGGTTTGCCAAAGCCATGTCACTGGGAATGAAGCTACCGCCCTCGGAAGGAAACACACACGATGGGGTAGAGACGCACCCTGACTATTGCACATATCATCGGAAAATCTCACATCCCACGGAGGAGTGCGACGCCTTTAAGATATGGTGGCAAGGATATGTTGCTCATCGGCAACATTTTAAGCGCACGAAACGCAAGAGCCGTCGGGAGCGAAGAAGTACTGTCGGAGGGCACAACAAGACTACTGGCAGCTGTTACATGGCTGACGCCAGAGGGTCACAAGTTCTCACCTTCGGGAGCGACTCTGATGAAGAAATGGCTCTGGGCCCTCTCTTTACAGAATCCGTTCTAGGGAAAGAGGAGGAATCGGAGGCCTGCGAGAACATTCAGCTGCGCAATCGCACACTCCCAGAAAAGAATCTCGGGCCCGTCGGCCGAAAAGATAAGGGAAAGGAAAAGGTCATTGAAGATATCACTTTAGATGACCAGGTCACAAAAGAGCTAACTACCAAAGACCCTCCCAAAAAGGGTAAGGTGGACTATAACATCCTCGCGCACTTAAGGAAGCTACCCTCTCAGCTTAGCATTCTTGATGCCCTTCTATTAGCAAAGGAAGCACGAGACTCACTAGTTAAGGCGTTGCAAGAGCCTGAACAATTCCAAGCCTTTCTCGCCACTGAAAGGATGAAGGATGAACTGGAGGAAGTGCACACGGCCGATGTCACTTTCGGTGATGAAGACCTCCTTCTCGGGACGTGCGACCACAACCGCCCCCTATATGTCTCTGGATACTGCCATGACATCAAGATAGGCAAGATCCTGGTGGATAATGGATCCTCCGTCAACCTCCTTAATGTTCGGGTGTTGAAGGAAATCTGCATGAGTGTGCAACACCTCGCTCGTGACAAAATTACTATCTCCGGTTTCGACTCTCAATCGTCACGGACTCTCGGATCTGTAATACTGACGTTACGCTTCGGACTTCTCGTCACAGACATCAAGTTCCATGTCATTGACGCCAAGACCTGCTACAACGCCTTGCTCGGTCGTCCTTGGCTACACGAGTACAACATCATCCCTTCTACGCAACATCAGTGTATGAAGTACTTCAAGGATGGTTTCGAGTACACCGTAACAGGCGAGTTGAACCCGTTTTCTGTAAACGAAGTTCGCAAATACGAAGATGCGAAATACTTTTTGCCAGATTTCGAAGATACAGAAAGGTGTCGCGACCCTGAGGACAAAGCCGCCGCCACCATTCCCGTTTTTGGGAGCGATACCGAAGAAGAGGAGGAAATAGTGTATACAGGGCCATCCCAACGCAACAACCTGAGGGCGCCCACCCCCATACCGGTCTTCGGGAGTGATTCGGAGGACGAGGTTAACGCCGTATTCTCCAGTCGGCTGTCAATACAGGCACCCCTTTGCGAGGACCATAGTCTGCAAATCACCATGGTACCGCAAGAACACTATAAGGATCTCGACGCGCTTCAAGCTCACAGCGTGCAGGACCTGCAAACATTTTACGTCCCTCCCAGGCGAAGGGGTGAGAAGGTGATCCTATTCTACCAATCCTCAGAGTCGAAGGTGGAGAAAGAGATCTGGCACGGCGCGGATGTTACACTTGACAGGCTCTAACCCATCCGTCTGCCTAGATACTATACAAATGGATTGAAGAAGTTATTGAAGCGCCAAGGAGTACCCTTAAAACATACGGTGCGGCAGGCTCGGTTCTACAACAGGATTTGGGATGTCCCCGGGACTCAGCGCAAATTGCCCAATGGGAAAATGGAAACACTTGGGCTTGGGTACGTGAGAACCGGAAAACGGGAGCGAGCCCACGGCAGCTACGCCATATATACCTCTGATGAAGAAGAAGGCGCTCTGTCAGGAGAGGCCGATCCCTCATCAAAACTAAACCCCGCGATCGAAGCGCCAAGTCCGTCGTTTGAAGAACGAATGGGCAAGCCTATCAGGAAAGTGGATCAGAAAGTTCGGGAAGACCACAACCGCGAAATGGCCATCTATGAGAGGGCCAGGACGCAACGTCTGTTCCAACAGGCTACAAAAGATAAAGATGTTCATCCTTGTCAACCCGTCACACGAAAGGCCCGAGGCGGAGACAGAAATAAGTCAAGAAGCGAAAAGAAGAGCCGACAACAACGACGCAGGATTAGAGGGCTACGGGTGCTGCACAGCTCGGATTCGTCCTTCATAGAAAAGATGAGCCGAGCGTACTCCTTCCCCCGAGACAAGACGGAAAGGTTACTCAAGCTCGCCCTAAAATATCAGATGATCACGCTTCCAGAGTCTAGACACCCTGAGCAAGCTAGCAAGGTCTCTCATCCGAGTTATTGCTCTTATCACCAAGCCATAGGACATCCTACCGGAGACTGCTTCACCTTCAAGAACTGGGTCGAGGACCAGTACCGACGGGGTAGATTCGCTTTATCCGACGGTTGGAAAGTAACGCCGCCGCAAAAGCACGAGCCCAAAACCACAAGAGCAGAAACGGATCCGCCTCAGTCTTGGGAGCGAGTTCACACCTGTTATATGATTACGATATTAAAAGAAGAGCCCGAGAACGAAGATGACCTTCCCCGGTGCTTCGAGAACAGCGATGATGAGTTGATCTCGGAATTCCCGCCCACACCGAAAGAACTGGAAGACGGTATACATACTACCGCAGATAACCTCAAGAAGATCGAGCTGGGATCGGCATACGACCCGCAACCGACATTTGTCAGCGAGCTGTTATCCGAGGAAAAGGTGGCCGCGTTAAAGAACGTGCTCCTACGGCATAAAGACTGCTTCGCGTGGAACTACTCCGAGATGCCAGGATTGGATCCGGAGATTGCGGTGCATAGATTAGCAATATCCCCAGATATCAAGCCAGTCAAGCAGGCGCCAAGGAGGATGCGACTTGAGCTGGAGATGAGCATCAACGCCGAAGTCAAGAAGTTGATCGATTCCGGATTTATCCAGGAAGTCCAATATCCCGAATGGATTGCCAACATCGTCCCGGTAATGAAGAAGAATGGAACGGTGCGCATATGCGTGGATTTCAGGGATCTCAATAAAGCATGCCCAAAGGACGATTTCCCGGTGCCGGTAACCGAGCTAATGATAGATAACACATCCACTCACGAGGTCTTCATCAGGATACAATCAGATAAAGATGCATCCCGAAGACCAGAAGCACACCGCTTTCCGGACTCCTTTGGGCATATTCTGCTACAGGGTTATGCCCTTTGGCCTAAAGAACGCTGGCGCCACCTATCAAAGGGCCATGACAAAAATCTTTGACGATCTCATACACGACATCGTCGAATGCTATATCGATGACCTCGTAGTGAAGAGCATGTCATACGAAGAGCATTTAAAGCATCTCGAAACCGTATTTCAACGCCTTCGGCAATACAATTTGAAAATGAATCCCCTCAAGTGCGCGTTTGGAGTCTCCTCGGGTAAATTCCTGGGATTCATCGTTCGACACCGAGGTATTGAAATAGATCCGTCAAAGATTAAAGCGATTATGGAAATGCCTCCGCCAAGAACCCTCAAGCAGTTGCGGTCTCTCCAAGGGAAGCTCGCATACATCCGGCGGTTTATCGCTAATCTTTCGGGCAAATGCCGTCCTTACAGCCACCTGATGAAAAAGGGAACCCCGTTCGTTTGGAATCACAAATGTCAAGGTGCACTAGACGAGATCAAACAATACTTGCAAAATCCTCCGGTGTTGGCTGCCCCAGTGAAAGGAAAGCCTCTCATTCTTTACACGGCCGCCCTTGAAGGTTCTTTGGGCGCATTATGGGCGCAGGAGAACGATCAGGGGAAAGAAAGAGCACTTTACTACTTAAGTCGAGTGCTGCTGGGGGCAGAAAGCAATTACTCGCCCATCGAAAAACATTGCTTGGCATTAATCTTTGCAATAACGATGCTCATGCACTATGCGTTGGCGCATGAAGTCCATCTCATTTCGAAGGTGGACCCCCTTAAATACCTGATGTCAAAGGCTATACTGACGGGACGACTCGCTAAATGGGCCTTGCTCTTGATGAAGTTCTCGATAACATATCAACCCCTCAAGGCAGTGAAAGGCCAGGCCATTGCCGACTTCCTCGCTGAACACCCGATACCGGCCGACTCTCCTTTGAACTGTGATTTGCCGGACGAGCATGCATTTGACGCAATTGGCGGTGGAAGCACACGATGGGAACTCTATTTCGATGGAGCGTCCTCCATAAAGAAGCAGAAACAGGGTAGCCCGATCATCAAATCGGGGATAGGCCTTATCTTTGCAACTCCACAAGGAGGGATAATGCGCTTCGCCTTCTCCTTAACAGAGTCAAGGACAAACAATGAAGCCGAATACGAAGCTCTGATAGCAGGCCTCGAAATCGCCATCAACATGGGAATTGAAGACCTCCTCATATACGGGGATTCTCAGCTGGTCGTTAGCCAAGTAAATGGTGACTACCAAACGTGCAAACCAGAATTGGTGAAGTACGGCGAAAAGGTGCAACAACTGTTGGCCCAGATCCCCTCCTATATTCTAGAGAACATACCGCGCGCAGAAAACAGCAAAGCAGACGCGTTGGCCAAACTCGCTAAAGAACTGGCCGACGAGAACCTCGATGACGTCAGAATCATAGTACAAAGCCGTCGAGTGCTCGCCCCGGCAGAAATACCTCCGGAATTATATAAGGAAAAGGGAGCGATTGAGCAAGCGACCCTACAAATAAAAGACCGTGAGAAGGCTGAGGACTGGAGGGAAGTCTTCATAGACTACTTCAAGTCCCACCGAATGCCCGAAGAAGCGTCCTCAAGACATCAGCTTATGAAACGAGCTCTATCCTTCGCTTTCGTCAACGATACCCTGTACAAGAGATCGTTTGATTTTCTATGGCTGAGATGCTTGGGACCTGACGAAGCAGAAAGAGTCGTTCAAGAAGTTCACGACGGGCTTTGCGGTTCTCATCAAGCGGGCCCAAAGATGAAGTTAAAAATTAAACGGATGGGTTACTACTGGCCCACGATGATCCAGGACTGCCTCGAGTATGCGAAGCAATGCCACTCATGCCAGATCCATGGAGACTTCATCCACCAACATCCGAATCCACTACACTCAACGGTGGCCAGCTGGCCATTCGAAATGTGGGGGACTGACATAGTCGGCCCCATTGAGCCAGCATCATCCCGGGGACACCGCTTTATCCTGGCGACAACTGATTACTTCTCCAAATGGGCAGAAGCAGTACCACTGAAGGAAGTGAAGACGGAGAATATCCTCCATTTCTTCAAGACGCACGTCATCTATCGGTTCGGAACTCCACGACGGATTATCTCCGATAATGGGCCGGCCTACCGAAGCCATAAGATTAGCCGCTTCGCACAGCAGCACAATATAGACTGGAGATATTCTTCAGTTTACAACCCACGAGCTAACGGTCTAGCCGAGGCTTTCAATAAGACCTTGACGAAGATCATAAAAAAGACCGTCTCCAGGAATAAGAGGGACTGGCACGAAAGACTGCAAGAAGCCCTTTGGGCTTATCGAACTACATTCAAGACGGCCACGAACACAACGCCGTACGCGTTGGTATTTGGGACGGAAGCAGTTCTCCCCCTCGAGATAGAGTTACCCTCTCTACGAGTAGCAGTCCACCACGAGCTGACGAACGAAGAAAATGCTCACCTTCGGCTTGAGGAGCTTGATGCCCTCGACGAAACCCGGCTCATAGCGCAACAACATCTAGAGGCCTACAAAGCAAAGATGACGCGCTCGTACGAAAGATTGACCAGGCCGAGGACATTCCGCCAAGGCGAACTCGTACTAGTGGTCAAAAGACCTATGATCCCCAATCGCGCCAAGCGAGGAAAATTTGAGCCAAACTATGAAGGCCCGTACATCATAGACAAGGTCTACCAGGGTGGGGCCTATCTACTCATGGACATGCACGGTGAAAGGCCTTTCAGGCCAGTAAACGGCCGCTTCTTGAAGAAATACCATGCTTAATAAGCTGCAGCCTAGGTCAATGATAGATGACGATGACTGTGTCCGCTCGCTATCTTCCCAGGCTCAGACTTTACAAGCAGCAGCCGGCCTTCCTATAACGACGGACCGAAACGTCCTTAAACTAGCGACGGACCGAAACGTCCTTAAACTATCTACGGACCGAAACGTCCTTAAACTAATGCCGGACCGAAACGTCCTTAAACTAACAACGGACCGAAACGTCCTTAAACTAACGGCGGACCGAAACGTCCTTAAACTAACGACGGACCGAAACGTCCCTAAAACTACTACCATAGCATCTTTAGGCTGACAAAAAAAAAAAAAAATGAATGAAAAAGAATAAAAAAAAAACCGTATGTCCATAAGCAAAATGGGCACGGATGGAAAACCCGAAAGGGCTCCGTGAGTAAAAACAGCAGGGCTGCCGGCAAGTGTTCGTGAAAACCCGAAAGGGCGCGACCTTGTAAAAAAAAAAGTGAAAAAGAATAAAAAAAGAAACAAACGGTATGTCCATAAGCAAAATGGGCACGGATGAAAACCCGAAAGGGCTCCGGGAGTAAAAACAGCAGGACTACCGGCGAGTGTTTGTGAAAACCCGAAAGGGCGCAACCTCGTTAAAGGACACTTACAGAGTCCTCTCGACCTTATAAGGAGAAACCACCTGCGTGAGATCCTTACGACTCACAAAGGAGCAGCACACTTAGGGATCCTCACGATTCCTAGGGAGAAAATACACTTACGAGATCCTCACGACTCGTAAGGAGAATTCTCTTATGGGACCCTCCCGGCTCATAAGATTTGAAAGTCTTAAGTTACAGAAACCTGAACCTGTTCTTAAGCAAAATCCTCCACAACCTCCAATACTGCCCTACAAGCGGCTCCATACTGACCCTTGTATACAATCCACGGGCGCGAATAAACATTTCCCCAACAAAGTCTAACCCTTATAGGTCCTCTCGACCCATAATGAGAAAGTCCTCTTGTAGGATCCTTACGACTTACAGAGGAGCACACACTTAGGAATCCTCACGATCCCTAAGGAGAAAACACACCTACGAGATCCTCACGACTCGCGGGGAGAAATACCTTTGTGAGACCCTTACGGCTCATGAAGTCAAAAGCCTTGGTCGACAGGACCCTTAACCCTGTTTGTTGAGCCACCTTTGTTCGTCATCGACAAAAGCAAATGATGATTCGCTCCTGGCAACGTTCCAGTTGTAGCGGTGCTGATGCCAAAATCGATGCCTAAAACCCAGGCTTGTAACGAAAAGCTAGCAAGCCACACATGCCTACAAAATAGCCGAAATGATGGGGCAACTTGCAATAAAAAGCAGCAAGTAAAAATGAAGGCATGAAAAATAGCCGAAATGATGGGGCAACTCGCAATAAAAAGCAGCGAGCAGAAAATAAATAAATAGCCGAAATGATTGGGCACCGTGAAAAATAGCCGAAATGATTGGGCAATCGCGATTTTCGCGATATAAAAGCTGAAATGATAGAGCATCGCGGAAAAAGAAATAAAATAAAAATAAAATTTATGCCCTACAGGTGATATTCCATCACACCCTGTACACAATCCAAGGGCGTAAACAAAAAAGGGATCATACTTCTCCCCCAGGTTTCATCAGAAAAAGAAGCCAGGTCTCGACGGGCCATAACCGACCTAGAGATCATCCAAACACTCGTCTCGTAACAACGGACATGACTTCAAACAAAGCAGAGCAGCGGCAGCTCCCAGTTCCATGGCTCGGTGGTATACATATCGCCAACAGTCAAGCCTCCATCCCGCGAAATGCGGATACGATCAGTGCAAACTTCCTGGTCACGTGGAACGCGGATAACGTCACTCCTTGACCCCGTGGAAAACGTCCAGAGCGGATCCTGGTCCTCGCAGAGCATGGCAGTGAACCCGTGCGAAGCATCCAGAGCGGAGCCTAGTCCTCGCCTAACGCGGCAGTGAACCCGTGTGAAGCATCTAGTGCAAACTTCCTGGTCACGTGGAACGCGGATAACGTCACTCTTTGACCCCGTGGAAAACGTCCAGAGCGGATCCTGGTCCTCGCAGAGCATGGCAGTGAACCCATGCGAAGCATCCAGAGCGGAGCCTAGTCCTCGCCTAACGCGGCAGTGAACCAGTGTGAAGCATCTAGTGCAAACTTCCTGGTCACGTGGAACACAGATAACGTCACTCTTTGACCCCGTGGAAAACGTCCAGAGTGGATCCTGGTCCTCGCAGAGCATGGCAGTGAACCCGTGCGAAGCATCCGGAGCGGAGCCTAGTCCTCGCCTAACGCGGCAGTGAACCCGTGTGAAGCATCTAGTGCAAACTTCCTGGTCACGTGGAACGCGGATAACGTCACTCTTTGACCCCGTGGAAAACGTCCAGAGCGGATCCTGGTCCTCGCAGAGCATGGCAGTGAACCCGTGCGAAGCATCCAGAGCGGAGCCTAGTCCTCGCCTAACGCGGCAGTGAACCCGTGTGAAGCATCTAGTGCAAACTTCCTGGTCACGTGGAACGCGGATAACGTCACTCTTTGACCCCGTGGAAAACGTCCAGAGCGGATCCTGGTCCTCGCAGAGCATGGCAGTGAACCCGTGCGAAGCATCCAGAGCGGAGCCTAGTCCTCGCCTAACGCGGCAGTGAACCCGTGTGAAGCATCTAGTGCAAACTTCCTGGTCACGTGGAAGGCGGATAACGTCACTCTTTGACCCCGTGGAAAACGTCCAGAGCGGATCCTGGTCCTCGCAGAGCATGGCAGTGAACCCGTGCGAAGCATCCAGAGCGGAGCCTAGTCCTCGCCTAACGCGGCAGTGAACCCGTGTGAAGCATCTAGTGCAAACTTCCTGGTCACGTGGAACGCGGATAACGTCACTCTTTGACCCCGTGGAAAACGTCCAGAGCGGATCCTGGTCCTCGCAGAGCATGGCAGTGAACCCGTGCGAAGCATCCAGAGCGGAGCCTAGTCCTCGCCTAACGCGGCAGTGAACCCGTGTGAAGCATCTAGTGCAAACTTCCTGGTCACGTGGAACGCGGATAACGTCACTCTTTGACCCCGTGGAAAACGTCCAGAGCGGATCCTTGTCCTCGCAGAGCATGGCAGTGAACCCGTGCGAAGCATCCAGAGCGGAGCCTAGTCCTCGCCTAACGCGGCAGTGAACCCGTGTGAAGCATCTAGTGCAAACTTCCTGGTCATGTGGAACGCGGATAACGTCACTCTTTGACCCCGTGGAAAACGTCCAGAGCGGATCCTGGTCCTCGCAGAGCATGGCAGTGAACCCGTGCGAAGCATCCAGAGCGGAGCCTAGTCCTCGCCTAACGCGGCAGTGAACCCGTGTGAAGCATCTAGTGCAAACTTCCTGGTCATGTGGAACGCGGATAACGTCATGGAAAACGTCCAGAGCGGATCCTGGTCCTCGCAGAGCATGGCAGTGAACCCGTGCGAAGCATCCAGAGCGGAGCCTAGTCCTCGCCTAACGCGGCAGTGAACCCGTGTGAAGCATCTAGTGCAAAGTTCCTGGTCACGTGGAACGCGGATAACGTCACTCTTTGACCCCGTGGAAAACGTCCAGAGCGGATCCTGGTCCTCGCAGAGCATGGCAGTGAACCCGTGCGAAGCATCCAGAGCGGAGCCTAGTCCTCGCCTAACGCGGCAGTGAACCCGTGTGAAGCATCTAGTGCAAACTTCCTGGTCACGTGGAACGCGGATAACGTCACTCCTTGACCCCGTGGAAAACGTCCAGAGCGGATCCTGGTCCTCGCAGAGCATGGCAGTGAACCCGTGCGAAGCATCCAGAGCGGAGCCTAGTCCTCGCCTAACGCGGCAGTGAACCCGTGTGAAGCATCTAGTGCAAACTTCCTGGTTACGTGGAACGCGGATAACGTCACTCTTTGACCCCGTGGAAAACATCCAGAGCGGAGCCTGGTCCTCGCCAAGCACGGCAGTGAACCCGTGTGAAGCATCCAGAGCACATACCGGACTGTGGAGTCCTTAAAATCCACGGACTATGACGTCCTTAACCTCGACCGTGATGTCTTAAAACTAACGATCAACCCCCCCGATTCCCTACGGATTTCGCCTTGGTTTAAGGGTACATCTCTTCACTCCTTTGATACCTGGCGTTGTAATTCCTCAACGTCTTCAAAGAGGTGGCGGGTCCCTGCAACCAAACACCGGACTGTGGAGTCCCTAAATCCACGAACTATGAGGTCCTTAACCTTGACCGTGATGTCTTAAAACTAACATCGGACTGTGGAGTCCTTAAATCCACGGACTATGAGGTCCTTAACCTTGACCGCGACGTCTTTAAACTACGATACCTTGAGAGATCCCTAACCCCGTGAAACATGGAAAAAGGTGATCACACCCGGCACTTGCAGGCCCTCGCCACCTGTAAGGAAGAAAAACTCTCTTGTGAGATCCTTACGACTCTCAAGGGAAAACCCGCTTAAGGATCCTCACGATCTTTAAGAAGAACTCACACCTATGGGATCCTCTCGACCTATAGGGAGAAAGACTCCTTATGAGACCCTCGTGGCTCATAAGATGCAAAGGCCTCAGGAAACAGATCCTACCTAAGCCACGGCCGTCCTGCAAGAAGATTAAGATAGAATATCCGCAGAATGCATTCAATGAAAAGTGGACACATCACTGAGAGGAAAATTGTATCTTTTATTCATAAACCAAAATGGATGCAAAATACAATTCAAAACAAAAAAAGGGCAGATACTCTTATTCATGAGTATGTACAAAAAAAAAGGGGGTTCTACACTAACGAAAAAGATCACCAAACACAGGATCAACGGCACAGGGGTTGATGAAGCAAAGGACAAGATTCTCCATCTCTCTCTCCGCTTTCTCCAGCACATCGAAGCGACGATTCTCGCGAGGAGTCGCTCCCCATCGGTTGGTGCCGTGTTCGTCCGCGAAAGCAAACATAATGGCTCGCCGGGCCCTTATCTCGCTCAACAGACGAATTGAGCAGGCCTTCAAGGCCTGGGTAATCAGGCACGCTTCATGAAAGCCCTCGAGCTTTTCTTCCGCCGCATCAAGCATTGCCAGGGTCATCTCCGCTGGGTGAGGAGGAATGTCGGCAAGCACGATCGTGAGAATCATCCGGAGCCAAAAGGAACCCATCGGGAGGGGAGATCCCCTACGGATCGAGAGTTCATGCACGGCTGAGTCGCATTCGTCGTCAGTAAGGAGTGGATCCACTAGCCGAGCGGCAAAGCGGGGGATCATCTCCTCGATGGGCACTTCCCATGGCTGCCGACGAGCGTGTGGACGGTTGCAGGCCATAACGCTCAGATACTCCTCAAATTAAATCACGTCGATATGGGAATGAATTTCTCTGTGAGGAGAAAATAGGCTATGGCCTCAAGAATATAAAGAGGTGCATTAAGTGCCATGCGCGAAAAATCTTGCATGCGAAAGATGTTTCCAAGGCCCAAAAAGGAAAGGCATCGAAAATCAAGGAGAAATAACTATTTCCAAGGCTCTTTTTTATGCATCTGATACTGCGCGCTAAAAATGCGGCATGGAAAATTTTGTGAACAGTCCCATCAAATGGTCCCACGTGCGGAACGTGTGAGACCCAAATTTGACGTGCACTAGAAAATAGAATAGCACCATGCATATTAAAGGCATCAGCAACAACAATAGTGAAATGATAAAATTCTAGGAAAAAGGCGTGCAAACATGGGAGAACATAATAAAACTCGCCGCTCATACTTCAAGAGATTCATAAAAAATATAGAGGACACATTTACAATGGAAACACTTCAGATGCGGGGCATGGGTTGAGAAACTCAAAATTAACTTTATTCAAAACCTTCCAAACGCTGCGAACCTCCCGAGTATGCTTTCGCTCACGGTCACAAGCATCGGGATCCCCGCGGATGTCCTCTACCCTCCGATAGGCGCCCAGTATGGCTGATTGTTGAAAAAGCTGATGAAGGAGATCAATGAGATCATCCCGCCTCCTCTTTGAGATCAAGCCCATAAGATACACCGAATGCACCTTATCCTCGGCAGCGTCTAAGTCCCCGAGTGGTATGCCGGCGCAAAAGAGAGGAAGGGCCTCCCGGATCGCCAGCACGATCAGCCTCAGAAGAGAAGAGCGACGGGGAAGTAGTCGATGGTTGTACTCATCAAAGCGGCTCATGATCTCGGCGCACTGAGCATCGGTGAACTCCTGGTTCTGACTGCGGCCCAGCGCACGAATGTTCCCATAGGAAATGATCTCGTCAAGACGATACAGATGGGCGTCCATGATACCTAAAATAAAGTCACTAGCATCATTACAAAATCCCCATCGCATTAATTACAGAAGAACAGCCTCGGGCCAAGAGACCCCAAGGAGCCTCTGTGTGAAGAGATTGAGTTCTTCATAGGAATTAAATTCCTTACTAGAAAAAAGGGAATTAAATTCCCAGAAATAATTTTGATGGAATTAAAGTCCATGGAGTTGAAATGTTGTCATCATCTCCCCAAGGGTCACCTAAAACCTAAGAGATCTACAGTTCGAAGGCTCCCTGTTCTTATGGAGAAACGTGAAGAAAAATGGGTTCTTTGCGAAACCCTTAATATAGATTTGAAATCCAAAGAGTTCTTTTAAAGACGAAGGCTCTTTGGCCGTTCAACATTCTTACCTGAGGGAAAGGATTCGTCAACAGAGTTAAACTCTGGGAAATGATCAAGACAGAGAACTAAGCTCTGAAAGTGAGAATTAAATTCTCAAAGGGGAAATTCTCGGAGGAAGAAGATGAATGAGCAAAGTGAAGGCTCCTATGAAGAGACAGCAGTATTTATAGAAAACAATGGAAACGTTTCATCTCCCCAGATCCCTAAAGGAATCCAATGGTCGCGAGAGATGACAGCGTTGTACTCACGTGCTGACACGTGAGAACAACGCTGTGGGGGCATTTGTTTCCTGATTTAAAATCAGGAAAGCTTCTGGGAAAAGCTTCAAAAGAGGCCACGTGCTTACACGTGACAGCAGTCACGTGTTGACACGTGACCTATAAAATACAGAAAAAGCGCACTTTGATTCGCTGATCAAGTCAAGGAAAAGAGCTTCAGAAGAGGTCACGTGCTCCCACGTGACCAGGGTCACGTGTCGACACGTGACGTTCAAAGCAGCAAACTCGCTCTCCAATTGAACCAGAGAAAGAAGTGCCAGACAGGGGTCACGTGCTCACACGTGACCAGGGGTCACGTGGTAACACGTGATGGCTAAAACAGCAACCGGAAGATAGCGCAGAAAGAAAGAGGGTTCTTCATTCCAAAGAGGGTCACGTGTCTGCACGTGACCATGGGTCACGTGGTCACACGTGACCGACTTTCAAAGCCCATTTTTGACGACAGAATTAAATTCTGAAGGAAATTCGAATCTTTCCAAAGGAAAGTAATTATTTGGGACCAATCAAATTAAAGATCCAGAGATGATTAAATATCATCTATTTATGGAAAATCTCGGGTGTGGAAAGATTTCCCCCTTAAATCTAACCAAAATAACAAAGGAGAATCTCTGGATTTAAGATCCAATGGTGAATAAAATTCACCTAATAATCCAAAGGCCCAAAATGAATGATGGACGCAAATCAAATCTCTCAATGAAGATTCACAAAAGACTGATTGATTCGGCTGCTTCTCCTATAAATAGGAGCCAAGGGACACAAAAAAGAGATATACATACGCAGAGAAGAAAAGAGAAAAGGAGAAGAGCTTTGATACTTGCAAAAGACTCAGATCTTCTGCAAAAAACCTAGGTAAGAAAGGGAAAGGCGTTTGAAAGAAGGAGAATTTAATTCTCAACAGAGTTTAACTCTGATAATATAAAAACAGAAGAACATATTTCTTCTCTCTTTGATAGAGGACCTGCAAAGTGCACATCTCCCCTTAAGGTTGAGAATTTAATTCTCAATGGGTCGAGATCCTGCCATGCAGATCCAAAACATAGAGAAGGAATGCAAGCATGAGAATTTAACTCTCATAGAACTATAGGAATTTAATTCCTCCAAAATAAAGTTAGGGTTCGACCCTGTATCATGGGAATTTAATTCCTTCAAAATAAAAAGAAACAGGGTTGAACCCTAATTAAGAACATAGTTCTGTCGAAACAGTGGGAATTTAATTCCTTTAATCATAATCCTCAGAAAAGGGGAGTTTAATTCCTTAAAAGCTTTTGTTAGGGTTTAACCCTATTCGGTTCTTCACATAAACAAGGAATTTAATTCCCACAGAAAACTCAGATTTAAATTCTATTCCAGAATATAAGCCTTCAAAAGGAATTAGGAATTTAATTCCTCTGAAATTAAAAGTTCGAGGAATTTAATTCCTGAAAGAGGAGTAACAGATCCTCCAAAAAAAAAAAAAACAACAACATTGAGGCAGGGTCACGTGTCACCACGTGACCCCCCAAAAGCCCTACAGAAAGCCCCTTTGAGGCAGCACCCCACGTGACCCACGTGACTTTCAGCAGAAGCCTTAACACATAGGCATTTGAATGCCCGTCACGTGCTGACACGTGATGCTATCAAAGGCACAGTAATCTCGGCAGAATCATTGAAGGGAAGGCACTCCCACGTGGGGCCACGTGACCGTTCTTGCTGTAGTGTTTAACACTAAGTTAAAACCCTCGAATCCAATATTGAAATGCTATCGGGCCTTGTTGCTGGTGTTTAACACCAATTATTCTTCTAGTGTTAAACACTAACTTGTCAAACTCATTCCCAGTGTTCAACATTGATTGCTTTGAAGTGTTTAACACTAGTCTATAGCCCAATTGGCTAAAGGGATAGAGGCAAAGCTTCTCCCTCGATGGACTCACAAGGAGTCAATATTCCAGACATGATGGGACTTAGCCCAAGCTGGCCATAAGTCCTCAATTCGTGATTAATTGGGCCAATGGGCTCATAACATAATTAATCAGTCCTGACCTCAAATTGGGCCAGGGACTGCTCAAGCCACTCCGGTTCTAGGGTACATCTCTTCACTCCTTTGATACTTGGCATTGTAATCCCTCAATGTCTTCAAAGAGGTGACGGGTCCCGACGACCACCCATGATATGGACTGTGGGGTCCTTAAACTCATACAAATTCCTGGTCACGCGGAACGTGGATAACGTCACTCTTTGACCCCACGGAAAACGTCCAGAGCGGAGCCTGGTCCTCGCTAAGCATGGCAGTGAACCCGTGTGAAGCATCCAGAGCCCATACCCGACTGTGGGGTCCTTAAACCCATGGACTACGACGTCCTTAACCTTGACCGAGATGTCTTAAAACTAACAACGGACCGCAATGTCCTTAAACTACCCACGGACCGCAATGTCCTTAAACTACCCATGGACCGCAACGTCCCTAAACTAGAACAATAGAGCCCTTTCATATGCTCTTTTGTTGGACCTAAACGGTCCCGTTTAAGTTGATCTTAGCCTCAAAGATGGCTAACGCGTCCTTAAACCCTCAAACATACTGGACTACGAATCCCCCAAATTAACTCCGGCTCAAGGGTACATCTCTGAACTCCTCTGACATCTGTCGTTGTAATCCTTCAACGTCGTCAGAGAGGTGATGGGTCCCGACAGCCATACAGACGATGGACCACTATGTCCCTAAACTGGAACATTAGAGTCCAAACACTCTTTTGTCGGATCTAAACGATCCCTTTAAGTTGATCTTAGTCACAAAGTTAGACTAACGTATCCTTAACAAACGTTTGAGTTGATCTTAGCCTCGAGTAGGGCTGACGTATCCTCAAACCAAAACCCCCCCCAAACCCAAATTTAAGATAATGCGGATTTGGACTAGTCCACGCCCTACGGGCGACGACATAACTCAGTCTCCGTAAACAATCCGCGGGCAATAAAACAAACACCCACGACACGAAGTGACCATCTGGAGAAGGAGAAAGTTGTTACCGTAATGCGGTAGCATAATTAACTGCAGGGGCTTGCGCCTGCAGGGAAGAGCGTCCCCACAATCTGTAAGTGCACGGCGGCGCCCCGGCCGTCAATCCGACGCCGGAATGCGGAAGCGGTGATAAACTTAAATTTTGCGGACTTTGCAAACCGGCACCACCGCGCACTAAACTCCGGATCGTAACCATTAACAAGTCTAAGCTAACTAGAATACGGGTTAGAGATGTATACCGACGATCCAAGTCCTCCGGTCTTCATCTCCACTCCGATCTCCTCGCGGGATCTCCGTCCGTCTCCTCCCCGTCGGAAAGGGCACCACATCGCCTGTAGCTTTTACGGGCTCCCACCTCAATACCGAGGCAACTCGGGCGCGAAGCTGGCGAATCGACGCGTCCAAGATTTGCTGTAGGAAGTGTAGTGTAGAGGCTACTTGTCTCTTTGGGGTTTGTTGCCTTTGGATGGAGGAATGAAGATTGAACTTTGGAGGGAAAAGAAGCTACCAATTTTGCAAGCCAAATGAGATGATCAAAATGAAGCACAAAATGAATCTCTCATTTTTCCTCTCCTCATCATGAAGTGGCCGGCCATTCTAAGTGGGAATGGTGGAGGGAAAAGAATGGATATGTATGATGAAGGGAGGTGAGTGTAGGAGTGAAGAGGGGTGACCACATCAAGGGACATAGAAACAAACAAGCATGCTTCACATTAAACCCACCCATACCTTCATCAAATCAACATTAAAAGCAAGCATGGTGCAAAGATAAGAAAGCTATCATAATCAATCCATTATGCAAGAAAACCCCTCCACAAAAGTAATTTGCAAAACTGCAAATTACCCCCTCCATCGGAAAAGTCCGGCCGGGAAAGAACAAAGGAAAACCGGCCGGAACGGAATGCAAACTGGCAACTCCAGAAAACTGGTCCCGTAATAAATTACAGGAAAAACCCCGACACTGTGCATACACACCCGCATCTGTATTCCGTCCGGATACAAATGCAAAGAGACAAAATCTACACTGTACTAAACTAAGACCGGCTTAAACCAAAGCCGGCTAGTAATATCCGTTCGATCCTGATCCGTGCAATACCGCACGTATCTGATCGAACCCTGCCATATACCTATACGGCTACTAGTACATACCGTCCGATCCTGATCCGTGCAATACCGCACGTATCTGATCGGACCCTGCCATATCTCCATACGGCCTCTACAGCGTTTCGCCCGAAAACTGAGTAACTGAAAGTGTGGTAGACTCTAAAGACTCGTCAATACTATGGCTGTGGATTTAACCACTAGCACGTCAGAGGTATAAGCCAATACGTAACGGGCCACCAGCTATTGACTAAAAGGGACGTCGATGAGCGAACTCATCCTGATACCCTACTGAGCCTGTCAGTGACAATATCCGTGCAGTCCGGTCCGTTCGTCTATGAGTATCGCATGGCGGGCCTAGGGGGTTGGTAAAAGTCAGACCCCCAAAAGCGGTACAAGTCGTGTCGGAGTGTAGCCCAGAACACCCTGAGATACTACTGGAATACCTACCAGTAAATCTCCTTGCCTTGGCCAAGGACTTTGTGTAATGGCTCTCCTAGACACAGCACGACCTCACCCCCAATACCGGGAGAGACGAACCCCTGAAGATACGCTCACTGCCTCCATGTGGCTCGGGACTGTACCCAACTAAAACCTGTTTGCACGACTCCTTTGAGCCGTGGTAGGGTAGTAATCAAAGTACAGTGGGAACTCACACGAGACAAATGACTATCCCCATGTCGATGAACTAACCTGCACATATGTCACCAGGGAACTGCCATCTGACGTCTGGTATATGACCAACTAGCATGTTCCCGGCGAGTCCTGTCCGGTGTACTCATAACCCAATGAGCACCTGTATACATCTTAGGTGATCCAACTGACACCAGTGGCTTGTGAGACCGGCCACCGCCCCTCGTCGGGGTCTCGACTGTATACACTAGTCTACTAATGGAGTATCGATGCCCGGTCTCGAAACTCCCACGACTAGGGACCTTTTAAGGATATGCTTGTAGACCCCCAGCTCCCACTTATATGATCGCCCTCATACTGCTGGTGGTCAAGCAAGAATCCTAGGGGCTCTATCAACGTGTAATAGCGACGTGTCAGGTCACCTAAAGCAGTACACGATGATAAAGGTAAACCAGATAGCATACTATCATCTCGAGTAAGACTGTCCTACCGGGATAGGTCCTCCCTCAATCATTACAATCACGTACCTGTGACCTAATAATTGACTCTGAGGGCACTATCTCCAACAATCTCCCACTTGCACTCAAGGCTAATTATTGCGATGTCGCATACTCACAGCCCGTGTGATACCGAACATCCAACTCCTCTACTAGTCAGTCTCACAAAGCTCGTTTGCGGAACTATTGCGTTCGAGGAATAGCCTCAGTGAGTGGATCCGCTTTGTTGTTTCCTTCCATGTCTCTCTATATCTCATGTTCGCGGAGAAACCCATCTCCCGAAATGAGCAATACCTGTCTTAGAATGTGTCTGGATGTCTGATGGGACTTAGCTCATAAATGAACTCCAAATCCAAACTTCTTAGACTGTATCGTCAACTGAACTTAATCAGTATCCTGCGCCATGCCACCCTCAGTATTGCCTTGGACCACCTTTCAAAATACTGCCCCTCATCAGAAGGAAAACTATAACTCTGATAACCTCCTTGTCGTCCATGTCACCTTGGAAGCCTGGAATGATAACTGTCTCCCGAATGAGGCTGTCGTTATCATATCCCTAGAACATCCACTTATGTTCTAAAACTGCTTCCGACTGTTTCTCCAGGATTGGATCAATATCAACTTATTGCATCTAGTGCAAGAACAACATCTGGTGTGGTACTTGACATCTCATGATTGACTCAATTGCCTAAGCAAGTGATCTGCCAATCATGCACGTCCCTCTCCCCTTTAGTCTGTAAGACACCTTTGGAGAGGGTGACTCCATTACCTGCAGGTACACTACCGTGCCAGGAGTCGTCCATCCTAAATACTCTTAGAATGCTGTCAAGTACCCTGATTGGGAAACCACCCAAATCTAGATCTAAAACCATAGATCTAGTAACCAGTATGTCTGATATAATACCCAATTCCTATGTGGAGAAACAACTGTGTGACGACCAAAGTACAACCGATTGTAGTGTAGGAGTTTCTTTTCCTATTCTGTGTATGTCATCCAGATACCAGGACATCACACCCTACTACCTTCTCAACAGATCCATCCCCTTTTCTGATGAAGTCAAACCCATGACTGTCACATCAGAAATAGATGATCTATCTCCGCTACATCTGCTCTAGTCTATAAATAGACATAAGCTACCTGTCCACCAATGCTTCCGCTGCTCCCACTGACTACGACAACCCTCTGGCAGAGTCATATAGACGTACACTTCTAAAGCAAGTTTAGAACGACGCTATACTCATCCTCCTGCCGGGTCTCGCAGCCTGGAACAACAGCAATGGTAATTTTGGGTAAACAAGAACTTCCCTGTAACCGTCCTTGAGGCTACTGTAGTACCTCTCGGGTGCCTGAAGTTACCCACCATATCTGCGGAGTGGCCAATGGAATGTCAATCCAGATTGAATCTTTAGGTTCCTTATCAAATCTTCAGTAATCGTTTGTGGTTCTGGAATCACTTCCAGTTCTACTATACTCCCACTACTGTTTTCTGAAAAAGTCCATTTTTAATAAAACTGTGGCGAGTCTAGAACAATATCGCTATTGTTCATCCAGATGGTAGAAAATCAACCCTCGTCACAGCCTGGGTCAACCCACAAACAGCCATTACAGAAACGTGCCTTGAGTTACCCAGTGTCTGGTTTTAATCATAAACCGGACAACTCCCCGTACCTTAACATCGTTAAGATATGAACTGTTCTATATCCAATATAGAAACAGAGGCACTGATTTAATTGAACCAGATCCAAATCATGCAACTGTCTCCAGTGCATGTCAACTAAATGGAAGGAGGCCGATCAGCGTTACTCAACTTAGGAATGCTTCCAATTATGAGTAACCTGAAAAAGAAACAAGTTCTCTTAATCACTACTATCAACTGAACACCATACGCAAGTATCTACATCTTCGATCTCTTTGAAGAATCCCGATACTTGCTACATATGGTTCTCTACTCTATTCAAATACCTATAACTTCTCAAAATTCGGACTCTGTGTTTCCACGAAACACCGGTCTAAAAAACTAGAGAAGTCATAAGTAAACCGAATATAGTACGAGGACCTACCCCTCTGTCCTTATGGACCCTGGACAACATACAATACTCTGTATACGTCCCTTGAGTCTGATAACTCATTCATTGTGTGTCGTAGGTTGAAAACTGTACCTTTGGTTATGAAGAATTACACCGTTGTTTAATGCTCCTTACCTAACCATCCACTGATATAGGTAAATGTCGTAGACATAATTTCATAAAGGTATATCTCACTCTATGAAAATAGACGTACAGATATATCAATTTGAAATTGGTGCATAACAGCGGATATTCAAAACCAAATATTTGCCAACCGGCAAACAGCCCAGGTGATTTCCTCAAATATCACCGATTACAACGAATCCCGATATAATGAGGATGATCACCCAATTCCCAATAACTTACTCCCACTCATCATCTGTAAAACTATACAGATGTGAGAATCGTACCTGGTAAATACATACCCTGGAGTAAGTATCTAATCGGGAAATCAGTTTTCCTTTAACATTACACAGTGAAACTGAAACATCGAAATGTTCCGATGGGGTATTCTGGTATTCCTAGTAATGCCTCTTCCAGATTCACGACTGTAACCGTATAGTTCTTTGCCACCTCTCCAAATCCCTTCATATGTCTTTAGTCATTACCTTCTGCACACCCATTAGGCCAAATGGTTTTCTTCCTTCCCTACCGTTCGGCACCAGCCTATGGTTTGGAAGAGGACTATCCAATAAGCATAAAGGGTGTACTGTCCTAATCCTAGGAGCACTCGCAACGCGAGAGAAGGTGAAGATAAAAGACACCTGAATGTACTTTATTCCTATTTCTCCTGAACCAGGATCCATCCCCGAACTGGAACAAGTTCCTTTCGAGTTCGTATATAACCATACGATGGATTATCCAATAAAATGGGATCTTCGTAGTGATACGGAGTGTCCTGGAGAAATACAAAGGTGATTTAGGATTGGCGAAGAAATACTTGGTTTGGTCGTGAATAGCAGTCGCAATTTACTTTGCCCTCTTACTAATCCCTTGCTTTGTCTGAACTTAATACCTTCTGTACACCGTTTAAGCTAACTGGTTTTCTTTATTCCCTACCAGTCGGCACCAGCCTATGGTTTGGAAGAAGACTATCCAATTTGCATAATAGGTGTACTACTCCTAAACTAAGGAGTACTCGCAACCTGAGAGAGGGTGAAAAGAAAAGACAACTGAATAATCCTATCCGTTTTCTCCAGAACCGGAAACCATCCTCGAATCCCTTCGAGTTCGTATCTAACCATACGATGGTTTTGTCCAATGGAAGTGGACGTTCGTAGTAAAACGGGGTGTCCTGGAGAAAAGGGTAAAAGTAGGAGTGGCAATGAGGTTTGCAACTCTGACAATCCAAAAGCCAGTGTAAAGAAGGTTCGGTCAACTTGGTCACTGAGTCAAAGTCTTGGGGTTGGGTCAATGGTCGCTGCCAAAGAGAGAGAGAGAAGAAACACTCAGCGTGCACTCTATCCTAGATCAGAATGGTTACCAATTTATCTAATCTGGAAACCTCCCACTGTACCTCAAATTCTCCTCCAAACCTAAAAGAAGAATTAGTCGGGGTCACCCGAGGAGTAAACTAACTCATCAGTGGGAATCGGGATCCAACTATCATCGCATGATAACGTGACGGAATCCGCTCACGGTATCACACTCCAGAAGGTATGCGCATATCTGGCAAGTTTCAGTACTTTTGAAACTCCCGATGTGATTTCTGCCCCATGCTCTTATGACCTTGGCGTGAGGTCAAAATATCATAAGTCACATGTCAAGTTCTGCCCATCATTATCCAGGTTAATTTGAATCCACCCGTACATACCCTTGACGTAGGCCAAAATAGTAGTACGACTGTCCCAAACCAACGCATCTATCTATGCAACAGATAAATACCCGGCAGCTACCAAACACTATGCCTTGGCGTGAGGTCAAAATACATAGCTTGAATACTACCGAATATTTAACTGAAATGATGGAGGGCTACGAATGGTTTCTGGCGAAAACCTTTAACGTAATGAACTTGATATCGTTGAAGGAACGGATAGCTTTTTAGAAAATATAGTGACGAAAACCTTTACTAAAGAGGTCACTCCCGGTGAAGGGATCTCGGCTCTTTCCCCGTAGAATGAGGTGCAGGATATTCCAACTGAATACCACGGTGCAAAGCAAAAGTAATCGGCTATAGTGAAGTTAATGCCCTGACGCAAACTTTTTGTCCAAGGGGTCACTCCCGGTGAAGGGATCTCGGCCCTTGCCTCATCGACTGAGGAGCTGGATATTCTAATGAATACCACGATGCAAAACAAAAGTAAACGTCCTTGCAATAACAGCTTTTTGAAAAGTGTTCCAACAACATCAGATTAGGTTTGTTTAACTTGCATTGATCCGAATCAATGCAGTCCCATCAATTGATCACACCACAAAGAACGAAAATATACTGATGTACGTATATGCCATCCGCATTCGCCACTGGGTCCCGTCATTACCCGTTAGGTTAGCTAACTAACGACAGAGCGGGGACTGGACTAGCGCGGATGCAAAACATATACAACATCTACTAATATATATACCAATATATAGTATTCGCTCAAGGCGTGAATGAAATGCAACATCACAGATAAGTAACAGCATCACAGAAACAATACAGATATCTGGGATCCCCGGGTTTCACAGAGCCACTGCTGAAACCCGACGTTCCCCTGGTCGTGTGGATAGCCTGTGCAATGAAATCCTAGACCCCTGCGGGCGCGGCAAGTCACCCGCCAAAACCTGAAGCGAGGCAGCCCCCTTCAGCGCCGTGAATGGACCACCCAGCACTTCACGGAATCCGGTAACTTGGGCACCCCTCCTGGGTCAACCTGTACCCCCTACGAGTGCGGCGAATAGCCCGCCAATCCTAGAGTGAAGCCCCCTCCGTCTCAATGCCATGAGATGCGGGCTTGTTGCCCTCCAGAACCCGGCTATCCGTGCACCCCTCCGCGGGGCAATCCTAGTACAGAAAGTAAAATATACATACACCGAGTACATCGACCGCAACCAGGTCGTGCCCCAAAAAAATAATACAATCAGGCAGTGACGGCAGTCCACATGTCGGACGCTCGCCCCGCAATATCAAATGTACATAATACAACAAAACAGTACTAGCATTGCATCCAGGCTATCCCCCACGACCGATCCGCAACATCACAGCAAATACATAGAACATCAACGTGAAAGTCACGTTCGCAAATCCGTCTAACCGGGCTATAGCAGTTAGACCGGATTTACCGATCGAGTGACATTCACGGTCGCAGATATAATGTAAATACTGTGAAAAATGTGTTTAAAATTTTCCGATTGATCAAACATTAACAAGTGGGCCCCCAAACAAAACTGTAGCAACCACAGAAAACCTGGGCCCAATTTTAATATTCCAAAAACCACAATTATCACTCAGAAACACACTGGAAAAATTTGGGCTGGTGAACAGTAATATCCGCGGCGGAAGCGCGGCCAAAGCAGGGATTTGGCCGCCCTTCCGCGGCGGTATGGGGAGATCGAGGTACCAAATTTTTACAGTGTGCTTAGTTTTCCCTGCACATCATTCTGAGACCACCTGAAAAATTTTTTTGACTCAAAAAAAATTCGACAGAAACTGATGTGCAAAGAAATACGGGTTTTCGGGATTTTGTTCGATCGGAAACGTAAAACACATTACACAAAAGCTAGACGAAGTTAATGGCGTGTCTCTGATACCACTGTAAGTGCACGGCGGTGCCCCGGCCGTCAATCCGACGCCGGAATGCGGAAGCGGTGATAAACTTAAATTTTGCGGACTTTGCAAACCGGCACCACCGCGCACTAAACTCCGGATCGTAACCATTAACAAGTCTAAGCTAACTAGAATACGGGTTAGAGATGTATACCGACGATCCAAGTCCTCCGGTCTTCATCTCCACTCCGATCTCCTCGCGGGATCTCCGTCCGTCTCCTCCTCGTCGGAAAGGGCACCACATCGCCTGTAGCTTTTACGGGCTCCCACCTCAATACCGAGGCAACTCGGGCGCGAAGCTGGCGAATCGACGCGTCCAAGATTTGCTGTAGGAAGTGTAGTGTAGAGGCTACTTGTCTCTTTGGGGTTTGTTGCCTTTGGATGGAGGAATGAAGATTGAACTTTGGAGGGAAAAGAAGCTACCAATTTTGCAAGCCAAATGAGATGATCAAAATGAAGCACAAAATGAATCTCTCATTTTTCCTCTCCTCATCATGAAGTGGCCGGCCATTCTAAGTGGGAATGGTGGAGGGAAAAGAATGGATATGTATGATGAAGGGAGGTGAGTGTAGGAGTGAAGAGGGGTGACCACATCAAGGGACATAGAAACAAACAAGCATGCTTCACATTAAACCCACCCATACCTTCATCAAATCAACATTAAAAGCAAGCATGGTGCAAAGATAAGAAAGCTATCATAATCAATCCATTATGCAAGAAAACCCCTCCACAAAAGTAATTTGCAAAACTGCAAATTACCCCCTCCATCGGAAAAGTCCGGCCGGGAAAGAACAAAGGAAAACCGGCCGGAACGGAATGCAAACTGGCAACTCCAGAAAACTGGTCCCGTAATAAATTACAGGAAAAACCCCGACACTGTGCATACACACCCGCATCTGTATTCCGTCCGGATACAAATGCAAAGAGACAAAATCTACACTGTACTAAACTAGGACCGGCTTAAACCAAAGCCGGCTAGTAATATCCGTTCGATCCTGATCCGTGCAATACCGCACGTATCTGATCGAACCCTGCCATATACCTATACGGCTACTAGTACATACCGTCCGATCCTGATCCGTGCAATACCGCACGTATCTGATCGGACCCTGCCATATCTCCATACGGCCTCTACAGCGTTTCGCCCGAAAACTGAGTAACTGAAAGTGTGGTAGACTCTAAAGACTCGTCAATACTATGGCTGTGGATTTAACCACTAGCACGTCAGAGGTATAAGCCAATACGTAACGGGCCACCAGCTATTGACTAAAAGGGACGTCGATGAGCGAACTCATCCTGATACCCTACTGAGCCTGTCAGTGACAATATCCGTGCAGTCCGGTCCGTTCGTCTATGAGTATCGCATGGCGGGCCTAGGGGGTTGGTAAAAGTCAGACCCCCAAAAGCGGTACAAGTCGTGTCGGAGTGTAGCCCAGAACACCCTGAGATACTACTGGAATACCTACCAGTAAATCTCCTTGCCTTGGCCAAGGACTTTGTGTAATGGCTCTCCTAGACACAGCACGACCTCACCCCCAATACCGGGAGAGACGAACCCCTGAAGATACGCTCACTGCCTCCATGTGGCTCGGGACTGTACCCAACTAAAACCTGTTTGCACGACTCCTTTGAGCCGTGGTAGGGTAGTAATCAAAGTACAGTGGGAACTCACACGAGACAAATGACGATCCCCAGGTCGATGAACTAACCTGCACACATGTCACCAGGGAACTGCCATCTGACGTCTGGTATATGACCAACTAGCATGTTCCCGGCGAGTCCTGTCCGGTGTACTCATAACCCAATGAGCACCTGTATACATCTTAGGTGATCCAACTGACACCAGTGGCTTGTGAGACCGGCCACCGCCCCTCGTCGGGGTCTCGACTGTATACACTAGTCTACTAATGGAGTATCGATGCCCGGTCTCGAAACTCCCACGACTAGGGACCTTTTAAGGATATGCTTGTAGACCCCCAGCTCCCACTTATATGATCGCCCTCATACTGCTGGTGGTCAAGCAAGAATCCTAGGGGCTCTATCAACGTGTAATAGCGACGTGTCAGGTCACCTAAAGCAGTACACGATGATAAAGGTAAACCAGATAGCATACTATCATCTCGAGTAAGACTGTCCTACCGGGATAGGTCCTCCCTCAATCATTACAATCACGTACCTGTGACCTAATAATTGACTCTGAGGGCACTATCTCCAACACAATCAAAAACCCCTCAAACGAGGGGGAATCTGACGAAGTCTGCTACATCGGTCGCATCCGTTTAAACCTTCGATATATGGTGCCATAAATCAACTTGGGATCTTCGGAGAGGTGGACGGATAGCACTAATTAGCATCTGCCCCGAACCTAACGCCTCAGACGTCCCAACGTCCCGGCCGCCGTTCGGAGGGGAACAGAGCCATGGTCGCTGCCAAAGAGAAAGAGAAAAGAAACACTCAGCATGCACTCTAACCTAGATGAGCATGGTTAATCACTTTATCTAATCAGGATGGCTCCCACTGTTTCCTCGAATTCTCCTCTAAACCCAAAAGCAGAATTAGTCGGGATCAACTACAATCACCCGAGAAGTAATCCAACTCATCAGTGGGAATAGGGATCCAACTATCATCGCATGATAATTTGATGGAACCACTCAAGTCACCACACTCTAGAAGGTATGCGTATGCCTGGCAAGTTTCCTGTATGTTTGAAACTCCCGATGTGATTTTTGCCCCAAGCGGTTTATGACCTTGACAAAGGCCAACAAATCATGAACCACTAGTCAAGTTCAACCCGTCATTATCCTGGATTACTTTATATCCACCCGTACAAACCCTTGACAAAGGCCAACAAGGTTATACGACTGTTCTAGATAATCTTATCTCAATGCAACAGACAAGCAATATCTAGCTATCATACACTACGCCTTGACAAAAGCCAACAAACGCAGGACGAATACTAGGTACTACTCGAAAGAAATGACGAAGGGCTATGGTTGGTTTTTGGCGAAAAACCTTTAATGTAATGAACTTGATATCGTTGAAGGAACCGAGAGGTTTTACAAATATATAGTGAAGCAAACTTTTGCTAAAGAGGTCACTCCCGGTGAAAAGATCTCGGCTCTTTCCTCGTCGAATGAGATGCAGGATATTCCAAAATTAATACCACGATGCAGAGCAAAAGAATCGACTATATTAAAGTTATTACGTTGACACAAACTTCTGCCCAAGGGGTCACTCTCGATGAAGGGATCTCGGCCCTTGCCTCGTCAAATGAGGTGTAGGGTATTCCCAATTGAATACCACGATGCAAAGCAAAAGAAAACGTCTGTAATGCCTGTTTTTAAAAATTTGGTTCCAACAACATCATATATATAGGTTAGCTTTCCTTGCATTGATCAGAATCAGCGCAGTCCCATCTATTAAACATATCACACCAGAAAAGAACGAAAATATGATGTATGTATATTCCATCCGCATTTGCCACTGGGCCCCGTCATCAGCCTTTAGGTTACTTAACTAACGATAGAGCGAGGGCTGGACTAGCGCGGGTGCAAAACATATACAACATCTACTAGTATATATATATAAATATATATCTAACAATTGCCCCAGGCATGATATAAAGCAACATCACAGAATCTCATCTAAGCAACACAGAGTGGTGGATAATCCTGGAGCCTCGGGTTTCACTTGAGCCGCAAAGGAGACTCGACGTTTCTTGTCGTGTGGATAGCCTGTGCAATGAAAACCTAGACCCCTACGAGTGTGGAAACTTACCCGCCAATCCCAGAAGCGAGGCAACCCCAATCAACAACGTGAATGGGCCACCCAGCACTTCACGGAACCCGGTAACTTGAGCACCCCTCCTTATGTCATCCTATACCCCCTACGAGTGCGGCGAATAGCCCGCCAATTCTATAGTAAGGTCCCCTCCGTCTCAACGCCATGAGATGCGGACCCGTTGACCTCCAGAACACGGCTTTTCGTGCACTCGACCGCTGGGTAATCCTAGTACAGAAAAGAAAATAATATGTATAAGGGTGACATCGACCTCAACCCGGTCGTGCCCCAAATAAATAATAAACAAACCGGCAGAGACGACAGTCCACATGTCGGACGCTCGCCCCTCAATATCTAATTTACAAATGAATCTAAATTGTACTACCATTGGCAACGCTGGCTATTCACAACGACGATCCAACCACAACTATAGCACAACACAGAACATCAACATGAATGTCACGTTAGCAAACCCGTCTAAAAGAACATATAGCAGTTAGACGGATTGTACCGCTCTAATGACATTCACGGTCGCAGATAGTAATGCATGTACTGTAAACATTTAAACAGTGTTAAGAATATTGACTTCGAAATACCCCTTATTGCCCTCAAACAAAAAGATAATACTATATCCAAACTGGACAAAACAAACAATACCAATGAACCAATATTCCAGAGACCAGTGCACACCAAAAATCCCAAGCCACAACACCTAAACAAAACCGGACATATCGGTTTTTTTCTAAATTTGGCCGGGTCAAATCTGGTGGATTGGGCTCGTATTTGGGGGGTGTTCTAGTGGTCACCAAGGTAGTCTTCTGCAATTGTTTAAATAATTTTTGAAGACTCTGAAAAATTCGACAGAAACTGGAATAAACATGGTATTGTTTCGGAGTTGTTTCGGTTCTGATACTTTAACATCGTCTAAAACTGCTAATAACGGGTTTAAGGGTTGTCTCTGATACCATGTTGGGTTTTGCTAGCGCCCTGGCAATCAATCCGTGACCAAATGCGGAACAAAAAATTTATAAAAACTGGTGCTAACGGAACCTGATGCCCGGATCTACCATTAACCCTAGACTAGCAAATAAGGAAGAAGTTTATATGGTTATACTGAACTGATCCGTGTCCTTCGGTCTTCATCAACCTTCCCAAGCTCCTAGAGGCCTCCTTGATCAAGCTTGATCTCCGGTCTCCCTCCATCGAAGATGTAACGTTTTAGAAAATCGTTATGCTAATTTTTCCGTTTTAGGGTAATTTTGTCGGTATTTTCTGTTTTAACCCGACTGTGATCAAACGACCATATAGACTTGCCAGCACCTAGTTTAGCTAAAATAAAGCTAGTGTGCAAACTGTAGGGGTATATGGGACGTTTTGGTTCAATTTATTTTTTTTCCCAATTTAAATATTATTTTATTGCGGTATTCTCATTTTGGGAAATTCCTCCTAAGTCTTCTTTTCTACATATTAAGTTGAGTTAATAAAACCCTTCTCTTATTATCTAGATATTTGTTTGGAATTTAGAATTTAGATTTAAAGAAAAAGAAAAGAATCATTTAAGTGCATGCATGTGTGTGTGAATGCATTAAATTGCATTTATTGATGGAAATTGCTAGAAAACCCTACACAATTCCCCACCCTTTCCTCATTTGGCCGAGCCACTCCCTCTCTCTTCTGCCCTTGACCATTTATTTCACTCTTCGCATCATTCCAAGCTAATTAAATCCCAAAAAATTCCCAAAATATATCACAAAATGCATCAAGTCTTGAATTAGCATCTTCACTACTAAAATAGGGGTTGCCCCTACTGATAACGACATCCGTAGGGGTAGATTTAGTTTGGCCCTACGGACTAATCCGTATGGCCAAAAGGTTGCCCCTATGGTCCTTACATATTAATTTAAAAATATTAAATCTTAAATTGTTGTTTTCCCCTACGGAGCCACAAACCAAGAACCTACGGACTTATCCCTAGGGGCATCTAAATAGGGATTTAAGTAAAAAGGCATAGATCGATCCCTACGCTGATTATCTAAATATTATTTTCTCACTGCGCGCGAACCCACAATCCCCAAACCCTCGTTCCCACCGATCGCCTGTGTGTTTCGTCGCCGTTCTCGTCGTCGCCAGCACCGGCCGATTCGTCGTCGCCACCGCTTGGTTCTTCCTCATCTCCGTTTTCGTCGTCGCCTCCTTTCGTCGTCGCCTCCGATCGATCGTCGCCTCTGCACAGGTCAGGAAATCTTCAATTAAACAAATTTTTGATTGTTTTAGGGCTATGGTTCATGGTTTTGGTATCGATAAGGCATCGGTTGGGGTTAGCGTTAGGGTTAGGGTTGGGGTTGCGGTTGGGGCTTGGGCTGGGGCTGGGGTTGCGGTTGCGGTTGGGGTTGGGGTTCGGCAGGGGGTTGGGGTTGGGGTTAGGGTTAGGGTTGGGGTTCGGCTGGGGTTGGGGCTGGGGCTGGTGGTAGGGTTAGGGTTAGGATTAGGGTGGGGGTTGGGGTTAGAAACCATTTCTTGACATTATTGATAGCAAAGCTTAATTCATCTATGAGGATTCCAGTTTCCAAGGACCAAAGAAAGTAAAATGTTTTGATACAGGAGATCATTAATGATATATTTTACAAGGAGCAACATATATAAATCATTCAATGGTTATAACCGCTCATTGGTTAATTTGGTGTGAAATCTTTGAAATTAGAATACTTAACGGTTATAAGATGCCGGTATGGCCCGAACCAAGACTAACTCTACAAAAGTGTCGGATGCTGATAAGCCAGTCAATAAGTAAAGGGTGTTATGAGTAATTAACCAAGACTTCATTTCTTGTTTCTTTTTCTGTAAATTTGATAGATATAACATGAAAACAAACCTTTAATTGAGATCAAGCTAAGCTCTAAGACGCGAGAAACCAACGACATTATCTTAGAATTGTGGTTGTCGAATTTTTTATGGAAGTAGTCTATAAAAGAGAAGGGGGTAACTTCTTGCATCCTCCATTTGAGGGTGCCGAGGACTGGAAGCTCCATTCTTTGTATAGTTTTACCTTCAAATATGTACTTGGCCTCACCAACCTTACCCCCGACAGCCAAAACACACACATACAACAAGAATACACAACAAACGCATCATTAGAGAGTGATTCAAGATGTTCAAGTTAAAACAAATATATGATAATATGAAACCTTCATATTCTCATCGATACTCATATATGAAACTAAAAGCGCCACTTAGTCCCTGTCTATTGGTTAACATACGTCCGATGTTCATCATGACGTAGAACTATATGAAGGTTGTTAAATATCGGACGGTATATCTCGATACTAACAACCGTCGTATAGTCTATGTGACGAGAAGATTCAATCATATGATAACCGATAGATTTGTCCTGAGTGGACAAGTTAGGAATGCATAAAGCAAACACCTTCACTTACTTGAGTTTTCATCCGTTTCGAGATATTTCGTCGGTACCTTTCCGCTGGTTCTCCGTGAACAAAGATAGATTAGATGTTCATTTCAACGTTGTTTCATAGCTTTGAAATGATTATCTATTCTATTACAGTATACTCGGAGAACAGCGGAGAGGTGCTGCCGAAATTTACTCGAAACGGTTGAAAGCTCAACCGAATGGGTGTTCGCTTTATACATTCTTAATGAGATAGAAAACTTACCCCCGACAGCCGAAATACACACATACAACAAGAATACACAACAAACGCATCATTAGAGAGTGATTCAAGATGTTCAAGTTAAAACCAATATATGATACTCGATGATAATATGAAACCTTCATATTCTCATCGATACTCATATATGAAACTAAAAGCGCCACTTAATCCCAATCTATCGGTTAACATACGTTTGATGTTCGTCGTGACATAGAACTATACGAAGGTTGTTAAATATCGGACGGTATAGCTCGATACTAACAACCGTCGTATAGTTTATGTGACAAGAAAATTCAATCGTATGATAACCGATAGATTTGTCCCGTGTAGACAAGTTAGGAATGTATAAAGCAAACACCTTCATTCACTTGTGTTTTCATCCGTTTCGAGATATTTCGTCGGTACCTTTTTGCTGGTTCTCCGTGTACAAAGATAGATTAAATGTTCATTTCAACGCTGTTTCACAGCTTTGAAATGATTATCTATTCTATTACTGTGTACTCGGAGAACAGCGGGGTGGTGCTGCCGAAATTTACTCGAAACGGTTGAAAGCACAAGCGAATGGGTGTTCGCTCTATACATTCTTAATGGAATAGAAGCCTTACCCCCGACAGCCGAAACACATACATACAACAAGAATACACAACAAACGCATCATTAGAGAGTGATTCAAGATGTTCAAGTTAAAACCAATATATGATACTCGATGATAACATGAAACCTTCATATTCTCATCGATACTCATATATGAAACTAAAAGCGCCACTTAGTCCCCGTCTATCGGTTAACATACGTTCGATGTTTATCGTGACATAGAACTATAAGAAGGTTGTTAAATATCGGACGGTATAGCTCGATACTAATAACCGTCATATAGTCTATGTGACGAGATGATTCAATCGTATGATAACCAATAGATTTTTCCCGTGTGGACAAGTTAGGAATGTATAAAGCAAACACCTTCATTCACTTGTGTTTTCATCCGTTTCGAGATATTTTGTCGGTAGCTTTCCGCTGGTTGTCCGTGCACAAAGATAGATTAGATGTTCATTTCAACGTTGTTTAACAGCTTTGAAATGATTGTCTATTCTATTATAGTGTACTTGGAGAACAGCGTGGAGGTGCTGCCGAAATTTACTCGAAACGGTTGAAAGCACAAGCGAATGGGTGTTCGCTCTATACATTCTTAATGGGATAGAAGCCTTACCCCCGATAGCCAAAACACACACATACAAAAAGAATACACAACAAACGCATCATTAAGGAGTGATTCAAGATGTTCAAGTTAAAACCAATATATGATACTCGATGATAATATGAAACCTTCGTATTCTCATCGATACTCATATATGAAACTAAAAGCGCCACTTAGTCCCCGTCTATCGGTTAACATATGTTCGATAATTTATTCTTTTCAACGACAAAGGCACACACAAAGCATATACACGGATTTTCTCCTTTGTCAGTAACTATCCCGTTCTTAGATTTCTCAATATAATTACCACAACCTACAATTTATATGTTATACAGTCTAACATGGCACATGAGTACGTCAGAGTTAAGGACTGGATGTATGTGGATTGGCAACAACGTATGCAACCTAAGTTTGTCGCAGGAGTTGCTGCTTTTATTGAATTTGCACGCGCACATAATAAGATCATAATAGAGAAGATTCTCTGCCTGTGCGATAGATGTGGCAATAAGTACTGGCAGAAGATAGAATTGGCAGAGATTCATATTGTAAAATATGGGTTTGCTAGATTTTATACAACTTGGAAATATCACGGGGAAGGAGAAGAACGCAGTAAGGCGGCAGAAGAAGAAGGAGAACACGATAATGCGGCAGGAGAAGAAGGAGAAGACGGTAATGCGGCAGAAGGAGAAGACGGTAATTTATTTCCATCAGAAGAAATGGAGGATATGGTAGAGGCTGCCCTAGGTGAATCTATTCGTACCGAAGATGACATTCCTTCCGGTCAACGACCGCGTGCAGATAAATATGAAAATTTCATGAATGATGCAAGAAAACCAATTTATGAGAATGCAAAGTATTCCACCCTCTCATGGTTCGTCCCACTTTTCCAGATTAAGTGCCTAAATGGATAGAGCAACAAGTCATTCACAATGCTTCTTTCGTTCTTGAAAGATTCTATGCCTCCGGGAAATAACGTGTCCGACAGCTGGTACGGAGCCCAGAAGATGATGTCTGATTTGGGTCTAAAGTGCGAGAAGATTCAAGCATGTCATAAAAATTGCGTGTTGTACCGGAAAGAGAATTCAGATTTGGAAGAGTGTCCAACATGCGGAGAGGCCAGGTATAAGCCGAAAGATTCTGATAAGAAGCCCGATATACCTGTCAAGATAGCACGGTACTTTCCCATAACACAGAGGCTACAGAGGCTATTCAGGTGCAAGAAAACAGTCGAGGCAATGATTTGGCATCACCATGATCCTCCAAGTGAAGATGGAAAAATGAGCCATCCAAAAGATTCACCGGCATGGAAGGATTTCGATAGGAAGCACGCAATATTCAGTAGCGATCCTCGCAATATCCGGCTCGGACTGGCTAATGATGGCTTCTGCTCATTCAACTATATGGCTGGAAGTCACAGCACATGGCCCGTTGTAATGATAATTTATAATCTGTCCCCTTGGTTGGCTATGGACCAATCATACTTTATGATGCCTCTTCTTATCGATGACCCAAACTCACCGGGAAACATTATCGACGTCTATCTCCGACCTCAGATCGAGGAGTTAAAATCTTTGTTCATTGATGGTGTAGAGACATACGATGCAAACACAAATACAACCTTCATACTGCGTGCGGCTTTAATGTGGACAATTAATGACTTTCCTATGTATGGAATGCTATCAGGTTGGTCCGTACATGGTCACAAAGCATGTCCTCATTGCCATCAACACACAACATCGAAATTCTTGAATTTTAGCAAGAAGGTTTGTTATTGCGGCCATCGACGTTTCCTGCTTCTAGACCACCCTTATAGGTTAGACACTGTTCACTTTGATGGTCATCAGGAGCTTCTTGGACCTCCATCCCTATTGTCCGGAGAGGACGTGACTGATCAATGGGATGGTTACAATAATATGACCTTCGGGATGGATCCGACGAAACAGGTCAAACCACCATTTTGGAACAAGTTAAGAATTTTCTTCGAGCTTCTGTACTGGTCAATAAATTTAGTGCATCATTATCTGGACGTCATGCATATAGAGAAGGGAGTATCAGAGCACATACTCAACTTGCTTCTTTGTAAAGACGGGAAATCGAAAGACAACCTGAATGCTCGAATGGATCTACAAGAGTGGGGAATAAGAAGTGAATTGCACCTTAGACCGGTAGCGGGTAAACCAGGCAAGTTTGTACTTCCCAATGCCGCTTATCATATGTCACAACCGGAGAAGAAAAGATTCCTGCTGGTGTTGCATGATTTGAAAGTTCCCACAGGTTTCTCAGGATCATTCAGCAAGAAAATAAAAATTCTGAAAGGAAAGATCGATGGGCTGAAAAGTCATGATCACCATGTTATCGTGGAGCACTTTCTTCCATTAGCCCTCAGGACTTCTCTCTCCGAATCGGTTGGTCTAGTAATCAACGACCTATATTGTTTATTTAGAGAGTTTTGTGCTAAAACACTGGAAGTTCTGACGCTGGATAAACTAGAAAATTCTATTGCATTGATACTTTGCAAGTTTGAGCGTATTTTCCCACCGTCATTCTTCGATATCATAATACACTTGACGGTTCATCTTGCAACTGAGGCTAAGTTAGCCGGACCGGTACAATATCGATGGATGTATCCCGTCGAGAGGTACGTGTAATTTTTCGTTTCGCGCAATTTTTAAAATTATTGTTGTCCTGTATGCCCATATTTATTTATTCAACATATTTTCTTTAGGTAACTCTGCACTCTTAAAAAGTATATACGCAATAAAAATCGACCAGAGGGTTCTATCATGCAAGGTTATCTTCTTGATAAAGCAACCACATTTTGATCCCGCTATATGGACGAGAACATTGAGACGAGACATAACCGGCCTCGAAGAATTCAAGACGGGCCATATGGTAAAGCCGATTATAAGAGGGTTGACACTATGTTTATCAATAAGATATACCGGTTTATCTTGCTTAATTAGGCATGTCTTGAACAAATTAGAGAGTAAGTTTTTTTGGATTAGTTGTTATCTTTGTGTTTGTGTGTGTATGAAATGATATAATATTAATGTCACCATTATTTGTCGAAAACAGAATTCATTTTAATGAGGTACGTGAGGGGCATCCTGATTGGAACGAAGAACGATTGGAAAAATATCATCAGGATAATTTTTGTGATTGGGTGACAGATCATGTAAGTTATTCGAATAACATGTTATTGCTATCAGTTTTAATCTAAAGTTATATCGTTATGTATTTGTCGTAAAATTTGTTTTGTAGATCCACGATCAGAACTTGTCTGCATCATTTGAGAGTGATTCAAGATGTTTAGCTCAATTTCTTAGTATGGAGGTTGCATATTATAAAGGATTTGGTGTCCTTGGATACAAATTCGAAGTTAAGGACATAGAAATATCTAGAACCACTCAGAATATTGGGATTGCGATGGTAATATCGGACGGTGTGATTTATTATGGGTACTTAAATTGTATACTCAGCATCTACTATCCCGGAATATCAGAAGCCTTTTATATATTCTAGTGTACCTAGTACGATACGCGAACCCATACGGATAAGTGGAGAAGCAATCTTGGGACTTGAAAAGATGAATATGGATTAACCAGTGTGAACACACTTCGATTTTACGGTCAGGAAGATCCGTTTATCTTTCCGAACCAAGCGTTGCAAGTATACTACTCACAGTGTTTGAAGCATCCGGGATGGAGTGTCGTATGCCGTTGGAAACCCAGGGATGTCTACGATGTCCCAGAATTCGAGGACAGCGATGAGGATGAAGAAGAGAGAAGGCTTAGAGTGCTCCGACCGTCTGTTTCGAAGGACGGGTTGTCTTCGGTTGATCATGAAGTTACGTGGGTTAGAAATGACATCGATGATGAAATCCAAGTAGATATGTATAATGCGCCCACGAAACGAAAAAGGTTATTAGTAATGTTATATTATTACTTCACATTTTAACATCTATACATATATAGTCAATACTTGTAATGATTGTCTAATGCGTCCATGAACCTTTTATCTAGATTTGATGACGATGACGGGAGCAGCGAGGGGCGGCAAGAGCTCCAGCTGCGGCACCGGCAGAGGCAGAGCGGTTCTGCCACCCGGAGAGCTGCGTAGGGAGCTTCAGAGGGCTGGTCTTGCACCCAGATCGGAGACCCCTTCGGATGCCTCCTTCCATGTGGACTTTGCCACACCTCCAGGTATATTGCACGCATATCCATTTTGAATGTAATATTATAGATTGTCATGTCTGTTCATGTCAAAATTACTTATATTGTTAATGTTTGATTGTCTAGTTGTTGGTGATGCTTCCACATCAGGGACAGAGGCCACTCCCGCACCTCCAGGTATATTTATATATCATATAGTGCATGTATATTGATTTAGAATGTTATATCATAAATATACACACATTCCTTTTGCTCTTACTTAGATAGTAATTTTTTTTATTGTCTAGCTGTAGGTGGTGACACCACCGCACCTGCGGGTATGTTTATATATCCTATAGCGCATGCATACTGATTTAGAATGGTATATTATTGATCTACACATTCTTTTTGCAATTACTTATATAATCTATTTTTAGTTATCTAATTATAGGTGGTGCGTCCACATCTGACGCAGGGGCCACTCCTGCCACTTCCGTACCCTCCGCATCGCCTGTAGGTTAGTATGAATAAATATAAAATATTTATTCATTTTACATATCCTCTATAGAATAAATATGAACTTCATTGAAATTTAGCGTCAATGTTTATTTTCTAGTTGGAGGGGATGCGTCCGCATCCGGGAAACCGGGTTTTCCTCACCGGAGGAACTATCGTCCCGCTCGTGCTGCTGCCCGGGCCCAGGCTCGTGCTTTAGTCACCGGAGGAATATATCACACTTCAATTTTTGTTTAACCTTGATTTCTTAATACAACTTTGTCTTAATATTGATTTTCTTGATATTTCTTGCAGACGCAGGGCCTCCCCATCCCCAGAGGGGGACTCGAGGCCCGAATCAGTCCCATAGGCTGAGGCCTGACAGCGCTAGGGGGAGGCAGCATTCCCCCTCTTTTATACCTCAGATTATCGCTAGACCATTCCTTATGCTGAGAGCTTCGGCCGGTATATGGGGTATGAGAGCCGGCTCGGGAAGAACTATCCACTTCACGTTGAGTGGGGCGACCAGCACCGGCGCTCATTCGCCCACTTCTTTGATCAGGCTCGGGTATTAATATATATTTTCATTTGATTTATCCAATATATTTATTATTAACACTTGCAATCTAATAACAATTTTTTTTTGTATTTTCAGTTGGATTACGATTTTCTGCCTGTACCCGACCCTGATCACCCTAGGAGGGTGCTCGACCTTCATGCTCTGTACAATGGCCTAATGAAGAACATGCAGACCAAGGTCCGATACAACAGGAATGAGCTGAAGGACGACTGCTACTCCCTGTGGATGGCGACCCCCGAGGCAGAGAGAGCAGCCCTCCTATCTACTCCGTCCTTTACGAGAGTCGACGTAGAGACATGGTCTCTATTATGCGAATATTCAACTCTCAATGCAAACAGGTATGTATTTTAAATGTAATTCATTGTTTAGTATATAATTTATTTTTTTGTGTTCCTTAATTAGAAAACTAAATGTGAATGTGTTGTGGAGAAACAGGCCGCTCAAAATATAGAGAATAGGAAGTCGGCGAAGCGGGGTCGCCCCACTTATACAGGTGGCTCGAGAAATATTACTCGAGCCATGGAGTTATCGGTAAATTACAATAGACCGGCCATTGTGATATAATGCAATATTAAGAGTTATTTTCTAATATATCTTATATTAAGAGTTATTTTCTAATATTGCAGACAGCTCAGATGTCACGACCCGAAAGTACGAAACATGACCGGCACTTAAACTACGAACGTCTCGAGGCGTACGTAATCTAAGTAAACCGAAAACCCAGAAATCCAAACCAAGAAAAGTAGTAGAGTGCAGGAAAACCAACTTAAAGCAAGTAGTTTCAATAGCATAAGCCGAATTATGCGGTTTTTAAGAACATCAAAAATTTACTGAAAATTTCGGCAGAGTCTCCTTTGTAAAAACTGGCCCCCAAACGGGATACAACATGAATAGTATACGAAATCAAGAAAAAGGCATCCCCAAGCGGGAGCTAGCTCTTCGTCAATCGACGGTTACAACCACACAAGCAATATAATATACAACGCCAACGGCGAGGATCAAAACTCAAATGGAAACTCAAAACCACCAGAAATATAACAAGCGACTCTAAGGTCGAAAGAATAAACAACACTGGTCTCTATCTCAGAAAATACATATTTGGTTGATGGAATTTACTAGATACAACAGAAAACTATTATACAAGGTAATATGATGGGTACGATACAAGAAAAACGCACCTACTAGCAAGTCACCCGAATGAAACTGAGCCCGCAAAGCCGTAATGAAACCTGTACGGCAAACCTGCAAGAAACTGGGGCACAACGGGGGTGAGTTGCCAACTCGTGAATAGAAAAACATCTACGCACAGAAATCGCATAAATAACGCAATCCTAGGTCAATGATCATAACATAGCCTCAAAAATGTATATAACATGTAGCCTATAACAAGGCTAGGGTAAATATCTAACCCGAGTGTAATCTCATGTGCCCGTGTCTGTGCCTCAGGTAGCAATATATCATATGAATGAGGTATGCATGCATGAAATAGAATACATGTAAATGAAGAAACTGTTTTCATAAATTAGTGAGATTTCCTTCGTATTTTTAAACTGAGGTATCATAAATGAAATCAGTATCAACAGTGTCTAGCATCGACACAAAACATAAATCTCACTGTCTCGAAATATCAATGTCTCAATCTCAATATCTAGGGCGCCGTCAGACCAGACCGGCCCCTACCATCCATCTCAAGGCCACGACGGTATCCTTCGGATATCCGACGCGTCGGGTAATATAACCGGCCGGTAGTGCTCCCCTGCCGGGCTCAACGTCAACACCACATTCCTCTTGCCCTGGGGTACCGCACCGGGCCCACCATGTACCCGTGACGGTTCCTCCACTCCTCGACATGGATCTCGAAAACCACAGCAAACTCATGGTGGACGACACTTTACATCACTAGAAAACCGCAACATTTTATATTTTAAAAGATCATAAGTAGTAAATTTTGCGGCTTTCCCCGAAATCCAGAAATATCATAAATCTCAAGAAATCATCACAAGTGCATATGTCAATGATAATGAATGCATATGGTATCAATAACCAAGTTGCAATGTATGATTAATAAACTAGGCATGTAAGGCAGGTACACTAATATCATATCAAACTACTAACTAACAAGCTAAGTCAAGCAAATATATTCTCTAAAGTGTACGTTACATGGCAATTACCGATGAAGATGTGTGTGAGCCGGCAAGTAGGTGTACGTGGTACATACGCATCATCCGTAATTGTGCTGGTGTCCTAACAGCATGATATCAATAATGGAATATGCAGCAAAATAAGTATGCGAGGCAGAGCGAACAGCAATAATATGCGGGAGCTGAATACTAGACACAACGGTAACTAATCTGTAATAATCTAATATAAGTCCTACAAATGGTGCCTTTTGAAATAACACGAATCATGGGGTTTTGAAAATAGGGGCTACGGTGTTTTTATGAAAAGATACGTCTTTTGGAATATCCGTAGGATCCCTTGGGCTGTCTTTTAAAATACCCACGATTCGTTAGTTTTTAAAATAGGTAAGAATCGAATCTAATCTAACAACTAAACTAAACTAAAGGGCTAAGCTAACAAGCTGAACTACAGGTAAGGAAACCGCCTAACATCTGAGTCGATACATATACATACCTGTATATATATTAGTCGGTGATCCCGCCTCAATAATATCATATCCGATACCATATCTAAAATCAGACATCCCAAGTCAAGAGTGCGGATCAATCATCAAGATATAGCTCGTACGTAAATCCATCGTACGACATCCCAAATCTGGGTACGGGTCAATATCACATTCATCATACTATTCACCTGGTATCCTCTTTATCAATTATCATGATCGGGGTACTGATCTACGTCTAGTACCATACTGATACCGCCTACGTATGCATGGACGTGTGTGAAACACTATGTCAAGGACCCGCTACAACGTCATGTCGTATCTCAAATACGAACCCTGCTATATCACCGATCTCACGGTCTCAAACAAATCTCATCGACTCAGCTCAATCCCAAGTATCATCCTAAAATCCGTATGTGAACACATAGTCCCATACCCATGTGAACACATAACTATAAAGAATCCCATGAGCACATATAAATAGGAATGTATGCAAGTATGTATGTGTGTATGTGTAGTGCAACACTACCCTAGGGTTCGCAACACTAAAGTAATCCAACACACCAATATCCATCCTAAGCATCGTTATTAATCCCAAATAACATATAATAAATGTTGGTGTGTATACGCATCCGTATACACCACCACGGACTGCGGGGGTGTTATACGCCATCCACCCGACTTCTCCCCGTAGATATAAATCTACTCACCTGGTCCTCGCTAGCCGGTGCCGACGTCGCCACGCGCTCGCTTGTCGTCTCGAAGTCTACATGGGGGTACCTACATATCATAACGCACCATATCGCATTAAAACTAAATTCGAAATCGAAACGGCATACGAAAATCAAATCGGCACGCGTATCACGCATAGGTCCAAACCTATCACCTACGCATGCAAGAATAGTCAAACCAACCCTCGATGTCGATGTACAAACGTCAAACCATCGAGAAAAATCCAATCACACTCATTTGTACATTCACGAACACTAATTTTAATATAAACTGGGTTAAAACTCACAAAAACTCCAATTTTACCTAAAAAGTCATTTTTCCGAAAATCTAGCAACACAATTCGCCGTTTTTGTAAAAAACAGGATGTTTAAATGAATGTAGCGGCCAATATATTTATTAAATATCTTAAATAAGTCATATAAACAATTCCCGGAATTTAATCTCACTAAATTCCAAAAACCCTATTATTCTAGTTTACAAAATATCTAAAATTTAACAATTTCAAAGCAAAAATACACAAACTACAATCTAGCTTAGATTTGCATGATCTAAAGCATTAAACCACACTTAATAAAGTTAATGAAGTCATGAAAAACCTAAACACATTTTTAATCCCAAGTATTTAACCAATTTCAAAAACCTAGTAAGCAAATTTGCAAATTAACACAATTTTTAAACTAACCATTAGCACAAGCTACTAATCTTGTATTAACATGACAAAAAGCCTAAATATAACACACAACCATACACCAATTTTATAAAACCCTAACTTGCATTCAAATTCATAACTTGAATTCCAAAACTTGCAACTTAAGCCTAATTAACACTTAAGTAGTTTAGCTTTAAGAAATTAGTAACAATTTAAGCAAAAATGTTTTAGAATTATTCCCAAAAACATTTGAAGATCCACAAGCATCCATGGCCCTCCAAAATGCTCTCTTTTCACAAAGATCCATGCTATACGGGCTAAGCTAAAATGGGTAGGAGTCGGATTTGGGTTTTGGGATTTTTTTTTGATGGATTTGAGGCAATTTTTGATGAAGTTTGAAGAGAAAAGAGAAGGGAAATGGGGGGGGGGGGGCTGTTGCTGCTGTAGGAGGGAGGGGGGTCGGCTGAATGGGAGTGGGAGAGGAGAGAGAGGGAGGTAGAGAAAGTGGGGGGAGAAGTCAAAGTCAATTCAAGGTCAAAGGTCCACCTCATTTCTCCATTTTCTTTTCTTTTTCTTTCATTTCTTTTCTTTTGAAAATCAAGTGGGGAAAAAGATGGGGGCTGCTGAATTCAGCCAAGGGGAGAAGTGAATGGGGGGGTGTGGGTGTGGGTACGGGTGTGGGGTGATGAAAAATGATAAATACAATACCCCAAACATCCATTTACGCTAAAAAAAGCCTTTTTTCTTCAATAATTTCTAAACCGTTTTGGCAAATGATTTCGTTCCAAAAACCACATGATAAAATTTTATTTAATGTTTTATGATGCACAAAATTTGTTTCAACTCATTCCAATTTGTAATTTTCCCTAATTAAATGTATTAGTGACGGCTTAAATAATAATAAAATAATATTTTTTTCAGAAAATTTGAAATTTCACCAGCGGCTCAATAAACACCAAATAATAGCAATTACATAGCTAGAATGTGTATATTTAATTTTTATAATAAGATATTTGTATTTTGACTTTTTACAGAAAACCCCCTTATTTTACCGATTTTTCGAAATTTCACCGAAACGATTTTCAAAGCGTTACAATCTTCCCCCCTTAAAGAAATTCGGTCCCCGAATTTAAATTCAAACTCCCCCAAATACTAAAACATCTAAGAAAAACCATCAAGTCGTCGGGGCTCCGAAATTGTAAATATTTAAAACAAATCGTAGTGCAGCGCATGCGCTTGAAAAATGAGCATATAACTCAAATCAAAACTCCGTCAAGCATCCCGCAATCATCGGAGTCATGGAGAAGACATCAATGCCAAATCCAAATCAAAACCGATATGACATAACTCGAAACTATACATGTAAATATCGAATCTATATCTGTAAGTGTCTGCAGGAAATGCATGCCAATCTCTTTAAGTCGCTGTGCAACGCGTATAACACTGCACAGTGGCGGACGTCTATCATTAGAAAATAACTATATACATATATACCTTTGTTTGAAATGTACGTTCCACCGTTTTGAAAACAATTTAGAAGGGTCTCCTTGTCTTAAACATTTCGTGTCATATCAGACACGTAGGTAAATACTGAGGCTATAGCTCGCTTTTTGGAAATCCCTTCAATAACTATCAATGCACGCAAAAATATATTCAGGTACTGTCCTCTGACTAGTCCTGCTCAGTACGAAAACACATAGCAATATCATAAAAACGTACTGCTCTATAAGAAAAAATCAATCGCAAAATACGCGTATGAATACTACGTGCGTCTGGTGCGCACGGAAATCAAAATCCATATACGTGCCATACAAGTGCACAGAAACAAGATCTAAGTGCATCGGGTGTGCACGAAACATCTGTCGTAGGCAACATGTGTGCCTGACAGCAAAATCAGGTGCATCTATCGTGCACGAAATCATGAAATCCAATATCAAGCGCCGAACGTGCGCAAAATCAATCAGGTGCACAAGGTGCACAAAACAAATATCGGGTATCACAATCGAAATCGAAGTCCAGTGCATCTAAGTGCACAAAAGGCGTATCACTGCACTGCAAGCATATATAAATTATACCGAGTGCAGGAACGAAATTGTGTGCATGCATACGCACAAAACCAACTTAACTCTTTAAAATCGTAAAATCACAAACATGTGAAACTGAAGCACGAAAACGATATCAAGTGCAACACTGTGCAAAGATCGTAAATCCTCAATCATCAAAATCAATTCATACGAATAAATCACCCAAAACATTGTAATCAATAATGGCGGAATAGTACCGCTCAAGCGCATCCTCTAAGAATCTCGGCCAACTGTCGCGGTCACTAGTGGGACGTCTCGTCGATGATCATGAACTCTATCCTGCTGGCGTGCGTAACCATGACCACTCCTGGGTCAAGGTCTTCACTGTGAATCACTAATCTTTCGGTCCATCGGCTCATCGGCCCTGTCAGGTGTGCTAACGGAGACGATTCCGTTCTGGCACTTCTCTGGTCATCTCTTGGTCAATCATCGCGACCACTCGTAAGACAGCATATTACTGGCGTCGGCCTCTGGCTCTCTGAATGTACGTGATACATCTGATCCTGGGTGCAAGTATCATTGCAGCAGTGTCCTGGAAGGAATCCTGCTCACGGTCTCTTCCATGTCTCGTCTCTGCCAACTGTCCGGAAGTCATTGTCCTTTCCTATATCTGCAACTTGCTCTGTAACGGCTGCATACCCATCGCGACTCCTTCTGGAAGGTATATCCAGTACTCTGCCTCGGCATGCGCATCGCATCTCTGATGTCGGCGGAGGGGAACGTCATCTCATCTAGATCTGGCACGAACCACTTACTTCACTTTTCTCTAATGTCGTCTGCTTTGGACTCGTCTCGTCGCGGCTGCATGGGCTGAGCTCCAACGACTATCCTCGTATCTGGAGTCTCCCAAGAATGCATCTCACCACCTAGCATCCGAATTAAGTCGAGCCATCCGATCGAGTCATCAAAACCTCATAATCCCCCAAGAGCTCAACCTCTTGGGCACAGTTTAATAGTATCGAGTACATACCACAGCATCGGTGGTCCAGCCGTAGAAGGGCAAACCCAAGCCTCACTAATGGCGCCGTAGAACTGCCGCAAACCCGAATGTTCAAAGGCTTTCACACGGTCATTAAGTCGAGTTAGGGTTTCATTCTTCTAGAGGGACCATAGAATTGCCTGCATGTCTTTCCGACTACTTTAAACTTGGAATAATAGGTTTCTGACATTCGATCGTCTCTGTCGACTCTCAACGTCTCCGCGTGAAGTCGTCTCTTGCTGGAATCAATCTATCTGATGACCTCTCATCGGGTTAGGCGAACGATCCACATGTCCTAGTCATTCATCCACGATGACTAGCGACCTTCTATCATCTCTTAGTACAACTCGTTCTGCACTAACTCCAGCATCTGGGGAAATACCTCGTCGTTCGCGGCAATAACTGGCTCGCTCGTCTGTACGCTGAACAGTGCCTCGATCATCAGGAGTAAGCAACACACCAACGGTAATCAAAATCTGGCTGGCCTCCATCATTGGCTCAATTCTCTAGTGTCGATCAGCACCTCCAAGTAACCTCATAAAGGCGATCCGCCAAACGCTCGTGGCACGGAAACACAGTAAGAAGACACATCTCTGCAATCGTGTGTCGCCAGAATTTCGCCCTGGTCAGTCCTCGTTCGTGACGAGCTTGTGCTGACCGCAACTCTACCCGTAGCTCTCCCTGCCGTAACTGTAGCAGCAAAACCAAACTGGTACCGATGAGGCTAGATCGGAATGAATATAATACTGAACAAGGAAATGTACATCCTAAGGCTTCATAAGTGGAATGGCATGTCGTAAATATGCCGCGGAACATACCAACGGTACGTCACTCTACTTTAGTCACCTATTCCATCAACCAAGGGTCATCCTACGCCCCGAAGGTTAAAACCTAACGCTCTGATACCAACTTTGTCACGACCCGAAAGTACGGAACATGACCGGCACTTAAACTACGAACATCTCGAGGCGTACGTAATCTAAGTAAACCGAAAACCCAGAAATCCAAACCAAGAAAAGTAGTAGAGTGCAGGAAAACCAACTTAAAGCAAGTAGTTTCAATAGCATAAGCCGAATTATGCGGTTTTTAAGAACATCAAAAATTTACTGAAAATTTCGGCAGAGTCTCCTTTGTAAAAACTGGCCCCCAAACGGGATACAACATGAATAGTATACGAAATCAAGAAAAAGGCATCCCTAAGCGGGAGCTAGCTCTTCGTCAATCGACGGTTACAACCACACAAGCAATATAATATACAACGCCAACGGCGAGGATCAAAACTCAAATGGAAACTCAAAACCACTAGAAATATAACGAGCGACTCTAAGGTCGAAAGAATAAACAACACTGGTCTCTATCTCAGAAAATACATGTTTGGTTGATGGAATTTACTAGATACAACGGAATAATATTATACAAGGTAATATGATGGGTACGATACAAGAAAAACCCACCTACTAGCAAGTCACCCGAATGAAACTGAGCCCGCAAAGCCGTAATGAAACCTGTACGGCAAACCTGCAAGAAACTGGGGCACAACGGGGGTGAGTTGCCAACTCGTGAATAGAAAAACATCTACGCACAGAAATCGCATAAATAACGCAATCCTAGGTCAATGATCATAATATAGCCTCAAAAATGTATATAACATGTAGCCTATAACAAGGCTAGGGTAAATATCTAACCCGAGTGTAATCTCATGTGCCCGTGTCTGTGCCTCAGGTAGCAATATATCATATGAATGAGGTATGCATGCATGAAACAGAATACATGTAAATGAAGAAACTGTTTTCATAAATTAGTGAGATTTCCTTCGTATTTTTAAACTGAGGTATCATAAATGAAATCAGTATCAACAGTGTCTAGCATCGACACAAAACATAAATCTCAATGTCTCGAAATATCAATGTCTCAATCTCAATATCTAGGGCGCCGTCAGTCCAGACCGGCCCCTACCATCCATCTCAAGACGATGACGGTATCCTCCGGATATCCGACGCGTCGGGTAATATCACCGGTCGGTAGTGCTCCCCTGCCGGGCTCAACGTCAACACCACATTCCTCTTGCCCCGGGGTACCGCACCGGGCCCACCATATACCCGTGACGGTTCCTCCACTCCTTGACACGGATCTCGAAAACCACAGCAAACTCATGGTGGACGACACTTTACATCACTAGAAAACCGCAACATTTTATATTTTAAAAGATCATAAGTTGTAAATTTTGCGGCTTTCCCCGAAATCCAGAAATATCATAAATCTCAAGAAATCATCACAAGTGCATATGTCAATGATAATGAATGCATATGATATCAATAACCAAGTTGCAATGTATGATTAATAAACTAGGCATGTAAGGCAGGTACACTAATATCATATCAAACTACTAACTAACAAGCTAAGTCAAGCAAATATATTCTCTAAAGTGTACGTGACATGGCAATTACCGATGAAGATGTGTGTGAGCCGGCAAGTAGGTGTACGTGGTACATACGCATCATCGGTAATGGTGCTGGTGTCCTAACAGCATGATATCAATAATGGAATATGCAGCAAAATAAGTATGCGAGGCAGAGCGAACAGCAATAATATGCGGGAGCTGAATACTAGACACAACGGTAACTAATCTGTAATAATCTAATATAAGTCCTACAAATGGTGCCTTTTGAAATAACACGAATCATGGGGTTTTGAAAATAGGGGCAACGGTGTTTTTATGAAAAGATACGTCTTTTGAAATATCCGTAGGATCCCTTGGGTTGTCTTTTAAAATAACCACGATTCGTTAGTTTTTGAAATAGGTAAGAATCGAATCTAATCTAACAACTAAACTAAACTAAAGGGCTAAGCTAACAAGCTGAACTACAGGTAAGGAAACAGCCTAACATCTGAGTCGATACATATACATACCTGTATATATATTAGTCGGTGATCCCGCCTCAATAATATCATATCCGATACCATATCTAAAATCAGACATCCCAAGTCAAGAGTGCGGATCAATCATCAAGATATAGCTCGTACGTAAATCCGTCGTACGGCATCCCAAATCTGGGTACGGGTCAATATCACATTCATCATACTATTCACCTGGTATCCTCTTTATCAATTATCATGATCGGGGTACTGATCTACGTCTAGTACCATACTGATACCGCCTACGTATGCATGGACGTGTGTGAAACACTACATCAAGGACCCGCTACAATGTCATGTCGTATCTCAAATACGAACCCTGCTATATCACCGATCTCACGGCCTCAAACAAATCTCATCAACTCAGCTCAATCCCAAGTATCATCCTAAAATCCGTATGTGAACACATAGCCCCATACCCATGTGAACATATAACTATAAAGAATCCCATGAGCACATATAAATAGGAATGTATGCAAGTATGTATGTGTGTATGTGTAGTGCAACACTACCCTAGGGTTCGCAACACTAAAGTAATCCAACACACCAATATTCATCCTAAGCATCGTTATTAATCCCAAATAATATATAATAAATGTTGGTGTGTATACGCATCCGTATACACCACCACGGACTGCGGGGGTGCTATATGCCATCGACCCGACTTCTCCCCGTAGATATAAATCTACTCACCTGGTCCTCGCTAGCTCGTGCCGACATCGCCACGCGCTTGCTTGTCGTCTCGAAGTCTACATGGGGGTACCTACATATCATAACGCACCATATCGCATTAAAACTAAATTCGAAATCGAAACGGCATACGAAAATCAAATCGGCACGCGTATCACGCATAGGTCCAAACCTATCACCTACGCATGCAAGAATAGTCAAACCAACCCTCGATGTCGATGTACAAACGTCAAACCATCGAGAAAAATCCAATCACACTCATTTGCACATTCACGAACACTAATTTTAATATAAACTAGGTTAAAACTCACAAAAACCCCAATTTTACTTAAAAAGTCATTTTTCCGAAAATCTAGCAAGCACAATTCGCCGTTTTTGTACAAAACAGGATGTTTAAATAAATGTAGCGGCTAATATATTTATTAAATATCTTAAATAAGTCATATAAACAATTCCCGGAATTTAATCTCATTAAATTCCAAAAACCCTATTATTCTAGTTTACAAAATACCTAAAATTTAACAATTTCAAAGCAAAAATGCATAAACTACAATCTAGCTTAGATTTGCATGATCTAAAGCATTAAACCACACTTAATAAAGTTAATGAAGTCATGAAAAACCTAAACACATTTTTAATCCCAAGTATTTAACCAATTTCAAAAACCTAGTAAGCAAATTAGCAAATTAACACAATTTTTAAACTAAACATTAGCACAAGCTACTAATCTTGTATTAACATGACAAAAAGCCTAAATATAACACACAACCATACACCAATTTTATAAAACCCTAACTTGCATTCAAATTCATAACTTGAATTCCAAAACTTGCAACTTAAGCCTAATTAACACTTAAGTAGTTTAGCTTTAAGAAATTAGTAACAATTTAAGCAAAAATGTTTTAGAATTATACCCAAAAACATTTGAAGATCCACAAGCATCCATGGCCCTCCAAAATGCTCTCTTTTCATAAAGATCCATGCTATACGGGCTAAGCTAAAATGGGTAGGAGTCGGATTTGGGTTTTGGGATTTTTTTTGATGGATTTGAGGCAATTTTTGATGAAGTTTGAAGAGAAAAGAGAAGGGAAATGGGGGGGGCTGTTGCTGCTGTAGGAGGGAGGGGGGTCGGCTGAACGGGAGTGGGAGAGGAGAGAGAGGGAGGTAGAGAAAGTGGGGGGAGAAGTCAAAGTCAATTCAGGGTCAAAGGTCCACCTCATTTCTCCATTTTCTTTTCTTTTTCTTTCATTTCTTTTCTTTTGAAAATCAAGTGGGGAAAAAGATGGGGGCTGCTGAATTCAGCCAAGGGGATAAGTGAATGAGGGGGGGTGTGGGTGTGGGTACGGGTGTGGGGTGATGAAAAATGATAAATACAATACCCCAAACATCCATTTACGCTACAAAAAGCCTTTTTTCTTCAATAATTTCTAAACCGTTTTGGCAAATGATTTCGTTCCAAAAACCACATGATAAAATTTTATTTAATGTTTTATGATGCACAAAATTTATTTCAACTCATTCCAATTTGTAATTTTCCCTAATTAAAAGTATTAGTGACGGCTTAAATAATAATAAAATAATATTTTTTTCAGAAAATTTGAAATTTCACCAGTGGCTCAATAAACACCAAATAATAGCAATTACAATGCTAGAATGTGTATATTTAATTTTTATAATAATATATTTGTATTTTGACTTTTTACAGAAAACCCCCTTATTTTACCGATTTTTCGAAATTTCACCTAAACGATTTTCAAAGCGTTACATCTGACCCTGGCGCAAGGTGGTACACCGAGCGTGCTGTCTGCATATCTTGCCGTCTACTGCACCTCGACAGATCCCGCCACGGGCGAGCTTCTGTAAGTCTACGGTAGCGCCCCGGCCGTCTGTCCGAGGCCAAAATGCGGAAACGAAAATTTTTCTTAACTTCAAAACCAGCGCTATCGCAGACTTTAATCCCGGATCGAACCATTAACCTATAACTAGCAAACTAAAGAAAGGGTTGGAAAGCTATACCGATCGATCCGTGTCCTTCGGTCATTGGCCACCATCCCAAGCTCCTCGCGACATCTCCAGTCTCGATCTCCTCGTCGGAAAGGGCACCACATCTTCGAGTCTTTTTACGGGCTCCCGCTTCATCCGAAGCAACTTGGGCACGAAGTTTGCTAGCTGACGTGTCCAAGGCGATATAGAGAATGTGTGTGATAACTTTGTCTCAAGCATCCATTGATTCTCATCACATGAGAGTGTATGGATGGAGGTTAGAGATGATGCCATTAATGGAGGTTGTGAGCAAGAGGAAGAAGAAGAAGAGGAAGCATTTTCTTTTCTTGTGTTGAGATGATAAGAATGAGAGCAAGAATCAAAATAATACAAGAGCAAAACAACACTATCATGGTAGCCACTCTCTCTCTCTTCTTATCAAATCATCACAAATCTATCACATTATGTGACATTCGCACAAGAAATGAGACCATGGGTCATCCATGAAGCACATGTCTCATTTAATGCACAAAATGATAATTTCTAGCTCACAATTTCCATTTACAAACATTAATTCAAATGTTTGCAACAATAAAAAGATACGGCAACATCTAAAGTAAACTCATGACGGATCACAAGGATACCCCTCAACTATATATACATACCTGCATCCGCATTCCGACTGAATGCGAATGCGATGAGACTAAAGTAATCCAACAAATCTAATACTAGGATCCGGCTTAAACCAAAACCCACTAGTATGATCCGCCCGATCATGATCCGTGCACTACTGCACGTATATGATCGGACCCTGCCATATATCATACGGCCTCTACAACGTTTCGCCCGAAACTTGAGAAATCGTTTGTGGGGGACTCTAAAGACTCGTCAATACTTTGGCTGTGGATTTAACCACTAGCATGTCAGAGGTATTAGCCGTACGTAACGGGCTACCAGGTATTGACCAAAAGGGAGGTCGATGAGCGAACTCATCCTGACACCCTACTGAGCTTGTCAGTGACAATATCCGTACAGTCCGGTCCGTTCGTCTATGTGCATCACATGGCGGGCCTAGGGGGTTGGTAAAAGTCAGACCCCCAAAAGCGGTACAAGTCGTGTTGGAGTGTAGCCCAGAACATCATGGGATACTACAGGAATACCTACCAGTAATCTCCTGCCTTGGCCAAGGACTTCGTGTAATGGCTCTCCTAGACACAGCGCGATCTCACCCCCAATACCGGGAGAGACGAAACCCCTGCCGATCCGCTCACTGCCTCCATGTGGATCGGGACTGTACCCAACTAAAACCTGTTTGCACGACTCCTTTCAGCCGTGGTAGGGTAGTAATCAAAGCACAGTGGGAACACACACGAGACAAATGACGATCTCAGGTCGATGAACTAACCTGTACACATGTCACCAGGGAACTTCTATCTGACGTCAGATATAATACCAACTAGCATGTTCCTGGCGAGTCCAGTCCGGTGTACTCATAACCCAATGAGCACCTGTATACATCTTAGGTGAACAAACTGACACCAATGGCTTGTGAGACCGGCCACCACCCCTCGTCGGGGTCTCGACTGTATACACTAGTCTACTCTGGAGTATCGATGCCCTATCTCGAAACTCCCTCGACTAGGGACCTTTTAAGGATGTGCTTATAGACCCCAGCTCCCACATATATGATCGCCATCATACTGCTGGTGGTCAAGCAAGAATCCTAAGGTCTCTATCAATGTGTAATAGCGACCTATAAGGTCACCTAAAGCAGTACATGATGATAAAGGTAAAACTAGATAGCATACTATCATCTTGAGTAAGACTGTCCTACCGGTATAGGTCCACCCTCAACCATTGCAATCACGTGCCTGTGATCCAATAATTGACTCTGAGGGCACTATATCCAACAATCTCCCACTTGCACTCAAGGCTAATTATTGCGATGTCTCATACTCACAGCCCGTGTGATACCGAATACCCAACTCCTCTATTAATCAGTTTCACAAATCCCGTTTGTGAAACTATTGCATTCAGGGAATAGCCTCAGTGAGTGGATCCGCCCTAATGTTTCTTTCTCTGTCTCTCTTTATCTCAAGTTCGCGGAGAAAGCCATCTCCCGAAATGAGCAATACCTGTCTTAGAATTTGCCTGGATATCTGATGGGACCTAGTTCATAAAGGAACTCCAAATCCAAACTTCTTAGACTGTATCGTCAATTGAACTTAATCAGTATCCTGCGTCATGCCTCCCTCAGTGTCCGCTTGGATCACCCGTCCAAACCACTGCCCCTCGTCAGAGGGAAAAATATAACTCTGACAGTCACTTTGTCATCCAGGTCACCTTAGAAGCCTGGAATGATAACCGTCTCCTAAAAGAGGCTGATGTTATCATATCCATAGAACATCCACTTATGTTCTAAATCTTCTTCCGAACGTTTCTCCAGGACAGGATTAAAATCAACTTATTGCATCTAGTGCAAAAACAACGTCTGGTGTGGTACTTGACATCTCATGATTGACTCAATTGCCTAAGCAAGTGACCTACCAACCATGCACATCCCTCTCCCCTTTAGTCTGTAAGACACCTTTAGAGAGAGTGACTCCATCACCTGCATGTACACTACCGTGCCAGGAGTCGTCCATTTTAAAACACCTTTAGAATGCTGTCTAAGTACCCAGATTGGGAAAATACCTAAATCTAGATCTAAAACCATAGATCTAATAACCAGAATATCTGATATAATATCCATGTCCTATGTGGAGAAACCACTGTGTGACAACCAAAGTATAACCGATCGTAGTATAAGAATATCACTTCCTACTCTGTGTATGTCATCCAAATATCAGGACATCACACTCTACTACCTTCTTAATAGATCCATCTCTTATTATGATGAAGTCAAACCTATGACTGTCACATCAGAAATAGATGATCTATCTCCGCTATATCTGCTTTAGTCTATAAATAGACATAAGCTATTTGTCCACTATGCTTCCGCTGCTCCTACTGACTATGACAACCCTCTGGCAGAGTCATATACACGTGCACTTCTAAAGCTAGTTCAGAACGACACTATACTCATCCTCCTGCCGGGTCTCATAGCCTGGAACAACAGTAGTGTCAAGACTGGGTAAACAAGAACCTCCCTGTCACCGTCTTTGAGCATACCGAAGTACCTCTCGAGTGCCTGAGGTTACCCACCATATCTGAGGAGTGGCCAATGGAATGTCAAACCAGATTGAATGTTTAGGTTCTTATTAAATTTTCAGTAATCGTTTGTGGTTTTGGAATCACTTCCAGTTCTACCATACTCCCACTACTGTTTTCTGAAAAAATCCATTTTTATTAAAACTGTGGTGAGTCAAAAACAATATCACTATTGATCTTCCAGATGGTAGAAAGTCAACCCTCGTCATAGCTCGGGTCAACCCACAAACAGCCATTACAGAAACGTGCCTTGAGTTATCCAGAGTCTGGTTTTAAGCATAAGCTGGACAACTCCCCGTACTTTAACAATGTTAAGATATGAACTATTCTATATCCAATATAGAAATAGAGGCACTGATTTAATTAGAATCAGATTCAAATCATGCAGCTGTCTCCATTGCATGTCAACTAAATGGAGAGAGGCTGATCAGCATTACTCAACTCAGGAATGCTTCCAATTATGAGTAACCTGAAAGAGAAGCAAGTTCTCTTAATCTTTACTATCATCTGAATACCATACATAAATATCTACATCTTCGATCATCTTGAAGAATCCTGATACTTGCAATACCTGGTTCTCTACTTTATTCTTATACCTATAACTTCTCAAAACTTAGACCTTGCATTTCTACAAAACACGTGTCTAAGAACTAGAGAAGTCATAAGTAAACAGAATATAGTACGAGTACCAACCCCTCAGTTCTAATGGACACTGGACAACATACAATACTCTGTATAAGTCCCCTGAGTCTAATAACTCATTCGTTGTGTGTCGTAGGTTGAAAACTGTACTTATGGTTAAGAAGAATTACACCGCTGTTTAATGCTCCTTACCTAACCATCCACTGATATAGGTAAATGTCATAGACATAATTTCAAAAAGTTATATCTCACTTTATAAAAATAAACGTACAGATATATCAATTTGAAATTGGTGCATAACAACGGATATTAAAAACCAAATATTTGCCGTCCGGCAAAACAACCCAGGCGATTTCCTCAAATATCACCAATTACAACGAATCCCGATATAATAAGGATGATCACCCAATTCCCAATAACTTACTCCCACTCATCATCTGTAAAACAATACAGATGTGAGAATCAAACCTGGTAAATACATACCCTGGAGTAAGGACTAATTGGGAAATCAGTTTTCTTTTAACAGTACACAGTGAAACTGAAACATGTAAATGTTTCGAAAGGGTATCTGGGTATTCCTAGTAATTCCTCTTCCATTATCATATTCACAACTATAACCGTATATTTTTTTTCCATTTCTCCAAATCTCTTTATATGTCTTTAGTCATTACCTTCTGTACACCCCTTTAGGCTAAATGGTTTTCTTTCCTCCCTACCGTTCGGCACCAGCCTATGGTTTGGAAGAAGACTATCCAATAAGCATAATGGGTGTACTCTCCTAATCCTAGGATTACTCGTAACCTGAGAGAAGGTGAAGATAAAAGACAACTGAATAAAACCTTATTCCTATTTCTCCTGAACCAGAATCCATCCCCGAACTGGAACAAGTTCCTTCGAGTTCGTATATAACCATACGATGGAGTATCCAATAAACTATGGATCTTCGTAGTGATACGGGGTGTTCCGGAGAAATACAATGGTGATGTATGATTGGCGAAGAAATAGTTAGTTTGGTCGTGAATGATAGCAGTAGCAAATTACTTTGCCCTCTTACTAATCCCTTTATTTGTCTTTACTTAATACCTTCTGTACACCTTTTAGGCTAAATGGTTTTCTTCATTCCCTACCGTTCGGCACCTGCCTATGGTTTGGAAGAAGACTATCCAATAAGCATAATAGGTGTACTGTCCTAATCCAAGGAGCACTCGCAACCTGAGAGAAGGTAAAAGGAAAAGACAACTGAATAGTCCTATTCATTTTCTCCAGAACCGGAAACCATCCTCGAATCTGGAACAAGTTCCTTCGAGTTCGTGTATAACCACACGATGGTTTTATCCAATGGAAGTAGATGTTCATAGTAATACGGGGTGTTCTGGAGATAAGGGTAAAAGTAGGAGTGGCAATGAGGTATGCAACTCTGACAATCTAAAAGCCAGTGTTTAAGAAGATTTGGTCAACTTGGTCACTGAGTCATAGTCAAGGGTCGGGTCATGGTCACTGCCAAAGAGAGAGAGAAAAGAAACACTCAGCGTGCACTCTAACCTAGATCAGAATGGTTATCACTTTATCCAATCAGGAAACCTCCCGCTGTAACCTCAAATTCCCCTCCAAACCTGAAAGAAGAATTAGTCGGGATCACCCGAGGAGTAAACCAACTCATTAGTGGGAATCGGGATCCAACTATCATCGCATGATAACGTGATGGAATCCACTAACGTTATCACACTCCATAAGGTATGCGCATATCCGGCAAGTTTCAGTTTCTTTAGAAACTCCCGATGTGATCTTTACCCCATGCACTTATGACCTTGACGAAGGCCAACATATCATAAGTCACGTGTCAAGTTCTACCCGTCATTGTCCAGGTTAATTTGAACCCACCCATGCATACCCTTGACGAAGGCCAAAATAGTAGTACGACTGTCCCAAACCAACGCATCTATCTATGCAGCAGAAAAGTAACAAATAGCTACCATACACTATGCCTTGACGAAGGCCAACATACATAACATGAATACTAAGTGCTACCTTTCTGAAATGACGGAGGGCTACGAATGATTTTTGGCGAAAAACCTTTAACGTAATGAACTTGATATCGTTGAAGGAACCGGATAGCTTTTTTTATAAAAATATAGTGGCGAAAACCTTTGCTAAAGAGGTCACTCCCGGTGAAGGTATCTCGGCTCTTTCCCCGTACAATGAGGTGCAGGATATTCCAACTGAATACCACGATGCAAAGCAAAAAGTAATCGGCTATAGTGAAGTTATTACCCTGAAGCAAACTTCTGTCCAAGGGGTCACTCCCGGTGAAGGGATCTCGGCCCTTGCCTCGTCGACTGAGGTGCTGGATATTCATAACCGAATACCACTGTGAAAAGCAAAAAAGAACGTCCTTGCAATAACAGCTTTTTTTGAAAAATGTTTCAACAACATCATAATAGGTTTGTTTAGCTTGCATTGATCCGAATCAATGCAGTCCCATCAATTAATCACACCACAAAAGAACGAAAATATGATGTACGTATACGCCACCCGCATTCGCCACTTGGTCCCGTCATCACCCGTTAGGTTATTTAACTAACGACAGAGCGGGGACTGGACTGGCGCGGGTGTAAAACATATACAACATCTACTAGTATATACATATATATATATATCAATATATAATATTCGCTCATGGCGTGATAAAATGCAACATCATAGAAATATAATAAGCATCACAGAACAATACAGATAATCTGGGATCCCCGGGTTTCATAGAGCCGCTACTGAAACCCGACGTTCCCCTGGTCATGTGGATAGCCTGTGCAATAAAATCCTAGACCCCTACGGGCGCGACAAGTTACCCGCCAAAACCAGAAGCGAGGCAGCCCCTTCAACAAAGTGAATGGACCACCCAGCACTTCACGGAATCCGGTAACTTGAGCACCCCTCCTTGAGTCAACCTGTACCCCTTACGAGTGCAGCGAATAGCCCGCCAATTCTAGTGTAAATCCCCTTCATCTTAAAGCCATGAGATGCGGGCCCGTTGCCCTCTAGAACCCGGCTATCCGTGCACACCACCGCGGGGTAATCCTAGTACAGAAAGTAAAATGTACAATGGGTACATCGACCTCAGCCCGGTCGTGCCCAAAAAGAATAATATACAAACAGGCAGTGACGGCGGTCCACATGTCGGACGCTCGCCCCGCAATATCAAATGTATAAATATAACAAAACTGTACTAACATTGCATCCAGGCTATCCACCACGACAAATCCGCAACATCACAGCACAACACAGAACATCAACGTGAATGTCACGTTCGCTAACCCGTCTAAAAGGACTATAGCAATTAAACAAGATTTACCACTCGAATGACATTCACGGTCGCAGATATAATGTAAGTACTGTAAACTAACATATTTAAAATTCTGATCGACAAAACTTCCCCAAGTGGGCCCCAAGTACAATTCCAGCACTAAAAATAATCTGGGCCAAAACTATATATCACAAAAATCATAAATAAAGCCCCAGAAAAAATTTGGGTTACTGTAGCCCAAAAAGGGCCGCGAAAGGGGCGCCAAATGCGACATTGCGCGGTGGTTCCGCGGCGGAATTTTGGAATTAGGTCACCAAAATTTTCTATAGCTTTAGTTATGCCTGCATGTATTTTTAAGATGCCTAAAATATTTTTTTGACCAACTTTGAAAATCGACAGCAAGCACACTGAAATGGAAAAATGATTTGGAAATTTCGATCGATCGATGTTTTAAACACGTTAGAACAAGCTAGTAAAGGTTAATGGCGTGGCTCTGATACTAGGTAAGTCTACGGTAGCGCCCCGGCCGTCTGTCCGAGGCCAAAATGCGGAAACGAAAATTTTTCTTAACTTGAAAACATGCGCTATTGCAGACTTTAATCCCGGATCGAACTATTAACCTATTACTAGCAAACTAGAGAAAGGGTTGGAAAAGCTATACCAATCGATCCGTGTCCTTCAGTCTTTGGCCACCATCCCAAGCTCCTCGCGGCATCTCCGGTCTCGATCTCCTCACCGGAAAGGGCACTACATTTTCGAGTCTTTTTACGGGCTCCCGCTTCATCCGAAGCAACTCGGGCATGAAGTTCGCTAGCCGACGTGTCCAAGGCGATGTAGAGAATGTGTGTGATAACTTTGTCTCAGGAATCCATTGATTCTCATCACATGAGAGTGTATGGATGGAGGTTAGAGATGATGCCATTAATGGAGGTTATGAGCTAGAGAAAGAAGAAGAAGAGGAAGCATTTTCTTTTCTTGTGTTGAGATGATAAGAATGAGAGCAAGAATCAAAATAATACAAGAGAAAAACAACACTATCATGGCAGCCCCCCTCTCTCTTTTCTTATCAAATCATCACAAATCTATCACATTTTGTGACATTCGCACAAGAAATGAGACCATGAGTCATCCATGAAGCACATGTCTCATTTAATGCACAAAATGATAATTTCTAGCTCACAATTTCCATTTACAAACATTAATCCAATGTTTACAACAATAAAAAGATACGGCAACATCTAAAGTGAACTCGTGACGGATCACAAGGATACCCCTCACTTGTATATACATACCTGCATCCGCATTCCGACTGAATGCGAATGCGATGAGACTAAAGTAATCCAACAAATCTAATACTAGGATAAGGCTTAAACCAAAGCCCACTAGTATGATTCGCCCGATCATGATCCGTGCACTACTGCATGTATATGATCGGACCCTGCCATATATCATACGGCCTCTACAACGTTTGGCCCGAAACTTGAGAAACTGTCTGTGGGGGACTCTAAAGACTCGTCAAAACTTTGGCTGTGGATTCTATCACTAGCATGTCAGTGGTATTAGCCGTACGTAACGGGCTACCAGGTATTGAATAAAGGGGGGTCGATGAGCGAACTCATCCTGACACCCTACTGAGCTTGTCAGTGACAATATCCGTACAGTCCGGTCCATTCGTCTATGAGCATCGCATGGCGGGCCTAGGGGGTTGGTAAAAGTCAGACCCCCAAAAGCGGTCCAAGTCGTGCTGGAGTGTAGCCCAGAACACCATGAGATACTACTGGAATACCTACCAGTAAATCTCCTGCCTTGGCCAAGGACTTCGTGTAATGGCTCTCCTAGACACAGCGCGATCTCACCCCCAATATCGGGAGAGACGAAACCCCTGCCGATCCGCTCACTGCCTCCATGTGGCTCGGGATTGTACCCAACCAAAACCTGTTTGCATGACTCCTTTGAGCCGTGGTAGGGTATTAATCAAAGCACAGTGGGAACTCACACGAGGCAAATGACGATCTCAGGTCGATGAACTAACATGTACACATGTCACCAGGGAACTGCTATCTGACGTCAGGTATAATACCAACTAGCATGTTCCCGGCGAGTCCTGTCCGGTGTACTCATAACCCAATGAGCACCTGTATACATCTTAGGTGAACCAACTGACACCAATGGCTTGTGAGACCGGCCACCGCCCCTCGTCGGGGTCTCGACTGTATACACTATTCTACTCTGGAGTATCGATGCTCTATCTTGAAACTCCCTCGACTAGGGACCTTTTAAGGATGTGCTTATTGACCCCATCTCCCACGTATATGATCTCCATCATACTGCTGGTGGTCAAGCTAGAATCCTAAGGGCTCTATCAATGTGTAATAGCGACCTGTAAGGTCACCTAAAGCTGTACACGATGATAAAGATAAAACCAGATAGCATACTATCATCTTGAGTAAGACTGTCCTACCGGTATAGGTCCTCCCTCAATCATTGCAATCACGTGCCTGTGATCCAATAATTGACTCTGAGGGCACTATATCCAACAGCTTCGATACCCCGTCGTCGCTACCCAGGAGTATTGCGTAAGTGTTAATATTTATTCAACCCCTATTTGAAATTTTAGTTTTGGAAGGTTCAAATTTAAATGATATACTTATATTTTACTGGTTAATGTGGGTGTAGGAGCGGATGGTTGAGCAGGCCGAGGCATCGGGGATCGATTTTGCCAGACAGAGCGATCCATTGCTGCTGACCCCAATCCGGGACGCCGCACACGGAGGGCACCACGGAGGATGGGAGAGAGGCCGGGGACTGGTCCCTAGCAGGGCCCATATGATGTTGGACTCCACCCCGGCGGTTACTTCCTCCGTCTCTAGTGAGCGACGTGCCCAGCAGGAACTGGAGAGCTTGAAGGCCACCGTTCAGGAGTTGAAGGAGATGCTGGTATGTATACTACTTAATAGTAAAATATAATGTCATATTATAGATATCAACATATCCAATATTAGTACGTAGCCTGTGCTTATTTGGTTGTAGACTTAGCTTTGATTAATCATACATACATATATAATTAAAATAAACTACGATTTTCCAAACTAGATATCCAAATAGGGTTTCGAAATAACTTGATAATGATACGAATTCGAATAATACACAGTTCTTACTCGCTTATTACACACGTTAGGTCCAGACGCGACAGGGTATATCGGCCGAGCCTCCACATGCATCTCCTTCGGCTGCGGCTCCACAAGCTTGTACATCGGCTGCGGTTCCGCAGACAACTCCTATAGCTCCACCGCCCGCTCAGACTCCTGTAGCCGCGGCTCCGCAAGCCACTACTTCGACGGCGGCTGTGCAGACCACATCGCCAGCTCCACAGCCCGCTCAGACTCCCGCACGCTCCGCATTGCATGATTTATTGACCGAGGAGCAGGCGCGCCAAATTCTATCGTTTATCAGAGGTGGAGCTGGACCGAGCTAGGGTAGCTTTTTGATTCTTATATTTTAAACATGTATTTATTTATATGACACATTTTGTACTACATTTTGGACGATATTGATATTGGTTGTGTTTGCGTGTTTATATTGATATCATATTCTGCTTTTTGGTTTCTTTTGTATATTATGCGTGAGATGTGATTATGAATACTGTGATATATGTTCTGCGTGATGATTAATTTTATATATGATCGATGTATATATTATTGTGCACAGGGCGAGAAAAAAATAGGCAGCCCTTTTTTTTAAAAAAACCCTGATAATATGTACCTACGGATTTAACCGTAGGCCCACCATTGCCCCTACGGATTAATCCGTAGGGCCCTTCATTGCCCCTATCGATTTATCCGTAGGGGCAAAATATCAGGATACCTGATATTTTGCTCCTATGATCTCGGTATTAGGGGTTAAGCTTGCCCCTACGGATATATCCGTAGGGGCAACCAAATGCCCCTACACAGTTATCCGTAGGGACAAAATATCAGGATATCTGATATTTTGCCCCTACGGATATACACCTACGCACTTATCCGTAGGGGCAACTACTTGGCCCTATGGATAAGTCTATAGGGACATCTAATCTATTTTATAAAACCATAAATAAAATAAATTGTTTGTCCCTACGGCCTAATCCGTAGGGATAACTGGACCTACAGTTAAATCCGTAGGGGCACTTTTTAGTCCATAGGGGAAAGTTCAAGGCTTCGACTTGCACCTACGGCGTTTGTACCTACAGGGTATTTTAGTGCCCATACGGATATATCCGTAGGGGCAGTGGTTTGCACCTACGGATAAATCCGTAGGGGCAACACTTATTTGTACTAGTGCTTGGAGCTTGGAAAGCTTGGAGCATGGGAGCTAGCTTTGATAGGTATAATCTCTACTCTGTTAAATAGGAGTTTTTATGTTGTGTAGCTCGTTGGTTGTAGCGTAAGACACTTAAAGTAATCGATTTGTGAAATATCGTATTTTTAGTGTCTTTTTCAACCTCTGAGAACTGCTGTGACCTGGAAATTATAGTGCGTGACCAAACAAAATTGTAGTGATGTACTAGTGACCCTGGACCACCACCTGAGACACGAGGACCACCACACAGGCCGGGGCCGGCGACCTCTTTGAAGATTTCCGACGATGTCGGCTTTGTAGGGAAGTGTTAGGGTTTGGTTTTTGTAGGTAGTTGTCTGCTGTGGTTTGTGGGTGTTTAGTACTGTTTACTTTTTTAGTATTTACAGTATGCAAATTCCGAGGTCGTTTTCCTATAATCTAGTGTTTTGTGTCCGCACGATACGTTATACGACACGGATCGTGCACTTTGTGTGGTTTTGCTCTTAAGTTGTTTTCGTCGTGTCGCTACGCACGTTAGCCACAATACGAACACTTGAGAGTATGTTATGTGTTGTTGCGTTGATTAAATGTAGTGTGTGCGTATTTTGAGTCTATTATTAATATATGCCTTCTTTATTGTTTTGATGTGGTAGGTTCGCAGGCGGGAACTTCGGACACTGCTACAAGAGGAAAACGAGTGGTTGGCTGCACTTAGCCAGGAGCGTTGGTGAGTAGATTTAATATCTACAGGGGAATCGCTCGCATGACGTTATGCGTCTGTGCTAGAAAGGACTTAACATGTCGCATATTCTATGTCACATTTAGAATTGCGCATTTACCCTACTGCTTAGTAAATCGTTGTGCTTGGACTAGTATCCTTAGGACACTGTACTATTATTGACGGCTCATGTTGCACGAGCACTGATTGTATGCCACACACCCCGTCAATAACTGCCATGTCACACACAACCCACTTATAGATATGATATTGCTTGGTTAGGAACATTGGGACATTCATTCATATTTCTTATCGCATATGACATATAGCATACCTGTATATCTACATGCTTACACATATGCCTTCTTATAATTACATGCTAGTTACCTGTATACCTATAGATTATTGTACCATTAGTGATAGTTGCATACACACTTTATGTCATGGCTACAGGTATACCTTGCACACATACTTCACTTATACCCAGGGGGTATATTACATCATTACTCATAGGTAGATACATATATCTGGTTATAGCTACATGTTTACCTTTACTTGATGTTATTTAGAATTGGAGAAAATAGGAACCGTATGATATTTTATATTAACTTGTTGCAGTTAATTAGCGGCTTTTGCATTATATGCTTACATTTCAGTTTTATGTTGCATATACTATATTCAGGGATTTTTGCATTGTGATATGGATTTTTCATGATGTTTTCTGGATTTGGGGACCGTGGGAGTTCATGAAATTATGCATTATTTGAAAAACTCGGTTTCCCTGTATATGATATTACAGCATCCACCATGAGATTTATTGGTTCTGATTATATACCCGATTCGAGGAGCGGGAGGCACCGTCTGTGGGTACATGGTGGGGCCCGGAGGTTCCCCGAGGCAAGAAGCTCAGTGAGGAGATGTGTTAGTGGGGAACCATACATTCTGGTGACATTACCAATGACTCGGCGGTTATTATGGGGATACCGACGGGAGTCATGTGCGTATGGATACGTCAAGAAGCGAGGGTCAGAGCTAGGCACTCGAGCTTTCGGGATAGCGTATGATACGTACCTATCAGGGGGCCAGTCATGGAGATAGCACGTGATAGATCAGCCTTTCTGTGTCGATGGTTGACACAATGTTTTCATTATATTTTACTTCTAAGTATATATAACAGTGGAATGGGACGCTGTTATATATGCCTTTACACCAATATTAGTGGAATGGGACGCTAATATATGTGTATTGATATTAATTTATATACATCATCATAATTATTCATGCAAATTTATTCGGGATATACGAGATATACTTGATATTGTACATACGGCATATGTGAGATCTACTTGATGTTGTACATTCGGGATATACGAGATATACTTGATATTGTACATAAGGGATATGTGAGATCTACTTGATGTTGTACATTCGGGATATACGAGATATACTTGATGTTGTACATTCGGGATATACGAGATATACGTGATATTGTACATACGGGATATGTGAGATCTACTTGATGTTGTACATTCGGGATATACGAGATATATTTGATATTGTACAAACGGGATATGTGAGATCTACTTGATGTTGTACATTCGGAATATACGAGATATACTTGATATTGTACATTCGGGATATATGAGATTTACTTGATATTGTACCTTAAGGATATGTGAGACTTACTTGATATGACAGCCAATTTGGGGGCTGATTTGTTGAAATTGGGAATTTGATTGTCTTGTTGGATTTTGGTCCGACCACGAGGTTACGATTTCCGTGGAAATGACATGTTTTATTCCATACTCCACATTTATTGTTTATGCACTGTTTCATGTATTATTTGTACCTGATGGAGTACTTTACATGATTATTGCATAACGGTTGCCATATTATTGCTTCATGTATTAGTAGTACCTGCTGGCGTAACCTTCATGACTGATGCATAACATATGACTATTCATTGCTATTAAATGCTTATGTTAGATTCGCGTTGTACGTACATACTCGCGATTACCTGCATATATTATTTTACTATTCACGAGTTGGCAACTCACCCCCGTTGTGCCACAGTGTTTTGCAGGCGTTCCTCAGGTTAGTCAGTGGCTTGGCTATTTCCATCCTTCGTATCACCTTTGCCGCGGATACCGCTTCGCCTGACAGTGTGCAGTTTTGCTTAGGTAAGTTTTGTGGTTATCCAATGTTGTTTGTTATGTATTCGTTGTAACATGTACTCTCCATCTACCATTATCTTGTATGACTTAGAGACTTTATATGAGGACGATATTGTATATTATTTTTGACTTGGAGGTTTTTATACAGTGTTATTTATAACGTCTCTTTCTTCACTACGGCGTCGTATATCTGTTGTGGTGATTGTTTTCTGCCGTTGGGCATGGATTTTGCTCCCGTTTGGGATGCTTTTACTTATATATTATGTTGTACCCATTTTGGGGGCTTTACAAAGGAGGTGCTGTCAAAATTTTAAAGGAAATAAGTTGGACTTTTAAAGAATTTGGGTTGAGATTTCAAAGGTTTTTTTAAAAACGCTATTATTTCTTATTACTTTTGATGGTTTAGATTTCTGGATTTTGGCTTTCTTTTACTGCGTTACGCCTGTAGACGTTGCGTAGTATTAGGGCCGTCATGTGCTAATTTCGGATCGTGACAAAGTTGGTATCAGAGCACTAGGTTTTACCTTTAGTAGTGTAGGATGACCTTGGTATGATGGAGTAGTTAGCTTAAGCAGAGTAACGTAGTGTGTGTATGTCTGCAGCATACTCACGAGGCGGTACTCCGCCTAAAGTGACTTAAGTACAAATTGCTTCAAATTTCTTCCTTGATGATTCATATCCTTGTGATTCGATTTCCGTGTTCATATCGAATCCTATCTCTATTTATAGCCTTTATGCAGTGAGGGCCGAGGTCAGAGTTGACTCGGGTGGGTCAAGGACTGACCAGGATGGCGCACTCGTTGCACAGGAGCAGACGGATCCGCCGTCGACAGATAGTATCGCTAGGCTTGTGGCAGAGATGCAGGACATGCGCCAGACTATGAGTTCATTGGTTGAGACCGTTCGAGCGCAGCGACAGGAGGTTGTCACCCCTGTTACCTAGTTGTTCCTTGCGATCAGCATGCAGCAGTCCGTCACCTACATAGCACCAGTGGTTGCAGCCCTAGTTGACGAAGAACGTACTCCAGAGACTTTGGGAGTTTCGGAACCGTCGAAGACACATACCGGTGTACAAGCCTAGAGACAGAGGCTTAGTTGTCGAGACAGCTTTCGTGACCGTCGCGAGAGTAGCAGAGGTTTGGGACGAGGAAAGTCATGTTAGCTAGATCAGCCGTTAATTGTGTTAACTTCTGTCAGCGATTCTTTTGTTACGCAATACGTATTTCAGTCGTGTGCCAATCGGTTAGGAGATAGAGATTCGTCCGTCACTTGATCCTTCTAGAGATTTTGGATTTGACGTTCTCCTGGGCATGGATTGGTTAGCTACGTGCTAGGCGTCTATGGACTACCGCAAGAAAACAGTCAGGTTTGTTTTCTTGGAAAGTCAGTTATCGTTGTGTAGGGGGACAGTGGTGCCGCCTCTCACAGCTTGAATTCATCCTTTTTCGCTAGTCGGCTTTTAAGGAGAAGATGTCGAGGATTCTTGGCGTTCATTCGTGATACCGTAGCCACAATGGGTTTGTTGGACCGGTTTTCCTTCGTGCGAGAGTTTTCCGACATTGTTCCAGATGAGCCGGCGGAGCTTAGGGTGCTTAAGTATCAGCTGCAGAGTTGTTTGTTGGGGGGTTTGTGTGTCTGAGTGTTTCGCATTAGGGAGCTCCTATTTCTGTTCGTCAAGGTGGAAGACGGCAGTTTAGGTTGTGTATTGATTGATTGTCAATTTAACCGGCTGATAGTGCGGATAGGTATCCTTTACCTCGCATTGACGATTTCTTCGATCAGCACCAGAGTGTGAGACATTTTCTAAGTTTGTTTGGGATTAGGTCATCATTGTTGCGGGTTCGGAGTGATGACATTCCGAAGACTGCCTGGTGCGTGCTACGGGCTTTGTGTGTTTTGGTGGTGTCATTGGACTCACCAATGCCCTAGCAGCATCCGTAGATATGATGAACTAGATTTCTTCAGGCCGTTCCTCGACCAGTTATTGTTGTGTTATTGACGACATTCTGGTCTATTCAATGTGTGGTGAGGGACAGGAATAGCACTTGAGGATTTGTCTTGCAGACAATGGGAGAGTGCCTGTTAGTTATATGTATGCCCTAGAGGCCATTACTATACATAGGATGTATATTGTAGTGGATGCTGGGACATATATAGGGAGGACTTTCTTGCTCGACATGATAGTATGCTATCTGGTTGCTCTTTACCTTAACGTGTATACTGATTGTCTCTCTGTTACATGTTGGTAAAGCCCTTAGGATGTGTACTTGACTACCTGGACTATGATGCAGATCATACTAGTGGGGACAGATAGTCTATAAGTACATCCTTCAAAGTCCCTAGTCGTGGGTGTATCGAGACGGGGCATCGATATACCAGAGTAGACTAGCGTGTACCTTCTCGACCCATACAGATGGGCGATGGATGATCCCATATCCATTGGTGTTTGACATCAGAGATGATATACGGGTGCTCAGTGGAGACTGGGTACACTGGACGGACTCGCCGAGAACTCCCAGATGGTATTATACCTTACGTCAGATGGCAGTTCTCTGGTGACACTGGTACAGAGTAGTCTGTTGACCCGAGATCGTCATAGAGTCTTGTATGGTTCCCACTGTGCTTTGATTTCCATCTTACCACGTCCAAGAGGGCGTGCAAAACGGTGGTTTTTAGGTACAGTCCTAAATCACATGGAGGCAATGAGCGATAGGAGGGGATTCGTCTCTCCCGGTATAGGGAGTTGATGTTGCGCTGTGTTCGATTGGCTATAACCGGAAATCCCTGGCCAGGGTTGCTGAGATTTACTGGTAAGTGTTACCTGTAGTTTTTCGAACTGTTATAGACCTCATATAGACACGACTTATCAAGCTATTGGGGTCTGACGTTTACCACCCCTAGGCGAGATATGCGACATATCAGACGATCAGACCGGACTGTACGGTAGTGTTACTGGTTGGATTCACTGGAGTGTGAGCGGGCTTGCTCGTCGATCTTCAGATCGCTCAATACCCGGGTGGCCGTTACGTTTAGCAGACCGCTTGCGGCTTGTGAGTGTTTGATATGATCATCGCCTGCTGCCGGAGTATTGACGAGTCATTAGAGTCCTACACAGAGGTTTCCTGGCTCAAGCGAAACGAAATAGGAGCGCATATGAGATATGTGCGGGACCGAGAATAATACGTGTTTGTGATACCGCATTCCATTCTCGCGATGAATGTATCGGAAGGTTGTATGCGATATAACCTAGTTATCGAATCATGGATTGATTCGATAAGCCGATACATTTGATATTAGTCGGTTATATGTGATATGACCGGATCGTTAAATCAAGTGTTGATTTAATGATTTAATGTATAATTATATATTTGATATATTACTTTGGATTAACTAGTATCGGTTCACTTTAAATGGATTTTCTCGCTCGGATGTGCGCATTATATATGTGATATGATTTTGTGCACATGCTTGTATCATGTTTGATGGTGTAAGTCGATGTACAACACCCCAATACTTGTGGGGAGGCGGAATTTTCAAAAACGAACTTGTTTAGTGAACGAATATCGACTAACCGCTTGAATCGAAGCTAAACTATAAATAACCAAACACAAAGTGTTTCTAAACTACTGTGTTTAGGGATTATACCTAATGAACCAACTCCTTCGTCTTTACGATCTCCTTGTCCTCCTCGGCCTTCTCTTTGTAGTAGACGATCCACCCGAGAGCAAAACTCCAAGCTTAGCCTCTAAACTTGAGGCAACTAACCTTCTTGGATTGCTAATCAAAGAAGATAGATTGAGATAGAGTGATGGTTATGGATTGTTTAGTCTTACTAATCCTTGTACTCAACTCATGAGAGGGGAGGATTAGTCTTTGAAGATGGAGAGCTTGAGGAGAGAGAAGATGAGCATCATTATCATATGAGAATAGTAAGTTATCATAATAAATATGAAGCATTCTTATTTTTGAAGAAAAGAATAATACATGATGAATAAGCATGCTTCACAAATATCTAATGGCGATTCATTGTCATGACTCATTAAGCATTTATCATGCATTAATGATATGCATGAATCACCCTCATGACTCACTAAACTCATTTAATGCAAATGACACCTAAACCTCCTTAGTCACCACCTTCTAGAAGCTTCTCGCGCAATTACGAGAACGCCCCTCCTTTCCGCAAAAATACGGAAAAACTTCAGACTGTATAAATCCAATAACCGGATACCAGTAACTGGCTTAAACCAAAGCCGACTGGTATAAACTGTCCGAAAGTCGTACGCGCGTAAACGCACGTATGCGTCCGAACCCTTTGTCGCAAAACCATGCGACCTCTATATCGTTTCGCCTGGAGGAGGAAACTCTCTGTGTGGGACTCTAGAGACTCGACTACTACGCTGGCAGTGGGTTTAACCACAGACCGCAAGCGGCACTAGCTGTACGTAACGGTCCCCAGGTAGTTGTCGATAAGAAGGCCGATAAAGAAACCCATCCGAACTCCTACTGAGTCTGATGTGACAATCTTCGTACAGTCCGGTCTGTTTGTCTAAGACTATCGCATATCAAGCCTAGGGGGCGGCAAGCGTCAGTCCCCTAATAGCTGTATAAGTCGTGTCGGAGCGAAGCCCATTACGCCCTGAGAAGCTACCGGAACCTACCAGTATATCTCGCTTGCCCTGGCCAGGGACTTTGCGTAATGGCTCCCTGACACAGTGCGATATCAACTCCCAATACCGGGAGAGACAAATCCTATCTAACTGCCACTGCCTCCAAGTGCTCGGGACTGCACCCAACTGCTACCTGTTTGCACGACTCCTTTGAGCCGTGGTAGGGTAGCAATCTAAGAACAGTGGGACACACTCGAGGCGAAGCAGCAGTGTCAAGTCTGCGGACTATGCTGTACTCATGTCACCTGGGAACTGAAAACTGACGATGGGTATAATACCAACCAATCAGTTCCTCGGCGAGTCCTGTCCGGTGTACCCGTAACCTTACGAGCACATGTATACTATCTCCAGTACGGCGTACTGATGGCTGTGGGACAGACCATTTCCCCAACTGGGATAAGAAGCGTATACACTTAGTCTACTCCGGAATATCGATGCCCTATCTCGACAATCCAACGACCAGGGACCTGTATAGGATGTTTCTTACAGACTACCCAGTCCCCACTAGTGTGACTGCCATCACGACGCTGGTAGTCAAGCAAAGATCATATGGGCTCTACTAATATGTATAAGTGATACGTCACAAGAAACATATGCACATATTAAAGTAGACATAAACCAAGTAGCATACTACCATTTTTAGCAAGACTGTATATATAACTGTGAATATCCCAAGCTTCCATTAAGTAATATACAATCTAGTATGATACAATAATGGCCTCTAGGGCATATACACTAACAATCTCCCACTTGCATTAGGGCCATGAGCTGGCATATCGTAGACCTATCATCTCGAATAGCCTCTCGAACTGCGTCTGAGGAATGGCCTTTGTGAATGGATCAGCAACGTTATCCTCCGTCTTTACTCTCTTCACCTCGATCTCCCGGCGATCTATGATCTCCCTGATCAGGTGATACCGCCTTAAGATGTGTCTGGACTTCTGATGGGACCTGGATTCCTTCGCTAAAGCTATAGCGCCGTTGTTGTCACAATACAGAGGTATTGGACCAACACTGGTAGGAACCACTTGAAGTTCTGTGAGGAACTTCTTCATCCAGACTGCTTCTTTTGCGGCATCGCAAGCAGCTATGTACTCTGCTTCCATCGTTGAGTCAGCAACGGTCTCCTGTTTGGAACTCTTCCAACAGACCGCCCCTCCATTGAGGGTAAAGACATAACCCGACATGGATTTGGAGTCATCTTTGTCACTCTGGAAGCCGGAGTCGGCAAAGGCCTCTAACTGGAGGTCTTTTCCGCCATACACCAAGAACATTTCCTTAGTCCTCCTCAGGTACTTGAGAATGTTCTTTACTGCTATCCAGTGCTTCTCCCCTGGGTTTGCTTGATACCGGCTTACTACGCTCAATGCGTATGCTACATCCGGTCTGGTACATAACATCGCATACATTATAGAGCCTACCGCAGAAGCGTAGGGTATAATCGACATGCGATCCCTTTCCAAATCAGTCTTGGGAGACATCTCTTTGGAGAGGGTGATTCCGTGACAAGCCGGTAGGTTACCGCGCTTAGAATCATCCATACTGAATCTTTTCACTATGGTGTCTATGTACCTGGACTGTGAAAGTCCCAATATCCTTTTTGATCTATCACGATAGATCCGGATCCCTAGAATGTAGGTGGCATCACCCAGGTCTTTCATGGAGAATTTATGTGACAAGAATCTTTTGACTGACTGTAACATAGGAATATCATTTCCTATTAGGAGAATGTCATCCACGTACAAGACGAGGAATACTACAGCTCTCCTTACAATCTTACTGTATATGCATGGTTCATCTGGATTTTTGATAAAGTCAAATTCTTTGACAGCATCATCAAAACAGATGTTCCAACTCCGCGATGCCTGCTTTAGTCCATAAATGGATTTAAGCAGCATGCATACTTTACCGCTGCTCCCACTCTGAATGAATCCTTCTGGCTGATCCATATAGACGCTTTCTTCCAAATTACCATTTAGAAAGGCCGTCTTTACGTCCATCTGCCAGATTTCATAATCGTAGAAGGCAGCAATAGCAAGAAGGACCCGAATAGATTTAAGCATAGCCACTCGAGAAAATGTTTCGTCATAGTCCAAACCAGGTCTTTGACGGAAACCCTTTGCAACAAGTCTAGCCTTATAGGTTTCAACCTGTCCATCTACACCAATCTTCTTTCTGAAGATCCACTTGCATCCTACGGGTTTCACCCCATCTGGAGCAGTGTCCAAAGTCCATACTTTGTTAGTGTACATGGACTCCATTTTGGTCCGCATTGCATCTAGCCATCGTACCGAGTCGCCGCTCTGGATGGCCTGCTGGAAGCTAGTAGGGTCGTCATTATCAATGACGCAATCTTCTCTATCCCCGTCTATGAGAAAACCGTAGTATCTCTCGGGCGGATGAGACTGCCTACTACTTCTGCCGATAGGCGCTGGTATGTCCCTTTCTTCTGAAACTTCTTGTTCCACCAAACTTTCAGTAACAGCTTGTGGTTCTGGAATTTCTTCCAGTTCTACTGCGCTCCCACTCTTCTGATTTTCTAAAAATTCAGTTTCTAAGAAGCGGGCATGACGAGAAAAAAAACCTTTTGTTCCTCTGCGTAGTAGAAGCAATATCCCATTGAATTCTTTGGATATCCCACAAACTTACACTCTACTGAGCGTGCCTCGAGCTTGTCCGGATGCTGCTTTTTTACAAAAGCTGGACATCCCCATGTCTTCAGGTACTGAAGATGGGGTTTCTTCCCACTCCACATCTGATATGGCGTGGTAGGCACAGTCTTGGTTGGAACCTTGTTTAAAAGATATGCTGCTGATTCTAGCGCATAACCCCAGAATGATCGCGGTAACTCAGCCTTACTCATCATGGAACGAACCATATCTAATAGGGTTCGATTCCTCCTTTCCGATACACCGTTGTGTTGTGGTGTGTATGGAGGAGTAAGCTGAGAGAGAATTCCTTTCTCTTTTAAATAACCCAGGAACTCGGCACTTAAGTATTCACCACCTCGATCAGATCTCAGTGTCTTAATACTTTTGCCTGTTTGGTTTTCCACTTCATTCTTGTATTCTTGGAATTTCTCAAAGGCCTCGGATTTATGCTTCATCAAGAAGATATGTCCATACCTAGAGAAATCATCCGTAAAAGTAATGAAGTAGGAATAACCACCTCACGCATGTGTAGACATCGGACCGCATACGTCACTGTGTACGAGTCCTAAGAGCTCGCTCGCTCTTACTCCGTGTCCAGAAAACGGAGTCTTTGTCATCTTTCCCATGAGACAAGATTCACAAGTGGCATAAGATTGATATTCGAACGGATTCAAATATCCTTCTCTATGTAACTTCGTTAACCATGTTTCATTGATGTGACCTAGTCTACAATGCCATAAGAAAGCCTGATTCACTTCTGGAGACTTTCTTTTAAGTGTGTTCTGGACATTGAAAACCTGAGCTTAATTTAATACGTATATACCGTCTTCTAATGTACCTGACCCAATCAAATCAAGATTTAGGTGGATGTGAACCACATCTCTTGTAAAAGCAAAATCATATCCTTCCTTAGAAAGTAAGGGTACGGATATGATATTACAAGTCGTACCTGGTACATAAAAACAGTTACGCAGAATCAATATCTGCCCAGTTGTCATTCCAAGATGATATTCCCCTACGGATTCAGCGTTCATGCTCATTCCGTTAGCAACTGTGAGGGTCATATCTCCTATCCCGATAACCCTACGATTTCTCAGAGCCTGTAATGAATTACAAATGTGAGTTCCTGACCCGGTATCCAATACCCAGGAAGTAGGGTTAACTGACATACAGTTCTCTATCATAAACACACCCGAAGTCGAAGCCACAACATGCTTCGTATCCTGGTTACTGGCTTCTAAAGCCCTGCAATCACTCTACCAATGCCTAATCCCATAGCAATAGGAATGTCCCTCAATAGGGTGGTCCAGCTTGTCATAGGCAATGGACATCTGGACAGACTTTTTGCCAGTCGTATAAGTCAGATTCAGTCAAATTATTATCTAGATGTAACCTATGTGTGGTCACAGTGTCGCTGCAATTTAAGAGAGAAAAGAAGATACTATTAGCATGATGCTCTTGCAAGTTTAGAGTGGTTTAATTTATCTAAACAGGATGGCTCCCACTGTTTCTCGAATCCTTCCTCAAACCATAAAAGAAGAATTAGCCAGGACAATTCTCACCGTACAATACTTGCTTAACCGTTCAGCCAGGCCAGCGTCGATACTTCGAGGGAGGTTTTCCAACGCTTTCGCGAAGTTCCTTAATTAAATAACCTCTTTTCTCTGGGGGCGTAACCCCGCTGACACCTTTCTAGGCACCTAATTGGTTTATAGCATTGATCGTTAAGTGACGAATCTCCTGATAAGTAGCATATACTCACAGTAGGATCAGGATCCAAATATCATCGTATGATAATGTTGAAGGAATCCTACCAACATTCATCAAACTCCAAATGGTATGCATCTCTTTGCAAATTTCAGTTTCTTTAGAAATTCCCGATATATATTTTTGCCCCATGTTCTTATGACCTTGACGAAAGCCAACAAATCATAAAACACATGTCAAGTTCTGCCCATCATTATCTTGTCAATTTGAACCCACCCGTATATACCCTTGACGAAAGCCAACAAGGTTATACGACTGTCCCAAACCAACTCATCTATCTATGCAACAAATGAATACCCCAGCAGCTACCAAACACTATGCCTTGACGAAAGCCAACAAGCATAGCTTGAATACTACTGACCATCCATAAGAAATGACGGAGGGCTACGACTGGTTTTGGCTAAACCGTGAACGTAGTGAACTTGATATAACCGAAGGAACCTGATAGCTTTTAAAAGGAGTGGTTAAAGCTCCGCATTTAAAATATCTGTTTTTAAAATTAACCGAGTGGTTTCTTTTAAACTGTTCCAACGATTTAAACTTTGGTTTGTTTTTCTTTGCATTATAGATAATGCGTCCCATCATTAACCTATCATTGAAGAAAACAACGAAAATACAACGTCCTCTTATGCCATCCGCATTCGCCACGGGGTCCCGTCATCACCCATTAGGTTACTTAACTAACGACAGAGCGGGGGCTGGGCTAGCGCGGGTGTAAAACATAAGTGACGTCTAAATAGCTATCATATATATAGATATTTTACATTCGTCTGACGCAATGATATTCATTCCAGAACACAGATGAACTTAATTGGATTTGCAAGCAATCCGTATTTATTTTGAGCCTGCAAGAAAAGACGGATAACACAGTTGTGATGAATAGCCATTACCCCACCCTCGACCCCTACGGGTACGGCAAACTACCCACCCGGCAGTTTGTGTACCCCACCTTGGGTCAGTCCTAGGAGCAAAAACAGTAAAATGAAATAATACAACGGTGGCTACAACCGCAACCTGGCTGTGCCCCGCAAAATAATATTACAACAAATTACATTTACAACAAATGAATTAAATAATAACCCATTGCAAAACCCCGGCTATACACCACAACAGTCCAATTACAGTTCATATGCACAAACAGATAAAACCATTACAGAAATGTGCAACCCCCTACCAACCGACATACTAGCAGTTAGGGGAGGTTTACGAACATATTTATCAATCACAGATATAATCCAATATGCAAATACTGTACAATTTCGATCGATTAAACGCATTTAACATTGCTCCAATACTGCTCTGTAAACTGGAAACCTGAGCAAAATTAAAATATTCCAGAAAACACCAAATACCAGAGAGGACCCACACATGAAAAATGAGTCCATGACTCGGCAACTCGGCAGCGGAACAGCGGCGGATCGGTGGGATCCACCGCGCTTCCGCGGCTCTTTAGCCGATTCATGGGCTCAAATTTCATGGGTGTTCTCCTGGACCCTTTTCAAGCTTTCTGAGCAACCCTGAAAAATTTTTAGACTTCATTTTAAAATCGACAGAAAACTGATATTTTTAGGGTTTTCCGGCTTCGTTTTTCCGTTCGAAATTCGTACAAATTTGCAATAAAGTTATTTATTGTTTAGCGAGGCTCTGATACCACTGTAAGTCGATGTACAACATCCCAATACTTGGGGGGAGGCGGAATTTTCAAAAACGAACTTGTTTAGTGAACGAACATCGACTAACCGCTTGAATCGAAGCTAAACTATAAATAACCAAACACAAAGTGTTTCTAAACTACTGTGTTTAGGGATTATACCTAATGAACCAACTCCTTCGTCTTTACGATCTCCTTGTCCTCCTCGGCCTTCTCTTTGTAGTAGACGATCCACCCGAGAGCAAAACTCCAAGCTTAGCCTCTAAACTTGAGGCAACTAACCTTCTTGGATTGCTAATCAAAGAAGATAGATTGAGATAGAGTGATGGTTATGGATTGTTTAGTCTTACTAATCCTTGTACTCAACTCATGAGAGGGGAGGATTAGTCTTTGAAGATGGAGAGCTTGAGGAGAGAGAAGATGAGCATCATTATCATATGAGAATAGTAAGTTATCATAATAAATATGAAGCATTCTTATTTTTGAAGAAAAGAATAATACATGATGAATAAGCATGCTTCACAAATATCTAATGGTGATTCATTGTCATGACTCATTAAGCATTTATCATGCATTAATGATATGCATGAATCACCCTCATGACACACTAAACTCATTTAATGCAAATGACACATAAACCTCCTTAGTCACCACCTTCTAGAAGCTTCTCGCGCAATTACGAGAACGCCCCTCCTTTCCGCAAAAATACGGAAAAACTTCAGACTGTATAAATCCAATAACCGGATACCAGTAACTGGCTTAAACCAAAGCCGACTGGTATCAACTGTCCGAAAGTCGTACGCGCGTAAACGCACGTATGCGTCCGAACCCTTTGTCGCAAAACCATGCGACCTCTATATCGTTTCTCCTGGAGTAGGAAACTCTCTGTGTGGGACTCTAGAGACTCGACTACTACGCTGGCGGTGGGTTTAACCACAGACCGCAAGCGGCACTAGCTGTACGTAACGGTCCCCAGGTAGTTGTCGATAAGAAGGCCGATAAGGAAACCCATCCGAACTCCTACTGAGTCTGACGTGACAATCTTCGTACAGTCCGGTCTGTTTGTCTAAGACTATCGCATATCAAGCCTAGGGGGCGGCAAGCGTCAGTCCCCTAATAGCTGTATAAGTCGTGTCGGAGCGAAGCCCATTACTCCCTGAGAAGCTACTGGAACCTACCAGTATATCTCGCTTGCCCTGGCCAGGGACTTTGCGTAATGGCTCTCTGACACAGTGCGATATCAACTCCCAATACCGGGAGAGACAAATCCTATCTAACTGCCACTGCCTCCAAGTGCTCGGGACTGCACCCAACTGCTACCTGTTTGCACGACTCCTTTAAGCCGTGGTAGGGTAGCAATCTAAGAACAGTGGGATACACTCGAGGCGAAGCAGCAGTGTCAAGTCTGCGAACTATGCTGTACTCATGTCACCTGGGAACTGAAAACTGACGATGGGTATAATACCAACCAATCAGTTCCTCGGCGAGTCCTGTCTGGTGTACCCGTAACCTTACGAGCACCTGTATACTATCTCCAGTACGGCGTACTGATGGCTGTGGGACAGACCATTTCCCCAACTGGGATGAGAAGCGTATACACTTAGTCTACTCCGGAATATCGATGCCCTATCTCGACAATCCAACGACCAGGGACCTGTATAGGATGTTGCTTACAGACTACCCAGCCCCCACTAGTGTGACTGCCATCACGACGCTGGTAGTCAAGCAAAGATCCTATGGGCTCTACTAATATGTATAAGTGATACGTCACAAGAAACATATGCACATATTAAAGCAGACATAAACCAAGTAGCATACTACCATTTTTAGCAAGACTGTATATATAACTGTGAATATCCCAAGCTTCCATTAAGTAATATACAATCTAGTATGATACAATAATGGCCTTTAGGGCATATACACTAACAGATGGTACATGTTAACTTGGTTAAGTGTAAAGATCAAACCATGGTTAAGTTAATGATTAGGGTTTTGCTTTTCTTTATTATTTATTTATTTATTTATTTTGGAAAGAAAATGGGAAAATGGTTGCTAGTTTTGTTTTATCTTTGAAGCTTCATGAAGCTTTGACTAAAGTGACCATTTTGTCTCATGCTTAACCCTAACCTTTCACTTAAACCTTAGTTAGTTCTCTACACTTGACTATGGTTCATTATATGATAAGTATTGATTTTCTTTTCAATATTAATTAACTTATCATAACATTCTTCTTCTTCTTCTTCATTTCTTCATGCAAGAAAGCTTGCTCCATTAATGGCAAGTGATGATAAAGAGTGAGAAATCCAATTCTAAAGTGAACCCACTTCCTATTTCTTCATCCTCTACCTCTTGCCAAGTAGTAGAGTGTGTTTCCTTCACAAGTTTTCATGGCTTGGTGAAGGTGGAGCTTGATCTAGTGATGCCTCGACGTAGATCATCTTCGGCACGTCGTCGATGACCTAGCCCGCTCTTTCTCCGATGAAGCCGACGCTAGAGCCCGGGAATTCATTTGGACAGCGAGGGGACTTCGTTGCGATGCTATGGAGGTGGAGCACCGGATCTACAAAGGTTGTATTTCCGTTTAAACATTAGTTAAGTTGTTAACTAGTTTCATTTTCGCCTAAACATCTAGCCGACGATCCGTTCTAGGGTTTCTCGGCACCGTTAAAATTTGAAATTGGCATGGTTGATGCCTTGTGAGACCTCATTAGGATGCCTAGGAACTCTACAGTGGTATCAGAGCCTAGCTAGAGCCTTAGGCGAAGTAAGGCTCTAGAGCCTTAGGCGAAGTCTAGACGGAGTTTGAAGTCCGATCGAACCGAAACCCAACCCTAAAAATTGCTCTCTGTACTTTTTCTAAAATCGTGGATTTTTCCAAATTAAAAATATGCAGAAAACTCAGCAGGGAAATCTAAGAATTACGGCGCAAAAAGTTTTGCATGAACAGTGTAATCGGCGGCGGAACCGCGGCATAAGCCTAGCTTATGCGGCGGTTCCGCGGCATAATTGTGACGTCAGCCCTAACTGTTTGCACAGTAATTCATTGTTTTAGGTGTTGAGTTCTCTGGGTATTTTTAAAATTTATTCAAGAGTTGAATTTTCTGGAGTTGTTTTGGGGATTCGGTGTTTTGATCAGAGTATCAGATTTTGACTAAGTGGCTTTCCGGATAATTTTTTGAATATGTTAAAAAGTTCGACCGGATATAAATACCCAATTTTTCCCCTGTCGGGAAATTTCCAAGTGTTGGATTTTTCCGTAGTTTAACGACGTTCTAAGTAGTGCAAGTAACGCGATGGACCCTCTAGAAGACAACAAACCTTAACTCGATTATGTGACCGTCTTGAACTGCCCTTTGAACCTTAGGGTTTGGGGCAGTACGGCGTGCCACATGTGAGGCGTTGGCTTGACCCTTCTACGGCTGGACCGTTGGTACTGAGGCACGAACTGAATGTTGTTAGACTTATTTCATGTGTTGAGCTGTATCGGGAAAACTTGGGTGTTTGACTGTTCGATCGAAAAGTTTAACATTTCTAATTATCCGGAATGGGATACAATAATTGGAATTCACAAAGAGTTATGAGATAACTGAATGAATGTTATAAACATAGCAGTTTAGTCTCACTTGATCGGTTGCCACGGAATTTTGATGTGATCAAAAGTCCGTCGCAATCACGTAGTGTACGCGGATACTCGCCGGGTAAACTTAATAGACAACCTCACTCCATAGCCCCGACCAAGTGACTGTAGGAGAACCCCGTCGCCGAAAGCATCCGTTCGGCTGCTCGCGGTAGCGGTGTTCCGCCTTGGTGCACTTCATCGACGGTATCAGGGGTGCGGCCGCCTACTAAAGTTTGCGACGAGCATTCGATCAGTTTTTCGGGAATCTTGTTGAATTGCCCGACTTGATATTGAAAAGTGTTTTCGATAATGAGACTAAAATGCGGGGTTTATAATTGTTAGGCATGCGATGTCTAAGTAATTCATTTGATTTGGCATGTGATGTCTAAAGAGGTTGCGGATTCCAACTATTGTAGTTTTACACTTTCTTTTCTGTGACCGTAAGTGTAATATGTGATATCACCGGTTTCGTTGCTATATGTCAACGACAATTAGGATGCGCATATTTACTTACGTTGATGACATGTGATGTTATGTGTTGCTGGATATGTTATATTGGATCGTCGTGTTTGAATAGCCGGGGTTTTTTTATGTGAGATGAGTGTTTTTTTTTAATTTTCATTCATGTAAAAACTTGTATGTAATATTCTTTTATTGGGGCACTTCCAGGTTGCGGAAGATGTCACCTTTTGTATATTATTTACTTTTCCGCACTAGGATAGACCCAAGGAGGGGAGCACAAGTAACCGGGTTCTGGAGTCCAGTGGGAGACCAACTCGAGGAGTCGAGTCCGGGTCTCCTAACTCTAGAATTGGTAGGGTTGCTTGCTACTCTCGTAGGGGTCTAGGGGTGTTGGTTTGGCTATTCATCGCGACCGTGGAATCCGTGTTTTATACTGGCTCGTATTGAAAACACGGACGTCCTAGTATATCCAATATTTCATATGTTTCTTCTGCTGCGATATCTGTGATGTGATCATGTGATGTTCTGTGATAGATACTGTAAGGTTAGTATAGCACCCTATGAAGAGTTTTGAAGTATCACATGACCCAAAGTTTTAATTTTTAAGGTGCTAAACTAACATGCAAGTGGATCGATCCTAGAAATTAGGGTTATCAAACTATAAGTAAGTAAAGATTAGGGTTTGAAGGCTACAACCTTTGTAGCTCCCGTTTTTGCTTCACTCCTTAGGCTCTTTGGGTGTTGGATGAAGGTCCTCTTGTTGTCCTCTTACGTCCACGACGATCCACCCGGAGTTTCCCGTCCAAGCTAGCAAATTTGGAAAGACCCAAAGAACACTCAAATCAAGTCGGCTAAACTTGATTAGAATGATGTTGTGGCTATGGATCTCACTTCAAAATCCTATTTTTATGAGTATTTTACTCTCTTATAAGAACTAGAGAGCAAAGCATGGAGGTTGATGAAGATGGTGGAAGAAGAGAATGAATTATCTTGTGAAAGAGAAAAGAAAAATGACTATATATATTTTTCTTTCTCATAACCAACCATGGTTAGATTTAAAGGTATCATTTGATTTAAGTTAAAAGCATAACAAGAAAATAAACCATGGGTTAAAAGTTAGGTGAGCATGGTAGAGTTAAGAAGAGTGTAGAAACTCTTAAATGATTTAACCCATTTTTCATTTTCTTTTGCTTTAATTTAAATCCAATGATAATCCAAAAATAACTACGGTGTAATTCTTATACATCCACCATTCTCATTGTATAAACAACCATGATAAAAATTGATGTATGTATGCATGTGTGCTTGCACATCAATATGTGCATGAACAAGAATGAATGCATACATGCATGCATACATCCAAAATAAGCAACATAGGATTTGTAGTGAGAAACTAATAATGAATCAACACTTGATTCACCAATCCGGTCATATCACATATGACCCGACCATTAGCAAGCCGTCCAATTAATATACGGTATCCCATACACGCATTTTAATCGGGTCCAAGCGCATATCGCATATGCGCACCACAACTTTTCGCCTGGACTAGGTAACTCCTATGTGGGACTCTGAGACTCGTCAATACGCCTGCAGTGGGTGATGATCATATCAAGCACCCCCAAGCCGCAAGCGGTCAGCTAAACGTAACGGCTACCCGGGTATTGAGCGATTAGAAGAAAACAAGTGAACCTGTTACAACTCCCGTCGAGCCATCCGGCAGCAATACCGTACAGTCCGGTCTCTTCGTCAGATATGCTGCATATCGAGCCTAGGGATGGTCACGTCGACCCCAATAACTCAATAAGTCGTGTCGGTGAATGGTCTATAACAGATCGGGAAACTACTGATAACACTTACCAGCAAATCTCAGCAGCCCTGGCCAGGGACTTGCTGTTATAACCAGTCGAGCACAGCACAGCATCAACTCCCAATACCGGGAGAGACGAAACCCCTCCTATCGCTCATTGCCTTCGTGTGTCTCGGGACTGTACCCAACGGCCACCTGTTTGCACGACTCAGTAGAGCCGTGGTAGGGTGGCAATCAAAGTACAGTGGGAGAACACACAAGACTCCATGACGATCTCGGGTCTACAGACTAACCTGTACCAGTGTCACCTGCGAACTGCTATCCGAAGATAGATATAATTCCATATAGGAGTTCTCGGTGAGTCCGTCCAATGTACCCAGTCAGCACTGAGCACCCGTATATGATCTTGATGTCAAACATCGATGAATGTGGGAACATTCATCGCCCATCACATGGGTCTAGTATCATATACGCTAGTCTACTCTGGTATATCGATGCCCCGTCTCAATACACCTCCGACTAGGGACATTTCAGGGTATGCTTATAGACTACAAATGTCCCACTAGTATGATCTCTATCATAATCAGAGTAGTCAAGCAGATATCCTTGGGGCTTTATCAGCATGTATGAATGAATAAAAGCATGATCAAATCAACATGTCAGATAAAGAATAACCAGATAGCATACTATCATGTCGAGCAAGAATGCAAACTGAATATATATACATGTATAGATACATCCACTATCACATAATGGCCTCTAGGGCATACATATATCCAACAATCTCCCAATTGCACTAAGGCCAGTTATTGGCGTATCTCATACCCAACATCTCAAAAAGTCGCTCATGCTGTGGCTGAGGGAGGGCCTTGGTGAGTGGATCCGCGGCGTTGTTCTTTGTGTCTACTCTCTTAATCTCGATCTCGTGGCGATCTACAATCTCCCGGATCAAATGAAAGCGCCTCAAGATATGTCTGGACCGCTGATGGGATCTGGGCTCCTTGGCTAACGCCATCGCCCCATTATTGTCACAATACAAAGGTATTGGATCAATAATGGTTGGAACTACTCCTAGCTCCGAGACGAACTTCTTCATCCAGACGGCTTCCTTGGCGGCATCATTTGCAGCAATGTACTCAGCTTCCATCGTAGAGTCTGCAACGGTATCTTGTTTGGAACTCTTCCAACTCACCGCCCCTCCATTGAGGGTAAATACAAACCTTGAGATAGATTTGCTGTCATCCTTATCGCTCTAGAAGCTTGAATCGGTAAAGGCCTCCATTTGGAGATCTGTATTACCATACACTAAGAACAATTCTTTAGTCCTTCGCAAGTACTTAAGAATGTTCTTCACAGCTGTCCAGTGGTTCTCCCCTGGGTTGGATTGATACCTGCTTACAACACTAAGTGCATAAGCTACATCTGGGCGTGTACATAACATCGCATACATTATAGATCCTACTGCCGAAGTATAAGGTATAATGCTCATGCGAGCTCTCTCTTCATCGGTCTTTGGACAAGAATCCTTAGAGAGAGTGACTCCATGGCAAGCGGGTAAGGCACCCCGCTTGGAGTCTTCCATACTAAACCTTTTTAGGATGGTGTTGATGTACCTGGTTTGGGACAATCCCAATAACATTTTGGATCTATCCCTATAGATCCTTATGCCCAGGATGTATGTGGCATCACCCAGGTCCTTCATGGAGAACCTCAGTGATAAGAATGATTTGACCGACTGTAGCATAGGAATATCATTTCCTATCAGAAGAATGTCATCCACGTACAATACGAGGAATGCGACAGCTCTTCCTACAGCCTTCCTATAAACACAAGGTTCATCTGGATTTTTGATGAAATCAAACTCTTTGATAACATCATCGAAACAGATGTTCCAACTCCGAGATGCCTGCTTTAACCCATATATGGATTTAAGCAATCTACATGCTTTCTCGCTGCTCCCACTGTCAATGAAGCCCTCTGGCTGATCCATAAAAACGCATTCTTCTAAATCTCCATTTAGAAATGCTGTTTTAACGTCCATCTGCCAGATTTCATAGTCGTAGTGAGCAGCAATAGCAAGTAGGATCCGAATGGATTTAAGCATGGCTACGGGCGAAAAAGTTTTGTCATAGTCCAAACCTGGTCTTTGACGAAAACCTTTCGCCACAAGTCTTGCCTTATAGGTCTCTACCTGCCCATCTACACCAATCATTCTTTTAAAGATCCATTTGCACCCTACAGGTTTTACCCCAGGGGGTACAACGTCCAAAGTCCATACTTTGTTGGTGTACATAGACTCCATTTCGGATCTCATGGCATCCAGCCACTTCACAGAGTCACCACTCGTGATAGCTTGCTGAAAACTGGTAGGATCATCATAATCCATGATACAGTCTTCTCTGTCACCATCAATGAGGAAACCGTAGTACCTCTCCGGTGGGCGAGAAGTCCTACCAGACCTACGGAGTGGCCGAGGTTCTTCTGTTTCTGTTGCAAAAGTCGGTTCAACCAAATCGTCATTTGTAGTTTGTGTCTCTAGAACCTTTTCTAGATCTACCACTTTGCCATCATCTTTATCTGTGAAAAACTCTTTTTCCAAGAATGTGGCATGTTGAGAAACAAACACTTTTTGTTCCTCTTTGTGGTAGAATAGATATCCATAGGAATTCTTTGGATATCCCACAAAGTTACACATGACTGACCGTGTTTCGAGTTTGTCCGGATTCTGCTTTTTAACATAGGCCGGGCAACCCCAAATCTTAATTCTCTTAAGAGATGGTCTCTTCCCATGCCATATCTCATATGGCGTGGTAGACACGGCTTTGGTTGGAACCCTGTTTAGCAGAAACGCTGCAGTCTCCAATGCATGCCCCCAAAACGAGACTGGTAACTCAGCGTCACTCATCATCGACCGGACCATATCTAATAGGGTCCTATTCCGTCGTTCTGACACACCGTTGTGCTGTGGTGTGTAAGGAGGAGTGAGCTGAGAGAGAATCCCATTCTCTTTTAGGAAGTTTACAAATTCTGTACTGAGATACTCACCACCTCGATCTGATCGAAGCATCTTAATACTCAAGCCGGTTTGTTTTTCTACTTCTTGTTTATATTCAATGAATTTCTCGAAAGCGTCGGACTTGTGCTTTAATAAAAATACATGACCGAATCTTGAGAAATCGTCAGTGAATGTAATGAAGTATGAAAAACCGCCTCTGGCCTGTGTAGACATAGGCCCACATACATCACTATGTATGAGGCCCAGGAGCTGAGTAGCTCTTTCTCCGTGTCCGGTAAACGGAGTTTTGGTCATTTTACCCTTGATACAGGACTGGCAAGTCGCATAAGATTTATATTCAAAAGAATTTAAATATCCATCTTTGTGTAACTTGTTTAGTCTTGTTTCGTTAATATGACCAAGTCTACAGTGCCAAAGAAAAGCTTCATTTAATTCTGAAAGTTTTCTTTTATTAGTGTGTTGTATACTGAAAACTGTGTGTTGATTTAGGACATATATTCCGTTTTTAAGTGTACCATACCCAACCAACATTTGATTTAGGTGAATGTTCATAACATTGTTCTGCAACACAAAATTATACCCTTCATTGTCCAACAAAGAAACGGATATTATATTACATAGCATAGTTGGTACAAAATAACATGGATTCAAAATCAAAATACATCCAGATGGCAACCCCAAGTGATACTCTCCCACTGCGACTGTATGTACATTGGAACCATTTCCAACTCGGAGAGTATGGTCACCTGTCCTCAAAACCTTGCTATTTCTCAGCCCCTGAATAGAATTGCAAATGTGAGAACCTGAACCGGTATCCAATACCCAGGAAGCAGAGTTAATAGAAAAATAGTTTTCAGTCACAAACGCACCTGAAGCAGAAGCATCACCATGCTTCTTCTTGAGACTTAGGTACTCCGTGCAATTGCGCTTCCAATGTCCTGTCTTGTGGCAATGAAAACACTCGCCTTTCCCCGAGTCTCCAGCCGTGGACTTTCCCTTTCCCTTCACCTTTTTGACTCCGCCCTTAGGATTAGTGGGTTTCTTCTTTTTCTTTCCCTTGGCCTTAGCTTTTGGGTGAGAAGAAGAAGACTGTCCAATGGTCATAACGGGAGTCTTTGCTGACTTCATAGTGCTCTCTGCACTCCTTAACATATTAAGGAGTTCAGGGAGGTCCTTCTCCATGCCATGCATGTTGAAGTTCACTATGAACTGAGGAAAGGTGGAGGGGAGGGACTGCAGAATAATATCTATATATTGTTCATTGTCCATTGTCCATCCAAGGTCCTCAAGCTCTTCTATAAGAGCTATCATCTTCAACACATGGTCTCCTACTGGTGTGCCAGGGGCCATTCGCATCTGAAACATTTTCTTTGATGCTTCGTATCGTAATACGCGGGATTGCTCCCCATACAACTCCTTTGTATGGAGCAGTATCCTGTGAATGTCCATGTCCTCGTGCTGCTTTTGATGTGTGTTATCCATCGATGCAAGCACGAGGCATGTGGCCGTGGCACAGTCAGCGTCCCATGTCTTGCGGACTTCAATGTCTGCAACTGAGGATTTTGGACCTGGGACGGGCGGGGCTGAAGCCGTGAGGACATATGATACTTTATCATAAGTCAAGGCGATCTTCAGATTCCTTAGCCAGTCTTTATAGTTGGTCCCATTCAGTTTGTTTTTATCTAGTAGAAGCTTAAGTCCAATCATTGGTATCTGCCATTAAGAGAGAGAAAAGAATACACTCAGCGAAAGCTCTTGCACAGATTAGATTGGTTTATTATCTTGTCTAATCGATGTTTCCCACTGCTTTTTATCAAGTTTTCTTTCAAACCTTAAAAAGAAAAACTAGCCAGGATTAATTACAGTCTACAACTTCGCTAACCGCTCAGCCAGGCCAGTGTCGGTACTTTGAGGGAGGTTCCCCGTGCTTTCGCACGGACCTAATTAGAGTAAACCTCGTTTTCCCAGAGGCGGAGCCCCGTTAACACCTTTCTAGACACCTAATGAGTTAGCTAATTGTAAACTGTAAAACTCTCCTAGGAGCAACTATTGCCCACAGTGGGATCGGGATCTAACCATCACATGGAAGGTATGCAATCTCATTGCAAATTTCAACACTTGAAATTCCCGATGTGGTTTTTACCCCTAATACTCGTGACCTTGGCTAAGGTCAACAAATCACGAGCACTAGTCAAGCTCAACCCGTCATTTCTTGATTAATTAGACCCGTTCACATGACCCTTGGCTAAGGTCAACAAAGTCATATGCCCGTCCTAATTAATCTGCATCATATGCGTTTGTAGGAAGACATCACTTAGCTACCGTACACTACGCCTTGGCTAAGGTCAACAAACGTAGCACGAATACTAAGTACTCTACTTCCTAAAATGACGGAGGGTTGCGGATGATTTTTAAGAAAATCTTAAACGCTTTGAGCTTGATATCGTTGTAGAATCAAACAGTTTTCAAAAGGAGTGGCTTAAGCTCCGCAGTTTTGAAATGTAGCTTTTTCATAAATAGCCGAGTAGTTTTTAAATCCGATTCTACAACATCTTTTAGGTTTATTTTCTTTACATTAATCACATTAATGTAATCCCATCATTTAAGTCCTAAAGCCAATCACAGAAAAGAAACGAAAATAACACGTACGCTTATGCCATCCGCATTCGCCGCAATGTTCCGTTATGCACCGTTAGGTTACTTAACTAACGGCATACCGAGACGGGACTAGCGCGGGTGTAAAACATAAGCAACGTCTACTATATATCATATATATAATATGTCATTCGTCTCAGATATCACAGAACACAGGCAGCAGAAACATAGATATAATGTGGGATATCCTAGGACGTCCGTATTTAGTACTTAGCCAGAATAGAAAATACGGATTCCACAGTCGCGATGAATAGCCAAACCCACACCCTGGACCCCTACGAGAGTGGCAAGTGACCCTACCAATCCTGGAGTTTAGGAGACCCGGTCTCGACTCCTCGAGATGGCCTCCCACTGAACCCCAGAACCCGGTCACCTGTGCTCCCCTCCTTGGGTCCATCCTAATGCGGAAAAGTAAATAATATACAACACTGGTGACACAACCGCAACCTGGAAGTGCCCTAAATAAAAGAATATTACATTACATTTGAATTTACATGAATGAAAATATAAAACTCTCATCTCACAAAAACCCCCCGGCTATTCGATCGCGACAATCCTGCACATCATATCTCAGCAACACATAATATCACATATCACCAACGTAAGTAAGTATGCGTACCCCGATTGTCGTTGATGTATAGCAACGAAACCGGCGATATCGTACATACTACACTTACGGTCTCAGAAAAGAAAGTGTAAAACTACAATATTTGGAATCCAGATTCTCTTTAGACATCATAAATGCGAAATATCACATATTTCGTATTTCATGCCATAACTATATGAATTCCACATATTGTATCACATTCCAGACAAACAGACAGTATTAAAGTTTTCGAACGAACATTCAAGCACCCAAGATTCACTAAAGCTCAACACTTGAGCAGGGTTCAAAAGATCCGGAGTGTGGCACAGTAGCGGCGGTCCAGCCGTAGAAGGGTCAAGCCAACGCCTCACATGTGGCACGCCGTACTGCCCCAAACCCTAGGGTTCAAAGGACAGTTCGAGACGGTCACATAATCGAGTTAAGGTTTGTTGTCTTCTAGAGGGACCACCGCAAAAAGACTTGCACGCATCTCCAAACTATTTAAACCCCGTGAATAGTGAGTAAATGATATTCGTTCAAACACTTCAATACTTTCTAGTTTACCCGGAAAAGAAATTGAAATGAAAATTCCGATCGAAACGACGAGTTCAAAACCATCTCCAGAATTTTTCAACAGCAGATTCAGATTAAACATACTCAAAATACACTATAGCAGGTAAGGAAAAATACTGTGCAAAATGGAGTAAACGACCCCCTCTTATGGCCGCGGAACCGCGGCCTAAGCCTGCTTAGGCTGCGTTTCCGCGGTCGAAAGTACTGTTCATGGCCACGAATTTTCCAGATTGTCTAATATTTACCTGCTCTATTTTTTGAGAATTTTTAATTCTGAAAAAAGTCATTTTTTAAAAAATTTCCAGAGAACACCCTTAAAAGTCGTATTTTGTTTCGATCGGACTTTTTACTTCGCAAAAAGGTCGCCTAATGTTCTAGGTCGGCTCTGATACCACTGTAAGGTTAGTATAGCACCCTATGAAGAGTTTTGAAGCATCACATGACCCAAAGTTTTAATTTTTAAGGTGCTAAACTAACATGCAAGTGGATCGATCCTAGAAATTAGGGTTATCAAACTATAAGTAAGTAAAGATTAGGGTTTGAAGGCTACAACCTTTGTAGCTCCCGTTTTTGCTTCACTCCTTAGGCTCTTTGGGTGTTGGATGAAGGTCCTCTTGTTTTCCTCTTACGTCCACAACGATCCACCCGGAGTTTCCCGTCCAAGCTAGCAAATTTGGAAAGACCAAAAGAACACTCAAATCAAGTCGGCTAAACTTGATTAGAATGATGTTGTGGCTATGGATCTCACTTCAAAATCCTATTTTTATGAGTATTTTACTCTCTTATAAGAACTAGAGAGCAAAGCATGGAGGTTGATGAAGATGGTGGAAGAAGAGAATGAATTATCTTGTGAAAGAGAAAAGAAAAATGACTATATATATTTTTCTTTCTCATAACCAACCATGGTTAGATTTAAAGGTATCATTTGATTTAAGTTAAAAGCATAACAAGAAAATAAACCATGGGTTAAAAGTTAGGTGAGCATGGTAGAGTTAAGAAGAGTGTAGAAACTCTTAAATGATTTAACCCATTTTTCATTTTCTTTTGCTTTAATTTAAATCCAATGATAATCCAAAAATAACTATGGTGTAATTCTTATACATCCACCATTCTCATTGTATAAACAACCATGATAAAAATTGATGTATGTATGCATGTGTGCTTGCACATCAATATGTGCATGAACAAGAATGAATGCATACATGCATGCATACATCCAAAATAAGCAACATATGATTTGTAGTGAGAAACTAATAATGAATCAACACTTGATTCACCAATCCGGTCATATCACATATGACCCGACCATTAGCAAGCCGCCCAATTAATATACGGTATCCCATACACGCATTTTAATCGGGTCCAAGCGCATATCGCATATGCCTACCACAACTTTTCGCCTGGACTAGGTTACTCCTATGTGGGACTCTAAGACTCGTCAATACGCCGGCAGTGGGTGATGATCATATCAAGCACCCCCAAGCCGCAAGCGGTCAGCTAAACGTAACGGCCACCCGGGTATTGAACGATTAGAAGAAAACAAGCGAACCTGTTACAACTCCCGTCGAGCCATCCGGCAACACTACCGTACAGTCCGGTCTCTTCGTCAGATATGCTGCATATCGAGCCTAGGGATGGTCACGTCGACCCCAATAACTCAATAAGTCGTGTCGGTGAATGGTCTATAACAGATCGAGAAACTGCTGATAACACTTACCAGCAAATCTCAGCAGCCCTGGCCAGGGACTTGCTGTTATAACCAGTCGAGCACAGCACAGCATCAACTCCCAATACCGGGAGAGACGAAACCCCTCCTATCGCTCATTGCCTTCGTGTGTCTCGGGACTGTACCCAAGGCCTCCTGTTTGCACGACTCAGTAGAGCCGTGGTAGGGTGGCAATCAAAGTACAGTGGGAGAACACACAAGACTCCATGACGATCTCGGGTCTACAGACTAACCTGTACCAGTGTCACCTGAGAACTGCTATCCGACGATAGATATAATTCCATATAGGAGTTCTCGGTGAGTCCGTCCAGTATACCCAGTCAGCACTGAGCACCCGTATATGATCTTGATGTCAAACATCGATGAATGTGGGAACATTCATCGCCCATCACATGGGTCTAGTATCATATACGCTAGTCTACTCTGGTATATCGATGCCCCGTCTCGATACACCTCCGACTAGGGACATTTCAGGGTATGCTTATAGACTTCAAATGTCCCACTAGTATGATCTCTATCATAATCAGAGTAGTCAAGCAGATATCCTTGGGGCTTTATCAGCATGTATGAATGAATAAAAGCATGATCAAATCAACATGTCAGATAAAGAACAACCAGATAGCATACTATCATGTCGAGCAAGAATGCAAACTGAATATATATACAAGTATAGATACATCCACTATCACATAATGGCCTCTAGGGCATACATATATCCAACAGATACAATATATAGTATATATGATATATTATATAGGCGTTACTTATGTTTTACACCCGCGCTAGCCCTGCCCCGCTCTGCCGTTAGTTACCTAACCTAACGGTGCACGAGGGGACATCGAGGCGAATGCAGATGGCATAAGTGTACGTCGTATTTATCTGTGATGTTTAGGTAATTTAAATGATGGGACTTCATTAATGTGATTAATGAAATAAAAGAAACCTAAGATGTTGTAGAATCGAATTTCAAAATAAAACAGGTAGCTACAGTTCTTGCTTTGCACAGCGGTATATATGATATATCCTGCACCTTATTCGATAAGGAAAGGACCGAGATCCCTTCACCGGGAGTGACTCCTTTAGCAATAACGGGCAGATGCTACACACTCGGTTTGTATTTTGATTGCTTTTAAGTGTTTTTGCTTTGCATAGTGATATATATGATATATCCCGCACCTCATTCGACGAGGAAAGGACCGACGATCCCTTCTTCGGGAGTGACTCCTTTAGCAAAACTAGAAAAGCCTCAAAAGCACTCCATTTTAAAATCATTGATTCTATAACGATATCAAGTTCATTACGCAATAGGTTTTCAGAAAAACCTGTCGTAGCCCTCCGTCATTTCAGATAAGTTGTATATAGTATTCGTGCTGCATTTGTTGGCTTTCGTCAAGGTGCAGTGTGCGGTAGCTATATGCTGCTTATATGCCAGCATACGATGCGATTGGATTAGGGTAGTCGTGCGGCTTTGTTGGCTTTCGTCAAGGGTCGTGCGGGTGGGTTTAATTCGATCAAGAAATGTACGGGTTGAACTTGACTAGCGGGCTATGGTTTGTTGGCTTTCGTCAAGGTCATAGCACGCTAGGGGCAAAATATTATCGGGAATTTCAAGTGTTGAAATTTGCAATGAGATTGCATACCTTCTATGAGATAGTTGGATCCCGATACCCACTGTGAGTAAGAGTTACTCCTGGGAGAGTTTTATACATTACAATTAGCCGATCAAGTAGGTGTCTAGAAAGGTGTCAACGGGGTTACGCCTCTGGGAAAATGAGGTTTACATTAATTAGGTTCGTGCGAAAGCACGGGGGACCTCCCTCAAAGTACCGACACTGGCCTGGTTGAAAGATTGGCGAACTTGTAGTGTGTAATTAATCCCGGCTAGTCTTTCCTTTTAGGGTTTGAAGGAAGATTTGATAAAAAGCAGTGGGAGCCATCCTGATTAGATAAAATAATAACCAATCTATTCTTGCAAGAGCGCACGCTGAGTGTTTTCTTCTCTCTCTCTCCAGGTAGCGACCATATCATGCCTTAATCAAGATAATAAAACGGATATATTGACCGAACCCTCTTGTTATACTGTGCTGGGGAACGTTGGTCCCGCTCCAACTTATAATTGTTATAAGACAGAGCAGGAAATTGGGGAATACCAGAATTCCCGTGCCGCCCAAACGAAGAGAGTGCATATGATGCATCATCTTCGGGTGTGTTCATTACAGAGAACTGTTTCTCAGTATCCTTTACGTCCTGGGTATGTGATACCAGATCAGGATCCCAGATATGTAATATGTTACATAGGGCTACAGAAAGGTAGAGAACTGAGAACGGGTGATAAGTTTCATGAGGCAGAAAACGGGGCAAGTGTTGCAGCCAAGTCTGTTGGTCACTGTCACCCTGTATTACCAATACATTGATTCTGAACGAATGTTATTAGATACCGAACCTGTTATGCAAAATCATATCTGTCTCTTTATTAGTAAAGAAATGATAAAATTTTGTATTGTTGGATAATGTTTTGAACATTTCCTATATCAAAAGTTGATCGGTTCAGGCACGTTATCTAAAAGCATTAACGTTCTAAATCAAATTACAGTTCCTTGTATACAGAACACACACAGAAGAGGAAGAGTTCAGAAATGAACGGATCCTTCTTCAGGCATTGTAGACTAGGTCATATCAATGCGACCCGACTGGCTGAAGTTACATTTAGATGCATATTTAAATTAGTTTGAATTTACATCTTGTGAAACTTGCCAGTCATGTCACAAAGATAAAATGACCTCAGCTCTGTTTATTGGAAAGAGAGAAAGAGTTAATGAACTCTTGGGATGATACATGTTGATGTATGTAGGTCTCCTGTCTACACATGCCAGGACTGGTTCTTTATACTTCATTACGTTCTCTGATGATATTTCGAGTTTCAGACCTATGTTCCTGTTGAAACACAAGTCCGAACTTTTTGAGATATTCACAGAATATAAGTTAGAAGTAGAGAACCAATACGGGTATAAGTATTATGTCCTTTGATGAGATCAAGGAGGAGAATACTTGAGCACGGAAATCCTGGACTATTCTAAAGGAGAATGAGATTCTCTCTCAGCATTACTCCTCCGTATACACCATAGCACGATGGTATATCGGGGCGGAGCAATCACACCTTATATGATAAGGTGTGCTCTATGATGAGTACTACTGAGTTACCTATTTCCTTTTGGGTGTTATGCACTTGAGAAGCTGCATACCTATTGAATAGGGTTCAAATCAAATCAGTTGCCTACCACTTCATATTTGATATGATAAGGGAAGAGCCCATCTCTCAAGTTAGTTGAGATTTGGGGTTGTCCAGCCTATGTCTGAAAAGCAAAATCTGGACAAGCTCGAGGCAAGGTCTGTTATGTAGAACTGGAAATGTTCCAGCCATACAAACTGCAGCTGATGATTTGATAGAACCAAAGGATTCAGTAGATTCCAACGAACCTCAGCCTCTCCGCCGATCTAGTAGGGTTCCTCATCCGCCTGAGAGATACTTCGGTGTCTCGATGACAGTGGGAGCGAGGATTGCATCATGAGATGATGACCCAACTAGTTTCGAACTGGCCATCATGAATGTGACTCTGTAAGAATGGCTGGATGCTTAGTGATCTGAGATGGAATCCTTATACACCGACAAAGTATGGATTTTGGTTGCTATATCTGAAGGGTTAAATCCCCATCAGGAGCAAGTAAATCTTGAGAAGATTACTTGGTGTACTTGGAAAAGTTGAGACTTTCAAAGCTAGACTTGTTAAAGTTTTTCGTCATAGACCAGGCGTGGATTATGATGAAACCTTTTCAAGTGGCTATGCTTAAGTCTATCCAGATCCTACTTGCCACGGCTACATACCATGACTACGATATCTGGCGGTTGGGTGCCATGACTGCTTTTCTAAATGATGTTTTAGAAGAGAACGTCTATAAGTACACAGCCAGAGGGCTTCGTAGACAGTGGGAGCAGCGTAAACGTGTACAAGATGCTTTATAGGATAAAGCAGGTATCGCGGAGTTGGAACATCTGTTTTGATGTGGTAGTCAAAAAGTTTGACTTCATCAAAATGGTAGATGAACCTTGTATAAACAAAAAGGTAGTAGGGAGTATGGTGATGATCTTCGTAGAGTACGTGGATGACATACTCATGATAGGGAAGGAGTTTCCTATGCTACGCTCGTTCAATCTCCGCTTATCACAATGATTCTCCACATAGGATCAAGATGATACCTCCTAAATCCTGAGTTTTCATCTATGAGATAGATGTTATTTGGGTGTTAGAATACTCACTAGCTGTAGTGAGATGGTATCAGTTGATCCTTGGGAGAATCACTGGAAGGGTTCCAGGGTGATAAAGACGACTGAATGTCAGTCACAGGCATTGTCTTTACCCTCAGTAAAGGGACGGTATGTTGGAAGAGTTCCAAGCTAGATACCGTGGCATACTAGACGATAAAGGCTCGATACATCGCTACATAAGATGCTACCAAAGAGGCAGTCTGGATATATATTAGTTCATGAGATGAACTTCGTTCCTCCCATTGTGTGACAATGGAGTTGTGGCTTATGCCAAGGAACGCCGGTCCCATCAGTGATCCAGACATATTCTAAGGCAGTATCACCTGATCATGGAGATGGTTGATCTCTAGGGTGATCGAGGTTAGGAGAGTAGACTCAGAGGACAACACAGCGGATCCACTCACAAAGGCCTGTTCCCAGAGAGAGATTTTTATGGGATGGTTGAGTATGAGATACTACAACCACTGCTATCAGATGGCCCTAGTGCAAGTGGGAGATTGTTAGTTATATGTATGCCCTAGAGACCATTACTATACATAGGATGTATATTGTAGTGGATGCTGGGACATATATAGGGAGGACTTTCTTGCTCGACATGATAGTATGCTATCTGGTTGCTCTTTACCTTAACGTGTATACTGATTGTCTCTCTGTTACATGTTGGTAAAGCCCTTAGGATGTGTACTTGACTACCTGGACTATGATGCAGATCATACTAGTGGGGACAGATAGTCTATAAGTACATCCTTCAAAGTCCCTAGTCGTGGGTGTATCAAGACGGGGCATCGATATACCAGAGTAGACTAGCGTGTACCTTCTCGACCCATACAGATGGGCGATGGATGATCCCATATCCATTGGTGTTTGACATCAGAGATGATATACGGGTGCTCAGTGGAGACTGGGTACACTGGACGGACTCGCCGAGAACTCCCAGATGGTATTATACCTTACGTCAGATGGCAGTTCTCTGGTGACACAGGTATAGAGTAGTCTGTTGACCCGAGATCGTCGTAGAGTCTTGTGTGGTTCCCACTGTGCTTTGATTTCCATCTTACCACGTCCAAGAGGGCGTGCAAAACGGTGGTTTTTGGGTACAGTCCCGAATCACATGGAGGCAATGAGCGATAGGAGGGGATTCGTCTCTCCCGGTATTGGGAGTTGATGTTGCGCTGTGTTCGATTGGCTATAACCGGAAATCCCTGGCCAGGGTTGCTGAGATTTACTGGTAAGTGTTACCTGTAGTTTCTCGAACTGTTATAGACCTCATATCGACACGACTTATCAAGCTATTGGGGTCTGACGTTTACCACCCCTAGGCGAGATATGCGACATATCAGACGATCAGGCCGGACTGTACGGTAGTGTTACTGGTTGGATTCACTGGAGTGTGAGCGGGCTTGCTCGTCGATCTTCAGATCGCTCAATACCCGGGTGGCCGTTACGTTTAGCAGACCGCTTGCGGCTTGTGGGTGTTTGATATGATCATCGCCTGCTGCCGGAGTATTGACGAGTCTTTAGAGTCCTACACAGAGGTTTCCTGGCTCAAGCGAAACGAAATAGGAGCGCATATGAGATATGTGCGGGACCGAGAATAATACGTGTATGTGATACCGCATTCCATTCTCGTGATGAATGTATCGGAAGGTTGTATGCGATATAACCTAGTTATCGAATCATGGATTGATTCGATAAGCCGATACATTGGATATTAGTCGGTTATATGTGATATGACCGGATCGTTAAATCAAGTGTTGATTTAATGATTTAATGTATAATTATATATTTGATATATTACTTTGCATTAACTAGTATCGGTTCACTTTAAATGGATTTTCTCCCTCGGATGTGCGCATTATATATGTGATATGATTTTGTGCACATGCTTGTATCATGTTTGATGATACATGTTAACTTGGTTAAGTGTAAAGATCAAACCATGGTTAAGTTAATGATTAGGGTTTTGCTTTTATTTATTATTTATTTATTTATTTATTTTGGAAAGAAAATGGGAAAATGGTTGTTAGTTTTGTTTTATCTTTGAAGCTTCATGAAGCTTTGACTAAAGTGACCATTTTGTCTCATGCTTAACCCTAACCTTTCACTTAAACCTTAGTTAGTTCTCTACACTTGACCATGGTTCATTATATGATAAGTATTGATTTTCTTTTCAATATTAATTAACTTATCATAACATTCTTCTTCTTCTTCTTTATTTCTTCATGCAAGAAAGCTTGCTCCATTAATGGCAAGTGATGATAAAGAGTGAGAAATCCAATTCTAAAGTGAACCCACATCCTATTTCTTCATCCTCTACCTCTTGCCAAGTAGTAGAGTGTATTTCCATCAAAAGTTTTCATGGCTTGGTGAAGGTGGATCTTGATCTAGTGATGCCTCGACGTAGATCATCTTCGGCACGTCGTCGATGACCTAGCCCGCTCTTTCTCCGATGAAGCCGACGCTAGAGCCCGGGAATTCATTTGGACAGCGAGGGGACTTCGTTGCGGAGCTATGGAGGTGGAGCACCGGATCTACAAAGGTTGTATTTCCGTTTAAACTTTAGTTAAGTTGTTAACTAGTTTCATTTTCGCCTAAACATCTAGCCGACGATCCGTTCTAGGGTTTCTCGGCACCGTTAAAATTTGAAATTGGCATGGTTGATGCCTTGTGAGACCTCATTAGGGTGCCTAGGAACTCTACAGTGCCAGCAGTTTGCTAAGTTCTCGGAGTGTTCCTTCAGGCTTGTTTGTGTTGACTCCTAGGTCTAGTAGTTACGGGAGACGGTTTTTTTATGGACCCGAGGAGGATCGAGGCCGTACAGCTTTGACCCATACTTATATTCGGGACAGAGGTCCGCAGATTTGGGCTTAGCAGGTTTTTACCGCTGTTTCGTGCAGGATTGCTTGTGTATTGCTGCACCGTTGACTGAACTGACCGGGAAGGCGGTTCTTTTCTGTGGACTGAGGAATGTGTGCGGAGTTTTCTGTAGTTGGAGATTCGGTTGACAACTGCACCAGTTCTTTCTTTGCCGTCTGGTTCGGGCAATCTTGTTGTTACACTATGATGTTTCGCGAGTGGGGCTCGATTCTGCGCTGATGTCGCATTATAGAGTTATCGCTTTTGCTTCCATACAGTTGGAGGAAGTACGAGCAGTACATCCCACTCATGATCTGGAGATGGCCGAGGTGGTCGTACGTTGAAGATCCGAGGACATTACTTGTGTGGAAAGTCGTGTCAGATTTTCACGGACCACCAGAGCTTAATGTACATCTTCCTGGAGCGGGTTTTGATTGTTGAGATTGTCTTCTGTAGATTTATAGTTCTTGTGCGATAGTTGAGTACATCTAGGTTCGCCTCTACTGAGGGGACATCTTGCTCATATCCGCGCCCGACCACTTTCCTTAATCGCTTTCGTGAGGCACAGCCCGCCGTTGCTCGTTCGTCAGAGATACTTGAGCATACTCGGCTGGGTAATGATTTGGAGTCCTTGATTGTGACCAGATGTGCTACATTTTAAGACGCATTTGTGTACCTGTTGCTGATAGGCAGAGACGCGAAATACTAGAACAGGCACATCAGTCATCTTTCGGTGTTCATTCGAGTTCCACCATTGTGTGACTTGACTCGTGAGGTAGTTACGCGTGGGCAGGAATGAAGAGTGGAGTTTCGGATTTCGTTTTGAGGTGTCTATCTTGTTGTTGTGTGTTGTGGTTGAGCATCTGAGACCGGCTGGAGAGTTGCAATTTTTAACCGTTCCGGAGTGGGAATGGGAGCAGATCTCCATGATTTTCGTTGGGGTGTCTACCCAAGTCTAAACAGGGTGTGTCTCCATTCGGGTGTTTGTTGTCTGGTTATTCTCAGTTGCTCAGTTGTTCTTTGTTACGCTTGTGCGTACGTACTTGTTGTTATCGGCAGTTGGGATCGTCACTTTCCATTATTAGAGTTCTCCTTCGATAGCCGTTATCAGGAGACACTCCAATTGGCAACCATTAGGTTTTGTTGTTCGGTTGTGTCGATCGCCATTATGTTTTTCTGACTCTACATAAGTAGGATTTTTAGAGCCCAGCTAGTCTAGGGACTTTGGATATGATCCAATTGGTTCAGGTCAGGATGAGAGTAGTCCAGTGCGGACAGATATCTTAAGCCGACCATGGTGGTCGCAGGATTGTGTTCGCAGTGGGAGATCATGTATTCCTCCGGATTTTTCCGATAAATGACGTGTTGAGTTTTGGGAAGCTTACCCCAGGATTTTGGGTCCTTTTGAGATCCTTTTAGCGAGTTAGTTCCGTTGCCTATAACTTGGCACTTCCGCCAAGATTATTGAGTTTTCACCACGTATTCCTTGTGTCGATACTTTGCAAATACCTTCATGACCTTTCTCACATGATTCAGCATTAGACCATTAGCTTTGACGTGATCTTTTCGTTCATCGGCAGCCATTTGTGTTAGTGGCTCGGCAGGTGGAGAAACTTCGGTCAAGGGTCTTGCCATCTGTGGAGATTTTTCTTGGACGTAGCCATATAGTGAGGTCGTCACTTGGGAGGCTGCGAGCAAGATATGAGATTTTGTAATCTTTTCTTTGAAGGTACGCTTTGTGAGAATTTTAAATTCGGGGACGAATTTTTATAAGGGGGGAGATTGTAACGTTTTAGAAAATCGTTATGCTAATTTTTCCGTTTTAGGGTAATTTTGTCGGTATTTTCTGTTTTAACCCGACTGTGATCAAACGACAATATAGACTTGCCAGCACCTAGTTTAGCTAAAATAAAGCTAGTGCGCAAGCTTTGGGGGTATATGGGACATTTTGGTTCAATTTGTTTTTTTCCCAATTTAAATATTATTTTAATGCGGTATTCTCATTTTGGGAAATTCCTCCTAAGTCTTCTTTTCTACAAATTAAGTTGAGTTAATAAAACCCTTCTTTTATTATCTAGATATTTGTTTGGAATTTAGAATTTAGATTTAAAGAAAAAGAAAAGAATCATTTAGGTGCATGCATGTGTGTGTGAATGCATTAAATTGCATTTATTGATGGAAATCGCTAGAAAACCCTACACGATTCCTCACCCTTTCCTCATTTGGCCGAGCCCCTCCCTCTCTCTTCTGCCCTTGACCATTTCTTTCACTCTTTGCATCATTCCAAGCTAATTAAATCCCCAAAAATTCCCAAAATATATCACAAAATGCATCAAGTCTTGAATTAGCATCTTGGAGGTAGGAAAGCTTGGATCTTGGGCGCTTTGAGGAAATGCATCAAGTCTTGAATTAGCATCGAAGATGAGATTTATCGGTTCTGATTATATACCCGATTCGAGGAACGGGAGACACCGTCTGTGGGTACATGGTGGGGCTTGGAGGTACCCCGTGGCAACAATCTCAGTGAGGAGATGAGTTAGTGGGGGAACCATACTTTCCGATGACATTACCAATGACTCGGCGGTTATCATGGGGATACCAACGGGAGTCATGTGCGTATGAATACGTCGAGAGGCGAGGGTGAGCTAGGCACTCGAGCTTTGGGGATAGCGTTTGATATGTACCAATCATGGGGCCAGTCATGGAGACAGCACCTGGTAGATAGGCCTTTCTGTGTCGATGGTTGACACAATGTTTTCATGATATTTTACTTCTAAGTATATATAACAGTGGAATGGGACGCTGTTATATATGCCTTTACACCAATATTAGTGGAATGGGACGCTAATATATGTGTATTGATATCAATTTATATACATCATCATATTTATTCATGCAAATTTATTCGGGATATACGAGATATACTTGATATTGTACATACGGGATATGTGAGATCTACTTGATGTTGTACATTCGGGATATACGAGATATACTTGATATTGTACATACGGGATATGTGAGATCTACTTGATGTTGTATATACGGGATATGTGAGATCTACTTGATGTTGTACATTCGGGATATACGAAAAATACTTGATATTGTACATACGGGATATGTGAGATCTACTTGATGTTGTACATTCGGGATATACGAGATATACTTGATATTGTACACACGGAATATGTGAGATCTACTTGATGTTGTACATTCGGGATATACGAGATATACTTGATATTGTACATTCGGGATATATGAGATTTACTTGATGTTGTACCTTAAGGATATGTGAGACTTACTTGATATGACAGCCAATTTGGCGGATGATGTGTGGAAATTGGGAATTTGATTGTCTTGTTGGATTTTGGTCCGACCACGAGGTTAGGATTTCCGTGGAAATGACATGTTTTATTCCATACTCCACATTTATTGTTTATGCACTGTTTCATGTATTATTTATACCTGATAGAGTACTTTACATGATTATTGCATACCGATTGTCATATTATTGCTTCATGTATTAGTAGTACCTGCTACCGTACCTTTCATGACTGATGCATTACATATGACTATTCATTGCTATTAAATGCTTATGTTAGCTTCACACTGTACGTACGTACTCGCGATTACCTGCATATATTATTTTACTATTCTTGAGTTGGCAACTCACCCCCGTTGTGCCACAGTGTTTTGCAGGTGTTCCTCAGGATAGTCAGAGGCAGGGCTATTTCCATTCTTCGCATCACCTTTGCTGCGGATACCGCTTCGCCTGACAGTGTGCAGTTTTGCTTACGTAGGTTTTGCGGTTATCCATTGTTGCTTGTTATGTATTCGTTGTAACATGTACTTTCCATCTACCATTATCTTGTATGACTTAGAGACTTGATGTAGGGACGATATTTTATATTATTTTGTGACTTGGAGGTTTTTATGCAGTGTTATTTATATCGTTTCTTTCTTCGCTATGGCGTCGTATATCTGTTGTGGTGATTGTTTTCCGCCGTTGGGCGTGGATTTTGCTCCTGTTTGGGATGCTTTTACATATATATTATGTTGTACCCATTTTCGGGGCTTGTTTTACAAAGGAGGTGCTGTCAAAATTTTAAAGGAAATAAGTTGGACTTTTATAGAATTTGGGTTGAGATTTCAAAGGTTTTTTTAAAAATGCTATTATTTCTTATTACTTTTGATGGTTTAGATTTCTGGGTTTTTGCTTTCTTTTACTGTGCTACGCCTGTAGACGTTGCGTAGTATTAGGGCCGTCATGTGCCAATTTCGGGTCGTGACAGAAGATGATCCATACGACAGTCTATGAATCGAGCTCCAACCTCATATCCGAGGTAACTAAGGCTACCTAGATCACTACACCAGACACCGTAGAAGAAGTAGGGAGTGATGAAGGATTAATTTGTCTCAAGACACCCTAGGTTTCTCAAAACATGAGAGGGTTAGGATGGAGGTAGAAGAAGATGCCATGAGGATGAGAGTGAGAGCAACTTAAGAAAAAGAATGGGAAGCCTTTTGTTGTATTGTGAGAGTTAAGAAATAATGGAGCCAACCTCATAAATATCTCAAGTCTCTAAAAATATCTTAAGTCAACCAAAAATATCTTAAGTCAACATAATCTCAAAACAAACAAAAACCTTAAGCATGCTTCAATAGTAACCATGGGTCATTAATAAGCCATGCCAAAAAAATACAATAAACATCTCATCCTACACCTCATTAACCTTTTAATACAAAAAAGTCTAAACCATAATGAGGTGTAATCTTCTAAAAGTAATCTTGTAAGAAATTACAAGAATACCCCTCAACTGTATATACATACCCGTATCCGTATTCCGAAGAATACGAATACAATGAGACGAAAAAAATCCAACAATATAATACTAGAATCCGTCTTAAACCAAAGCCACTAGTATTATCCGTCCGAATCCTGATACATGCACAAGTGCATGTAAATGATCGAACCCTGCCGCAAAACCATACGGCCTCTACATCATTTCGCCCGAAGCAGGGAAACCCTCTGTGTGGGACTCTAAAGACTCGTCAATACACTGGAAGTGGGTTTAACCACAAGAACGTCAGCGGCACTAGCTGTACGTAACGGCTACCCAGGTATTGAAAGAAAGGGAGGCCGACGAGCAAACTCATCCTGAACCCCTACTGAGCCTGTCAGTGACAATATCCATACAACTTGGTATGTTCATCTAAGAGTATCGCATATCGAGTTTATGGGGTGGATAAAGTCAGTGAAGGGTTACTTAGCGCGGCAGCAAGGTTTCGGGAGGCATCGTCCATGCCATTTTCAAATTTTTTCCGTTCTAAAGAACCCTAACCCTAGAATCCTAACTAGAGATTTAAACAAAACATCATGCAAATAACTTTGCATACAAAGTGAATGAGGAATACAACCTTTGTAGACCGGTCCTACACTTCTAATGCTCCGTGTAGTAGTCCCTTCGCTTTAAGTAGTTAACACCCGAACTCTAGTAAGGCAGAAATGAACAAGTTTGCTCAAAATCTTCGAGGCCGTAGATGATCTACATTGAGGATACTCAAGGTCATGCTACCTCTTCACTAATGGTAGATTAGTAAAGCAAACACCCTAAACTAAATGCCTAATAGTACAGGATGATGAAGTAGGAATTGGGCTCTCTTTAGATTTCTTTTTCTCACAATATTTCATCACTTAGAAAATGCTAGCAAGCCTTTTCTCATGAGGAAGAAGATGAAGTGATGAAGTGATGAAATGAGAGAGTGAGGTTAGAAATGCAACAATGGTTGAGTTTATGTCATACACAAACTCATATAGAGATTAAACCATGGTCTAAGGTTAATGGTTAGGTTAATAAATATCGTAATAAAAACAAAACAATTGGACTTAGTCAATGGTTCTACTAGCTTCTTTCATGCTCAACCATGACTAATTCCAAATCATTTTGAATTACTTAATAATAAATATTAACTCTACATTAATCCTAGCATGGTGTGTGTCTTATACACCTTGTTGCATGTGTAACCTAACATGACACACTAATATATATCACATATATATTTTGTGTGCTAAAAAAAAACAATACAATTAACATATATCACATATATATTAATGTATCATATGTGAGGAAAAAAATACTTAAGTGAGCTAATATTAGTTAATGTAATTTAATATATCAAATATATTATTATACATTAAATTATTAAATCAACACTTGATTTAATAATTCGGCTATATCACATATAACCGACTAATATCAAATATAACAACTTATCGAATCAATACTTGATCCGATAACCCGGGTATATCACATTTAACCGAACGATGTCATATATCGTAAGAATAGAATGCGGTATCTCATACAGGCATCAATATCGGTCCCGCACATATCCCATATGTGCTCCTACTTATTTTCGCATGAACCAGGAAACCTCTTTGCAGGACTTTAAAGACTCGTCAATACTCCGGCAGTAGTTAATGATCATATCAAACACCCACAAGCCGCAAGCGGTCTGCTAAATATAACGGCCACCCGGGTACTGAGCGATCATAAGATCAACAAGAAAGCTTTCTCATTCTCCTACGAATACAATCAGTAACACTACCGTACAGTCCGGACTCTTCGTCAGATATATCGCATATCACAGCCTGGGAGTGGTATAATGTCAGACCCTAATATCTTGATAAGTCATGCCGATGCAAGGTCCATAACGATTCGAGAAACTACTAATAACACTTACCAGTAGATCTCAGCAACCCTGGCAAGGAATTTCCTGATATGGCCAATCGAACATAGCGCAACATCAACTCCCAATACCGGGAGAGACGAATCCCCTCCTATCGCTCTTTGCCTCCAAGTGATTCGGGACTGTACCCAAAAACCACCTTTTTCAATGATCTCTTGACCGTGGTATGGTGGAAATCAAAGTACAATGGGAATCACACAAGACTCTATGACGATCTCCGGTCGACAGACTAACCTGTACCAGTGTCACCAGAGAACTGCTATCTGACGATAGGTATAATACCATCTAGGAGTTCTCGGCGAGTCCGTTCAGTGTACCCAGTCTCCACTGAGCACCCGTATACCTTCTCTGATGTCAAACACCAATGGATATGGGATCATCTATCGCCTATCATATGGGTCGAGAAGCGTATACGCTAGTCTACTCTGGAATATCGATGCCCTGTCTCGATACTCCCACGACTAGAAACAATTAAAGGTTGTACTTACCAACTACCTCTGCCCTACTAGTATGATCAGCATCATAGTCCTGGTAGTCAAGTACTCATCCTAAGGGCTTTATCAACATGTAATAGGGAGACAATAAGTGTACATGTTAAGATAAAGAGAAACCAGATAGTACACTATCATGTCGAGCAAGAAAATCATCTCTATATATATCCAAGCATCCACTACAATATACATCACATATACCGTAATGGCCTCTAGGGCATACATATAACTAACAATCTCCCACTTTCACTAAGGCCATTTGTTGCATTATCTCATACTCAACGTCCTATAGAAGTCTCTCTAGGGAAAGTCCTTTGTGAGTGGATCCGCCATGTTAGCCTTCGCGTCAAATCTCCTAACCTCGATCTCTTGGAGATCAACCATCTCCCTGATCAGGTGAAACTGTCCTCAGAATATGTCTGGAACACTGATGGGACATGCATTCCTAGGCCAAAGCCACAACTCTATTGTTGTCACAATAACAGTTACTGGATGATCAATGGTAGGAACCTTGTCATCTCATGAACAAGAAATGTTCAGACATTCTCTTTGGTAGCATCGTTGGTAGCGATGTATCCAGCCTTTATCGTCTAGTTATGTCACTGTATCTAGCTTGGAACTCTTCCAACATACCATACCTCCACTGAGGGTAAAGACAATGCATGTGACTGACTTTCAGGTCCTTATTACTCTGGAAGCTCAAACCAAGAGAATGTCCTACACAGCTGTCCAGTGATTATTCAAAGATCCGATTGATTCCTGATCACTACAACTAGTGAATTAGCTATATTTGGTCTGGTACATAACATCGCATACATGTTAGAGCCTATTGCCGAAGCATAGGGTATCCCTTGCAAGCGAGCTCTCTCCAAATCAGTCTTGGAAAACATCCTTTTGGAGAGAGTGATGCATGAGTAAGTAGGCGAACCATCATGCTAAGAATCTTCAATACTAAACCCCTTTAATACGGTGTTAATGTACCTAGATTTAGGAAACTGCTAACATCGACTTAGATCTATCATCATAGATCATAATCCACAAGATGTAGTAGGTATCATCCAGATCTTCCATGGAGAATCCTCGTGATAAGAGGAGCTTGACCGATTGTAGCATAGGAAACACTTTCCTATCATAAGTATGCCATCTACGTAAAATACGTGTAAGACAACCTTACTCTCTACAACCTTCTTGTATATACATGGTTCATCTATCTTTTTGATGCCGTTAAACTCTTTGACTGCCACATCAAAATAGATGTTCCACCTCCACGATGCGCGTATTGATCCTGATGGACTTAAGCATAGCTTTGAAAGTCTCCACTTTTCCATTTACACCAAGAATCTTCTCAAGATCTATTTGCTCCCAATAGCTTTTACCCCTTCAGGTACAACAATCAAAGTCATACTTTGTTGGTGTATATGGATTCCATCTTTGATCGTATAGCATCCAGCCTTTTCATAGAGTCCCCACTCATGATGGCCTGCCTGAATCTGGTTGGGTCATCATCTACCATGATGAAATCCTCGCTCCCACTGTCACCGAGAAGACCGTAGTATCTCTCAAGTGGATGAGGAACCCTACCAGATTCGCAGAGAGGCTGAAGTTCGTTGGAGACTAATGAATCCTTTGGTTTCACCAAATCATCAGCTGTTAGTTTGTTTAGCTGGAACTACTTCCAGTTCTACCTCATGACCACAAATTTCTTCATAAGAAATTCCATTTCTAAAAAGGTGGCATGCTGAGAAACAAAACACCTTTTGCTCCTAAGAATGGCAGAAGATGTTCCCTCACAAATGTTTGGGATATCCAACAAACTTACACAGAACTGACCTTACCTCGAGCTTGTCCGGATTTCGCTTTTCATCATATGCCAGACAACCCCATATCTTAACTCGTTTAAGACATGGTCTCTTCCCATTCCATATCTCATATGGAGTGGTAGGCACTGATTTGGATGGAACCCCATTCAATAGGTTTGCAGCTTCTCAAGTGCATAAGTCCAAAAGGAAATTGGTAACTCAGCAGTACTCATCATAGAGCGCACCATATCTCATACGGTGCGATACCTCCGCCCCGATACACCGTTGTGCTGTGGTGTATACGAAGGAGTAAGCTGAGAGAGAATCTCATTCTCATTTTAGAAACTCTAGGAACTCCATGCGCAAGTATTCTCCTCCTCGATCATATCGAAAGACTTAATACTTCTACCCGTCTGGTTCTTAACTTCAAGCTTATATTCCTTGAATTTCTCAAAAGTTTCAGACTTGTGTTTCAACAGGAACATATGTCCGAATCCTGAGAGAAGATCAGTGAATATAATGAAGTACGAAGAACCAATCTTGGCATTTGTATACAAAGGACCGTATACATCATCATGTATCTGTCCCAAGAGTTCAGTAACTCATTCTCTGTTTCTAGTAAACGGAGTATTGGTCATTTTACCTTTGAGACAAGACTGGCATGTAGCATAAGAGGAAAATTCGAACAGATTCTAATATTCATCCTTAATGTAACCTTAGCTAGTCGTGTCGCATTGATATAACCTAGTCTACAATGCCACAAGAAGGATTCGTTCATTTCTGAACTACTCCTCTTTTTTGTGCTCTAATTACTTTGAACTGTGGTTTAATTTAGAACTTATATGCTCTTATATAACATGCCTGATACAATCAACTCTTGATTCAAGAAAATGTTCACAACATTATCCACCAATAAAGAATTATATTCTTCTTTAACTTAATAAAGAATCTGATGTAATGATGTATATCAGGTTCGGTATGTAATAACATTTGTTCAGAATCAATGTATTAATACAAGGTGATATCTGCCAACTGATTTGGCTGCAACACTTGCACCATTCTCTACACTTAGAGACATATCACCCATTCCTAGTTCTCTACCTGTTTGTAGCCCATGTAACATATTACATATGGGAGATCCTGATCCGGTATCATATACCCAGGACGTAGAGGATACTGAGAAACAATTCTCGGTAATGAACACACCCGAAGAAGATGAATCAGTATGCACTTTCTTCGACTGGGTAGCATGGGAATCCGAATATTCCCCTATTTCCTACTCGGACTTATAACAATTATAAGATTGAGCGGACCCAACGTTCCCCAGCTCAATATAATAAGCAGGTTCGGTCAATGCATCTATTTTATTATCTTGATTAAGGCGTGACATGGTCGCTACCAGGAGAGAGAGAGAAGAAAACACTCTGTGTGCGCTCTTGTAAGATTAGATTGGTTATTATTTTATCTAATCAGGATGGCTCCCACCGTTTTTATCAAATCTTCCTTCAAACCGTAAAAGGTAAGACTAGCCGGGATTAATTACACTTTACAAGTTCGCCAATCTTTCGGCCAGGCCAGTGTCGGTACTTTGAGGGAGGTTCCCCGTGCTTTCGCACGGACCCGATTAAAATAAAGCTCGTTTTCCCAGGGACGTAACCCCGTTAACACCTTTCTAGATACCTACTTGATCGGCTAATTGTAATGTGTAAAACTCTCCCAGGTGTAACTCTTACTCGAAGTGGGTATCGGGATCCAACTATCTCATAGAAGATATGCAATCTCATTGCAAATTTCAACACTTGAAATTCCCAATAATATTTTTCCCCTAGCAACTTATGACCTTGGCTAAGGTCAACAAATCATAAGCTCTAGCCAAGTTCAACCCGTCATTTATTGATTGAATTAAATCCACCCGTACGACCCTTGGCTAAGGTCAACAAAGTCGTACGACTACCCTATCTCAATCGCATCATATGCTTGTAGATGAGCACTAATTAGCTACCGCACACTACGCCTTGGCTAAGGTCAACAAACGCAGCACGAATACTAAAAATTACTTATCTGAAATGACGGAGGGCTGCGACAGGTTTTTGAGAAAACATTTTGCGTAATGAACTTGTTGTCGTTGTAGAATCGAGTGATTTTGAAAAGGAGTGTTTTTTATGCTTTTACTAGTTTCGCTAAAGAGGTCACTACGCCTCAACTGAAGTCGACATACGCAGCATGAATACTAAGTACTCTACTTTCTAAAATGACGGAGGGTTACAACAGGTTTTTAAGAAAACCTTTTGCTTAATGAACTTGATATCATTGTAGAATCGAGTGATTTTTTAAAAGGAGAGGTTTTGAGGCTTTTACTAATTTTGCTAAAGAGGTCACTCCCGGTGAAGGGATCTCGGCTCTTTCCTTATCGAATAAGGTGCAGGATATTTCACAAATACCACTATGCAAAGCAAAAATAATAGAAGCAATCAAAAGACAAACCGAGTGGGTTGTAGCATCTGCTAGTTTCGATAAAAAGGTCACCCCGGTGAAGGGATCTCGGCTCTTTCCTTATCGAATAAGGTGTTGGATATTCTATAAGGAATACCGCTATGCAAAGCAAGAACTAGAGCTACCAGTTTTTAAACAAGTTTCTACAACATCTTTAGATTTCTTTTATTTCATTAATCTCAATAATGAAGTCCCATCAATTATGCTTCCCAAGCATCACATATGAAACGAAAGTAGCAATATTAATTATATCTCATATATATAATATAGGCATTCGTCTCAGAACATATCAAGTGATCACATCACAAAATATTAGCAGTAGAAGAACACATATGAAATATTGCATAAACTAGGAATTCCGTGTTTTAGATTAAGCCAATATAAAACACGGATTCCACGTTCGTGATGAATAGACAAACCCATATCCTTAGACCCCTACGGGAGCGGCAAGCAACCCTACCAATTCTAGAGTTAGGAGACCCGATCTCGACTCCTCGAGATGGTCTCCCACTGGACCCTAGAACCCGGTTACTTGTGTTGCCTCCATGGGTCTATCCTAATGCGGAAAAGTAAATAATATACATCAGTGGTGTTATCATCCTCAAATCGGAAGTGCCCCAATAAAAGAATATTACATACAAGCTTTTACATGAATAAAAATGAAAAACTCTCATCTCACATAAAAAACCCCGGCTATTCAAAACACGATGATCTAATATAACATATCACAGCAACACATAACATCACTTGTCATCAACGTAAGTAAATATGCGTATCCCAATTGTCGTTGACGTATAGCAACGAAACCGGCGATAAACCACATATTACACTTACGGTGGCAGAAAAGAAAGTGAAAAACTACAACAGTTGGAATCCGCAATCTACTTAGATATCATAAACCCAATGTATCATATACTTTGGATTTCATGCCCAACTAAATGAATTCCTTAGACATCAGATGCCTAACAATTATAAACCCTGCATTTTAGTCTCGATATTGAAAACACTTTCCAATAACCTATCGGGTAATTCAACAAAATTCCCGATAACCTGATTGAATGCTCGTCGGAAACTTTAGTAGACGGCCGCACCCCCGATGCCGTCGACGAAGTGCAATAAGGCGGAACACCGTGCTCGTGAGCACCCGAACGGATGCTTTTGGTGACGGGGTTCTCCTACAGTCACTTGGTCAGGGCTATAGGGCGTGGCTATCTAGTAAGGTTACCCAGCGAGTATCCGCGTACACTACGTAAATGCGACGGACTTTTGATCCACATCAAAATTCCGTAGCAACCGATCAAATGAGATTAAACTGCTAGATTTATAAATTTCAAACTAGTTATCTCATAACTAATTATGTGGATTCTAAATATTGTATCATAATCACAGATAACTAGAAGATATTAAACTTTTTGATCGAATAAACAAACACCCAAAATTTCCTAAAGAGCTCAACACTTGAGCGGAGTTCAAAAAGTACTCAGAACATGCCACAGCTCCTATGAACCATCCGTAAAAGGGCCAACCCATGCCTCACTCATGTTGCCACGGAAATGCCACAAACCTTGGCGTATGACCGCGGTTCTGCGATCCAAAAAGTCAAGTTTCCATATCGTTCTTCTAGAGGGTCCACAGAATAGTTTGCATGATTTTCTGAAGATTTTAAACTTGAAAAAAATACAACTCTTGGAAAATTTCCAGCGTGCGAAAATATGAGTTATTGACATCCGTTTGAACTTTTTAACGTCGTCTAAATAACCCGAATACATGTTAGAATTACGACTACGAAACACTCCGAATTGCCTTTGCAGAAAGTTAACATCACATGCAAATTTTGCAAAAACAAGCAACACCTGAAACACCAAAACCCAGAGACTGGAACACCAAGAAAGTTTGAAGCCAGAATTCCACAAAGGACCCGGTGAGCTTGGTTTTAAAGCCTATGTGGCCGGCCATATTTGCACCAAATTGCTTCAATTTCTATGGTGTTCATGTTATATCACATACAATATTCTGCAGTTGCTAAAAAAAAATTTAGAGTCCATTTAAAATTCAACAGAAACTAGGATTATGTTTCGTGTGTTTCGGAGTTGTTTCGGTTTCGTAATCTAACAAACAACATTTAAATCTCTAGCTTGACTCTGATACCACTGAAGGGTTACTTAGCGTGGCAGCAAGGTTTCGGGAGGCATCGTCCATGCCTTTTTCAAATTTTTAACGTTCTAAAGAACCCTAACCCTAGAATCTTAACTAGAGATTTAAACAAAACATCATGCAAACAACTTTGCATACAAAGTGAATGAGAAATACAACCTTTGTAGACCGGTCTTTTGTTAGTTATATGTATGCCCTAGAGGCCATTACTATACATAGGATGTATATTGTAGTGGATGCTGGGACATATATAGTGAGGACTTTCTTGCTCGACATGATAGTATGCTATCTGGTTGATCTTTACCTTAACGTGTACACTGATTGTCTCTCTATTACATGTTGGTAAAGCCCTTAGGATGTGTACTTAACTACCTGGACTATGATGCGGATCATACTAGTGGGGACATGGTAGTCCATAAGTACATCCTTCAATGTCCCTAGTCGAGGGTGTATCGAGACGGGGCATCGATATACCAGAGTAGACTAGCGTGTACCTTCTCGACTCATACAGATGGGCGATGGATGATCCCATATCCATTTGTGTTTGACATCGGAGATGATATACGGGTGCTCAGTAGAGACTGGGTACACTGGACGGACTCGCCGAGAACTCCCAGATGGTATTATACCTCACGTCAGATGGCAGTTCTCTGGTGACACTGGTACAGAGTAGTCTGTTGACCCGAGATCGTCATAGAGTCTTGTGTGGTTCCCACTGTGCTTTGATTTACATCTTACCACGTCCAAGAGGGCGTGCAAAACGGTGGTTTTTGGGTACAGTCCCGAGTCACATGGAGGCAATGAGCGATAGGAGGGGATTCGTCTCTCCCGGTATAGGGAGTTGATGTTGCGCTGTGTTCGATTGGCTATAACAGGAAATCCCTGGCCAGGGTTGCTGAGATTTACTGGTAAGTGTTACCAGTAGTTTCTCGAATTGTTATAGACCTCATATCGACACGACTTATCAAGCTATTGGGGTCTGACGTTTACCACCCCTAGGCGAGATATGCGACATATCAGACGATCAGACCGGACTGTACGGTAGTGTTACTGGTTGGATTCACTGGAATATGAGCGGGCTTGCTCATCGATCTTCTGATCGCTCAATACCCGGGTGGCCGTTACGTTTAGCAGACCGCTTGCGGCTTGTGGGTGCTTGATATGATCATCACCTGCTGCCGGCGTATTGACGAGTCTTTAGAGTCCTACACAGAGGTTTCCTGGCTCAAGCGAAACGAAATAGGAGCGCGTATGAGATATGTGCGGGACCGAGAATAATGCGTGTATGTGATACCGTATTTTATTCTCGCGATGAATGTTTCGAATGGTTGTATGCGATATAACCTAGTTATCGATTCAAGCGTTGATTCGATAAGCCGATACATTGAATACTAGTCGGTTGTGTGCGACATGACCGGATCATTGAATCAAGTGTTGATTTAATGATTTAATATATAATTATATATTTGATATATTACTTTGCATTAACTAGTAATGGTTCACTTTAAATGGATTTTCTCACTTGGATTGTGCAAGTTGTATATGTGATATACTTTTATGCACATGTTTGTATCATGTTTGATGATGCATGCTTTTTGGTTTTGTGTAAAGAATTAAACCATGGTTACTTAAGTGGTTAGGGTTTCATTTCCTTTTCTCATTTATTTATTTCATTTATTCATTTTGAAATAAATAAGAATAAAGAGAAAGAATGGTGGCTTGATTTGTAGTTTAGTTGAAGCTTCATGAAGCTTTGACCAAAGTCCACCATTCTTATCTCATTCTTAACCCTAACCATTCAACTAACATTGGTTAATTCTCTACACATTACCTTGGTTAGATTATGATAAACATTCCTTTTATTTTCCATTTTGGAATTAACTTATCATAATAATTTCTATCTTCTTCTTCCTTTCTTCACTTGAAGAAAGCAAGCCTCATCAATGGTGGATTGATGAAAAAAGTGAGAAATCCAATTCTAAAGTCTACCCACTTCCTATTTCTTCATCCTCTACCTCTTGCCAAGTAGTAGAGTGTGTTCTCTTCACATGTTTTTGGACTTGGTGAAGTTGGAGCTTGATTTAGCGATGCCTCGACGTAGATCATCTTCGGCATGGACATCGATGACCTAGCCCGTCCATTCTCCGATGAAGCCGACGCTAGAGCCCGGGACTTGTTATGGACAGCGAGGAGACTTCATTGCGGAGCTATGGAGGTGGAGAACCGGATCTACAAAGGTTGTATTTCCGTATCTCTTAGTTAAGTGTTAACTAGTTTATGTTTTCGCCTAGATTTCTAGCCAACGATCCGTAGTCGGGTTTCTCGGCACCTAGAATTTTTGAAATTGGCATGGTTGATGCCTTGTGAGACCTCATTAGGATGCCTAGGAACCCTACAGTGGTATCAGAGCCTAGCTAGAGCCTTAGGCGAAGTCTAGACGGAATTTGAAACCCGAACGAACCCGAAACCCGATCACAAACTTGCTCTCTGTCCTTTTTTCAAAAACGTGGATTTTTCCAAATAAAAATTGCCAAAAAATTCAGCAGGGAATCCTAAGAGTTAATGTGAAGCACGTGGCTCTAAATCGACTAAAGAGCCGCGGAACCGCGGCCCCACCTTGGGTTTAGCGGCGGTTCCGCGGCCATGTTGGTGATTTAGACCACGTGTCTTGCACAGTAATTCTTGTGTCAAAGTGCTGAGTCTTCTGGAAATTTTTATATTTTATTCAAGAGTTGAATTTTCTGGAGTTGTTTTGGGGATTCGGTGTTTCAATCGGGGTATCAAATTTTGTCTATTTGGCTTTCCGGATAAATTTTAGAATATGTTAAAAAGTCCGACCGGATATAAATACCCAATTTTTCCCCTGTCGGGAAATTTCCAAGTGTTGGATTTTCCGTAGTTTAACGACATTCTAAGTAGTGCAAGTAACACGATGGTCCCTCTAGAAGACAACAAACCTTAACTTGATTATGTGACCGTCTTGAACTGCTCTTTGAACCTTCGGGTTTAGGGGAGTACGGCGTGCCACATGTGAGGCGTTGGCTTGACCCTTCTACGGCTGGACCGTTGGTACTGAGGCACGAACTGAATGTTATTAGACTTGTTTCATGTGTTGACCTGTTTCGGGAAAACTTGGGTGTTTGACTGTTTGATCGAAAAGTTTAACATTTTCTATTTATCCGGAATGTGATACAATAATTGGAATTCACAATTAGTTATGAGATAACTGAATGAATGTTATAAACATAGCACTTTAGTCTCACTTGATCGGTTGCCACGGAATTTTGATGTGATCAAAAGTCCGTCGCAATCACGTAGCGTACGCGGATACTCGCCGGGTAAACTTAATAGACAGCCTCACTCCATAGCCCCGACCAAGTGACTGTAGGAGAACCCCGTCGCCGAAAGCATCCGTCCGGGTGCTCGCGGCAGCGGTGTTCCGCCTTGGTGCACTTCGTCGCCGATATCGGGGGTGCGGCCGCCTACTAAAGTTTGCGACGAGCATTCAATCAGTTTTTTGGGAATCTTGTTGAATTGCCCGACTTGATATTGAAAAGTGTTTTCGATAATGAGACTAAAATGCGGGGTTTATAATTGTTAGGCATGCGATGTCTAAGTAATTCATTTGGTCAAGCATGCGATGTCTGAGGTGGTTGCGGATTCCAACTGTTGTAGTTTTACACTTTCTTTTCTGTGACCGTAAGTGTAATATGTGATATCGCCGGTTTCGTTGCTATATGTCAACGACAATTGGGATGCGCATATTTACTTACGTTGATGACATGTGATGTTATGTGTTGCTGGATATGTTATATTGGATCGTCGTGTTTGAATAGCCGGGGTTTTTTATGTGAGATGAGTGTTTTTCATTTTCATTCATGTAAAAACTTGTATGTAATATTATTTTATTGGGGCACTTCCAGGTTGCGGAAGATGTCACCGTTTGTATATTATTTACTTTTCCGCACTAGGATAGATCCAAGGAGGGGAGCACAAGTATCCGGGTTCTGGAGTCCAGTGGGAGACCAACTCGAGAAGTCGAGTCCGGGTCTCCTAACTCTAGAATTGGTAGGGTTGCTTGCCGCTCTCGTAGGGGTCTAGGGGTGTGGGTTTGGCTATTCATCACGACCGTGGAATCCGTGTTTTATACTGGCTCGTATTGAAAACACGGACGTCCTAGTATATCCAATATTTCATATGATTCTTCTGCTGCGATATCTGTGATGTGATCATGTGATGTTCTGTGATAGATACAGTATATAGTATATATGATATATTATATAGACGTTACTTATGTTTTACACCCGTGCTAGCCCTGCCCCGCTCTGCCGTTAGTTACCTAACCTAACGGTGCACGAGGGGACATCGAGGCGAATGCGGATGGCATAAGTGTACGTCGTATTTATCTGTGATGTTTAGGTACTTAAATGATGGGACTTCATTAATGTGATTAATGAAATAAAAGAAACCTAAGATGTTGTAGAATCGAATTTCAAAATAAAACAGGTAGCTACAGTTCTTGCTTTGCACAGCGGTATATGTGATATATCCTGCACCTTATTCGATGAGGAAAGGACCGAGATCCCTTCACCGGGAGTGACTCCTTTAGCAATAACTGGCAGATGCTACACACTCGGTTTGTCTTTTGATTGCTTTTAAGAGTTTTTGCTTTGCACAGTGATATATATGATATATCCCGCACCTCATTCGATGAGGAAAGGACCGACGATCCCTTCATCGGGAGTGACTCCTTTAGCAAAACTAGAAAAGCCTCAAAAGCACTCCATTTTAAAATCATTTGATTCTACAACGATATCAAGTTCATTACGCAATAGGTTTTCAGAAAAAGCTGTCGTAGCCCTCCGTCATTTCAGATATGTACTGGTTAGTATTCGTGCTGCGTTTGTTGACCTCTGTCAAGGCGTAGTGTGCGGTAGCTGATTAGTGCTTATCTGTATAAGCATATGATGTGATTGATTTAGGATAGTCATGCGACCTTGTTGACCTCTGTCAAGGGTCGTGCGGGTGGGTTTACTTCAATCAGGAAATGACGGGTTGAACTTGACTAGCAGCCTATGGTTTGTTGACCTCTGTCAATGTCATAGGACGCTAGGGGCAAAATATTATCGGGAATTTCAAGTGTTGAAATTTGCAATGAGATTGCATACCTTCTATGAGATAGTTGGAGACCGATACCCGCTGCGTGTAAGTGTTACTCCTGGGAGAGTTTTATACATTACAATTAGCCGATCAAGTAGGTGTCTAGAAAGGTGTCAACGAGGTTACGCCTCTGGGAAAACGAGGTTTACATTAATTAGGTTCGTGCGAAAGCACGGGGGACCTCCCTCAAAGTACCGACACTGGCCTGGCTGAAAGATTGGCGAAATTGTAGTGTGTAATTAATCCCGGCTAGTCTTTCCATTTAGGGTTTGAAGGAAGAATTGATAAAAAGCAGTATGAGCCATCCTGATTAGATAAAATAATAACCAATCTGATCTTGCAAGAGCATACGCTGAGTGTTTTCTTTTCTCTCTTTCCAGGTAGCGACCATATCACGCCTTAATCAAGATAATAATACGGATTATTGACCGAACCCGCTTGTTATACTGAGCTGGGGAACGTTGGTCCCGCTCCAACTTATAATTGTTATAAGACAGAGCAGGAAATTGGAGAATACCAAATTTCCCGTGCCGCCCAAACGAAGAGAGTGCATGCTGATGCATCATCTTCGGGTATGTTCATTACAAAGAACTGTTTCTCAGTGTCCTTTACGTCCTGGGTATGTGATACCGGATCAGGATCCCGCTTATGTAATCTGTTACATAGGGCTACAGAAAGGTAGAGAACTGAGAACGGGTGATAAGTTTCATGAGGCAGAAAACGGGGCAAGTGTTGCAGCCAAGTCTGTTGGTCACTGTCACCCTGTATTACCAATACATTGATTCTAAACGAATGTTATTAGATACCGAACCTGATATACAAAATCATATCAGTCTCTTTATTAGTAAAGAAATGATAAAATTTTGTATTGTTGGATAATGTTTTGAACATTTCCTATATCAAAAGTTGATCGGTTCAGGCACGTTATCTAAAAGCGTTGATGTTCTAAATCAAACTACAGTTCTTAGTATACAAAACACACACAAGAGGAAGAGTTCAGAACTGAACGAATCCTTCTTGAGGCATTGTAGACTAGGTCATATCAATGCGACCCGACTAGCTGAAGTTACATGTAGATGTATATTTAAATCAGTTTGAATTTACATCTTATGAAACTTGCCAGTCATGTCACAAAGATAAGATGACCATAGCTCCGTTTACTGGAAACAGAGAAAGAGTTAGTGAACTCTTGGGATGATACATGTTGATGTATGTAGGTCTCCTGTCTACACATGCCAAGACCGGTTCTTTGTACTTCATTACATTCTCTGATAATCTCTCAAGATTCAGACATATGTTCCTGTTGAAACACAAGTCAGAACTTTTTGAGATATTCACAGAATATAAGTTAGAAGTAGAGAACCAATACGGGTATAAGTATTATGTCCTTTGATGAGATCAAGAAGGAGAATACTTGAGTGCGGAATTCCTGGACTATTCTAAAGGAGAATGAGATTCTCTCTCAGCATTACTCCTCCCTATACACCATAGCAAGATGGTATATCGGGGCGGAGCAATCACACCCTATGTGATAAGGTGTGCTCTATGATGAGTACTACTGAGTTACCTATTTCCTTTTGGGAGTTATGCGCTTGAGAAGCTGCATACCTATTGAACAGGGTTCAAATCAAATCAGTTGCTTACCACTTCATATGTGATATGGAATGGGAAGAGCCCATGTCTTAAGCTAGTTAAGATTTGAGGTTGTCCGGCCTACGTCAAAAAGCAAAATCCGGACAAGCTCGAGGCAAGGTCTGTAATGTAGAACTGGAAATGTTCCAGCTATACAAACTGCAGCTGATGATTTGAAAGAACCAAAGGATTCAATAGTTACCAACGAACCTCAGCCTCTCCGCCGATCTAGTAGGGTTTCTCACCCACCTGAGAGATACTTCTGTTTCTCTATGACAGTGGGAGCGAGAATTGCATCATGAGATGATGACCCAACTAGTTTCGACCTGGCCATCAGGAGTAGGACTCTGTGAGAATGGCTAGATGTTTATCGATCTGAGATGGAATCCTTATACACCAACAAAGTATGGACTTTGGTTGCAATATCTGAAGGGTTAAATCCCCATCTGGAGCAAGTATATCTTGAGAAGAGTACTTGGTGTACATGGAAAAGTTGAGACTTTCAAAGCTAGACTTGTTAAAAGTTTGCATCATTGACCAGCTGTGGATAATGATGAAACCTTTTCAAGTACCTATGCTTAAGTCCATCCAGATCCTACTTGCCACGGCTACATACCATGACTGCGATATCTGGTGGTTGGGTGTCATGACTGCTTTTCTAAATGATGTTTTAGAAGAGTGCGTCTATAAGTACACAGCCAGAGGGCTTCGTAGACAGTGGGAGCAGCGGAAACGTGTGCAAGATGCTTTATAGGTTAAAGCAGGCATCGCGGAGTTGGAACATCTGTTTTGATGGATTAGTCAAAGAGTTTGACATCATCAAAATGGTAGATGAACCTTGTATAAACAAAAAGGTAGTAGGGTGTATGGTGGTGATCCTCGTAGAGTACGTGGATGACATACTCTTGATAGGGAAAGAGTTTCCTATGCTACGCTCGGTCAATCTCCGTTTATCACAATGATTCTCCATATAGGATCAAATTGATACCTACTAACTCCAGGATTTTGGATCTATGAGATAGATCTAAATGGATATTAGGATTCTCACTTGTCGAAGTGAGATGGTATCAATCGATCCTGGGGAGAATCACTGGAAGGGTTCCAGGGTGATAAAGACGACTGAATGTCAGTCACAGGCATTGTCTTTACCCTCAGTGAAGGGACGGTATGTTGGAAGAGTTCCAACCTAGATACCGTGACATACTAGACGATAAAGGCTGGATACATCGCTACTTAAGATGCTACCAAAGAGGCTGTTTGGGTGTATATTGGTTCATGAGATGAACTATGTTCCTCCCATTGTGTGACAATGGAGTTGTGGCTTATGCCAAGGAACGCCGGTCCCATCAGTAATCCAGACATATTCTAAGGCAGTATCACTTGATCATGGAGATGGTTGATCTCCAAGGGGATCGAGGTTAGGAGAGTAGACTCAGAGGACAACACAGCGGATCCACTCACAAAGGCCTGTTCCCAGAGAGAGACTTTTATGGGATGGTTGAGTATGAGATACTACAACCACTGCTATCAGATGGCCCTAGTGCAAGTGGGAGATTGTTAGTTATATGTATGCCCTAGAGGCCATTACTATACATAGGATGTATATTGTAGTGGATGCTGGGACATATATAGTGAGGACTTTCTTGCTCGACATGATAGTATGCTATCTGGTTGATCTTTACCTTAACGTGTACACTGATTGTCTCTCTATTACATGTTGGTAAAGCCCTTAGGATGTGTACTTAACTACCTGGACTATGATGCGGATCATACTAGTAGGGACATGGTAGTCCATAAGTACATCCTTCAATGTCCCTAGTCGAGGGTGTATCGAGACGGGGCATCGATATACCAGAGTAGACTAGCGTGTACCTTCTCGACCCATACAGATGGGCGATGGATGATCCCATATCCATTGGTGTTTGACATCGGAGATGATATACGGGTGCTCAGTAGAGACTGGGTACACTGGACGGACTCGCCGAGAACTCCCAGATGGTATTATACCTCACGTCAGATGGCAGTTCTCTGGTGACACTGGTACAGAGTAGTCTGTTGACCCGAGATCGTCATAGAGTCTTGTGTGGTTCCCACTGTGCTTTGATTTCCATCTTACCACGTCCAAGTGGGCGTGCAAAACGGTGGTTTTTGGGTACAGTCCCGAGTCACATGGAGGCAATGAGCGATAGGAGGGGATTCGTCTCTCCCGGTATAGGGAGTTGATGTTGCGCTGTGTTCGATTGGCTATAACAGGAAATCCCTGGCCAGGGTTGCTGAGATTTACTGGTAAGTGTTACCAGTAGTTTCTCGAATTGTTATAGACCTCATATCGACACGACTTATCAAGCTATTGGGGTCTGACGTTTACCACCCCTAGGCGAGATATGCGACATATTAGACGATCAGACCGGACTGTACGGTAGTGTTACTGGTTGGATTCACTGGAGTATGAGCGGGCTTGCTCGTCGATCTTCTGATCGCTCAATACCCGGGTGGCCATTACGTTTAGCAGACCGCTTGCGGCTTGTGGGTGCTTGATATGATCATCACCTGCTGCCGGCGTATTGACGAGTCTTTAGAGTCCTACACAGAGGTTTCCTGGCTCAAGCGAAACGAAATAGGAGCGCGTATGAGATATGTGCGGGACCGAGAATAATGCATGTATGTGATACCGTATTTCATTCTCGCGATGAATGTATCGAATGGTTGTATGCGATATAACCTAGTTATCGATTCAAGCGTTGATTCGATAAGCCGATACATTGAATACTAGTCGGTTGTGTGCGACATGACCGGATCATTGAATCAAGTGTTGATTTAATGATTTAATGTATAATTATATATTTGATATATTACTTTGCATTAACTAGTAATGGTTCACTTTAAATGGATTTTCTCACTTGGATTGTGCAAGTTGTATATGTGATATACTTTTATGCACATGTTTGTATCATGTTTGATGATGCATGCTTTTTGGTTTTGTGTAAAGAATTAAACCATGGTTACTTAAGTTGTTAGGGTTTCATTTCCTTTTCTCATTTATTTATTTCATTTATTCATTTTGAAATAAATAAGAATAAAGAGAAAGAATGGTGGCTTGATTTGTAGTTTAGTTGAAGCTTCATGAAGCTTTGACCAAAGTCCACCATTCTTATCTCATTCTTAACCCTAACCATTCAACTAACCTTGGTTAATTCTCTACACATTACCATGGTTAGATTATGATAAACATTCCTTTTATTTTCCATTTTGGAATTAACTTATCATAATAATTTCTATCTTCTTCTTCCTTTCTTCACTTGAAGAAAGCAAGCCTCATCAATGGTGGATTGATGAAACAAGTGAGAAATCCAATTCTAAAGTCTACCCACTTCCTATTTCTTCATCCTCTACCTCTTGCCAAGTAGTAGAGTGTGTTCTCTTCACAAGTTTTTGGACTTGGTGAAGTTGGAGCTTGATTTAGCGATGCCTCGACGTAGATCATCTTCGGCATGGACATCGATGACCTAGCCGGTCCATTCTCCGATGAAGCCGACGCTAGAGCCCGGGACTTGTTATGGACAGCGAGGAGACTTCATTGCGGAGCTATGGAGGTGGAGAACCGGATCTACAAAGGTTGTATTTCCGTATCTTTAGTTAAGTGTTAACTAGTTTATGTTTTCGCCTAGATTTCTAGCCAACGATCCGTAGTCGGGTTTCTCGGCACCTAGAATTTTTGAAATTGGCATGGTTGATGCCTTGTGAGACCTCATTAGGATGCCTAGGAACCCTACATCTTTCACTTCTAAGGCTCCGTGTAGTAGTCCCTTCGCTCCAAATAGTGAACACCCGAACTCTAGTAAGGCTTCACATGAAGAAATGAACAAGCTTGCTCGAAATCTTTGAGGCCGAAGATGATCTACGTCGACGATACTCAAGCTCATGCTACCTCTTCACTAATGGTAGATTAGTGAAGAAAACACCCTAAACTAAATGGCTAATAGTAGAGGATGATGACATAGGAATTAAGATCTCTTTAGATTTCTTTTTCTCACAATATTTCATCACTTAGAAAAAGCTAGCAAGCTTTTTCTCATGAGGAAGAAGATGAAGTGATGAAGTGATGAAATGAGAGAGTGAGGTTAGAAATGCAACCATGGGTGAGTTTATGTCATACACAAACTCATATAGAGAATAAACCATGGTGTAAGGTTAATGGTTAGGTTAATAAATATCTTAAGAAAAACAAAACAAGTGGACTTAGTCAATGGTTTTACTAGCTTCTTCCAAGCTCAACCGTGTTTAATTCCAAATCATTTTGAATTTCTTAATATTAAATATTAACCCTACATTAAACCTAGAATGGTGTGAGTCTTATACATCCTTGTTGCATGTATAACCTAACATGACACACTAATATATATCACATATATATTTTTTATGCTAAAAGAAAACAATACAATTAATATATATCACATATATATTAATGTATCATATGTGAGAAAAAAAATACTTAAGTGAGCTAATATTCGTTAATGTAATTTAATATATCAAATATATTATTATACATTAAATTATTAAATCAACACTTGATTTAATAATCCGGCTATATCACATATAACCGACTGATATCAAATGTAACAACTTATCGAATCAACACTTGATTTAATAACCCGGCTATATCACATATAACCGACCGATATCACATATAGCGAGAATAGAGTGTGGTATCACATACACCCATTAATCTCGGTCTCGCACATATCACATATGTGCTCCTACTTCTTTTCGCATGAACCAGGAAAGCTCTGTGTAGGACTCTAAAGACTCGTCAATACGTCAGCAGTAGGTGATGATCATATCAAACACCCACAAGCCGCAAGCGGTCTGCTAAATGTAACGGCCACCCGGGTATTGAGCGATCAGAAGAGCAACAAGCAAGCCTGCTCATACTCCTGCAAATTCAAACAGTAACACTACTGTACAGTCCGGTCTCTTCGTCATATATATCACATATCACAGCCTGGAGGTGGTATAACGTCAGACCCTAATAGCCTGATAAGTCATGCCGATGCAAGGTCCATAACGGTTCAAGAAACTACTGATAAGACTTACCAGTAGATCTCAGCAATCCTGGCCAGGGATTTCCCGTTATGGCCAATCGAGCATAGCGTAACATCAACTCCTAATACCGGGAGAGACGAATCCCCTCCTATCGCTCTTTGCCTCCATGTGATTGAAGACTGTACCCAAAAACCACCTTTTTGCACGATCTCTTGACCGTGGTATGGTGGAAATCAAAGCACGGTGGGAATCACACAAGGCTCTATGACGATCTCGGGCCGACAGACTAACCTATACCAGTATCACCAGAGAACTGCTATCTGACGATAAGTATAATACCATCTAGGAGTTCCCGGCGAGTACGTTTAGTGTACCCAGTCTCCACTGAGCACCCGTATACTTTCTCTGATGTCAAACACCAATGGATGTGTTATCATCCATCACCCATCATATGGGCCGAGAAGCGTATACGCTTTTCTACTCTGGAATATCGATGCCCTGTCTCGATACTCCTATGACTAGGAACAATTGAAGGATGTACTTACCGACCACCTCTGCCCACTAGTATGATCTGCATCATAGTCATTTTAGTCAAGTACTCATCTTAAATGCTTTATCAACATCTAATAGAGAGACGATAAGTATACATGTTAAGATAAAGAGCAACCAGATAGCATACTATAATGTCGAGCAAGAAAGCCCTCCCTATATATATCCAAGCATCCACTACAATATACATGGCATGTACATCAATGGCCTCTGGGGCATACATATAACTAACAGTCAGACCCCTAATAACACAACATTTCGTGTCGGTATGAAGCCCATCCCACACTAAGAAACTACTGATCCGAATCAGTAATTCTCGACTACCTTGGCCAAGGATTTCTGGTGATGGCCATCCGTATACAACGCGACATCAACCCCCAATACCGGGAGAGACGAATCCCCGACAATCCGCTCACTGCCTCAATGTGGCTCGGGACTGCACCCAACTAAAACCTGTTTGAACGACTCCTTTGAGCCGTGGTAGGGTAGTAATCAAAGGACAGTGGGAACTCACACGAGTCAAATGAAGATCAAAGATTGACAGATTAACCTGTACACTTGTCACCAGGGAACTGCCATCTAACAATATGAATAATACCAACTAGCATATTCCCGGCGAGTCCGTCCAGTGTACTCATAACCCAATGAGCACCTATATACTATCTTAGGTGAACAAACTGACACTAATAGCTTGTGAGACCTGGCCAACACCCCTCGTCTGGGTCTCGATCAATATACACTAGTCTACACTGGAGTATCGATGCCCAGTCTCAATACTCCCACGACTAGTGACATTTAAGGATATGTTTATAGACCACCCAGCTCCCGCGTATATGATTGCTATCATACTGCTGGTAGTCAAGCAAGAATCGTATGAGCTCTATCAACATGTAATAGTGATCTGTAATACCACCTGAAGCATGTACATGATGATAAAGACAAACCAGATAGCATACTATCATCTCGAGTAAGACTGTTCCACCGGTATAGGTCCTCCCTCAATCATCGCAATCGGGTGCCTATGATCCAATATTTGACTTGAGGGCACTATACCCAACAACAGGGTCAAGAAACGTACACACTAGTCTACTCTGGTGTATCGACACCCTGTCTCGATATACCCTCGACTAGGAACAATTAAAGGATGTGCTTGTGGACTACCCAGGTCCCAGTAGTATGATCCTCATCATATTCCTGGTAGTCAAGAAAACATCCTAAGGGCTTTATCAACATGTATCAGAGAGACAGTATAATAATACAAGTGTACATATGTAACATTTCTGGAAATAAAATATTATTTTTGAAAATATTCGGGAAATTAATATAATTAGTAATTTTGAAGGTAATTATGTGATTGGGCATTTTACAATTTACTATACAATTAATTGTGTACAAGTTAATATTAAACTTGATTAATATTTTACTAATTTTGTTTTAACCATGTTTAGGTACTTGGCATGCAACAAATCATGTTGCAAATGACATGCTACATTTTATTTTTTTAACCATGGCTTCTTTTACATTTAAATGGTTTTTTTTTGTTTTAAAAAGAAAAGGGAAGAGATAAACGTGAGAAAGGGTGTCACGACACGAAATATTAGCTCGTGACTAGCACTTGAATCACGCAACGTCTAAAAGCGTAACGAAATTCAAGTAAGCTGAATCCCAGAAATCTAAACCCTTTTAAGAAAATAAAGGAGGTGATGTTTTGAAATAAAGGTATAATGAAATCAAGTTTTCTTAAATGCATAGAAAAGGAACATGAATAATGCTAGTGAAATTTACTAGTTTGAAAACATATTTCGTCTTTTAAAATTTTGGGCAGCACCTCCTTTGTATATTTTGATCCAAAACCACAATACAAGATAATAATAAAGGCATTCCCAAGCGGCAGGTAGCTCTTCGCCAACCAGCGGATCACAACCACGCAAAGCATAAATATAATTATACGACACCCAACGGCGAAGATCACCATAGAAGATAAAGTAAGGCAAGACATCTACCCCATAAGCGAACAAAAAACCAATCGCTCAAGTCTCGCAACTACAAGTCTCACTAAGTCTCGTTACTTATACAAAAACTAGTTTGATTTGTTGGAGTTCACTAGATACAATATGAAATAGTAAATACAAGAGTGTATGATACAAATGTCCCACCTACCAAGCAAACCACCCAAAAGTAGATATGTGCTAGCGATGCCGCTACTGATCCGTGCGGTCAACCTGCAAGAACTGTGGCACAACGGGGGTGAGTTTCCAGCTCGTGAATAGAAAAACATCTACAAGTAGAAATCGAATAAACAACGGCTCCTAGGTCAACTATATTATAAACGTTATACTATGATTTCTAGGGTGACCGGGTCATTATATGTGCTAACAATGTAATCAATGCCTAACATCATGTGGATATCATCCAACCATAAAATCAATGCATGTATGCATGTGGATTCCATCCACGTGTCAACCACTGACACAACAACATCATGCATGTAAATATCATAAAAAGCATATGCATGGAAGTATTAGGATATAAATCAACGTAAGTCCCTCGCGACACATCGAAATCGTGGAACATGAGTGTCCAACATCGATACTCGAAACATCATGAAACCCGTGTCCAGCATCGACACCGAAATCCTCCATATATCTCAGGCCCCGCATCCTCAGATCGGCCCTCAGGCCCCGCACACCCTGGTCAGCCCTCATATCTATCTCGCTACTCCGGTCGGTATCCTGCGGATAACTGCCGGGTCCAAATACTATCACCGGTAGGTAGTTCTCCCCTGCCAGGCTCACCATCTAACTATACGAGTCTTCTTGCCCTGGGGTACCTCACCGGGTCCACCATGTACCCACAGACGGTGCCTACCGCTCCTTGAATCGGGTTTCACATGCCACTCTCAGAACCGAGAAAACACATGGTGGACACACTGAAATATCATATCAAGAGAAACCGGGTTTCATTTAAAACAGTACATACTCTCTTTTGAAATAACCACGGTTCTCAAATCCAGAAATCTCATGAAAACAACATATCTCAATGCGTATAATCATAATGTATGATGTATGCGACATATAACAGAATGTAAGCATATCTGTATATCATGCAACATGGAACAGAAATATGCACAAATCGAGGGAAAACCGCTCTTTTAAATGAATCAGTTTTAAAATATATCATGTGGTTCCCAAATCTCCAAAATCGAATGCAACATCGTATAAAGGGGCATATGTGTTTGTACGCCAATATGGACGTACAAATGTGTATGTCCGCATGTATGGGTGTACAATATGTATGTACACAAGTATGGTGTACAATATGTATGTACACAAGTATGGTGTACAAATGTATGTACGCAAGTATGGGTGTACGATATGTATGTACGCAAGTATGTCATGCAAGGAGTCATATCCTGATGCAGCGATTCTACTGTGTAGTGACATGGCAATTATCGATGATGAAGTGTGTGAGCCGGCAAATCTGTGTACGTGTAACATACGCATCATCGATAATGGTGTAAGTGTACTAACACAGGTATATGCAATGCACAGAGAATAACATGGAAGCAGCATAAGGTAAATCGTCAGCTAAAAGCTACAGGTATACGTATCTAACATGATCGAGTCGGTGAATCTATCGATCGGCATCCAGCTTCATAAAATCACGTACGGTATACTCCATTGTACGACATCCTCTAGTCAAGGGTATGGATCAAACCTCAAGTCAAACTCATCACGTACAGAAAATCATCGTACGGCGACATTAAGCGATCGGGGATCCTATCAAGCTATAAGACGAGGAGGGTACGGACGTAACGTCTCGTACGGCTATCACTCACAATTCACAAAATATATAAATATATCTATAAATATACCTATGTCCCAGGTCACATCCATAACAATCTCATATCAGGGGACCGTCAAGGTAGCAATCATCTCAATCGACTCACATCCGTATACCAACATATCATCATATCACATGTCAAATCGTATTCTCTTTTCATCGCATTTATATCTCACATAAGGTCAATTTTACATATACACTCTACCTTTACTATAAGCATAAGTATCTAATCTAACATACCCACCCGAACCATACAAACAGTTTTTTTTTAAAGATGCGAATAGTAGTTTTGAAAGTAGGGGCTACGGTGTTTTAAGAAAAAGATATCATTTTAAAATCCGTAATGTCTCTCAAGGTATCTGTTTAAAAGATGGATACGATTCCTCGGTTTGAAAATAGGTATGGTTCGGATGACACATTACGTCGGCTATCTAGTCCTATAGTACCCTAAACGGTAATATCGTCAAACGCCATCCTCCAATTCCGTCATCATATATTAGTCGTATCAAAACACTTCTAACTATCCTTTAGTTTATAATATGGTTTCACTAACAATCTTTTAACTCTAACCCTAGTTTCCTAATCTAGGTTTTCTTAACCATATGCTACAAATCATTTTCGACCAAAACTTTGCGGGGGTGCTATACGCCATCCACCCGACTTCTCCCGTAGATATAGATCTACGCACTTTGCTTTTTGCTTGCCGAAGTCAATGACGCCACGCTCCGTCACCTCGGAATCCACGCGAAGATACTTATAATAATACACAATCGCAATCATTATTAAAATCGAATCCGGAAAACAGATACGGCATACGGCACGCTCATAGGTTAGAACCTATGGCCTACGCGTGCAAAAACAATCAAACAACCCTTGTTGTTGATGTACAAACTTCTAACAACCAAATACAAATCCAAATAGCAAATCTTAGCATTCAAAATAGGGAAAACATAACCAAAAACCACACCAAAGTGCTCCCAGATTTTGACACAGGTGAAATTTGGATGAACAAACAATACTGGGATGATGTATATAGGGTATATGACCTACAGAAGCAACCTAGGCATCAGAATCCACCAAGTGGCCGCCAGAACCCTCCAAAATCCGGCCTCCTCGGCCCCATAGCCTCTATTTGGGTATGTATGGTCGGGGTGGTCTCCTAGTACCCTAATTTGGTCCATGGAGTTGTTTGCTAAACTCAGAAATTCTGCGGGTTGCTCCAGATTCACAGTAGGCTCACAAATCAACACAAAACCGACACGAAACTAATCTAAATATATAATCTTTTTTCTAAGTCCAGAATTTGATCTCTAGGGTCTTCCACATCCTCACTACTAATCACAAGTCCATAAGTTACCCAAACCTTCTCTAGAATTTTCTAACTTCACAAATCACCACTAAACCAATTCTAAACTAAAACTAGAATATAAAGGAACTTAAAACTAACTAAATAGAAAGGATTATACCTCATGGATGAACTCAAGAGAATCCTAGCTTCCCAAAGTTTATCAAAATCCCGCTTTGCTTTGTCCATTGCGTAGAGGATGAAGAGGTGATCATTTTTTTGTGAAAGGGGTATAGGATTTTGAGGAAGGTTTGGAGATGGATTTTTGATGTTGAAAGTGGAGGGAGATGAGGAAGAAGAAGGAGAAGAAAATGGTGGAGAAATGATATGAGGCAGCCCCCTCTCTCTCTCAATTATTCTCGCTCTCTCTCTCCAAGCATGGTCTCCTATCATCATTATGTCCCCCTTCTCTCCCCTCAAGTCATCATGACACCTTTTCCGTTTCTTTTCTTTTCTCACCACAATAAAACCATAACATAAAACAACACAATGAACAAGTAACCAAATGAAAAATGTCATGGTGCACTAACCATGAAAACTGTAGAAACACAGATTTGGCTTAGTCGCGATTAGCAGTGCACTAATCGGGTTTTTATCCAAACTGCATATAATAAATTTTAAAAATACCAAATCCTTTAAATATATTATTAAATGAATAAATCATTTTAATTTTTATTTATTTCACAATTATTGGTATATATTTATACCCTTTTTCGAAAACCTCTATTTCGCAAATCGAACAGTTTTCTGGAAATATATTATGTTAATATTAAATTCCAGAAATAATATTTTATATTTTCAGAAATGTTACAGAGGGTGATGGGACTTGTATCATGGCAATGTGAGAGAGAGAGAGAGGGATGTTTCTACACACATGGGCACTTTTATTCCTCCTTCTTTCTCTTCTTCATTCTTCTTCATCTTCAACTCCCCAATCCTCCACCTCCTCTACCAGCCCCAAAACCCACTCAAAACCTCACACTAACTTTATAAAAATTGATCTTAAGCTCACCCTAAACCCTATGGTGGTATCAAGTTAAGGTTTTGAAGACTTTGGGCAACCCAAGAAATTTCTTGAGTTGCCAAATGAGATAAATCCTATATCTTTAGTTAAGTATTAGCTTCCTATCTTCGTAGTATAACTTAGAGTTAATTATGTGGTGGTTTAGTGAAGTTAGAAATTCCTAGAAGAGGTTTAAGAGCTAATTTAAATTGTGCAGGTGTATGTAAGGTGTAATTAGTGACCACAACCCCTGTAGTGTTAGAATTATGGGCAAAACATGAGACTAAACCTAAAAATGTGAACCTTGGATCTGCGGATATCGGAAATTGTGGAATTTATGATATTGTATTGAGATCTGTTGCTACTAGGAAACCCTGAAAATCTTTTAGCATCCACTGAGAGATGTGCAGGTGATTATGAGTGTACCTTAAAGACCCGAGACGAAAAACCCAAACTTTGGCCGCAAATAAATCTATTATGGCCGCAATATGAGGCCATGTAACATTTCAGAAAAATAAAATATTATTTTTGGGAATTTTTATAAATAAATAATAAATTTAATGAATATTTTAATAAGGCGGCATAATTAAATACCGATAAATAGGGAAAAATTTGAAAAATTATGGAAATTATTAAAAAGAGAGTGCTTTATGTGATTTAAGCGAATTATGAAAGTTTATGATTTATTTGACACTATTTTAGTGCTAATCGCGATTAAAAATCGCTAATCGCGGATTAAGCGTGTTTTGTGCACATAGCATGCACAAAGTCTTTTTTTGTTGGATATAGTGCCCTCAGAGTCAATTATTAGATCACAGGCACGTGATTGCAATGATTGAGATAGGACAGTCTTACTCAAGATGATAGTATGCTATCTGGTTTGTCTTCATCATCGTGTACAGCTTTAGATGACATTACAGGTCACTATTACACATTGATAGAGCCCTTAGGATTCTTGCTTGACTACCAGCAGTATGACGGCGATCATATACGTGAGAGTTGGGTAGTCTATAAGCACATCCTTAAATTGGTCCCTAGTCGTGGGAGTTTCGAGACTGGGCATCGATACTCCATTAGTAGACTAGTGTATATAGTCGAGACCCCGACGAGGGGCGGTGGCGGGTCTCATAAGCCATTGGTGTCAGTTGGATCACCTAAGATGTATACAGGTGCTCATTGGGTTATGAGTACACCGGACAGGACTCCCCAGGAACATGCTAGTTGGTATTATACCTGACGACAGATAGCAGTTCCCTGGTGACATGTGTACAGGTTAGTTCATCGACCTGAGATCGTCATTTGTCTCGTGTGAGTTCCTACTGTGCTTTGATTACTACCCTACCACGGCTCAAAAGAGTCGTGCAAACAGGTTTTAGTCGGGTACAGTCCCGAGCAACATGGAGGCAGTGAGCGGATCGGCAGGGGTTTCGTCTTTCCCGGTATTGGGGGTGAGATCGCGCTGTGCCTAGGAGAGCCATTACACGAAGTCCTTGGCCATGGCAGGAGATTTAATTGTAGGTATTCTAGTAGTATCTCAGGGTGTTCTAGGCTACACTCCGACACGACTTGTACCGTTTTTGGGGGTCAGATTTTTACCAACCCTCTAGGCCAGACATGCGATGCTCATAGACGAACGGACCGGACTGTACGGATATTTTCACTGACAGGTGTAGGGTTGCTAGGCATGCTTACAAGGTTCTACAAGGCATCAACCATGCCCGATTTAAAATTTAGCCGTGCCGAACAACCCAAATCCGGATCTTTAAACTAGGGTTTAGGCGAAAACAAACATGTTAAACAGTTTAACACTAAGTGAGAGGGATTACAACCTTTGTAGATCCGGTCCTTCACTTCTAAAGCTCCGTGTTGAAGTCCCTTCGCTGCGATCATTGTGTTCCGGACTCTCGAGAGGTTCCACGAAGAGAAAGATGCAGTCTTGCTTCCGATCTTCGATACAAAGATGATCTACCTTGAAGTTTCGTTAACACAAGCTAACACTCATAATATGAAGTGAACACCATCATCTAAATGGCAAGGATAGATGAGGATGATGAAGTAAGATTATTGCTCTCTTTTATTTTCATTTACTCACTCATTTTTCATCACAAATAAAAAGTAAGAAAGCTTTGCCAAAGGAAGGAAGAGGAAGAAGAATAGTGATCCATTCTATTTGTGATGAATAATGAAAGGATTAATATGATGAAATAATGCAACCATGGTTGACTAAACCATTGTAGAGAATTAACCAAGGGCTAGGGTTTGGGTTGGGTTAAGTATGAGTCATAGATAAATATCAACACAAATATATTTATCATGACAAAAAGAAACCTTCTAGAATCTACTAGAAGTCTTAACCCTAATCCAAACCCTAGTCATGTTTAAACTCCACTAAACATGTTGCATTAGTTATCATATCGTGTTACAATATTATATATCACATATATAATATTTATCGTAACAAAATAAAATAATACAATTAACATATATCGCATATATATCAATGTATTACCCGAGTGAGAAAAAGAATCTTTTAGTGAGCTAATATTAGTTAATGTAATTCAATATATCATATATATTATTATACATTAAATTATCGAATCAACACTTGATCCGACAATCCGGCTATATCGCATATAACCGACTAATATTTATCTGTACCGATTCATCGAATCAACACTTGATCCGATGACCCGGCTGACATCAAATATCGCGAGAATATAATACGGTATCTCATATCGCATTATCCTCGGTCCCGCACATATCACATATGTGCCCCTACTCCGTTTGGCCTGAGACAAGAAACCTCTGTGTAGGACTCTAAAGAATCGTCAATACGCCGGCAGTAGGTGATGATCATATCAAACACCCACAAGCTGCAAGCGGTCAGCTAAACGTAACAGCTACCCAGGTATTGAGCGCTCAGAATATCAACAAGCAAGCCTGTACATTCTCCTGTGAATCCAATCAGTAACACTCCCATACAGTCCGGTCTCGTCGTCTGATATGTCGCATATCTCGCCTAGGGGTGGTAAACATCAGACCCAGTAGCTCGATAAGTTGTGTCGATATGAGGTCTATAACAGTTTGAGAAACTACTGATAACACTTACCAGTAAATCTCAACAACCCTGGCCAGGGATTTCCGGTTATAGCCAAACGAACACAGCGCAACATCAACTCCCTATACCGGGAGAGAAGAATCCCCTCCTATCCCTCATTGCCTCCATGTGATTCGGGACTGTACCCAAAAGCCACCTTTTTGCACGCCCTCTTGGACGTGGTATGATGGAAATCAAAGCACAGTGGGAATCACACAAGACTCTATGACGATCTTGGGTCAACAGACTACTTTGTACCAGTGTCACCGGAGAACTGCCATCTGACGTGAGGTATAATACCATCTGGGAGTTCTCGGCGAGTCCGTCCAGTGTACCCAGTCTCCACTGAGCACCCGTACACCATCCTTGATGTTAAACACCGATGGATATGGGATCATCCATCGTCCATCATATGGGTCAAGATGCGTATACGCTAGTCTACTCTGGTGTATCGATGCCCTGTCTCGATACACCCTCGACTGGGAACAGTTATAGGATGTACTCGTCGACTACCGTGGCCACACTAGTATGATCTCATCATAGTCCCAGTAGTCGAGTACATATCCTAAGGGCTTTATTAACATGCAACATAGAGACAATCAGAGTACATGTTAAGATAAAGTACAACCAGATAGCATACTATCATGTCGAGCAAGAAAGTCCTCCCTATATATGTCCAAGCATCCATTACAATATACATCGTATGTACAGTAATGGCTTCTAGGGCATACATGTAACTAGCAATCTCCCACTTGCACTAGGGCCATCTGTTGTGGTATCACATACCCAACAATTAGCTGTGGTTGAAGTATCTCATACTCAACCATCCCATAAAAGTCTCTACTGGGAAAAAAAGACCTTTGTGAGTGGATCCGCGCTGTTGTCCTCTGTGTCTACTCTCCTAACCTCGATCTCCCTGAAGATCAATGTTCATAACAGAATACTGCATTTTATACCGCCCATTCTTACAGAATACTGCATTTTATACCGCCCATTCTTACGCTCGTGTGTTTATAGGTAGGTACTTTTGATCAGTGTTTGCTACATAATTGCAGAATACAGGTTCTCGGCTCTGAACAATGAATATCCATGAAAAGTATGACAAATTCCGGATTACTGCCAACAACAGATAAAACACGGGTGTCCGCTCTCTATCCGTGTGTTGCCACATACCAGTTTTAGGGACAAGATGGCAAATCGATTGTCATGTCATGCACAAATCTCTAGGTCAACACAAGATCCAAGAAATCTACGCGGAGCTCGAGGAAATCATGGCAAAAGATCCACATCACATCACCTTTTTGTTCTACTAAAATTCTGGAATAATTGTGAAGAGTTTCTGAGAAAAGTCATATACCACATAGCAGACAACATGAAACCAGGGAAGACGACAAAAGCCCACAACCCAACTCCACTACAGGGCCGCGGATCCGCGGCCAATAGGGGGTCTAGGCCGCGGATCCGCGGCCATGTGGGGTCCTCATTCTGTCGTCTTTTGGGGGCATTTTGGGTACTTCATTTTATGGCAGATTGTTGCCCTAGGTTTTCAGTTCACCTCCTATAAATACCCCAGAACTTGCCAAGCTTAGGGAGTGATTCTTTATTCTTCTTTCTTTTTAGGATTTAGTCTTTTTCTTCTTCTTCTTCATTCTTTTTCCATGAAAATTGTAGTGATAGCTTTTTGAGTGGGAGATCAATGAAGATGAGGGCTTTTTGTACCATTCTCTTTTGTTTCTTCTTCCCCTTGAGATTCTTGCTTTCTCTTGATCATTCAACCTCTTCATTGAGCTTGAATGGTTAAGGTTTAGTTATTGATCTCAAGGGTCGTATTTTCTTATGGAATTAGCGCTTCATTTCACATGTGTTCTCTACCCTTCCCTTGATCTTGCAACCTCTTGATTGAGCTTGCAAGTTTAAGGGTTGGCTATTGATCACATGCTTGTCTTGAGTTCTAGTTTCTTGTTCTTTTTATCGCTTTTTATTACTTGCTTATTATTATCTTGCTTTACTTTCTTGCAATTTAATTCATGCACTTAATCACTTGTATTCTTTTCTTTTCTTTGTTCTTTTCTTTTACTCTCTTTTGTTCATTTTGTGAATGGTTGTAATTATCTTTGTTAAGATGAAATACGGTATTGTAAGTTAATATCTTCTTTCTCATTTCCTTTTCCCGTTATTTTCCATTGAACTCCGTCCAAACCATACGCAAGCGCTCCGTTAGGCACCCTACCCTAACAAGGTAACGGTGATTCCTAACCGCGACCGGTTGCGTTCGGTTTGGCCGGAGGAAAAAGCAAGAGACAAGAACGGAAGTACAAGGGTAAATAAGCCGTATTCCTCGAATACCGCGCTTAAATCCCCTAATCCACGTTGTTGCCGATTGCTTTAGCTTCAATTGGTCAAGACTCGGCTCAAAGGTTTTGAGTACGGATTTCTTTAGCTTACAATTTCGTATCTTTTTCTTAACAACTTTATACTTGCAAATAATACACATAGGATAGTCTCGAACAAACACATACTCATTCTTTATTGACTCGTCTAAAACAAGAAAGGACATACAACCTTCTCCCTGTGGATCGACCCGTGCTCAACCGGCTAGCTGCATAGCGACACCGTCTTGATTGCGTTTAACTAAAACTCTTTCAATCAAATGGTGCCGTTGCCGGGGAGACGGTAGCGTATTTTCTTTCTTGTTATTCGGGTTAATATTCTTTTTGTATATATTTAAAAATAAAAAAATAAAAAAAAATAAAATAATCTTTTTGTTGTTTTTGATCATTTTTGTGGGCAAGAGTGCAGATTTTTGCAGATTTGCAAACTGCGATTGTGGGGAGCAAAGCGTACATTCAAGGCTAAGGTGATTGCAAAGTACAGTGCCAAAGATCCGGGTAGTTTGACCCGCGCAAGCGAACTTTTCAAGCTTACCGGATTTGATTCAACGGGGGTTTCCTAACCCAAAAACTTAACGGTAAGTACTTTACTAACACTTTCTTCTCAAATCCGACGCGTCCAATATACTATTCTTTGCAGGATTCTTTGCAAGTTCGCTAGCAAACGCTAAAAATTGACTAACCCGTATTTGTTGCAGTGCCGCGCTTAAACTAAAAAACGATTTTTTGATTCTTTATAGAATTTTTATTGAATTGCGCATTGCATACATTAATACGGACTTAAGGGCAAGCGAACCCCACAACATACGGTAAAGGATTTCATCACCTTTTCCGTGGCCCACAAATCACGAACTTGAGCATAACGTTTACCCGCACAAATTTTAAAAGAAATTAGACTTTAAGCCTTAAGGACTTCGCGCTCACTAGGAGAAGTTAACTGTGTTTAGAACCTCGCTTAACGGTATATTGTTTACGGGGTGTCTAGGAAAGTGTTAACGGCGCAACCGCCAAAAGAAAAAGGGTTATTTAATTAAGGAACTTCGCGAAAGCGTTGGAAAACCTCCCCTTATCTCTGCACTTACCTGGCCTCGTGATCAATGTATCTTGAGCCCGTTTCTCGACACAGTTTTACTTCGACAATCAAGTTCTGGAGCAGGTCTAGTTGACCTAGGTGAACCCTAGAACGATTAGGTGTGTGGTATTTTTGTGTCGTGATTGTTTTTGTCCATATTTTTTTTGTGTATATTTCATTCTTCTGTTAATATATAAACTATAAAAAAAAAATATCACATTCTTTTTCCCCTCCTTTTCTCTACCTTTCTTTCTCTCTCTTCCTATCATAGGTACCCCACCTCGAAAAACTCTTGCCGAACTTTGGTACCCCCAACCAGACATTACTTCTTACGGTTCTTGCTTTGGCCGAACATCGAACGACCCCTCCATGCCCAAAATTTCATTGAGAGATCGGATAGACGCGTCTAGGACAAACAATTTGACTCCGCAATCCACTTCGTATCAACCATTTCATACATTCACCCCTTCTTACGTTGATACCCCTTCTTCGAGTCATGTTGCAACTCCAAGACCTATGTCTATTGCTGAACGTATTGAACAATCCCGTAGCCGATCTTTCACTCTTGTCACCACTTCAAATTCTTCGGATCAACAATTTCATTCACCTTCTTATCCGAATGTTGATCCTACCCCTGTCCAACCATTCAATTCCTACCAGTCCTACCCTACTTTTTCACCTTCCCTAGACATTGTTTCTGAACCGCCATTTGGGAATTTTCAGTATCCAAACAACTTTGAATCTTTTACTGAAACCCCTTCACAACCAATGTCTAGTCTAGAACAGTCCTTAGAAGACTTTAGGGTAGCGTCAAGCCAACAGATGATGGATTTGAATGCGTCCATGGCCGCCCTCATACAACCTAGTGACCCGGTAGCTAGTTTTCAACTAGCTCCAAAATTTCCAATGTATGAAGAGGCGGTAGGACAGGATGTGAATTTGAGTGGAGAAAGTGAGCTGTATACCCTTCCAAATCAAACCTACCCAACTCAAATTGAATCCCACAACTCCTGTGTTGAAAGTCTATCAAGTGTCCCAAATGAATTATCAGTTGAAGATAGAATGTTTAATGAGTTGTGCGACTTTGTAGTATTTGATTTGCCAAATTGTGAAGGGACCTTGCCAAGTGAAACCACACCCAATCCTTTTGACCTCTATACCTCCATCTTAGAACCTGAATTGATTGAAATCCATGCTTTTGATGAGGTGTCTGAGAAAATTGACTTTCACTTGATTAAGGATATTGACGCTGGGACTATTTTGGATGACGAACCCATAGATTTGACTGAGTTTTTCTCTCCAATTCATCATCCCGAGTCATTAAATGTTTTTCCCGAACAACATATGCGTCTGGACTTTGATGAAATATGCATGGATGAGCTTAACTTTGAGGACAATTTTGAGGATATTTTTGAGGATGAAACAGTTCTAGATGATGAGTCGGATTTTCCAATTCATCCTGTTCCTTTCACTGACTGTGTACACCCTCCAGAACCCTTAACCGATACCCTTCCTCAACCACTTCCCTCCATCCTTTCCATCGTTCCGACCTTGCAAGAACCCGTACCATTTTCACTTCCTGTGTCTGGTTTACCGAGTTCGGCGTACCCATGGTTTCTTACGAATCTTGAGGGATTTGACCCAATCTCCCGCCGGGTTAATAGATTAGCACAATCGCTGTTTACACATAGCTCATCACAAATTGTGCTAATCTATTCACTCCATTTGCACCCTCAAGTTCGTACTCCACTTCTTTTTCCCTTCCGCCATTCTTCTTCTGATATACCAAGACCGTATCCCTCTTCTATCTCCATACGGTCTCGCGTAATCTCCATTTCTTACCTCTTCACCTTCTTTCACCAACCACTGCTTTACCATGATAAAATCTTTGAATGGTTGGTGCTCACTTTTGGCCTGTGTAAGGCCTTGTATAGATTAATACTATTCTCTTTCCCCCCTAATCCTAAACTTCAACACTTAATAGTGGAAACACTGTTTTACTTAAGTTTGGGGGGGACTCCTTTTTGTATATATTTTTGTTTTCCTTTTTTGTTTTGTATATAATTTGTTTTTAGGGAGCGTCGGCAATTTTGACCCTCTTGGTATAGCCTGACAGTGAGGGCACTGTCAAATTTAAGTTTGGGGGTGTGCTCGGTAAGCTTTCTTCCTTCGCATTCATTTGTATATTTTGCATTTGCATACCCTATTAAAAATCCACAAAAATCCAAAATTTTCCAAAAAATATATAAAAACTTTGTCGTCAAGTTAGCTAATAGGGTAACTTAGATCTTTATTCCGAAAGTTTAGTTGATATGATAGAAATAACTAAATTCTAGGCTTAGGAATTGAAAACCCTAAAAATAACCCGCATTCTGTCTTACTTTGGTAAGTATACGTCCTTACAGTTTTTTTTGAGAAATAGGTAATCTTGAGTTCAGTTCTTGAGTTAAGTCAAAATGAGGGGAAAGTATTGAAGCTTTACTGGAGGATAAGTCTGAAAAATAGTTTCTTTTCTCGAGTTCAAATTTAGAAAGTATATACCCGACAAACTGCACTTACACGCACCTTGAAACTTGGGATAGTAGAGGATACCTTGAAATACTCTTGCCTGAAAGCTTAGTATGAAAGAAAAAACGGTATTTAAAGCTAAACACCAAAAGAGCATATTGAAAAATATATCCGGTCTTGAAAAAGAAAAAGAAAAAGAGAAAAAAAAGAAAAATAGAATAAAGTCAAGACTTGGAAACTGCTATTTACGCTTTAAGTTCACACATTCAGTAATCGGCCGTTAGTGCCTCAGGAAGCATTAATAGTCGCATAAAAGGTGTGTGAGCAAATCCGTCCATCCTTAATGAAAAGAAGTAGTATTAGGTATTAGGGCAAGGGTATTATAGCTTGAATTGAATTCTTGAGTGTAGGGGTGCAAATACACACACACGTAGGGGTATACAATCGATGTTTGGATAAAAGATAGAAATAAAGAATAAGACTTGTATTTTCTGTAAAGTTGATAAAAATCCCTGATTTGAGGCCGCACTTTAGAAGGAAAACTCAGGAGATACCGATATCTTTTTAAACTTTTTTGGAAGGTATAGGACCCAAGGTTAAATAGATGGGAGGTGTGAAAAATTAGGGTTGGATATTTCTAACTTAGGATGATAGAGTTTCTAACGTAAATACTAAACTGTAGGAGTAGAATCGACGTTAACTTATGACACTAGCTTGACGGGATTTTGTGGGTAGTATCCGCTGAAAACCCTCAGGAGACAACACTCCTCCTACTAGGGACACCTAGAGGTTTAACGGCTTGTTGCACGCGCTCAGTGCAATCACGTTCCCTGCGAAAGTGCGGTTAGGATTTTATTTTTGTGAATAATTGGTTTTGCTCGGGACGAGCAAAAGTTAAGTTTGGGGGTATTTGTTCATAACAGAATACTGCATTTTATACCGCCCATTCTTACGCTCGTGTGTTTATAGGTAGGTACTTTTGATCAGTGTTTGCTACATAATTGCAGAATACAGGTTCTCGGCTCTGAACAATGAATATCCATGAAAAGTACGACAAATTCCGGATTACTGCCAACAACAGATAAAACACGGGTCTCCGCTCTCTATCCGTGTGTTGCCACATACCAGTTTTAGGGACAAGATGGCAAATCGATTGTCATGTCATGCACAAAGCTCTAGGTCAACACAAGATCCAAGAAATCTACGCGGAGCTCGAGGAAATCATGGCAAAAGATCCACATCACATCACCTTTTTGTTCTACTAAAATTCTGGAATAATTGTGAAGAGTTTCTGAGAAAAGTCATATACCACATAGCAGACAACATGAAACCAGGGAAAACGACAAAAGCCCACAACCCAACTCCACTACAGGGCCGCGGATCCACGGCCAATAGGGGGTCTAGGCCACGGATCCGCGGCCATGTGGGGTCCTCATTCTGTCGTCTTTTGGGGGCATTTTGGGTACTTCATTTTATGGCAGATTGTTGCCCTAGGTTTTCAGTTCACCTCCTATAAATACCCCAGAACTTGCCAAGCTTAGGGAGTGATTCTTTGTTCTTCTTTCTTTTTAGGATTTAGTCTTTTTCTTCTTCTTCTTCATTCTTTTTCCATGAAAATTGTAGTGAGAGCTTTTTGAGTGGGAGATCAATGAAGATGAGGGCTTTTTGTACCATTCTCTTTTGTTTCTTCTTCCCCTTGAGATTCTTGCTTTCTCTTGATCATTCAACCTCTTCATTGAGCTTGAATGGTTAAGGGTTAGTTATTGATCTCAAGGGTCGTATTTTCTTATGGAATTAGCGCTTCATTTCACATGCGTTCTCTACCCTTCCCTTGATCTTGCAACCTCTTGATTGAGCTTGCAAGTTTAAGGGTTGGCTATTGATCACATGCATGTCTTGAGTTCTAGTTTCTTGTTCTTTTTATCGCTTTTTATTACTTGCTTATTATTATCTTGCTTTACTTTCTTGCAGTTTAATTTATGCACTTAATCACTTGTATTCTTTTCTTTTCTTTGTTCTTTTCTTTTGCTCTCTTTTGTTCATTTTGTGAATGGTTGTAATTATCTTTGTTAAGATGAAATACGGTATTGTAAGTTAATATCTTCTTTCTCATTTTCTTTTCCCGTTATTTTCCATTGAACTCCGTCCAAACCATACGCAAGCGCTCCGTTAGGTACCCTACCCTAACAAGGTAACGGTGATTCCTAACCGCGACCGGTTGCGTTCGGTTTGGCCGGAGGCAAAAGCAAGAGACAAGAACGGAAGGACAAGGGTAAATAAGCCGTATTCCTCGAATACCGCGCTTAAATCCCCTAATCCACGTTGTTGCCGATTGGTTTAGCTTCAATTGGTCAAGACTCGGCTCAAAGGTTTTGAGTACGGATTTCTTTAGCTTACAATTTCGTATCTTTTTCTTAACAAGTTTATACTTGCAAATAATACACATAGGATAGTCTCGAACAAACACATACTCATTCTTTATTGACTCGTCTAAAACAAGAAAGGACATACAACCTTCTCCTTGTGGATCGACCCGTGCTCAACCGGCTAGCTGCATAGCGACACCATCTTGATTGCGGTTAACTAAAACTCTTTCAATCAATCAACTATCTCCATGATCAGGTGATACTGCCTAAGAAGAATATCTGGATTTCAGATGGGACGGGCGTTCCTTGGCAAAAGCCATAACTCCATTGTCACACAATGGTAGGAACGAAGTTCATCTCATGAACTTATATATCCAGACTGCCTCTTTGGTAGCATCCTTGGTAACGATGTATCTTGCCTTTAATCGTCAAGTAAGTCATGGTATCTAGCTTGGAAATCTTCCAACATACCGTCCCTCCACTAAGGGTAAAGACAATGCCTGCGACTGACATTCAGTCGTCCTTATCACCCTGGAACCTTTCCAGTGTTTCTCACCAGGATCGATTGAAACTATCTCACTACAACTAGTGAGAATCCTAACATCCAATTAGATCTATCTAATAGATCCAAAACCCAGGATTTAGGAGGTATCACATTGATCCTATATGGAGAATCCTTATGATAAGCGGAGATTGACCGAGCGTAGCATAGGAAACTCCTTCCCTATCAAGAGTATGTCATCCACATACTCTATGAGGATCACCACCATACTCTCTACTACCCTTTTTGTCTATACAAGGTTCATCTACCATTTTGATGAAGTAAAACTCTTTGACTACCACATCAAAACAGAAGTTCCAACTCCACGATGCCTGCTTTATCGCATAAAACATCTTGCACACATTTCCGCTGCTCCCACTGTCAACGAAGCCCTCTGGCTGTGTACTTATAGACGCTCACTTCTAAAATATCATTTAGAAAAGCAGTCATGACACCCAACCACCAGATATCGTAGTCATGGTATGTAGCCGTGGCAAGTAGGATCTGGATAGACTTAAGCATAGCTTTGAAAGTCTCAACTTTTTCATGTACACCAAGTAATCTTCTCAAGATATACTTGCTCCTGATGGGGATTTAACCCTTCAGATAAAACAACCAAAGTCCATACTTTGTTGGTGTATAAGGATTCCATCTCAGATCGATAATCGTCCAGCTATTCTTACAGAGTCCCACTCCTGATGGCCTGCTCGAAACTAGTTGGGTCATCATCTCATGATGCAATCCTCGCTCCCATTGTCATAGAGAAACCGAAGTATCTCTCTGGTGGGTGAGGAACCCTACTAGATCAGCGGAGAGGCTGAGGTTCGTTGGTTACTATTGAATCCTTTGGTTCTACCAAATCATCAGCTGTAGTTTGTATAGCTGGAACTCCTTCCAGTTCTACCTCATGACCAATAATTTCTTCACAAGAAATTCCCTTTCACAAAGGTGGAATGCTGAGAAATAAAACACTTTTGTTTCTCGGTTTGGTAGAAGATATTCCCTTGCTAATGCTTGGGATATCCACAGATCTGACTTTGCCTCGAGTTTGTCTGGATTATGCTTTTAGACATAGGCCGGACAACACCAAATCTTAACAAACTTAAGATATGGGCTCTTCCCTTTCCATATCACATATGATGTGGTAGGCAACTGATTTGATTTGAACCCTATTCAAAAGGTTTGCAACTTCTCAAGTGCATAACTCCCAAAAGGAAATAGAAAACTCAGTAGTACTCATCATAGAGCGCACCATATCATATAGGGTATGATTGCTCCGCCCCGATACACCGACGTGCTGTGGTGTATACGGAGGAGTAATGCTGAGAGAGAATCTCATTCTCCTTTTGAATAATCCAGGAATTTCGTGCTCAAGTATTCTCCTCCTTGATCTTATCAAAAGACATAATACTTATACCCGTATTTTGGTTCTCTACTTCTAACTTACAATCTGTGAATATCTCAAAAGGTTCGGAGTTGTGTTCCAACATGAACATATGTTTGAATCTTGATAGATCATCAGAGAATGTAATGAAGTACAAAGAACCGGTCTTGGTATGTGTAGACAGGAGACTTTCATACATCAGCATGTATCAATCCCAAGAGTTCACTAACTCTTTCTCTGTTTCCAATAAACAGAGCTATGGTCATCTTATCTTTGTGACATGACCGGCAAGTTTCACAAGATGTAAATTCAAACAAATTTAAATATGCATCTATATGTAACTTCAGCTAGTCGGGTCGCATTGATATGACCTTAGTCTACAATACCTCAAGAAGGATTCGTTCATTTCTGAACTCTTCTTCTTGTGTGTGTTCCGTATACTAAGAACTGTAGTTTGATTTAGAACGTCAATGCTTTTAGATAACGTACCTGAATCGATCAACTCTTGATATAGGAAATGTTCAAAACATTATCCAACAATACAAAATTATATCCTTCTTTACTAATAAAGAGATTGATATGATGTTGTATATCAGGTTCGGTATCTAATAACATTCGTTCAGAATCAATGTATTCTGGTAATACAGGGTGATAGTGACCAACAGATTTGGCTGCAACACTTGCACCGTTTTCTATCTCATGAAACATATCACCCGTTCTCAATTCTCTACCTATCTGTAGCCCATGTAATAAATTACATATGTAGGATCCTGATCCGGTATCAAATACCCAGGACGTAAAGGATACTGAGAAACAGTTCTATATAATGAACACACCCGAAGAAGATGCATCAGCATGCACTTTCTTCTTTTGGGCGGCACGGGAAATCTTGTATTCCCCAATTTCCTGCTCTGTCTTATAACAATTATAAGTTTAAGTGGGACCAACGTTCCCTAACTCAGTATAACAAGCGGGTTCGGTCAATATATCTGTATTATTATCTTGATTAAGGCGTGATATGGTTGCTACCAGGAGAGAGAGAGAAGAAAACGCTCAGCGTAAGCTCTTGCAAGATTAGATTGGTTATCTAATATATCTAATCAGGATGTCTCCTACTGTTTTAGTCAAATATTCCTTCAAACCCTAAAAGGAAAGACTAGCCGGGATTAATTACACGCTACAAGTTCGCCAATCTTTCAGCCAGGCCAGTGTCGGTACTTTGAGGGAGGTCCCCCGTGCTTTCGCACGAACCTAATTAAAATAAACCTCGTTTTCCCAGGGCGTGACCCCGTTAACACCTTTCTAGACACCTACTTGGTCGGCTAATTGTATGTTAGTTGTATGTATGCCCTAGAGGCCAGTATTGTACAGATGATGTATATTATATTGGATGCTTGGACATATATAGAGATGACTTTCTTGCTCGATATGATAGTATGCTATCTGGTTACTCTTTATCTTAACATGTACACTAGTCTCTTTATACTGTCTTATAGTTACATGTTGGTAAAGCCCTTAGGATTTGTACTTGACTACCTGGACTATGATGCAGATCATACTAGTGGGGACATGGTAGTCCATAAGTACATCCTTCAAGGTCCCTAGTCGTGGGTGTATCGAGACGGGGCATCGATATACCAGTGTAGACTAGCGTATACGCTTCTCGACCCATGTGATGAGCGATGGATGATCCCATATCCATTGGTGTTTGACATCAGAGATGGTATACGGGTGCTCAGTGGAGACTGGGTACACTGGACGGACTCGCCGAGAACTCCCAGATGGTATTATACCTCACGTCAGATGGCAGTTCTCAGGTGACACTTGTACAGGTTAGTCTGTAGACCCGAGATCGTCATAGAGTCTTGTGTGATTCCCACTGTGCTTTGATCTCCACCTTACCACGTCCATGAGGGCGTGCAAAACGGTGGTCTTTGGGTACAGTCCCGAGTCACATGGAGGCAATGAGCGATAGGAGGGGTTTCGTCTCTCCCGGTATTGGGGGTTGATGTTGCGCTGTGCTCGATTGGCCGTAACAGGGAAGTCCCTGGCCAGGGCTGATCAGAGATTTGCTGGTAAGTGTTACCAGTAGTTTCTCGACCCGTTATGAGCCTCACATCGGCACGACTTATCGGTTATTGGGGTCTGACGTATACCACCCCTAGACTTGATATGCGACATATCAGACGAAGAGACCGGACTGTACGATAAGTGTTACTGGTCGGATTCGTAGGAGTGTGAGCGGGCTAGCTCGTCGATCTTCTGATCGCTCAATACCCGGGTGGCCGTTACGTTTAGCAGACCGCTTGCGGCTTGTGGGTGCTTGATATGATCATCATCTGCTACCGGCGTATTGACGAGTCTTTAGAGTCCTACATAGAGGTTTCCTAGCTCAAGCGAAACGAAATAGGAGTGCATATGAGATATGTGCGGGACCGAGAATAATGCGTGTATGTGATACCGTATTTGATTCTCGCGATTAATGTTTCGATTGGTTGTATATGATATAACCTAGTTATCGAATCGAAGATCGATTCGATAGGTCGATACATTGAATACTAGTCGGTCATGTGCGACATGACCGGATCATTGAATCAAGTGTTGAATTAATGATTTAATGTACAATTATATATTTGATATATTACTTTGCATTAACTAGTATTGGTTCACTTTAAACGGATTTTTCTCACTTGATGCACATTGTATATGTGATATGCTTTTGTGCACATGATTGTATCATGTTTGATGATGCATGTTAACTTGACTATGTGTAAAAGAATTGAACCATGGTAATGAGAGTGGTTAGGGTTTATGATTTATTCACTTATTATTTAATCCATTCATTATTTATTAATTGGTTTTATGAAAATAAAATGGTTTCATTTATCATGAAGAATGGTGAAGCTTCATGAAGCATTTGCTAATGATGCTATTTTGTCTTCATACTTAAACCTAACCACTCCCACTAACCATGGTCAATTCTTGTTAGTTATATGTATGCCCTAGAGGCCATTACTGTACATTAGATGTATATTGTAGTGGATGCTGGGACATATATAGGAAGGACTTTCTTGCTCGAGATGATAGTACGCTATCTGGTTGCACTTTATCTTAACATGTATACTTTCTGTCTCTCTGATAACATGTTGATAAAGCCCTTAGGATATGTACTCGACTTCCAGGACTATGATGTGGATCATACTAGTGGGGCCTGGGTAGTCCATGAGTACATCCTTGAAAAGTTCCTAGTCGAGGGAATATCGAGACGGGGCATCGATATTCCAGAGTAGACTAGCGCATATCTTCTCGACCCATGCGATGGGCGATGGATGATCCCATATCCATTGGTGTTTGACATCGAAGATGGTATGCGGGTGCTCAGTGGAGACTGGGTACACTGAACGGACTCGCCGAGAACTCCCAGATGGTATTATACCTCACGTCAGATGGCAGTTCTCTGGTGACACTGGTACAGCTTAGTCTGTAGACCCGAGATCGTCATAGAGTCTTGTGTGTCTCCCACTGTGCTTTGATTTCCACCCTACCACGGCTCTACTGAGTTGTGCAAACAGGTGGTTTTTGGGTACAGTCCCGATTCACATGGAGGCAATGAGCGATAGGAGGGGATTCGTCTCTCCCGGTATTGGGGGTTGATGTTGTGCTATGCTCGACTGGCCATAACAGGAAATCCCTGGCCAGGGTTGCAGTGATATACTGGTAAGTGTTATCAGTAGTTTCACGAATGTTATGGACCCTACGTCGGCATGACTTATCGAGCTATTGGGGTCTGACGTTTACCACACCTAGGCGAGATATGCGACATATCAGACGAACAGACCGGACTATACGGTAGTGTTACTGGTCGGATTCGCAGGAGTGTGAGCGGGCTTGCTCGTCAATCTTCTGATCGCTCAATACCCGGGTGGCCGTTACGTTTAGCAAACCGCTTGCGGCTTGCGGATGTTTGATATGATCATCATCTGCTGCCGGCGTATTGACGAGTCTTTAGAGTCCTACACAGAGGTTTCCTAGCTCAAGCGAAACGAAATAGGAGCGCATATGAGATATGTGCGGGACCGAGAATAATGCGTGTATGTGATACCGTATTTCATTCTCGCGATGAATGTATCGAATGGTTGTATGCGATATAACCTAGTTATCGATTCAAGCGTTGATCCGATAAGCCGATACATTGTATACTAGTCGGTTGTGTGCGACATGACCGGATCATTGAATCAAGTGTTGATTTAATGATTTAATGCATAATTATATATTTGATATATTACTTTGCACTAACTAGTATTGGTTCACTTTAAACGGATTTTCTCACTTGGTTTGTGCACAAAGTATATGTGATATACTTTAGTACACATCTATGTATCATGTTTGATGATGCTTGCTATTGAGGTTAAGTGTGAAGAATTAAACAATGGTTAAGAGATGATTAGGGTTTGCTTTATCATTTTATTTATTCATTTATTTATTTAAATGAAAATGGTTATGAGTTATGATAAGAATGGAGGCCTTTTTTGTTTCTTATTGGATGCTTCATGAACATTTGACTTTATGCCACCATTCTTGTCATTTTGCTTAACCCTAACCCACTCTAATCACCATGGTTAATTCTCTACACCTAACCCTAGTTAGTTATGATAAGTATTGGATTTTCTTTTTGATTAAAAGAATACTTATCATAATTCTATGCTCATCATCTTCTTCTTCTTCTTCAAGTGAGCAACCTTGATGCCATTCATGGCAACTTGTGTTCTAGTGAGCAAAATCCAAATCTAAAGTTAACCCACTTCCTATTTCTTCATCCTCTACCTCTTGCCAAGTAGTAGAGTGTGTTTTCTTCACAAGTTTCATGACTTGGTGAAGTGAGAGCTTGATCTTGCGATGCTTCGACGTAGATCATCTTCGGCTTGGACATCGACGACCTAGCTTGCCCATTCTCCGACGAAGCCGACGCTAGAGCCCGGATTTGATTTGGACAGCGGAGAGGACCTCGTTGCGGAGCTATGGAGGTGGAGCACCGGATCTACAAAGGTTGTATTTCCGTATTCCCTTAGTTAACTGTTAACTAGTTCTTTGTTCGCCTAGACATCTAGTTATCGATCCGTAGTTTAGGGTTTGTAAGCACCGTAATTTTTGAAAATGACATGTTCGATGCCTTGTGAGACCTCACTAGTGTGCCTAGGAACCCTACAGTGGTATCAGAGCCTAGCTAGAGCCTTAGGCGAAGTCCAGACGGAAATTGAAGTCCGAACGAACCCGAAACCCCGAACCAATATTGCTCTCTGTACAATTTTTAAAAACAGGGATTTTTCAGTATTAAAAATATCCAGAAAAACATGCAGGAAAATCTAAGAGTAACTGTACAACCCGTAGCCCTAATTCCATTAAAGCGCCGCTCTTCCGCCGCACGAGCATGGCTCGTGCGGCGGAAGCGCGGCCGTTTTGTCGTTTTATGAGGGGTAGTTTGCACAGTAACTCCTATTTAACTGTGCTGAGTTCTCTGGATATTTTTAAAATTTTATTCAAGTGTTGAATAATCTGGAATGTTTTGGAGCTTCGATGATTCGATCGGGTTTATCAAATTTTGTCTGTGTGGCTTTCCGGATAAATTTTAGAATATGTTAAAAAGTTCGACCGGATATAAATACCCAATTTTTCCCCTGTCGGGAAATTTCCAAGTGTTGGATTTTTCCGTAGTTTAACGACGTTCTAAGTAGTGCAAGTAACTCGATGGTCCCTCTAGAAGACACAAACCTTAACTCGATTATGTGACCGTCTTGAACTGCCCTTTGAACCTTCGGGTTTGGGGCAGTACGGCGTGCCACATGTGAGGCGTTGGCTTGACCCTTCTACGGCTGGACCGTTGGTACTGAGGTACGAACTGAATGTTGTTAGACTAGTTTCATGTGTTGATCTGTATCGGGAAAACTTGGGTGTTAGAATGTTCGATCGGAAAGTTTAACATTTTCTATTTATCTGGAATGGGATACAATAATTGGAATTCACAATAAGTTATGAGATAACTAAATGAATGTTATAAACGTAGCAGTTTAGTCTCACTTGATCGGTTGCCACGGAATTTTGATGTGATCAAAAGTCCGTCGCAATCATGTAGCGTACGCGGATACTCGCCGGGTAAACTTAATAGACAGCCTCGCTCCATAGCCCCGACCAAGTGACTGTAGGAGAACCCCGTCGCCGAAAGCATCCGTCCGGGTGCTCGCGGTAGCGGCGTTCCGCCTTGGTGCACTTCGTCGACGGTATCGGGGGTGCGGCCGTCTATTGAAGTTTGCGACGAGCATTCGATCAGGATGTCGGGAATCTTGTTGAATTACCCGACTTGGTATTGAAAAGTGTTTTCGATTTTGAGACCAAAATGCGGGGTTTATAATTGTTAGGCATGTGATGTCTAAGGTATTCATTTGGTCAGGCATGCGATGTCTGAGGAGGTTGCGGATTCCAACTGTTGTAGTTTTACACTTTCTTTTCTGTGACCGTAAGTGTAATATGTGATATCGCCGGTTTCGTTGCTATATGTCAACGACAATTGGGATGGACATATTTACTTACGTTGATGACATGTGATGTTATGTGTTGCTGGATATGTTATATTGGATCGTCGTGTTTGAATAGCCGGGGGTTTTTATGTGAGATGAGTGTTTTTCATTTTCATTCATGTAAAAACTTGTATGTAATATTCTTTTATTGGGGCGCTTCCAGGTTGCGGAAGTTGTCACCTGTTGTATATTATTTACTTTTCCGCACTAGGATAGACCCAAGGAGGAGGGCACAAGTAACCGGGTTCTGGAGTCCAGTGGGAGACCAACTCGAGGAGTCGAGTCCGGGTCTCCTAACTCCAGAATTGGTAGGGTTACTTGCCGCTCTCGTAGGGGTCTAGAGGTGTGGGTTTGGCTATTCATCATGACCGTGGAATCCGTGTTTTATACTGGCTCGTATTGAAAACACGGACGTCCTAGTATATCCAATATTTCATATGTTTCTTCTGCTGTGTTTTATCTGAGATCATGCGATGTTCTGATGTTCTGTGACAGATATTATAGTATATATGATATATTATATAGACGTTACTTATGTTTTACACCCGCGCTAGCCCTGCCCCGCTCTGCCGTTAGTTACCTAACCTAACGGTGCACGAGGGGACATCGAGGCGAATGCGGATGGCATAAGCGTACGTTATATCTATCTGTGATGTTTAGGTAATATAAATGATGGGATATTCATTAATGAGATTAATGAAAGAAAATAAACCTAAATGATGTTGTGGAATCGAATTTCAAAATAAAACAGGTAGCTACAGTTCTTGCTTTGCATCGCGGTGTTCATTATAGAACATCCTGCACCTTATTCGATGAGGAAAGGACCGAGATCCCTTCACCGGGAGTGACTCCTTTAGCAATAACTGGCAGATGCTACAACCCTCGGTTTGTCTTTGATCGCTTCTATAGTTTCCGCTTTGCACAGTGATATATATGATATATCCCGCACCTCATTCGACGAGGAAAGGGCCGACGATCCCTTCACCGGGAGTGACCCCTTTAGCAAAACTAGAAAAGCTTCAAAAACATTCCATTTAAAAACCATTTGATTCCGCAACGAGATCAAGTTCAAAGAGTTAAAGGTTTTCACAAAAAACCAGCCGCAACCCTCCGTCATTTTAGGAAGTAGAGTACTTAGTATTCGTGCTGTGTTTGTTGACCATAGTCAAGGCACAGTGTACGGTAGCTAAGTGATGTCTTCCTACACCGCATATGATGCGATTAGTTAGGACAGTCGCGTGACTTTGTTGACCTTAGTTAAGGGTCATGTGGGTGGGTCTAATTAATCACGAAATGACGGGTAGAACTTGACTAGTACTTATGATTTGTTGACCATAGTTAAGGTCATAGGTGCTAGGGGTAAAAACCATTATCGGGAGTTTCAAGTGTTGAAATTTGCAATGAGATTGCATACCTTCTATGAGATAGTTGGATCCCGATACCCGCTGCGAGTAAGTGTTACTCCTGGGAGAGTTTTATACATTACAATTAGCCGATCAAGTAGGTGTCTAGAAAGGTGTCAACGGGGTTACGCCTCTGGGAAAACGAGGTTTACATTAATTAGGTTCGTGCGAAAGCACGGGGGACCTCCCTCAAAGTACCGACACTGGCCTGGCTGAAAGATTGGCGAACTTGTAGTGTGTAATTAATCCTGGCTAGTCTTTCCTTTTAGGGTTTGAAGGAAGATTTGATAAAAAGCAGTGGGAGCCATCCTGATTAGATAAAATAAAAACCAATCTATTCTTGCAAGAGCGCACGCTGAGTGTTTTCTTCTCTCTCTCTCCAGGTAGCGACCATATCACGCCTTAATCAAGATAATAATACGGATGTATTGACTGAACCCGCTTGTTATACTGAGCTGGGGAACGTTGGTCCCGCTCCAACTTATAATTGTTATAAGACAGAGCAGGAAATTGGGGATTACCAGAATTCCCGTGCCGCCCAAATGAAGAGAGTGCATGCTGATGCATCATCTTCGGGTGTGTTCGTTACAAAGAACTGTTTCTCTGTATCCTCTACGTCCTGGGTATTTGATACCAGATCAGGATCCCTGATATGTAATCTGTTACATAGGGCTACAGAAAGGTAGAGAACTGAGAACGGGTGATAAGTTTCATGAGACAGAAACCGGGGCAAGTGTTGCAGCCAAGTCTGTTGGTCACTGTCACCCTGTATTACCAATACATTGATTCTGAACAAATGCTATTAGATGCCGAACCTGATATACAAAATCATATCAGTCTCTTTATTAGTAAAGAAATGATAAAATTTTGTATAGTTGGATAATGTTCTGAACATTTCCTATATCAAAAGTTGATCGGTTCAGGTATCTAAAAGCATTGATGTTCTAAATCAAACTACAGTTCTTAGTATATGGAACACACACAAGAGGAAGAGTTCAGAAATGAACGGATTCTTCTTGAGGTATTGTAGACTAGGTCAGATCAATGCGACCCGACTGGCTGAAGTTACATTTAGATGTATATTTAAATCGTTTTGAATTTACATCTTGTGCAACTCGCCAATCATGTCACAAAGATAAGATGACCATAGCTCTGTTTATTGGAAACAGAGAAAGAGTTAATGAACTCTTGGGACCGATACATGATGATGTATGTAAGGTCTCCTGTCTACACATGCCAGGACTGGTTCTTTATACTTCATTATATTCTCTGATAATCTCTCAAGATTCAGTCATATGTTCCTGCTGAAACATAAATCCGAAGCTTTTGAGGTATTCATAGAATATAAGTTAGAAGTAGAGAACCAATAACCGGGTATAAGTATTATGTCCTATGATGAGATCAGAGAGGAGAATACTTGTGCATAGAATTCCTGGACTATTCTAAAGGAGAATAAGATTCTCTCTCAGCATTACTCCTCCGTATACACCATAGCACGATGGTATATCGGGGCAGGGCTATCACACCCTATATGATAAGGTGTGCTCTATGATGAGTACTACTGAATTACCTTTTTCCTTTTGGGAGTTATGCACTTGAGAAGCTGCATACCTATTGAATTAGGTTTGAATCAAATCACTGCCTACCACTCCATATGAGATATGGTATAGGAAGAACCTATCTCTTAAGTAAGTTAAGATTTGGGATTGTCCGGCCTATGTCAAAAGCAAAATCCGGACAAGATCGAGGCAAGATCAGTTCTGTAGAACTGGAAAGGTTCCAGCTGTACAAAACTGCTAATGATTTGGTAGAACCAAAGGATTCAATAGTTTCCGACGAACCTCAGCCTCTCCACCGATCTAGTAGGGTTCCTCATCCGCCTGAGAGATGCCTCTATTTCTCGATGACAGTGGGAGCAAGGATTGCATCATGAGATGATGACCCAACTAGTTTCGAGCAGGCCATCGAGAGTAGGAACTCTGTAAGAATGGCTGGATGCTTAGCGATCTGAGATGGAATCCTTATACACCAACAAAGTATGGACTTTGGTTGCTAAATCTGAAGGGTTAAATCCCCATCAGGAGCAAGTATATCTTGAGAAGATTACTTGGTGTAGATGGAAAAGTTGAGACTTTCAAAGCTAGACTTGTTAAAGGTTTTCGTCATCGACCAGGCGTGGATAATGATGAAACCTTTTTCCAGTAACTATGCTTAAGTCTATCCAGATTCTACTTGCCACGGCTACATACCATGACTGCGATATCTGGTGGTTGGGTGCCCTGACTGCTTTTCTAAATACTGATTTAGAAGAGAACGTCTATAAGAACACAGCCAGAGGTCTTCGTAAACAGTGGGAGCAGCGGAAACGTGTGCAAGTTGCTTCACATAATGAAGCAGGCATCGCGGAGTTGGAACGTCTGTTTTGATATGATAGTCAAAGTGTTTGACTTCATCAAAATGGTAGACGAACCTTGTATATACAAAAGGGTGGTAAAGAGTAAGGTGGTCATCTTCGTATTGTATGTAGACAACATACTCTTGATAGGAAAAGTGTTTCCTATACTACGATCGGTCAATCTCCTATTATCACTAGGATTCTCCAAATAGGATAAAGATGATACCTCATAAATCCTGAGATTTGGACCTATGAGATAGATCTAAAGGGATATTAGGGTTCTCACTAGGTATAGTGAGATTGTATCAATCGATCCTGGGGAGAATCACTGGAAGTGTTCCAGGGTGATAAAGACGACTGAATGTCAGTCACAGGCATTGTCTTTACCCTCAGTAAAGGGACGGTATGTTGGAAGATTTCCAAGCTAGATACCGTGACAAACTAGACGATAAAAGCTGGTAACATCGCTATTAAAGATACTACCAAAGAGGCAGTTTGGGTGTATATTGGATCATAAGATGAACTAGGTTCCTGCCATTGTATGACAATGGAAGTGTGGTTTTGGCCCTGGAACCCTGGTCCCATCAGTGACCCAGACATATTCTGAGGTAGCATCACCTGATCAAGGAGATAGATGATCTCCAGGGTGATCTAGGTTAGGAGAGAAGACTCAGAGGACAACACGGCGGATCCACTCATGAAGGCCTTTTTCCCAAAGAGAGACAATTTATGGGATGGTTGAGTATGTGATACTGCAACCACTGCTACAGATGGCCCTAGTGCAAGTGGGAGATTGTTAGTTATATGTATGCCCTAGAGGCCATTACTGTACATTAGATGTATATTGTAGTGGATGCTGGGACATATATAGGAAGGACTTTCTTGCTCGAGATGATAGTACGCTATCTGGTTGCACTTTATCTTAACATGTATACTTTCTGTCTCTCTGATAACATGTTGATAAAGCCCTTAGGATATGTACTCGACTTCCAGGACTATGATGTAGATCATACTAGTGGGGCCTGGGTAGTCCATGAGTACATCCTTGAAAAGTTCCTAGTCGAGGGAATATCGAGACGGGGCATCGATATTCCAGAGTAGACTAGCGCATATCTTCTCGACCCATGCGATGGGCGATGGATGATCCCATATCCATTGGTGTTTGACATCGAAGATGGTATGCGGGTGCTCAGTGGAGACTGGGTACACTGAACGGACTCGCCGAGAACTCCCAGATGGTATTATACCTCACGTCAGATGGCAGTTCTCTGGTGACACTGGTACAGCTTAGTCTGTAGACCCGAGATCGTCATAGAGTCTTGTGTGTCTCCCACTGTGCTTTGATTTCCACCCTACCACGGCTCTACTGAGTTGTGCAAACAGATGGTTTTTGGGTACAGTCCCGATTCACATGGAGGCAATGAGCGATAGGAGGGGATTCGTCTCTCCCGGTATTGGGGGTTGATGTTGTGCTATGCTCGACTGGCCATAACAGGAAATCCCTGGCCAGGGTTGCAGTGATATACTGGTAAGTGTTATCAGTAGTTTCACGAATGTTATGGACCCTACGTCGGCATGACTTATCGAGCTATTGGGGTCTGACGTTTACCACCCCTAGGCGAGATATGCGACATATCAGACGAACAGACCGGACTATACGGTAGTGTTACTGGTCGGATTCGCAGGAGTGTGAGCAGGCTTGCTCGTCGATCTTCTGATCGCTCAATACTCGGGTGGCCGTTACGTTTAGCAGACCGCTTGCGGCTTGCGGATGTTTGATATGATCATCATCTGCTGCCGGCGTATTGACGAGTCTTTAGAGTCCTACACAGAGGTTTCCTAGCTCAAGCGAAACGAAATAGGAGCGCATATGAGATATGTGCGGGACCGAGAATAATGCGTGTATGTGATACCGTATTTCATTCTCGCGATGAATGTATCGAATGGTTGTATGCGATATAACCTAGTTATCGATTCAAGCGTTGATCCGATAAGCCGATACATTGTATACTAGTCGGTTGTGTGCGACATGACCGGATCATTGAATCAAGTGTTGATTTAATGATTTAATGCATAATTATATATTTGATATATTACTTTGCACTAACTAGTATTGGTTCACTTTAAACGGATTTTCTCACTTGGTTTGTGCACAAAGTATATGTGATATACTTTAGTACACATCTATGTATCATGTTTGATGATGCTTGCTATTGAGGTTAAGTGTGAAGAATTAAACAATGGTTAAGAGATGATTAGGGTTTGCTTTATCATTTTATTTATTCATTTATTTATTTAAATGAAAATGGTTATGAGTTATGATAAGAATGGAGGCCTTTTTTGTTTCTTATTGGATGCTTCATGAACATTTGACTTTATGCCACCATTCTTGTCATTTTGCTTAACCCTAACCCACTCTAATCACCATGGTTAATTCTCTACACCTAACCCTAGTTAGTTATGATAAGTATTGGATTTTCTTTTTGATTAAAAGAATACTTATCATAATTCTATGCTCATCATCTTCTTCTTCTTCTTCAAGTGAGCAACCTTGATGCCATTCATGGCAACTTGTGTTCTAGTGAGCAAAATCCAAATCTAAAGTTAACCCACTTCCTATTTCTTCATCCTATACCTCTTGCCAAGTAGTAGAGTGTGTTTTCTTCACAAGTTTCATGACTTGGTGAAGTGAGAGCTTGATCTTGCGATGCTTCGACGTAGATCATCTTCGGCTTGGACATCGACGACCTAGCTTGTCCATTCTCCGACGAAGCCGACGCTAGAGCCCGGATTTGATTTGGACAGCGGAGAGGACCTCGTTGCGGAGCTATGGAGGTGGAGCACCGGATCTACAAAGGTTGTATTTCCGTATTCCCTTAGTTAACTGTTAACTAGTTCTTTGTTCGCCTAGACATCTAGTTATCGATCCGTAGTTTAGGGTTTGTAGGCACCGTAATTTTTGAAAATGGCATGTTCGATGCCTTGTGAGACCTCACTAGTGTGCCTAGGAACCCTACAATTCTCTACACTTGACCATGGTTAGGATATGATAAATATCATTTTCTTTTCTATTTTGAAAGAGCTTTTTATCATATTCTATCATCTTCTTCATCTTCTTCTTCAAAAAGAAAAGCTTGCTACTTTAATGGCAACTTGAGATCTAGTGAGAGAAATCCAAATCTAATGTGAACCCACCTCCTATTTCTTCATCCTCTACCTCTTGCCAAGTGGTTTTGGGTGTTTTCTTCACAAGTTTCACTACTTGGTGAAGTCGGAGCTTGAACTAGTGCAACCTCGACGTAGATCGTCTTTGACACGAAGCCGACGAACTATTCCGCTCACTTCTCCGATGAAGCCGTCGCGAGAGTCCGAGGTTCGTGATGGACAGCGAGGGGACGACCACATGGAGCTAAGCAAGTGGATATCCGGATCTACCAAGGTTGTAGCATCTCAACTTTAGTTAAAGTGTTAACTAGTTTGTTGTTTCGCCTAGAATTCTAGCAACGATCCGTAGTCTAGGGTTTCTCGGCACCATATTTTTGAAAATTGGCATGGTTGATGCCTTGTGAGACCTCTATAGGATGCCTAGGAACCCTACATTGTAATGTGTAAAACTCTCCCAGGAGTAACTCTTACTCGCAACGGGTATCGGGATCCAACTATCTCATAGAAGGTATTCAATCTCATTGCAAATTTCAACATTTGAAATTCCCGATAATATTTTGCCCCTAGCAGCTATATGACCTTAACATGGTCAACAAATCATAAGTGCTAGTCAAGTTCAACCCGTCATTTCCCGATTGAATTAAACCCACTGCACGACCCTTAACATGGTCAACAAAGTCGCACGACTACCCTAATCCAATCGCATCATATGCTTATACAGATAAGCACTAATCAGCTACCGCACAATACGTCTTAACATGGTCAACAAACGTAGCACGAATACGAACTAGTACTTATCTGAAATGACGGAGGGCTACGACAGGTTTTTAAGAAAAACCTTTTGCGTAATGAACTTGATATCGTTGTAGAATCGAGTGATTTTTAAATAGAGTGTTTTTTAGGCTTTTCTAGTTTTGCTAAAGAGGTCACTCCTAATGAAGGGATTGTCGGCTCTTTCTACATCGAATAAGATGCAGGATATTTCACAAATACCACTATGCAAAGCAAGAACTATAGAAGCAATCAAAAGACAAACCGAGTTTGTAGCATCTGCTAGTTTCACTAAAGAGGTCACTCCCGGTGAAGGGATCTCGGCTCTTTCATTATCGAATAAGGTGCTGGATGTTCTACAAGGAACACCGCTATGCAAAGCAAAAACTAGAGTTACCAGTTTTTAAACAAGTTTCTACAATAACATAGGTTTCTTTTAGTTTCATTAATCTCATTAATGAAGTCCCATTTTATTATGCTTCACAAGCATCTCTTTTTGAAACGAAATCTGCAATATAACATATATCTCATATATATAATATAAACATTCGTCTCAGGCAGTAATATGATCTCATCACAGAACATTGCAGCAAAAGAACATATATGAAATAATGGATATACTAGGACGTCCGTATTTTAGTACGAGCCTGTATAAAACACGGATTCCACGGTCGCGATGAATAGCCAAACCCACATCCCTAGACCCCTACGAGAGCGGCAAGCAACACTGTCAATTCTAGGGTTAGGAGACCCGGTCTCGACTCCTCGAGATGGTCTCCCACTGGACCCTAGAACCCGGTTACTTGTGCTCCCCGCCTTGGGTCTACCTAATGCGGAAAAGTAAATAATATACAATGGTGACATCATCCTCAGCCCGGAAGTACACCAATAAAAGAATATTACATACAAATGAATTTTACATGAATGAAAAAGAAAAAACTCTCATCTCACATAAAACCCCCGGCTATTCAGAAACGCGATGATCCAATATAACATATCACAGCAACACATAATATCTCATATCATCAACGTAAGCAAGTATGCGTATCCCGATTGTCGTTGATGTATAGCAACGAAGCCGGCGATACACCACATACTACGCTTACGGTCACAGAAAAGAAAGTGTAAAACTACAACAGTTGGAATCCGCAACCTACTTAGACTTCGCATGCCTAACCAAATGAATTCCTTAGACATCGCATGCCTAACAATTATAAACCCCGCATTTTAGTCTCATTATCGAAAACTCTTTTCAATATCAAGTCTGGCAATTCAACAAGATTCCCGACATTCTGATCGAATGCTCGTCGCAAACTTTAGTAGACGGCCGCACCCCCGGATGCCGTCGACAAAGTGCACTAAGGCGGAACACCGCTACCGCGAGCACCCGAACGGATGCTTTTGGCGACGGGGTTCTCCTACAGTCACTTGGTCGGGGCTATGGGGCGAGGCTTTCTATTAAGTTTACCCGGCGAGTATCCCCATGCGCTACGTGATTGCGACGGACTTTTGATCACATCAAAATTCCATGGCAACCGATCATCTGAGACTAAACTGCTATGTTTATAACATTCAAATTAGTTATCTCATAACTACTTGTGGATTCCAAATACTGTATCACATTCTAGATAAGTAGACAATGTTGAACTTTCCGATCGAATAATCAAACACCCAAGATTTCCCCAATATATCTCAACACTTGAAATTAGTTTAAAAACATCCATCACATGCCACAGTACCAATGGTCCAGCCGTAGAAGGGTCAAGCCAACGCCTCACATGTGGCACGCCGTACTGCCATAAACCCTAAGGTTTAGAGGCAGTTCAAGACGGTCACATAATCGAGTTAAGGTTTGTTGTCTTCTAGAGGGTCCACCGCGTTACTTGCATGACTTAGAACGTTCTTAAACTCGAGAAAAAATCCAACTTTTGAAAAATTTTCCGACAGGGGAAAAAGTGAGTTATTGATATCCGTTCGAAATTTTTAACTGTTTCTAAAAATTATCCGGACAAAGAAAACAAAGTTATAATATCCGATCGAAACAACGAGTCCCTAATACAACCTAAAAAACTCAACACTTGAGTAGAATTAAAAATTCCCAGAAGAATCAGGAATAACATACAGAGGTTCCTGTGCAAAATTGAAAACATGAGGCAACTTTTTGGCCGCGGAACCGCCGCCAATACCATGGTACGGCCGCGGTTCCGCGGCGCTTTAGAGGAATTGGAGGCACGTGCTTCACAGTAACTCATGTAATTCCCTACTGATTTTTTTGAGTATTTTTAATATGAAAAATCACAGTTTTTGAAAAATTTCCAGAGAAGGGGTTTTTATCGGGGTTCTCGGGTTCGATCGGACTTTAAACTTCGTCTAGACTTCACCTAAAGCTCTAGCTTGGCTCTGATACCACTGTAGGGTTGCTAGGCACGCTCACAAGGTTCTACGAGGCATCAACCATGCCCGATTTAAAATTTAGCCGTGCCGAACAACCCAAAGCCGGATATTTAAACTAGGGTTTAGGCGAAAACAAACATGTTAAACAGTTTAACACTATGTAAAAGGGATTACAACCTTTGTAGATCCGGTCCTTCACTTCTAAAGCTCCGTGTTGAAGTCCCTTCGCTACGATCATTGTGTTCCGGACTCTCGAGAGGTTCCACGAAGAGAAAGATGCATTCTTGCTTCCGATCTTCGATACAAAGATGATCTACCTTGAAGTTTCGTTAACACAAGCTAACACTCATAATATGAAGTGAACACCCTCATCTAAATGGCAAGGATAGATGAGGATGATGAAGTAGGATTATTGCTCTCTTTTATTTTCATTTACTCACTCATTTTTCATCACAAATAAAAAGCAAGAAAGCTTTGCCAAAGGAGGAAGAAGAAGAAGAATAGTGATCCACTTTGTGATGAATAATGAAAGGATTAATATGATGAAATAATGCAACCATGGTTGACTAAACCATTGTAGAGAATTAACCAAGGGCTAGGATTTGGGTTGGGTTAAGTATGAGTCATAGATAAATATCAACACAAATATCTTTATCATGACAAAAAGAAACCTTCTAGAATCTAGTAGAAGTCTTAACCTTAATCCAAACCCTAATCATGTTTAAACTCCACTAAACATGCTGCATTAGTTATCATATCATGTTACAATATTATATATCACATATATAATACTTATCGTAACAAAATAAAATAATACAATTAATATATATCGCATATATATCAATGTATTACCCGAGTAAGAAAAAGAATCTTTTAGTGAGCTAATATTAGTTAATGTAATTCAATATTCCATATATATTATTATACATTAAATTATCGAATCAACAAATGATCCGACAATCCGGCTATATCGCATATAACCGACTAATATTTATCCGTACCGATTCATCGAATCAACACCTGATCCGATGACCCGGCTGACATCAAATATCGCGAGAATATAATACGGTATCTCATATCGCATTATCCTCGGTCCCGCACATATCACATATGTGCCCCAACTCCGTTTTGCCTGAGTCAAGAAACCTCTGTGTAGGACTCTAAAGAATCGTCAATACATCGGCAGTAGGTGATGATCATATCAAACACCCACAAGCTGCAAGCGGTCAGCTAAACGTAACAGCTACCCAGGTATTGAGCGCTCAGAAGATCAACAAGCAAGCCTGTACATTTTCCTGTGAATCCAATCAGTAACACTCCCGTACAGTCCGGTCTCAACATCTGATATGTCGCATATCTCGCCTAGGGGTGGTAAACATCAGACCACAGTAGCTCGATAAGTCGTGTCGATATGAGGTCTATAACAGTTCGAGAAACCACTGATAGCACTTACCAGTAAATCTCAACAACCCTGGCCAGGGATTTCCGGTTATAGCCAATCGAACACAGCGCAACATCAACTCCCTATAGCGGGAGAGACGAATCCCCTCCTATCGCTCATTGCCTCCATGTGATTCGGGACCGTACCCAAAAGCCACCTTTTTGCACGCCCTCTTGGACATGGTATGATGGAAATCAAAGCACAGTGGGAATCACACAAGACTCTATGACGATCTCGGGTCAACAGACTACTCTGTACCTGTGTCACCGGAGAACTGCCATCTGACATGAGGTATAATACCATCTGGGAGTTCTCGGCGAGTCCGTCCAGTGTACCCAGTCTCCACTGAGCACCCGTACACCATCCTTGATGTCAAACACCGATGGATATGGGATCATCCATCGCCCATCATATGGGTCAAGATGCGTATACGCTAGTCTACTCTGGTGTATCGATGCCCTGTCTCGATACACCCTCGACTAGGAACAGTTATAGGATGTACTCGTCGACTACCGTGGCCCCACTAGTATGATCTCATCATAGTCCCAGTAGTCGAGTACATATCCTAAGGGCTTTATCAACATGTAACATAGAGACAATCATAGTACATGTTAAGATAAAGTACAACCAGATAGCATACTATCATGTCGAGTAAGAAAGTCCTCCCTATATATGTCCAAGCATCCATTACAATATACAACGTATGTATAGTAATGGCCTCTAAGGCATACATATAACTAACAACAGGCTCAGTAGGGTGTTCGGATGAGTTCGCTCATCGACCTCCCTTTTGGTCAATACCCGGTAGCCCGTTACGTACGGCTAGTACCACTGACATGCTAGTGGTTAAATCCACAGCCAAAGTATTGACAAGTCTTTAGAGTCCCCCACAGACACTACTACAAATAAGTGTTGCCCCTACGGATTTATCGGTAGGGGCAACCCACTGCCCCTACGGATATATACGTAGGGGCGAAAAAAGACCCCGTAGGTGCAAAGGCCGCAGGTGCAAGTTGAGGCCCTGAACGTGCCCCTACAGAAAAATTTAAGCCCCTACGGATATATCAGTAGGTGTTATAGCCCCTACGGAGTACCCCGTAGGGGTAATAAAATCATATATGTAATTTTTTTTTTGAATATATTGTATATACCTACGGATATACCCGTAGGTCTCTTTTAGATCCCTACGGATATATCCGTAGGGGATATATAGTAGTTCCTACGGTTAAGTCCGTAGGGGCTAATCCCAACACCCTGGACTGATATCAGGTGGGAAAATATCAGGAAACCTGATATTTTCCCCTACGGATAAATTCGTAGGGGATAAACACTGGCCCCTACGGACATATCCGTAGGGACAACCCCAACACCCTGCACTGATATCAGGTGGGAAAATATCAGGTTTCCTGATAGTTTGCCCCTACGGATATACCCGTAGGGTTAGGGTATGTACCTGCGGCTTAATCCGTAGGTACATATTGTCTGTATTTTTTTTTTAAAAATGGGCTGCCAGATTTTTTGCCGCCCTGTGCACAATACTATATACATCAATCAAATCATATATTGCAGTATTCATAATCACATCTCACGCATATATATAATATACAAAAGAAACCCAAAAACTGAATATGATATAAATACAAACCAATATCAATATCGTTTCAAAATGTAGTACAATGTGATATAAATAAATACATGTTTCAAAAAATAAGAACCAAAAAGCTACCCTAGTTCGGTCCAGCTCCACCTCCGAATAACGTTCGAATAACACGCGCCTGCTCCTCGGTAAATACACTCTCCAATGCTACATATAAGGGAATCTGAGCGGCATGTGGAGCTGGCGATGTGGTCTGCGCAGCCGCCGTCGAGGTAGTCGCTTGCGAAGCCGCGGCTGCGGGAGTCTGAGTGGGCGGTGGAGCTACAGGAGCTGTCTGCGGAACCGCAGCCGATGTAGTGGCTTGCGGAGCCGCAGCCGAAGGAGATGCATGTGGAGGCTCGGCCGATCTACCCTGTCGCGTCTGGACATAACGTGTGTAAGAAGCATGTAAGAACTGTGTATTATTCGAATTCGTTTCATTATTAAGTTATTTCGAAACCCTGTTTGGATATCTAGTTTGGAAAAGCGTTGTTTATTTTAATTACATATGTATGTATGATTAATCAGATTTAAGTCTAAAACCAAATAAGCTCAACCTACGTACTAATTATGGATATGTTGATATGTATATAATATGAAATGATATTTTACTATAAAGTAGTATACATACCAGCATCTCCTTCAACTCCTGAACGGTGGCCCTCAAGCTATCCAGTTCCTGATGGACATGCCGGCCACTGGAGACGGAGGAAGTAACCGCCGGGGTGGAGTCCAACCTCATATGGGCCCTGCTAGGGCCCAATCCCCGGCCTCTCTCCCAACCTCCGTGGTGCCCTCCGTGTGCGGCGTCCAGAACTGGGGTCAGCAGCCTCGGATCGTTCTGTCCGGTAAAATCGATCCCCGAGGCCTGGGCCTGCTCAACCACCCGCTCCTACACCCACATTATGCAGTAAAGTATAAGTATAAAATTTAAACTTGAACCTTCCAAAACTAAAATTTCAAATTTGGGTAGAAAAAATATTAACACTTACGCAGTACTCCTGGGTAGCGACGTCGGGACATCGAAGCTCGCCCGTAGCGGGATCTGTCGAGGTGCCGTGGACGGCAAGATATGCGGAGAGCACGCTCGGTGTACCACCTGACGCCACGGTCCGAGATGTCTGCAATATTAGAAAGTAACTCTTAATATTAGGAATATTAGAGAATAACTCTTAATATTGCAGAATATTAGAGAATAACTCTTAATTTACCGATAACTCCATGGCTCGAGTAATGTTCCTCGAGCCACCTGTGTAAGTGGGGCGACCCCTCTTCGCCGACTTCCTGTTCTCCGTATTCTGAGCGGCCTGTTTCTGCACAACGCATTAACATTTAGTTTTCTAATTAAGAAACACAAAGAAATAAATTATATCATAAATAATGAATTAAATTTAAAATACATACTTGTTTGCGTTCGGAGTCGAAATAAGCGCACAATAGAGGCCATGTCTCTACGTCGACTCTCGCAAACGCCGGAGTAGATAGGAGGGCCGCTCTCTCTGCCTCGGGGGTCGCTATCCACAGGGAGTAGCAGTCGGCCTTCAGCTCATTCCTGTTGTATCGGACATTGGCCTGCATGTTCTTCATCAGGCCATTGTACAGAGCATGAAGGTCGAGCACCCTCCCCGAGTGATCAGGGTCGGCTACAGGCTGAAAATCGTAATCCAACTGAAAATACAAAAAAAAACATTGTTATTAGATTGCAAGTGTTAATAATAAATATATTGGATAGATCAAATGAAAATATATATTAATACATACCCGAGCCTGTTCAAAGAAGAGGGCGAATGAGCGCTGGTGCAGCTCGCCCCACTCAACGTGAAGTGGATAGTTCTTCACGATCCGGCTCTCGTCCCCCAAATACCGGCCGAACCTCTCGGCATGAGGACCGGTATAGCGATAGTCAAGGGTAAAAAATAGGGGGAATGCTGCCTCCCCCCTAGCTCTATTAGGCCTCAGCCTATGGGACTGATTCGGGCCTCGAGTCCCCCTCTGGGGATGGAGAGGCCCTGCGTCTGCACGAAATATCAAGACAATCAATAATAAGACAAAGTTGTATTAAGAAATCAAGGTTAAACAAAAATTCAAGTGTGATATATACCTCCAGTGAATAACGCACGAGCCTGGGCCCGAGCAGCAGCACGAGCGGGACGATAGTTCCTCCGGTGAGGAACAACCGGGGTCCCGGACCCGGACGCATCCCCTCCAACTATAAAATAAACATCGACGCTAAATCTCCATGAAGTTCATATTTATTCTATAGAGCATATGTAAAATAAATAAATATTTTAAATTTATTCATACTAACCTGCAGACGATGCGGAGGGTACGGAAGCGGCAGGAGTGGCCCCTGTGGAAGGTGTGGACGCACCACCTATAATTAGACAATTAAAAATAGATTTTATAAGTAATTGCAAAAAGAATGTGTAGATCAATAATATAACGTTCTAAATCAATATGCATGAACTATAGGACATATAAACATACCCGCAGGTGCGGTGGTGTCACCACCTACAGCTAGACAATAATAAAAATTGCTAAGTAAGAGCAAAAGGAATGTGTATATTTATGTTATAGCATTCTAAATCAATATACATACACTATATGATATATAAACATACCTGGAGGAGCGGGGGTGGCCTCTGTCCCAGATGTGGATGCAGGACCAACAACTAGACAATTAAAAATAGATTTGATAAGTAATTGCAAAAAGAATGTGTAGATCAATAATATAACGTTCTAAATCAATATGCATGCACTATAGGACATATAAACATACCCGCAGGTGCGGTGGTGTCACCACCTACAGCTAGACAATAATAAAAATTGCTAAGTAAGAGCAAAAGGAATGTGTATATTTATGATATAGCATTCTAAATCAATATACATACACTATATGATATATAAACATACCTGGAGGAGCGGGGGTGGCCTCTGTCCCAGATGTGGACGCAGGACCAACAACTAGACAATCAAACATTGACAATATAAGTAATTTTGACATAAACATGCATGAATATCTGTAATATTAAATTGAAAATGGATATGCGTGCAGTATACCTGGAAGTGTGGCAAAATCCACACGGAAGGAGGCATCCGAAGGGGTCTCCGATCTGGGTGCAAGACCGGCCCTCTGAAGCTCCCTACGGAGCTCTCCGGGCGGCAGAACCGCTCTGCCTCTGCCTCTGCCTCTGCCGCTGCTGGAGCTCCTGCCGCCCCTCGCTGCTCCCGACATCGTCATCCAATCTAGATAAACGGTTCGTGGACGCATTAGACAATCAATAAAAGTATTGACTATATATGATCTAGAGCGTAAAATGTGAAGTAATAATATAACATTACTGATAACCTTTTTCGTTTCGTGGGCGCATCATACATATCTACTTGGATTTCATCGTCGATGTCATTTCTAACCCACGTAACTTCATGATCGGTCGAAGACAACCCGTCCTTCGAAACAGACGGTCGGAGCACTTTAAGCCTTCTCTCTTCTTCGTCCTCATCGCTGTCCTCGTATTCTGGGACATCGTAGACATCTCTAGGTTTCCATCGGCATACAACACTCCACCCCGGATGCTTCAAACACTGTGAGTAGTATACTTGGAACGCTTGGTTCGGAAAGATAAACGGATCGTCTTGACCGTAAAATCGAAGTGTGTTCACACTGGTCAATCCATATTCATCTTTCCAAGTCCCAAGACTGCTTCTCCACCTGTCTGTATCGGTTCGCGGATCGTACCAAGTACAGTGGAATATATAAAAGGGTTCTGATCGTCCGGGATAGTGGATGCCGAGTATACAATTTAAGTACCCATAGTAAATCACACCGTCCGATCCTACCGTCGCAATACCACTATTCTGAGTGATTCTAGATGTTTCTATGTCCTTAACTTCGAATTTGTATCCATGGACACCAAATCCTTTGTAATGTGCAACCTCCATACTAGGAAATTGAGCTAAACATCTTGAATCACTCTCAAATGATGCAGACAAGTTCGGATCGTGGATCTAACAAAACAAATTTTATGATAAATACATAACGATACAAGTTTAGATTAAAACTGATAGCAATAAAATGTAATTCGAATAACTTACATGCTCTGTGACCCAATCACAAAAATTATCCTGATGGTATTTTTCCAAACGCTCTTCGTTCCAATCAGGATGCCCCTCACGTACCTCGTTAAAATGAGTTCTGTTTTCGACAAATAATTGTGACATTAATATTATGTCATTTCATACACACACAAACACAGATATAACAATTAATCCAAAAGAACTTACTCTCTAATTTGTTCAAGACATTCGCAATTAAGCAAGATAAACCGGTATATCTTGTTGATAAACATAGTGTCTACCCTCTTATACTCGGCATTACCATATGGCCCGTCTTGAATTCTTCGTGGTCGGTTAAGCCTTGTCTCAATGTTCTCGTCCAGATAGCGGGAACAAAATGTGGTTGCTTCATCAAGAAGATAACCTTGCATGATAGAACCCTCTGGTCGATTTTTATTGCGTATATACTTCTTAAGAGTGTAAAGGTACCTAATGAGAATATGTTGAATAAATAAACACGGGCATACATGACAAAAATAAATTTATAAATTGCGCGAAACGAAAAATTACACGTACCTCTCGACGGGATACATCCATCGATATTGTACCGGTCCGGCTAACTTCGCCTCAGTTGCAAGATGAACCGTCAAGTGTATTATGATATCGAAGAATGACGGTGGGAAAATACGCTCAAACTTGCAAAGTATCAACGCAATAGAATTTTCTAGTTTATCCAGCGTCGCAACCTCCAGCGTTTTAGCACACAACTCCCTGAAAAAACAACATAGGTCGTTGATTACTAGACCAACCGAGTCGGGGAGAGAAGTCCTGAGGGCTAATGGAAGAAGGTGCTCCACGATAACATGGTGGTCATGACTTTTCAGCCCATCGATCTTGCCCTTCACAATTTTTATTTTCTTGCTGAATGATCCTGAGAAACCTGTGGGGACTTTCAAATCATGCAACACCTGCAGGAATCTTTTCTTCTCCGGTTGTGACATATGATAAGCGGCATTGGGAAGTACAAACTTGCCCGGTTTACCCGCTACCGGTTTAGGGTGCAGTTCACTTCTTATTCCCCACTCTTGTAGATCCATCCGGGCATTCATGTTGTCTTTCGATTTCCCGTCTTTACACAGAAGCAAGTTAAGTATGTGCTCTGATACTCCCTTCTCTATATGCATGACGTCCAGACAATGACGCACTGAATTTGTAGACCAGTACGGAAGCTCGAAGAAAATGCTTAACTTGTTCCAATATTGTGGTTTGACCTGTCTCGTCGGATCCATCCCGAAGGTCACGTTATTGTAACCATCCCATTTAGCAGTCACGTCCTCTCCGGACAATGGGGATGGAGGCCCAAGAAGCTCCTGATGACCATCAAAGTGAACCGTGTCTAACCTGTAGGGGTGGTCTGGAGGCAGAAAACGTCGATGGCCGCAATAACAAACCTTCCTGCTAAAATTCAAAAATTTTGATGTTGTGTGTTCATGGCAATGAGGACATGCTTTGTGACCATGTACGGACCAACCTGAAAGCATTCCATATGCAGGAAAGTCATTAATTGTCCACATTAAAGCCGCACGCAGTATGAAGGTTGTATTTGTGTTTGAATCATATGTCTCTACACCATCAATAAACAAAGTTTTCAGCTCCTCAATCAGAGGTCGGAGATAGACGTCGATATTGTTCCCCGGTGAGTTTGGTCCGTCGATAAGAAGAGGCATCATAAAGTATGATTGGTCCATAGCCAACCAAGGCGACAGATTATAAATTATCATTACAACGGGCCATGTACTGTGACTTCCAGCCATATAGTTGAATGGGCAGAAGCCATCGGCAGCCAGTCCGAGCCGGACATTGCGGGGATCGCTACTGAATATTGTGTGCCTCCTATCGAAATCCTTCCATGCCGGTGAATCTCTTGGATGGCTCATTTTTCCATTTTCGCTTGGAGGAGCACGATGATGCCAAATCATTGCCTCGGCTGTTTTCTTGCACCTGAATAGCCTCTGTAGCCTCTGTGTTATGGGAAAATATCGTGCTATCTTCACAGGTATATCAGGCTTCTTATCAGAATCTTTCGGCTTATACCTGGCCTCTCCGCATGTTGGACACTCTTTCAAATCTGAATTCTCTTTCCGGTACAACACGCAATTTTTAGGACATGCTTGAATCTTCTCGCACTTTAGACCCAAATCAGACATCATTTTCTGGGCTTCGTACTAGCTTTCGGGCACATTATTTCCCGGAGGCATAGAATCTTTCAAGAACGAAAGAAGCATTGTGAATGACTTGTTGCTCCATCCATTTAGGCACTTAATTTGGAAAAGTTGGACGAACCATGAGAGGGTGGAATACTTCGCATTCTCATAAATTGGTTTCCTAGCATCATTCATGAAATTTTCATATTTATCCGCACGCGGTCCTTGACCGGAAGGAATGTCATCTTCGGTACGAATAGATTCACCTAGGGCAGCCTCTACCATATCCTCCATTTCTTCTGATGGAAATAAATTTCCGTATCCTGCCGTATTACCGAATTCTTCTTCTTCTCCTGCCGCATTATCGTGTTCTCCTTCTTCTACCGCAGTACTGCATTCTTCTCCTTCCCCGTGATATTTCTAAATTGAATAAAGTCTAGTAAACCCATATTTTACAATATGAAGCTCTGCCAATTCTACCTTCTGCCAGTACTTATTGCCACATCTATCGCACGGACAGAGAATCTTCTCTATTATGATCTTATTATGTGCTCGTGCAAATTCAAGGAAAGCAGCAACCCCTGCGACAAACTTAGGTTGCATACGTTGTTTCCAATCCACATACATCCAGTCCTTAACTCTGACGTACTCATGGGCCATGTTAGACTGAATAACATATAAATTGTAGGTTATGCTGACTATATTGAGAAATATAAGAACGGGATAGTTACTGACAAAGGAGAAAATCCATGTATATGCTTTGTGTGTGCGTTTGTCGTTGAAAAGAATAAATTATCGCACGTTATGTTGACCGATAGACGGGGACTAAGTGGCGCTTTTAATTAGTTTCATATATGGGTATCGATGGGAATATGAAGGTTTCATATTATCATATATTGGTTTTAACCCGAACATCTCGAGTCGCTCTCTGATTATGCGTTTGTATGTATGTGTTCCGGCTGTCGGGGGTAGGCTTCTATCCCATTAAGAATGTATAGAGCGAACGCCCATCACTTGTGCTTTCAACCGTTTCGAGTAAATTTCGGCAGCACCTCCCCGCTGTTCTCCGAGTACACTGTAATAGAATAGATAATCATTTCAAAGCTGTGAAACAACGTTGAAATGAACATCTAATCTATCTTTGTACACGGAGAACCAGCGGAAAGGTACCGACGAAATATCTCGAAACGGATGAAAACACAAGTGAATGAAGGCGTTTGCTTTATACATTCTTAACTTGTCCACACGGGACAAATCTATGGGTTACCATACGATTGAATTTTCTCGTCGCGCAGACTATACGACGGTTGTTAGTATCGAGCTATACTGTCCGATATTTAACAACCTTCGTATAGTTCTAGGTCACGACGAGCATCGCACGTATGTTAACCGATAGACGGGGACTAAGTGGCGCTTTAGTTTCATATACGGGTATCGATGGGAATATGAAGGTTTCATATCATCATCGAGTATCATATATTGGTTTTAACCCGAACATCTCGAGTCGCTCTCTGATTATGCGTTTGTATGTATGTGTTCCGGCTGTCGGGGGTAGGATTCTATCACATTAAGAAAAAATGGAGTGTATTTCGCTGTGAGAGACTCTTCAAAGAAATGGAGGAAGAAGCACTAAAGAAAAAAGAGAGAAAAATAAGAATATAAAGTTGAAACTAAACTTGAGCTATCCGCTGAAATCATAAAGCATAGGAAAGTTGATTGAGTCTTGATCTATTGCTCTTTCTTTGCATTATCTCGTATGTCCATTTATAGATTTTAATGCCACATGAGATGTAATCAGTCAGCTCCCTATGGTTGTATTAATGTCAGCTCTTACACAATATTGGTATCTGCCTTACGATTAAGACAACTATGGAATATGTTAATTTAAAATGTAAGGCTAGCTTTCTATGTATTCTGAGGGACTGCTTGCATAGAACTTAGCTTGATCCTCTCAATTATTACACATAAATATGCTGACATGCCTCTCATAACCCTAACCCCAGCCCCACAGTAACCCTAACCCTAGCCCCAACCCTAACCCCAGCCCACCGTAACCCTACCCCAGCCCCACAGTAACCCTACCCTAGCCCCAACCCTAACCCCAGCCCACCGTAACCCTACCCCAGCCCCACAGTAACCCTAACCCTAGCCCCAACCCTAACCCCAGCCCACCGTAACCCTACCCCAGCCCCACAGTAACCCTAACCCCAGCCCCACCGTAACCCTAACCCCAGCCCCACCACAGCAGCAGCCGAACCCCAACCCTAACCCTACCCCGACCCCGACCCCGACCCCGACCGCCACCGCGCCCCTGCCCAAACCCAACTCTCGCGCGCGCAACCCAGACCCAGCCATGAATAATCCAAAAATGCTTTAATTTACCTCGAGATTTATACCTGAACGGGTGCGCTGGTTACTTGGAGCGACGACGGCGTCGAATTGGCGAAGAAACCGGCGGTGGCGACGACGGTGGTGACGAAACCGGCGGTGGCGACGAGGATGGCGACGAAATCGGCGGTGGCGACGACGGTGGCGACTCTGCCCAACGACGGTGGCGACGCGACGGTGGCGATTTAGGGTTTTTCGCGCGCGTTTGAGGGAGAGAGAGAAAATGAGCGTAGGCTTTTCGATCTGGCTTTGTTTTAAATCGATATTTACTTGCCCCTACGGATATATCCGTAGGTCCTTTGTTTGCGCCACCGTAGGGGCAAACACCAAATTAAGAATTAAATTTTTTATTCTTGAACGTCAGTGCCCGTAGGGGCAACCCTTTAGCCCTACGGACTAATCCGTAGGGCCAAGTAAAATCTGCCCCAACGGATAATTCCATCCGTAGGGGCAACCCCCTATTTTACTAGTGAGACAGTTTCTCAAGTTTCGGGCAAAACGTTGTAGAGGCCGTATGATATATGGCAGGGTTCGATCATTTACGTGCAGTCGTGCACGGATCATGATCGGACGGATCATACTAGTGGGCTTTGGTTTAAGCCGGATCCTATTATTAGATTTGGTGGATTACTTTAGTCTCATCGCATTCGCATTCAGTCGGAATGCGGATGCAGGTATGTATATACAGGTGAGGGGTATCCTTGTGATCCGTCACGAGTTTACTTTAGATGTTGCCGTATCTTTTTATTGTTGTAAACATTTGGGTTAATGTTTACAAATGGAAATAATGAGCTAAAAGTCATGATTAGGAGCATTAATTGTGACACATGAACAAGTGATGACTCATGGTCTCTTTCTTTGTGCATGTGTCACATTTTTGATTGATTTGTGGGTTGATATGATAAGAAGAGAGAGAGGGCAGCCAAGGGGTGGAGTTTTTCTCTTGTATTTTTTATCTCTCACTCTCTCATTTTATCATACAACACAAGAAAAAGAAAGGCTTTTCTTCTTCTTCTTCCTCACGCTCACCATTTCCATTAATGTCTTCATCTTCAACCTCCATCCATACACTCTCATATGTTGAGAATCAATGGATGCAAGAGACAAAGTGATCACACACATTCTCTACATCACTTTGGACACGTCGGCTAGCAAACTTCATGTCCGAGTTCCTTCGAACGAAGCGGGAGCCCATAAAAAGGCTCATTGATATGGTGCCCTTCCGACGAGAAGACCGGAGATCGGAGATGCCGCGAAGAGTTTGGGTTGGTGGCCAAAGACCAAAGGACACGGATCGATCGGTATAGCTTTTCTAACCCTTCTCTAGTTTGCTAGATATAGGTTAATGGTTCGATCTGGAATTAAATTCTGCGTTAGCGCCAGTTTCAAGTTTAGAAAAAGTTTTTGTTTCCGCAATTTGGCCTCGGATTGACGGCCGGGGCGCTACCGTAGACTTACATTTTTCACAATTGTGCATTTTTCTACCATGGTTTCATTTGGGTTTCCTATTACTGTAGGGTTCCTAGGCAACCTAGTGAGGTCTCCCAAGCCATCAACCATGGCAATTTCAAAAATTCTAGGTGCCGAGAGACCCGACTACGGATCGTTGGCTAGATATTTAGGCGAAAAAGCAAACTAGTTAACACTTAACTAATGAGAAAACGGAAATACAACCTTTGTAGATCCGGTGCTCCACCTCCATAGCTCCGCAACGAAGTCCTCTCCGCTGTCCAAGTCAAATCCGGGCTCTAGGATCGGCTTCGTCGGAGAATGGGCAAGCTAGGTCGTCGATGTCCATGCCGAAGATGATCTACGTCGAGGCATCGCTAGATCAAGCTCACAACTTCACCAAGTCATGAAACTTGTGAAGTAAACACACTCTACTACTTGGCAAGAGGTAGAGGATGAAGAAATAGGAAGTGGGTTAACTTTAGAATTGGATTTCTCACTCTTAATCATCAATCACCATTGATGGACTTCAAGCTTCTTCACTTGAAGCAAGGAAGAAGAAGAAGGAAATAGTTATGATAAGTTAAAGAAAAAGAAAAGAATAATCCAATCTTTATCATAACTTAACCATGGTTATGTGTAGAGATTGAACTAGGGTTAAATCAAATGGTTAGGTTAAGCATGAGATAAGAATGGTGGACAAAGTCAAAGGTTCATGAATCTTCATGAATAAAACAAAGAAAGCCTCCATTCTTCTCATTTCATTTTCCAAAAAAGAAAATACATAAATAAATAAATTGATATGAAAAACAAAACCCTAACCATTTGAATAACCATGGTTTAATCTTTACACAAACTCAAGTTAGCATGCATCATCAAACATGATACATACAAGTGCACAAAAACATATCGCATATGCAATGCGCACGAACCAAGTGAGAAAATCCGTCTAAAGTGAACCGATACTAGTTAATGCAAAGTAATATATCAAATATGTAATTATACATTAAATCATTAAATCAACACTTGATTCAATGATCCGGTCATGCGCACATAACCGACTGGTATCATTAGTAACATCTTATCGAATCAACACTTGATCCGATAACCCGGCTATATCGCATATAACCGATCAATGTCACATCGCGAGAATCGAATACGGTATCACATACTCGTATTATTCTCGGTCCCGCACATATCTCATATGCGCTCCTATTTCGTTTCGCTTAAGCCAGGAAACCTCTGTGTAGGACTCTAAAGACTCGTCAATACGCCGGCAGCGGATGATGATCATATCAAACACCCACAAGCCGCAAGCGGTCTGCTAAACGTAACGGCCATCCGGGTATTGAGCGATCTGAAGATCGATGAGCAAGCCCTCTCACACTCCAGTGAATCCGACCAGTAACACTACCGTACAGTCCGGTCTGATCGTCTGATCTGTCGCATATCTCGCCTAGGGGTGGTATACGTCAGACCCCAATAGCTCGATAAGTCGTGTCGATATGAGGTCTATAACTATTCGAGAAACTACTGGTAACACTTACCAGTAAATCTCAGCAACCCTGGCCAGGGATTTCCTGTTATAGCCAATCGAACACAGCGCAACATCAACTCCCTATACCGGGAGAGACGAATCCCCTCCTATCGCTCATTGCCTCCATGTGACTCGGGACTGTACCCAAAAACCACCATTTTGCACGCCCTCTTGGACGTGGTAAGATAGAAATCAAAGCACAGTGGGAACCACACAAGACTCTATGACGATCTCGGGTCAACAGACTACTCTGTACCAGTGTCACCAGAGAACTGCCATCTGACGTGAGGTATAATACCATCTGGGAGTTCTCGGCGAGTCCGTCCAGTGTACCCAGTCTCTACTGAGCACCCTATATCATCTCTGATGTCAAACACCAATGGATATGGGATCATCCATCGCCCATCTGTATGGGTCGAGAAGGTACACGCTAGTCTACTCTGGTATATCGATGCCCCGTCTCGATACACCCACGACTAGGGACTTTGAAGGATGTACTTATGGACTACCATGTCCCCACTAGTATGATCTGCATCATAGTCCAGGTAGTCAAGTACACATCCTAAGGGCTTTACCAACATGTAACAGAGAGACAATCAGTATACACGTTAAGGTAAAGAGCAACCAGATAGCATACAATGTCCTCCCTATATATGTCCCAGCATCCACTACAATATACATCCTATGTACAGTAATGGCCTCTAGGGCATACATATAACTAACAATCTCCCACTTGCACTAGGGCCATCTTTAGCAGTGGTTGCAGTATCTCATACTCAACCATCCCATAAAAGTCTCTCTCTGGGAAAAGGCCTTTCGTGAGTGGATCCGCTATGTTGTCCTCTGAGTCTACTCTCCCAACCTCGATCCCTTTGAGATCAAACATCTCCATGATCAGGTGACACTGCCTTAGAATATGTCTGGATCACTGATGGGACGGACGTTCCTTGGCATAAGCCACAACTCCATTGTCACACATTGGGAGGAACATAGTTCATCTCATGAACCAATATACACCCAAACATCCTCTTTGGTAGCATCTTAAATAGCGATGTATCAAGCCTTTATCGTCTAGTATGTCACGGTATCTAGCTTGGAACTCTTCCAACATACCGTCCCTTTACTGAGGGTAAAGACAATGCCTGCGACTGACATTCAGTCGTCTTTATCACCCTGGAACCTTTCCAGTGATTCTCCCCAGGATCGATTGATACCATCTCACTACATCTAGTGAGTATCCTAACATCCAATCAGATCTATCTCATAGATCTAAAATCCAGGATTTAGTAGGTATCACTTTGATCCTATACGGAGAATCTTTGTGATAAACGGAGATTGATCGAGCGTAGCATAAGAAACTCCTTTCTTATCAAGACTATGTCATCCACGTACTCTACGAGGATCACCACCATACTCCCTACTACCTTTTTGTATATACAAGGTTCATCTACCATTTTGATGATGTCAAACTGTTTGACTATCTCATCAAAATAGATGTTCCAACTCCGCGATGCCTGCTTTATCCTATAAAGCATCTTGCATACGTTTCCGCTGCTCCCACTGTCTACGAAGCCCTCTGGCTGTGTACTTATAGACGCTCTCTTCTAAATCATCATTTAGAAAAGCAGTTAAGACACCCAACCACCAGATATCGTAGTCATGGTATGTAGCCGTGGCAAGTAGGATCTGGATGGACTTAAGCATAGCTACTGGAAAAGGTTTCATCATTATCCACACCTGGTCAATGATGCAAACTTTCAACAAGTCTAGCTTTGAAAGTCTCAACTTTTCCATGTACACCAAGTAATCTTCTCAAGATATACCTGCTCCTGATGGGGATTTAACCCTTCAGATATAGCAACCAAAGTCCATACTTTGTTGGTGTATAAGGATTCCATCTCAGATCGCTAAGCATCCAGCCATTCTTACAGAGTCTCACTCCTGATGGCCAGCTCGAAACTAGTTGGGTCATTATCTCATGATGCAATCCTCGCTCCCACTGTCATAGAGAAACCGAAGTATCTCTCAGGTGGGTGAGGAACCCTACTAGATCGGCGGAGAGGCTGAGGTTCGTTGGTAACTATTGAATGCTTTGGTTCTATCAAATTATCAGCTGTATTTTGTATAGCTGGAACCTTTCCAGTTCTACATAACAGATCTTGCCTCGAGCTTGTCCGGATTTTGCTTTTAGACATAGGCCGGACAACCCTAAATCTTAACTAGCTTAAGACATGGGCTCTTCCCATTCCATATCATATATGGAGTGGTAGGCAACTGATTTGATTCGAACCCTATTCAATAGGTATGCAGCTTCTCAAGTGCATAACTCCCAAAAAGGAAATAGGCAACTCAGTAGTACTCATCATAGAGCACACCTTATCATATAGGGTGTGATTGCTCCGCCCCGATGTACCATCGTGCTATGGTGTATTCAGAGGAGTAATGCTGAGAGAGAATCTCATTCTCCTTTAGAATAGTCCAGAAATTCCGTGCTCAAGTATTCTCCTCCTTGATCTCATCATAGGACATAATACTTATACCCTTATTGGTTCTCTACTTCTAACTTATATTCTGTGAATATCTCAAAAGGTTCGGACTTGTGTTTCAACAGGAACATAGGTCTGAAACTTGAGAGATTATCAGAGAATGTAATGAAGTACAAAGAACCTGTCCTGGCATGTGTAGACAGGGGACCTACATACATCAACATGTATCATCCCAAGAGTTTACTAACTCTTTCTCTGTTTCCAATAAACAGAGCTGAGGTCATTCAATCTTTGTGACATGACTCGCAAGTTTCATAAGATGTAAATTCAAACTAATTTAAATATGCATCTAAATGTAACTCAGCCAGTCGGGTCGCATTGATATGACCTATTCTACAATACCTCAAGAAGGATTCGTTCATTTCTGAACTCTTCCTCTTGTGTGTGTTCTGTATACTAAAGAACTGTAGTTTGATTTAGAACGTTAATGCTTTTAGATAACGTGCCTGAACCGATCAACTTTTGATATAGGAAATGTTCAAAACATTATCCAACTATACAAAATTCTATCATTTCTTTACCAATAAAGAGACTGATATGATTTTGTATATCAGGTTCGGTATCTAATAACATTCGTTCAGAATCAATGTATTGTAATACAGGGTGACAGTGACCGACAGACTTGGCTGCAACACTTGCCCCGTTTTCTGCCTCATGAAACTTATCACCCGTTCTCAGTTCTCTACCTTTCTGTAGCCCTATGTAACAGATTACATATCAGGGATCCTGATCTGGTATCACATACCCAGGACGTAGAGGATACTGAGAAACAGTTCTCTGTAATGAACACACCCGAAGATGATGCATCAGCATGCACTCTCTTCGTTTGGGCGGCACGGGAATTCTGATAATCCCCAATTTCCTGCTCTGTCTTATAACAATTATAAGTTGGAGCGGGACCAACTTTCCCCAGCTCAGTATAACAAGCGGGTTCGGTCAATAATCCGTATTATTATCTTGATTAAGGCGTGATATGGTCGCTACCTGGAGAGAGAGAGAAGAAAACACTCAGCGTGCGCTCTGTCAAGAATAGATTGGTTATTATTTTATCTAATCAGGATGGCTCCCACTGCTTTTTATCAAATCTTCCTTCAAACCCTAAAAGGAAAGACTAGCCGGGATTAATTACACACTACAAGTTCGCCAATCTTTCAGCCAGGCCAGTGTCGGTACTTTGAGGGAGGTCCCCCGTGCTTTCGCACGAACCTAATTACTGTAAACCTCGTTTTCCCAGAGGCGTAACCTCTTTAACACCTTTCTAGACACCTACTTGATCGGCTAATTGTAATGTATAAAACTCTCCCAGGAGTAACACTTACTCGCAGCGGGTATCGGGATCCAACTATCTCATAGAAGGTATGCAATCTCATTGTAAATTTCAACACTTGAAATTCCCGATAATATTTTGCACCTAGCTCGCTATGACCTTGACGGAGGCCAAACAACCCATAGTCCGCTAGTCAAGTTCAACCCGTCATTTCCTGATTGACTTAAACCCACCCGCACGACCCTTGACGGAGGCCAAACAACGCCGTACGAATACCCTAATCCAATCGCATCATATGCTAGCAGATAAGCACTAGTTAGCTACCGTACACTACGCCTTGACGGAGGCCAAACAACCGCAGCACGAATACTAACTAGTACGTATCTGAAATGACGGAGGGCTACGACAGGTTTTTCTGAAAACCTATTGCGTAATGAACTTGATATCGTTGTAGGATCGAATGAATTTTGAAATGGAGTGTTTTTGAGGCTTTTCTAGTTTTGCTAAAGGAGTCACTCCCGGTGAAGGGATCGTCGGTCCTTTCCTCGTCGAATGAGGTGCGGGATATATCATATATATCACTGTGCAAAGCAAAAACACTTAAAAGCAATCAAAAGACAAACCGAGTGTGTAGCATCTGCCAGTTATTGCTAAAGGAGTCACTCCCGGTGAAGGGATCTCGGTCCTTTCCTCATCGAATAAGGTGCAGGATATATCACATATACCGCTATGCAAAGCAAGAACTGTAGCTACCTGTTTTATTTTGAAATTCGATTCTACAACATCTTAGGTTTCTTTTATTTCATTAATCACATTAATGAAGTCCCATCATTTAAGTACCTAATCATCACAGATAAATACGACGTACACTTATGCCATCCGCATTCGCCTCGATGTCCCCTCGTGCACCGTTAGGTTAGGTAACTAACGACAGAGCAGGGCAGGGCTAGCGCGGGTGTAAAACATAAGTAACGTCTATATAATATATCATATATACTATATACTATATCCATCACAGAAACATCACATGATCTCATCACAGATATCGCAGTAGAAGAATCATATGAAATATTGGATATACTAGGACGTCCGTGTTTTCAATACGAGCCAGTATAAAACACGGATTCCACGGTCGTGATGAATAGCCAAACCCACACCCCTAGACCCCTACGAGAGCGGCAAGCAACCCTACCAATTCTAGAGTTAGGATACCCGGACTCGACTCCTCGAGTTGGTCTCCCACTGGACTCCAGAACCCGGTTACTTGTGCCCTCCTCCTTGGGTCTATCCTAGTGCGGAAAAGTAAATAATATACAAACGGTGACAACTTCCGCAACCTGGAAGCGCCCCAATAAAAGAATATTACATACAAGTTTTTACATGAATGAAAATGAAAAACACCCATCTCACATAAAAAACCCCGGCTATTCAAACGCGACGATCCAATATAACATATCCAGCAACACATAACATCACATGTCATCAACGTAAGTAAATATGTCCATCCCAATTGTCGTTGACATATAGCAACGAAACCGGCGATATCACATATTACACTTACGGTCACAGAAAAGAAAGTGTAAAACTACAACAGTTGGAATCCGCAATCACCTCAGACATCGCATGCCTGACCAAATGAATTCCTTAGACATCGCATGCCTAACAATTATAAACCCCGCATTTTAGTCTCAAAATCGAAAACTCTTTTCAATACCAAGTCGGGCAATTCAACAAGATTCCCGACACCCTGATCGAATGCTCGTCGCAAACTTCAGTAGACGGCCGCACCCCCGATACCGTCGACGAAGTGCACCAAGGCGGAACACCGCTACCGCGAGCACCCGGACGGATGCTTTCGGCGACGGGGTTCTCCTACAGTCACTTGGTCGGGGCTATGGAGCGAGGCTGTCTATTAAGTTTACCCGGCGAGTATCCGCGTACGCTACGTGATTGCGACGGACTTTTGATCACATCAAAATTCCGTGGCAACCGATCAAGTGAGACTAAATTGCTACGTTTATAACATTCATTCAGTTATCACATAACTTATTGTGAATTTCAATTATTGTATCCCATTCCAGATAAATAGAAAATGTTAAACTTTCCAATCGAACAATCGAACACCCAAGTTTTCCCGATACAGCTCAACACATGAAATAAGTCTAACAACATTCCGTTCGTGCCTCAGTACCAACGGTCCAGCCGTAGAAGGGTCAAGCCAACGCCTCACATGTGGCACGCCGTACTGCCCCAAACCCGAAGGTTCAAAGGGCAGTTCAAGACGGTCACATAATCGAGTTAAGGTTTGTGTCTTCTAGAGGGACCATCGCGTTACTTGCACTACTTAGAACGTCGTTAAACTATGGAAAATCCAACACTTGGAAATTTCCCAACAGGGGAAAAATTGGGTATTTATATCCGGTCGAACTTTTTAACATATTCTAAAATTTATCCGGAAAGCCACACAGACAAAATTTGATACCCCGATCGAAACACCGAATCCCCAAAACAACTCCAGAAAATTCAACTCTTGAAAAAATATTAAAAATACCCAGGAAAACCACCCCTGGAAATTAAGAATTACTGTACAAATTTTGATCCCAGAAAAGACAAAACGGCCGCCCTTCCGCCGCACGAGCCAAGCTCGTGCCGCGGAAGCGCGGCGTATTAAAGGAATTGGGTGCACGAATTTTACAGTATTTCTTAGAATTTCCTGCTGATTTTTCTGAATATTTTTAATGTTGAAAAATCCCAGATTTTAAAAATTGTACAGAGAGCATGTTTTGGGTTTCGGTTTTGTGTCGTTCGGACTTCAAATTCCGTCTGGAATTCGCCTAAGGCTCTAGCTAGGCTCTGATACCACTGTAGGGTTCCTAGGCAACCTAGTGAGGTCTCCCAAGCCATCAACCATGGCAATTTCAAAAATTCTAGGTGTCGAGAGACCCGACTACGGATCGTTGGCTAGATATTTAGGCGAAAAAGCAAACTAGTTAACACTTAACTAATGAGAAAACGGAAATACAACCTTTGTAGATCCGGTGCTCCACCTCCATAGCTCCGCAACGAAGTCCTCTCCGCTGTCCAAGTCAAATCCGGGCTCTAGGATCGGCTTCGTCGGAGAATGGGCAAGCTAGGTCGTCGATGTCCATGCCGAAGATGATCTACGTCGAGGCATCGCTAGATCAAGCTCACAACTTCACCAAGTCATGAAACTTGTGAAGTAAACACACTCTACTACTTGGCAAGAGGTAGAGGATGAAGAAATAGGAAGTGGGTTAACTTTAGAATTGGATTTCTCACTCTTAATCATCAATCACCATTGATGGACTTCAAGCTTCTTCACTTGAAGCAAGGAAGAAGAAGAAGGAAATAGTTATGATAAGTTAAAGAAAAAGAAAAGAATAATCCAATCTTTATCATAACTTAACCATGGTTATGTGTAGAGATTGAACTAGGGTTAAATCAAATGGTTAGGTTAAGCATGAGATAAGAATGGTGGACAAAGTCAAAGGTTCATGAATCTTCATGAATAAAACAAAGAAAGCCTCCATTCTTCTCATTTCATTTTCCAAAAAAGAAAATACATAAATAAATAAATTGATATGAAAAACAAAACCCTAACCATTTGAATAACCATGGTTTAATCTTTACACAAACTCAAGTTAGCATGCATCATCAAACATGATACATACAAGTGCACAAAAACATATCGCATATGCAATGCGCACGAACCAAGTGAGAAAATCCGTCTAAAGTGAACCGATACTAGTTAATGCAAAGTAATATATCAAATATATAATTATACATTAAATCATTAAATCAACACTTGATTCAATGATCCGGTCATGCGCACATAACCGACTGGTATCATTAGTAACATCTTATCGAATCAACACTTGATCCGATAACCCGGCTATATCGCATATAACCGATCAATGTCACATCGCGAGAATCGAATACGGTATCACATACTCGTATTATTCTCGGTCCCGCACATATCTCATATGCGCTCCTATTTCGTTTCGCTTGAGCCAGGAAACCTCTGTGTAGGACTCTAAAGACTCGTCAATACGCCGGCAGCGGATGATGATCATATCAAACACCCACAAGCCGCAAGCGGTCTGCTAAACGTAACGGCCACCCGGGTATTGAGCGATCTGAAGATCGACGAGCAAGCCCGCTCACACTCCAGTGAATCCGACCAGTAACACTACCGTACAGTCCGGTCTGATCGTCTGATCTGTCGCATATCTCGCCTAGGGGTGGTATACGTCAGACCCCAATAGCTCGATAAGTCGTGTCGATATGAGGTCTATAACTATTCGAGAAACTACTGGTAACACTTACCAGTAAATCTCAGCAACCCTGGCCAGGGATTTCCTGTTATAGCCAATCGAACACAGCGCAACATCAACTCCCTATACCGGGAGAGACGAATCCCCTCCTATCGCTCATTGCCTCCATGTGACTCGGGACTGTACCCAAAAACCACCGTTTTGCACGCCCTCTTGGACGTGGTAAGATGGAAATCAAAGCACAGTGGGAACCACACAAGACTCTATGACGATCTCGGGTCAACAGACTACTCTGTACCAGTGTCACCAGAGAACTGCCATCTGACGTGAGGTATAATACCATCTGGGAGTTCTCGGCGAGTCCGTCCAGTGTACCCAGTCTCTACTGAGCACCCGTATATCATCTCTGATGTCAAACACCAATGGATATGGGATCATCCATCGCCCATCTGTATGGGTCGAGAAGGTACACGCTAGTCTACTCTGGTATATCGATGCCCCGTCTCGATACACCCACGACTAGGGACTTTGAAGGATGTACTTATGGACTACCATGTCCCCACTAGTATGATCTGCATCATAGTCCAGGTAGTCAAGTACACATCCTAAGGGCTTTACCAACATGTAACAGAGAGACAATCAGTATACACGTTAAGGTAAAGAGCAACCAGATAGCATACTATCATGTCGAGCAAGAAAGTCCTCCCTATATATGTCCCAGCATCCACTACAATATACATCCTATATACAGTAATGGCCTCTAGGGCATACATATAACTAACAATTACAATTTTAAAAGAATGAGAAGAGAAATGAAAAAGAAAAGAAAAGAATAAAGAATGAGGGATGGGCATGAGGAGAAGAGAGGGTGAGGGGTGTGTTGACTTGGTCATTGGTTTCCCTTCATTTGTTTTTCCTCTTCATCTCCCCTCCTCACTTCACCATGGCAGCACCCTCTCCTCCACCATCTTCAACCTCCACAAACAACCCCAAAACAACTCCAAAACTCCATCTCCCTTTCACAAAAATTGTGCACAAGCTCACAAGCTACACTTTGGACCAAGAAAGTTCGCATTTTGGTGCTGCAGAGGATTCTTGGGTCCCAAATGAGGTAATCCCTTCACACTTAGTGTAGTTTTTCCTTCCCTTTAAACCATTTATGTGTTTAGTTGTGATTTGGTGCGATTCGGAGAACTTTGGACATTACTAGTTAGGGTTAGGGTTTGAATTGATTTGAGATAGTGTAATTGAGACTTAATATTGACCTTAAACCCCTGTGGTGATTGATTGGAGACCTAAACCAGAGACTTGAACCCCAATTAGCGAACTTAGAAATCCACGACATAGTATTTTGTGAATTCTGTGAGGGTATTATGACATCTTCTATGACCCGGAGCATCTGAAAATTATTTAGCATACACAGTGATACATACAGGCACCCAGGAAGCTAACCCCAAGACCCCAGCCCCTGACTCCACCATTTGGCCACAGATTTAATCATTCTAACCGCAATTTGCGGCCAGGGTAGGTTGGAACTGGTTCGTGTTTGGTCTGTAGCTCCATCTCCTATAAACTAGACCCTTGGCATATGCAAAATTGGCTAAATTCACCTAGGGTAAAATCTGGGATCATTTTCTTGTATTGGTGCATTATTTTACGACTTCGTTTTAACATGGATTTTGGTATTTGATATTTCTTTCCCGTCATGTGGCGTTTGGACGTCAACGACCAGGGTTATTGGTCGTGTTTTGCATGCTAGGCTATACGTTTTAACCTATGGGCGGAACGTGTGCCGTTTTGGTCTTCCGCCTTGATTTTAATACGCTTTGCGATTGTTTATTGTTGTAGGTACCTTCACGTGGATTCCGAGGTGACGGAGCATGGCGTCATCGACTTCGGCAAGTAAGAAGCAAGGTGAGTGGATCTATATCCATAGGGGAAGTCGGGGGGATGGCGTATAGCACCCCCGCACATTTTAATGGCAACCGATTCATAGTATTTGGTTAAGAAAAGCTTTAATAGAAAACTATTGATAGGCTTAAATGATAGTGAGAGAAACTATGTTAGAAGCTAAATGATAGTTAGAAGTAATATGATACGGCTAATATGAAATGAAGGGATTTGAGGATGATATTTGATGATATTGCCGTTTAGGGTACTATAGGACTAGATAGTCGACGTAGATGTGTCATCCGAACCATACCTATTTCCAAACTGAAGAATCGTATGCATCTTTTAAACAGATACCCTGAGGTACGTTACGGAATTTCAAATGATATCTTTTCTTTAAAAACACCGTATCCCCTACTTTCAAAACTACGATTCGCATCTTTCAAAAAACTGTTTGTACGGTTCGGGTGTGTATGTTAGATTAGATACGCATGCTTATAGTAAGATATAATGTTTATGTAAAATTAATTCGATGTGAGATATAAATGCAATGAAAGAACATATGACGTGATATGATGATTTGGTGATATGTTGGTATACGGATGCGAGTCGATTGAGATGATTGATACCCTGCTGGTCCCCTGATATGAGATTGTTGCGGATGTGATCTGGGACGTAGGTATATAGAGATATTTATTAATGTGAATCTGGAATGATAAGCCGTACGAGACGTTAGGTCTGTACCCCTTATTGTCGTATAGGATGATATCGGATCCCAAATGTTTTAATGCGGCCGTACGATGATTTTCCATGCGTGATGAGTTTGACTTGATGATTGATCCATATCCTTGACTAGAGGATGCCGTATGATGGATTATACCGTACGTGATACTGTGAGGCTAAATGCCGATTGATAGATTCACCGACTCAGACATATGATAGTTACGTATACCTTACATCTTTTTGCTGATGATTTACATTATGCTGCATTCATGATATTATCAATGCATTGCATGTACCTGTGTTACTACACCTACACCATTATCGATGATGCATATGTTACACGTACACAGATTTGCCGGCTCACACACTTCATCATCGATAATTGCATGTCACTATACAGTAGGATTGTTGCATCATGATATAACTCTTTGCATGATTTACTTGCTATAGTTACATGTGCACTTTTATACGATGTTGCATTTGACTTGGAGATATTGGGAACCGCAAGACATATTTTCAAAACTGGAATCATTTAAAGGAGCGGTTTTCCCCTAATATGATACATCACTGTTCCATGTTGCATGATATATGGATATGCTTACATTTCCATCTTATGTCGCAAACATCATGATTTATGATTTTACGCATTGAGATATGTTGTTTTCATGAGATTTCTGGATTTGAGAACCGTGCTCATTTTAAAAGAAAGTATGCATTGTTTAAAAACTCGGTTTCTCTTGATATGATATTTCAGTACGTCTACCATGCGTTTTCTCGGTTCTGAGATGTGTGACATGTGAAACCCGATTCGAGGAGCTGGATGAGGCCGCTTGCGGGTACATGGTTGACCCGGTATGATACCCCGGGGCAAGAACGGATTTGCTGTGCTGTAGACGGTGAGCCTGGCAGATGGAACACTACCTACAGGTGATAGTATTCGGACCTGGCGGTTATCCGGAGGATACCGACCGGAGTCATGAGATGGATATAGGCCGATCCGTACTGCCGGAGCCGGCGGGCCGATTCCGCGGATGATACGGAGCCTGAGATTAGGAGGATTTGCATGCCGATGCTAGGCATAGGTTTGATGATGTTTTCGAGTGTCGATGCTAGACACTCAGGTTCCATGATTTGATGTGTCACGAGGGACACACATTGATTTATATCCTCACACTTTCATGCACACTCTTTTATGATATTTACGTGCATACAGACATGATATAGTTGACATAGGATTCGTTGTTTATTCGATTTCTATCTGTTGATATTTTTCTACACACGAGTTGGCAACTCACCCCCGTTGTTCCATAGTTTCTTGCAGGTCTTGCCGTACAGGTTTCATTGCGGCTTTCTTGCACACTGCTTCCATTCTGGGTGATTTCTTTGGTAGGTGGGTTCACTTACATCGTGACCACCATTGTACTCATTTATTTTAGTTGTATCTAGAAATTCCATCAACCAGACTTTTATATTTATTTCAGACTTAGAAAACCAGTTGTGTATTATTTCGACCTTAGAGTCGCGCGTTGTAGTATTATGGTTTTCGTGATGATTTTGAGTTTCCTTTTAAGTTTTAATCCTCGCCCATCGGCGTTGTATATTATATTGCTTGCGTGGTTGTGACCATCGATTGACAAAGTGCTAGCTCCCGCTTGGGGATGCCTTCTATCATTGTGCATATATTATTCTTGTTGTACCCCGTTTGGGGCCAGTTTTTACAAAGGAAACTCTGCCGAAATTTTCAGAAAAGACTTGGGATTTTAAAAACGCATAATTCAACTTATGCTATTAAAGCCACTTGCTTTTAAACAAGTTTTCAATTATTTATTATTTAAAATGGTTTTAGATTTCTGGGCTTTTGGCTTACTTGAATTAGATGGGGTCCTATAGACTTCATATGATTCAAGGGCCAGTCATGTGCCATTTCGGGGTCGTGACAAACTTGGTATCAGAGCGCTAGGTTAACCTTGGTTCGAGTCTAAGATTGACTATGCGGAACCTAGAGCGTTTGTATACATTCAAAACATAGGCTTGACCTTACGAAACTTAGACTTAGTCAAAGGGGTATTAGACCCGAACTTTCGTCGCGTAGGTTGACCTTGGTTGATGGAGTAGGTGACTTAAGGAGTGTGACGTACCGTGTGTATGTTCCGCGGCATACCTACGATATGCTACTCCACTAAAGAAGCCTTAGGATGTACATTTTCTTGCACAGTATTATATTCATTCCTATGATCTATCCTCATCGATATAGGTTTATGGTTTTGCTGCCACGATTACACGGGCAGAGAGAGCTACGGCTAGAGTTGCGGTCAGAACGAGCTCGTCACGGACGAGGACTGACCAGGGCGTGATTCCAGGGACACTCGATTGCATAGAGGTGTCATTTTATTGTGTTTTCACGCCATGAGCGTTTGATGGATCGCTTTTACGTTATTACTCAGACGTGCAGATCAGCACCAGAGGATTGAGCCACTGATGGAGGCCAGCCAGATTTTGATGACCGTCAATGCACCGATTACCCTTGACGATTGAGGCACTGTTCAGCGTGCAGACGAATGAGCCGGTTGTTGCTGTGAATGACAAGATGTCGCCCCAAATGTTTGGAGCTAATGCAGTATGAGTATACTCAGAAATATGATAGAAGGTCGCTAGTCATCCGAAGATGAATGATTAGGACATGTGGTTCGTTCGCTTACCCCGATACGAGATCACTAGATTGATTGATGTTAGTTATATGTATGCCCTAGAGGCCATTACTTTACATATGATGGGCGATGGATGATCCCATATCGATCGGTGTTTGACATCAAGGATGGTGTACGGGTGCTCAGTAGAGACTGGCTACACTGGACGGACTCGCCGAGAACTCCCAGATGGTATTATACCTCACGTCAGATGGCAGTTCTCTGGTGACACTGGTATAGGTTAGTCTGTAGACCCGAGATTGTCATAGAGTCTTGTGTGATTCCCACTGTGCTTTGATTTCCATCATACCACGTCCAAGAGGGCGTGCAAAAATGTGGCTTTTGGGTACAGTCCCGAATTACATAGAAGCAATGAGCGATAGGAGGGGATTCATCTCTCCCGGTATAGGGAGTTGATGTTGTGCTGTGTTCGATTGGCTATAACTGTAAATCCCTGGCCAGGGTTGCGGAGATTTATGGGTAAGTATTATCAGTAGTTTCTCAAACTGTTATAGACCTCATACCGACACGACTTATCAAGCTACTGGGGTCTGACGTTTGCCACTCCTCGGCAAGATATGCGACATATCAGACGAAGAGATTGGACTGTACGGGAGTGTTACTGATTGGATCCGCAGGAGAATGTACAGGCTTGCTTGTTGATCTTCTGATCGCTCAATACCTGGGTGGCTGTTACGTTTAGCTGACCGCTTGCAGCTTGTTGGTGTTTGATATGATCATCACCTACTGCCGGCGTATTGACGATTCTTTAGAGTCCTACACAGAGGTTTCTTGGCTCAGGCAAAACGGAGTGGGAGCATATATATGATATGTGCGGGACCGAGAACAATACGTGTATGTGATACCGTATTTGATTCTCACGATATGAGATATCGGCCGGGTATATGTGATATAGCCGGGTCATCGGATCAAGTGTAGATTCGATGAACTGATACAGATTATATTAGTCGGTTATTTGAGAAATAGCCGGATTATCGGATCAAGTTTTGATTCGATAATTTAATGTATAATTATATATTTGATATATTAAATTACATTAACTGATATAAGCTCACTAAAAGATTCTTTTTCTCACTCGGGTAATACATTGATATATATGCGATATATGTTAATTGTATTATTTTCTTTTGTTACAAATATATATTATATATGTGATGTATAATATTGTAACAAGTTATAATTACTAATGCAATATGTTTAGTGGAGATTAAACGAGGTTAGGGTTTGATTTGGGTTAAACTTTTCTAGAAGCTTCTAGAAGCTTTTATTTTGTTTCTTGCAAAGATATTTAGTTTAGATATTTTGCAAGATATGTACTTAACCCAACCCATAACCTTTACTATGGTTATATCTCTACAATGGTTAAGTCTTTCTTGACTTAACCATGGTTGCATTTGTAATGATATTAACACTTTCATTACTCATCACAAAAGCAATTGATCTTCTTCTTCCTCCTTGCAAAGCTTTCTAGCTTATGATTTTGTGATGATTATGAGTGAGATTAAGAAAACAAATGAGAGCTAAAATCCTACTTCATCATCCTAATCTATCCTAGCCATTTAGATTAAGGTGTTCACTTCATTTAGTGAGTGAGAGCTTGTGTTAAAGAAACTTCATGGTAGATCATCTTAGTTATCGAAGATCGGAAGCAAGCTTGCATCTTTCTCTTCGTGGAGCCTCTCTAGAGTCGGATTCTTGATGATCACAGCGAAGGGACCTCAACACGGAGCTTATGAAGTGAAGGACCGGACTACAAAGGTTGTAATCCCAAACTCTTAGATGTTAAAGTGTTTAACATGCTTTGTTTCGCCTAATTTCTAGTTTAAAGATCATGGTTAGGGTTGTGGCACGTCTAAATTTTAAATCGGGCATGGTTGATGCCTTGTAGAACCTTGTGAGTGTGCCTAGTAACCCTACAGTGGTATCAGAGCTAAGCTAGAGCTTTAGGCGAAGTCTAGACGAAGTTTAATGTCCGATCGAACCCCGAAACCCCATATTTTACCTTCTCTGGAAATTTTATAAAAATGTTGATTTTTCCGTATTAAAAATACTCAGAAATATAAGCAGGGAATTATAAGGATATCTTTGAAAAACGAGCCAGTAAGCCCATTAAAGAGCCGCGGAACCGCGGCAAAGACATGCCTTGCGCAGCGGTTCCACGGTGCTAAAGTGGAGTTAGGGTTTTATTTTTACACAGTTATATCCGTATGTATTTCCTGATTGTTCTGGGAATTTTTAATTCTACTCAAGTGTTGAGTTTTCTGGGATGTATTGGGAACTCGTTGATTCGATCGGAAAGTTTAACTTCGTTTATTTTTCCCGGGTAATTTAGAACGTGTTAAAAAGTTCGAACGGATATCAATAAATCGCTTCTTCCCCTGCCGAAAATTTTCCAAGTCTTGGATATTTCCGTAGTTTAAGAACGTTCTTAGTCGTGCAAGTAACGCAGTGGACCCTCTAGAAGAACAAAAACCTTTACTCGATTATGTGACCGTCTGAACAGCCTCTAAACCTTAGGGTTTGGGGCAGTACGGCGTTGCCACATGTGAGGCGTTGGCTTAACCCTTCTACGGCTGGACCATTGGTACTGTGGCATGTGATGAATATTTTTTGAACTCCGCTCAAGTGTTGAGCTATCTGGGAAATCTTGGGTGTTTGTTTATTCGATCGGAAAGTTTAACATTGTCTATCTATCTAGAATGAGTGATACAATATTTGGAATCTACAAGTAGTTATGAGATAACTAATTTGAATGTTATAAATCTAGCAGTTTAGTCTCAGATGATCGGTTGCCACGGGAGTTTGATGCGATCAAAAGTCCGTCGCAATCACGTAGCGTACGCGGATACTCGCCGGGTAAACTTAATAGATAACCACGCCCCATAGCCCTGACTGAGTGACTGTAGGAGAACCCCGTCACCAAAAGCATCCATTCGGGTGCTCCCGGCAGCGGTGTTCCGCCTTAGTGCACTTCGTCGACGGCATCCGGGGGTGCGGCCGTCTACTAAACTTTGCGACGAGTATTCGATAAGGATGTCGGGAACCTAGTTGAATTGCCTGACTAGATATTGAAAAGTGTTTTTGAGATCGAGACAAAAATGCGGGGTTTCTAATTGTTAGGCATGCGATGTCTAAGGAATTCATTTGGTTAGGCATGCGATGTCTAAGTAGGTTGCGGATTCCAACTGTTGTAGTTTTACACTTTTTTTTCTGTGACTGTAAGCATAGTATGTGGTGTATCCCCGGTTTCGTTGCTATACATCAACGACAATCGGGATACACATACTTGCTTACGTTGATGATATGAGATATTATGTGTTGCTGTGATATGTTATATTGGATCGTCGTGTTTTGAATAGCCGGGGGTTTTATGTGAGATGAGGGTTTTTTTTCATTCATGTAAAATTCATTTGTATGTAATATTCTTTTATTGGGGTACTTCCGGGCTAAGAATGATGTCACCATTATATATTATTTACTTTTCCTCATTAGGTAGACCCAAGGCGGGGAGCACAAGTAACCGGGTTCTAGGGTCCAGTGGGAGACCATCTCGAGGAGTCGAGACCGGGTCTCCTAACCCTAGAATTGGCAGTGTTGCTTGCCGCTCCCGTAGGGGTCTAGGGATATGGGTTTAGCTATTCATTGCGACCGTGGAATCCGTGTTTTATACAGGCTCGTATTAAAACACGGACGTCCTAGTACATCCAATATTTCATATATGTTCTTCTACTGCAATGTTCTGTGATGAGATCATATTACTGCCTGAGACGAATGTTTATATTATATATATGAGATATATGTTATATTGCAGATTTCGTTTCAAAAGTGTTGTTTTTGAGGCATAATAAAATAGGACTTCATTATTGAGATTAATGAAATAAAAGAAACCTAAAGATGTTGTAGAAACTTGTTTAAAAACTGGTAACTCTAGTTCTTGGTTTGCATAGCGGTGTTCCTTGTAGAACATCCAGCATATTATTCGATAAGGAAATAGCCTAGATCCCTTCACCGGGAGTGACCTCTTTAGCGAAACTAGCAGATGCTACAAACTCGGTTTGTCTTTTGATTGTTTTTATAGTTTTTGCTTTGCATAGTGATATTATTAAAATATCCTGCACCTTATTCGATGAGGAAAGAGCCGAGATCCCTTCACCGAGAGTGACCTCTTTAGAAAACTAGAAAAGGCCTCAAAAACATTCCATTAAAAATCACTCGATTCTACAACGATATAAAGTTCATTACGCAAAGGGTTTCCTTAAACCTGTCGTAGCCCTCCGTCATCTCAGATAAGCAGTTTTTAGTATTCGTTCTGCGTTTGTTGACTTAGTCAAGGCATAGTGTGCGGTAGCTGATTAGTGCTTATCTGCAAAGCATATGATGCGATTGGATTAGGGTAGTCGTGCGGCCTTTGTAAGTGCACGGCGGCGCCCCGGACGTCAATCCGACGGCCAAATGCGGAAGCGGTGATAAACTTTAATTTTGCGAACTTAGCAAACCGGCACCACCGCGCACTAAACCCCGGATCGGGCCATTAAACTAGATCTAGCTAACAACAAGACGGGTTAGAGATATACCGAGTGATCCGAGTCCTCCGGTCTTCTCGTCGTCGTCCCGATCTCTCGCGGAATGTCCGGTCTCCATCTCCTCGCCGGAAGGGCACCACGTGGCCTGCATCTTTTACGGGCTCCCGCCTCTATACCGAGGCAACTCGGGCATGAAGCTGGCAAGTCGACATGCCCAAGATGTGCTATAGAATGTGGTGTAGATCATGCTAGTCTCATTTGGGGTTTGTAGTTGCCATGGAGGATGAAGGAGGAGGTTAGAAAAATTGGTGCTTTCAATTTTTCTAGCAAGAGGAATATGAGAACAAGAAATGATGCCACCACAACCAAATGAAACCCTCTCATATTTTTCTCCCTCTCTCAAAATTGTGGCCGGCCAAATGAAAATGAGAATGGTGGAGGGATAAATCAAAACCCATGAAGGGAGGTGAGTGTAGGATAAAGCAAGAGGTGACCATATCCAAACAACAACCATACTTCAACACCTTAATCAACCCATACCCATTCAAATCACAATTAATGCAAATGATGGTGGAAAAGAGAAGATGCCATCATAATCAAAGCATTTGCAAGAAAACCCCTCCACAAAGTGTTATTTGCAAACTTGCAAATAACCCCCTCCATCGGAAAAGTCCGGCCGGGAAAGAACAAAGGAAAACCGGCCGGAACGGAATGCAAACTGGCAACTCCAGAAAACTGGTCCCGTAATAAATTACAGGAAAACCCCTATACTGTGCATACACACCCGCATCTGTATTCCGTCTGGATACAAATGCAATGAGACAAAATCTACACTGTACTAAACTAGGATCCGGCTTAAACCAAAGCCGGCTAGTAATGTTCGTCCGATCCTGATCCGTGCAATACCGCACGTATCAGATCGAACCCTGCCATATATCCATACGGCCACTAGTACAAACCGTCCGATCCTGATCCGTGCAATACCGCACGTATGTGATCGGACCCTGCTATATCTCCATACGGCCTCTACAGCGTTTCGCCCGAAAGCTGAGTAACTGAATGTGTGGTGGACTCTAAAGACTCGTCAATACTATGGCTGTGGATTTAACCACTAGCACGTCAGAGGTATAAGCCAATACGTAACGGGCCACCAGCTATTGACCAAAAGGGACGTCGATGAGCGAACTCATCCTGACACCCTACTGAGCCTGTCAGTGACAATATCCGTACAGTCTGGTCCGTTCGTCTACGAGCATCGCATGGCGGGCCTAGGGGGTTGGTAAAAGTCAGACCCCCAAAAGCGGTACAAGTCGTGTCGGAGTGTAGCCCAGAACACCCTGAGATACTACAGGAATACCTACCAGTAAATCTCCTGCCTTGGCCAAGGACTTCGTGTAATGGCTCTCCTAGACACAGCGCGACCTCACCCCCAATACCGGGAGAGACGAACCCCTGAAGATCCGCTCACTGCCTCCATGTGGCTCGGGACTGTACCCAACTAAAACCTGTTTGCACGACTCCTTTGAGCCGTGGTAGGGTAGTAATCAAAGCACAGTGGGAACTCACACGAGACAAATGACGATCCCCAGGTCGATGAACTAACCTGTACACATGTCACCTGGGAACTGCTATCTGACGTCAGGTATAAGACCAACTAGCATGTTCCCGGCGAGTCCTGTCCGGTGTACTCATAACCCAATGAGCACCTGTATACATCTTAGGTGAACCAACTGACACCAGTGGCTTGTGAGACCGGCCACCGCCCCTCGTCGGGGTCTCGACTGTATACACTAGTCTACTCTGGAGAATCGATGCCCTGTCTCGAAACTCCCACGACTAGGGACCTTTTAAGGATGTGCTTATAGACTCCAGCTCTCACTTATATGATCGCCCTCATACTGCTGGCAGTCAAGCAAGAATCCTAGGGGCTCTATCAACGTGCAATAGCGACTTGTCAGGTCACCTAAAGCAGTACACGATGATAAAGGTAAACCAGATAGCATACCATCATCTCGAGTAAGACTGTCCTACCGGGATAGGTCCTCCATCAATCATTGCAATCACGTGCCTGTGATCCAATAATTGACTCTGAGGGCACTATCTCCAACAATCTCCCACTTGCACTCAAGGATAATTATTGCGATGTCGCATACTCACAGCCCGTGTGATACCGAACACCCAACTCCTCTACTAGTCAGTCTCATAAAGCCTGTTTGCGAAACTCTTGCGTTCGAGGAACAGCCTCAGTGAGTGGATCCGCCTAAATGTTTCTTTCTATGTCTCTCTATATCTCAAGTTCGCGGAGAAAGCCATCTCCCGAAATGAGAAATACCTGTCTTAGAATGTCTGGATGTCTGATGGGACCGAGCTCATAAATGAACTCCAAATCCAAACTTCTTAGACTGTATCGTCAACTGAACTTAATCAGTATCCTGCGCCATGCCACCCTCAGTATTTCCTTGGACCACCAGTCCAAAATACTGCCCCTCGTCAGAAGGAAAACTATAACTCTGGCAACCTCCTTGTCGTCCATGTCACCTTGGAAGCCTGGAATGATAACTGTCTCCCAAATGAGGCTGTCGTTATCGTATCCCTAGAACATCCACTTATGTTCTAAAACTGCTTCCGACTGTTTCTCCAGGATTGGATCAATGTCAACTTGTTGCATCTAGTGCAAGAACAACATCTGGTGTGGTACTTGACATCTCATGATTGACCCAACTGCCTAAGCAACTGATCTGTCAATCATGCACATCCCACTCTACTTTAGTCTATAAGACACCTTTAGAGAGGCTGACTCCATCACCTGCAGGTATACTACCGTGCCAGGAGTCAACCATTCTAAATACTCATAGAATGCTGTCTAAGTACCCTGATTGGGAAACCACCCAAATCTAGATCTAAAACCATAGATCTAGTAACCAGTATGTCTGATATAACGTCCAAGTCCCTTATGGAGAAACCACTGTGTGACGACCAAAGTATAACCTATCGTAGTATAGGAATGTCACTTCCTACTTTGTGTATGTCATCCAAAACCCGGATATCACACCCTACTACCTACTCAACAGATCCATCCCCTATTCTGATGAAGTCAAGCCTATGACTGTCACATCAGAAATAGATGATCTATCTCCGCTATATCTGCTTTAGTCTATAAATAGACATAAACCTGATGTCCACCAATGCTTCCGCTGCTCCCACTGACAACGACAACCCTCTGGCAGAGTCATATAGACGTGCACTTCTAAAGCTAGTTTAGAACGACGCTATACTCATCCTCCTGCCGGGTCTCGCAGCCTGGAACAACAACAATGGCAAGTGTGGGTAAACAAGAACTTCCCTGTCACCGTCCTTGAGGCTACCGGAGTACCTCTCGGGTGCCTGAAGTTACCCACCGTATCTGCGGAGTGGCCAATGGAATGTCAAAACAGATTGAATCTTTAGGTTCCTTATCAAATCTTCAGTAATCGTTTGCGGTTCTGGAATCACTTCCAGTTCTACCATACTCCCACTACTGCTTTTTGAAAAAATCCATTTTTATTAAAACTGTGGCGAGTCTAGAACAATATTACTATTGATCTCCCAGATGGTAGAAAATCAACCCTCGTCATAGCCTGGGTCAACCCACAAACAGCCATTACAGAAACGTGCCTTGAGTTATCCAGAGTCTGGTTTTAATCATAAGCCGGACAACTCCCCGTACCTTAACAATGTTAAGATATGAACTGTACTATATCCAATATAGAACCAGAGGCACTGATTTAATTGAACCAGATTCAAATCATGCAGCTATCTCCAGTGCATGTCAACTAAATGGAAGGAGGCCGATCAGCGTCACTCAACTTAGGAATGCTTCCAATTATGAGTAACTTGAAAGAGAAGCAATTTCTCTTTATCATTACTATCAACTGAGTACCATACACAAGTATCTACATCTTCGATCACTTTGAAGAATCCCGATACTTGCTACACTTGGTTCTCTACTCTATTCAAATACTTATAACTCCTCAAAACTTAGACCCTGTGTTTCTACGAAACACATGTCTAAGAACTAGAGAAGTTAAAAGTAAACAGAATATAGTATGAGGACCAACCCCTCTGTCCTAATGGACACTGGACAACATACAATACTCTGTATAAGTCCGATGAGTCTAACAACTCTTTCACTGTGTGTCGTAGGTTGAAAACTGTACTTATGGTTAAGAAGAATTACACCGCTGTTTAATGCTCCTTACCTAACCATCCACTGATATAGGTAAATGTCATCGACATAATATCAAAAGGTATATCTCACTCTATGAAAATAGATGTACAGATATATCAATTTGAAATTGGTGCACAACAGCGGATATTCAAAACCAAATATTTGCCGACCGGCAAACAGCCCAGATGATCTCCTCAAATATCACCGATTACAACGAATCCCGATATAATGAGGATGATCACCCTATTCCCAATAACTTACTCCCACTCATCATCTGTAAAACCATACAGATGTGAGAATCAAACCTGGTAAATACATACCCTGGAGCAAGTGTCCAATCGGGAAATCAGTTTTCTTTTAACAGTACACAGTTGAACTGAAACATTGAAACGTTTCGATGGGGTATCCTGGTATTCCTAGTAATGCCTCTTCCATTATCCAGATTCACAACTGTAACCGTATATTTCTTTGCCATCTCTCCAAATCCCTTTATATGTCTTTAGTCATTACCTTCTGCACACCCTTTTAGGCCAATTGGTTTTCTTCCTTCCCTACCATTCGGCACCAGCCTATGGTTTGGAAGAAGACTATCCAATAAGCATAATGGGAGTACTGTCCTAATCCTAGGAGCACTCGCAATGCGAGAGAAGGTGAAGATAAAAGACAACTGAATAAACCTTATTCCTATTTCTCCTGGACCAGAATCCATCCCCGAACTGGAACAAGTTCCTTTCGAGTTCGTATATAACCATACGATGGATTATCCAATAAACTGTGGATCTTCGTAGTGATACGGAGTGTCCTGGAGAAATACAAAGGTGATTTAGGATTGGCGAAGAAATACTTGGTTTGGTCGTGAATATCAGTCGCAATTTTCTTTGCCCTCTTACTAATCCCTTACTTTGTCTTAATCTTAATACTTTCTGCACACCGTTTAGGCTAATTGGTCTTCTTCATTCCACACTGTTCGGCACCAGCCTAAAGTTTGGAAGAAGACTATCCAATTTGCGTAATAGGTGTACTATCTCCTAAACTAAGGAGTACTCGCAACCTGAGAGAAGGTAAAAGGGAAAAGACAACTGAATAATACTATCCGTTTTCTCCAGAACCGGAAACCATCCTCGAATTTCTTCAAGTTCGTATCTAACCATACGATGGTTTTGTCCAATGGAAGTGGACGTTCGTAGTAATACGGGGTGTCCTGGAGAAAAGGGTAAAAATAGGAGTGGCAATGAGGTCTGCAACTCTGACAATCCAAAAAGCCAGTGTTAAGAAGGTTCGGTCAACTTGGTCACTGAGTCATAGTCTAGGGTCGGGTCAATGGTCGCTGCCAGAGAGAGAGAGAAAAGAAACACTCAGCGTGCACTCTAACCTAGATCAGAATGGTTACCAATTTATCTAATCTGGAAACCTCCCACTGTACCTCAAATTCTCCTCCAAACCTAAAAGAAGAATTAATCGGGGATACCCGAGGAGTAAACTAACTCATCAGTGGGAATCGGGATCCAACTATCATCGCATGATAACGTGACGGAATCCGCTCACGGTGTCATACTCCAGAAGGTATGCGCATATCTGGCAAGTTTCAGTTCTTTTGAAACTCCCGATGTGATTTTTACCCCATGCTCTTATGACCTTGACTTTGGCCAACATATCATAAGTCACATGTCAAGTTCTACCCATCATTATCCAGGTTAATTTGAACCCACCCGTACCTACCCTTGACTTTGGCCAAAATGGCAGTACGGCTGTCCCAAACCAACGCATCTATCTATGCTGCATATGAATACCCCAATAGCTACCAAACACTGTGCCTTGACTTTGGCCAACATACACAGCTTGAATACTATTGACCATCCATATGAAATGACGGAGGGCTACGAATGGTTTCTGGCGAAAACCTTTAACGTAATGAACTTGATACGTTGAAGGAACGGATAGCTTTTTAGAAAATATAGTGACGAAAACCTTTACTAAAGAGGTCACTCCTGGTGAAGGGATCTCGGCTCTTTCCCCGTAGAATGGGGTGCTGGATATTCATAATCGAATATCACTGTGCAAAGCAAAAGTAATCGGCTATAGTGAAGTTAATGCCCTGACGCAAACTTCTGTCCAAGGGGTCACTCCCGGTGAAGGGATTGTTAGTGTATATGCCCTAGAGGCCATTACTGTATCATACTAGTTTGTATATTACTTAATGGATGCTTGGGATATTCACCTTGTATATACAATCTTGCTCAAAATAGTAGTATGCTACTTGGTTTGTTTCTACTTCAATGTGTACTTGTGTTTATTTCAGTATATCACTTATACGCATTAGTAGAGCCCTTAGGATCTTTGCTTGATTACCAGCGTTGTGATGGCAGTCACACTAGTGGGGGCTGGGTAATCTATAAGCACATCCTTATACAGGTCCCTAGTCGCAGGACTATCGAGACAGGGCATCGATACTCCGGAGTAGACTAGCGTATGCGCTTCTCATCCCAGTGTGGGAGATGGTCTGTCCCACAGCCATCAGTACGTCGTACTGGAGATAGTATACGGGTGCTCGTTGGGTTACGAGTACACTGGACAGGACTCGTCGGGAACTGACTAGTTGGTATTATACCTATCGTCAGTTATCAGTTCCCAGGTGACATGAGTACAGCTTAGTCCGCTGACTTGACACTGGCACTTCGCCTCAAGTGTGTTCCCACTGCACTTTGATCACTACCCTACCACGGCTCAAAGGAGTCGTGCAAACAGGTGGTGGTTGGGTGCAGTCCCGAAGCACTTGGAGGCAGTGACGGTTAGACAGGATTCGTCTCTCCCGGTATTGGGGGTTGACATCGCGCTGTGTCTAGGAGAGCCATTACACGAGTAGTCCCTGGCCAGGGCAAACGAGATATACTGGTAGGTTTCCAGTGTTATCTCAGGGTGTTTTGGGCTTCGCTCCAGCACGACTTGTACCGCTATTGGGGGACTGACGTTTACCGCCCCCTAGGCCCGCCATGCGATGTATCAGACGAACAGACCGGACTGTACGGAGACTGTCACATTCAGACTCAGTAGGAGTACAGATGGGGTTTCACCTCGTCAGCCTTCTTGTCGACATCTACCTGGGGACCGTTACGCACAGCTAGTGCCGCTTGCGGTCTGTGGTTAAACCCACTGCCAGCGTAGTGTCGAGTCTTTAGAGTCCCACACAGAGGGTATTCGCCTCTGGGCAAAACAGAGTAGAGGTCGCATGGTTTTGCGACAGGGTTCGTTCTCATCCGCGCACTTGTGCACGTTTGGAGTCCGGACAGATTTTACCAGCGGGCTCTGGTTTGAGCCGGATACTGGTATAGTATTTGGGGTTGCTTTTATCTCTCAGTATTCATGTTCCTCGGAACAAGAATGCAGGTGTGTATGCACAGTTCTTTTTGAGGAGGAGGAAGATGATTTTTCATTAGGGTTTCGGAACGGGTGCGTATGCACAGTTGACAGTTGTATTTTTCCAAACCCTAATGGATTTGTATTATATCATTTAATAATATATAATAAAATGAAATTGTGTCATGGTTAGTTTTTGTTGACTTGTTGACCATGGTTGACTTGTTGACCATGGTTGAACATTTGACCATTATCATTACAAGAGAAAGATGCTCTTGATTCTTGCATTTTCATTTAATGCTTGTAATGATATTAGTCATTCTAAAACTTTCCATCAACCTTTTCATTTTGATTATCATTATTTTGATAATTCATTTTCTTTTTGCATTATGGTTGCAAGAAAGGAAATGATAGCTCATTCTATCATATTCACTCTCTCTCTTCACTTCATCTTCTTCTTCCTCTAGCCAAGAGAAACCTTCTCATGTATTGAGAATCCTTCTCTTGAAAAACAAAAGCAACCCTTAGACACTCTCTACTCACTCTAGGATCAAGGGTTTAGCAAGCCGGCGATTCTAGTTCACTCCAAGTACGAGAAAGAGCCCAAAGGTCGAGCCTTCGAGGTGGATCCATCTTCGACGGAAGAAGGCGACAAAGGAGAACCATCAACCTCTACAAAGTTTGAAGACGAAGGAGTTCAAGTCTAGGTATAACCATCTTCATCCGAGTAGCTAACTCTCTTTAGCATAGTTTGCTAGTTTTAGTTTAGACAACGATCCCGACCATAGTTTAGTCCATGTTGCCTCTTGCGATAAAAATTCGTTTTTTATACCGTTTCCGCCTCCCCGTAAGAACCGGGGGTCGCAATATGGACTTACAGTGGTATCAGAGCCTAACTAAACTTAAACTAGCTTGGTAGTGAAGTGTAACGAAGTTCGGAACCGGAAAAATCCAAAAACCAAACTTTACAAAAACCTGAGTTTCTGTTGAAATATTTTCTGGTCAAAATGAAAAACTTTATACTTGTAAATTCGTCTCAGGGTTTTGTGTGAACACCCAAGAAAAACGATACAGTGACTCGTCTAAACTGCCGCCCTTCCGCCGCGTGAGCCTTCTTAGCCGCCGCGGAACCGCCGCGAGTTGTTGTCTTCTCTGCATCGTTTTTCGTGCAGTGTGTTTGTGTGTTGGTTTTGGGATTTTTAAAATATATTATATGTGCCCAGATTTTCCAGAAAAGAAATTTCCTTTTGGGGTCCTATAATTCCGTATTTTTTCCGAACTTCACTGCACTTTGACTATGATGGTTATATCTGTGATGCTTGCATGTATTGAACGTCGGCTAATCGCTATAAGTCGATTAGTCGGGGTTATACATGATCTGTAATGTGCTGGAATGTGTATATGAATGTGTTGGACTGTCGCGGGTGAATAGCCGGGGTGGATGTGAGATGAGCTTTTGTTTTTCTTTCATTCATTGTAAATGTAAATTGATGTAATAATATTATTTGTTTGGCCGCACAACCGGGTCGGGGTTGTAGCCGTCATTGTATAATTCTTTTTACTGTTTTTGCTCCTAGGATAGACCCATGGAGGGGTGCACAAACTACCGAGTACTTGGCGGGTAGTTTGCCGCACCCGTAGGGGTCTTGGGTGGGGTATTTGGCTATTCACCGCGACCGTGTTATCCGCTTTTCGTTTCAGGCTCGAAAGGATTGCGGATTGCTAGTATATCCAATGCATTCATCTGTGATCTGTAATGTCTATCATTGCTTACTATTTAGGCGTTGCTTATGTTTTACAGACGCGCTAGCCCAGCCCCCGCTCTGTCGTTAGTTAAGTAACCTAACGGGTAATGACGGGGCCCAGTGGCGAATGCGAATGGCATAAGCGTACGTCATATTTTGGTTGTTTTCTGCAATGGTAGGGTTAAATGATGGGACGCATTAAAAGTACTAATGCAAGAATATCACGCATTAAAAGAACTAATGCAAGATAATAAACCAAGTTAAAGTCGTTGGAACACTTTCGAAAAACCACTCGGTTCTTTTCAAAATAACTTTTAAATGCGGAGCTTGAGCCACTCCTTCTAAAAGCTATCTCGTTCCATCGATTAAATCAAGTTCACTACGTTCACGGTTTCGCCAAAACCATTCGTAGCCCTCCGTCGTTTCGTATGAATATTCAATAAGTATTCAAGCTGTGTTTGTTGACCTTCGTCAAAGCATAGTGATTGGTAGCTATTGGGTATTCATATGTAGCATAGATAGATGCGTTGGTTTGGGACATTCGCATTACCTTGTTGACCTTCGTCAAGGGTACATACGGGTGGATTCAAATTAACCTGGATAATGACGGGCAGAACTTGACATGTGACTTATGATTTGTTGACCTTCGTCAAGGTCATAAGAGCATGGGGCAAAAATCCACATCGGGAGTTTCATAAGTACTGAAACTTGCTAGATTTGCATACCATTTGGAGTGTGGTGATTCTGGTAGGATTCCTTCAGTTTCATCACGCGATGATATTTGGATCCCGATCCTACTGTGAGTATATGCTACTCCTCGGGAAATTTCTCACTAAACGATCAATGCTATAAACCTAGTAGGTGCCTAGAAAGGTGTTAGCGGGGTTACGCCCCCAGGGAAAAGAGGTTATTTAATTAAGGAACTTCGCGAAAGCGTTGGAAAACCTCCCTCGAAGTACCGACACCGGCCTGGCTGAACGGTTAAGCAAGTATTGTGCGGTGGGATTGATCCCGGCTAATTCTTCCTTTATGGTTTGAGGAGGGATTCGAGAAACAGTGGGAGCCATCCTGTTTAGACAAATTAAAAACCATTCTAAACTTGCAAGAGCATCATGCTGAGTGTTTCTTCTTCTCTCTCCTAATTGCAGCGACCAATCAACATGACTGGACTTAAGTTACTCCTAGATAAAAACAAGCTGACAGGGCCAAACTACAAAGATTGGCTCAGGAATGTCAAGATAGCAATCACTTATGACAAGCTGGGGTATCTTCTTACCACCAAAGCTCCCCCTGTCCCTGGTCCAACTTCCAGTATCGCGGATAAGGAAATCCGCAAGACTTGGGAGATTGATAGCGCGAAGGCCAAGTGCCTCCTGCTTGCCTCGATGGACAACGAACATCAGAGGAGGCATGAGAATATGGACATGGAGTCCATATTGCTCCATACAAAAGAACTGTATGGAGAGCAATCACGTATCGCAAGATACGAAGCGTCGAAAAAGTTGTTTTCGACAAGAATGGCCGTCGGATCATCAGTAGCCGAGCATGTGCTAAAGATGATCGGCTACATTGAGGAGCTCGCTGACCTAGGGATCACATTGGAGAGTGAGCTATATACGGATATAGTTCTCCAGTCCCTTCCTTCCACTTACGCCCAGTTTATAATGAACTTCAACCTACAAGAAAAGGAGGTTGAACTTTCAGAGCTCCTCAACCTGCTGAGGAGCGCAGAGGGCACCCTACAGAAAGGTAGGGAAACATCCACTTTGTTTGTAGGAGGATCATCTTCTTCTAGGTCCAAGGCGAAAGCCAAGGGAAAGAAGAAGAAAGCCCCCGCCAAACCAAGGGACGGTGTTAGTAAAGTGGATACGAAGGGAAAAGGTAAAGCAACAAAGATAGCGGGGAAGCTTGTGGATAAGGAAGAATGCTTCTTTTGTCATAAGAAAGGACACTGGAAGAATGATTGCAGGGCCTGGAAGGCCAGAACACAGGAATTGAAGCAGGTTGCAGCTTCAGCTTCAGGTGTGTATGTTATTGAAAACTGTCTTTCAATAAACTCTACTTCCTGGGTATTGGATACCGGATCAGGATCTCATATCTGTAATTCTTTGCAGGCGTTGAGAAACCGTAGGGTTTTGAAGGCAGGTGACATGACCCTCAGAGTTGCAAACGGAGCTAGCATGGATGCTAAAGCCGTGGGGGACTATCACCTGGGAATGTCAGATGGACATGTTTTGGTTTTGCGTAATTGCTTTTTTGTACCCAACGCAACTTGTAATATCATTTCTGTATCTTTAGTTTCTAAAGAAGGTTATGAATTTGCGTTTGTAAGTAATGTTGTAAACATTCACCTTAATCAAGTATTGATTGGGTCAGGTACTCTGAGTAATGGTATATACGTGTTAAACCAACCACAGATTTTTAATGTCCAGAATACACACAAAAGAAAGTCTCCAGAAATAAATCAGACTTTCTTATGGCATTGTAGATTGGGTCACAACAATGAGAGAAGGTTGACGAAGTTACATACAGAAGGGTATTTGAATACGTTCGAATATCAGTCGTATGCCACTTGTCAATCCTGTCTCAAGGGAAAGATGACAAAGACTCCGTTTACTGGACATGGAGTAAGAGCGAGCGAGCTCTTGGGACTCGTACACAGTGACGTGTGCGGTCCAATGTCTACACATGCCCGAAGCGGACATTCTTACTTCATTACTTTTACGGATGACTTCTCAAGGTACGGTTATGTCTTCTTAATGAAACATAAGTCCGAGGCCTTTGGAAAATTCCAGGAGTATAAGAATGAAGTAGAGAAACAGACCGGCAAAAGTATTAAGATTCTAAGATCGGATCGAGGTGGAGAATACTTAAGTGCCGAATTTCTGAATTACTTAAAAGAGAATGGTATTCTCTCTCAGCTTACTCCTCCATACACTCCGCAACATAACGGTGTATCGGAGAGACGGAACCGAACCCTATTGGATATGGTTCGGTCCATGATGAGTAACGCTGAGTTACCGCGATCATTCTGGGGATATGCACTAGAAGCAGCTGCGTATCTCTTGAACAAGGCTCCTACCAAGACTGTGCCCACCACCCCATATGAGATGTGGACTGGGAAGAAACCCTGTCTTAATTATCTTAAGGTATGGGGATGTCCAGCTTTGGTAAAAAAGCAGCATGCGGACAAGCTTGAGGCACGTTCAGTACAGTGTAAGTTTGTGGGATACCCAAGGAACTCCAGGGGGTATCTTTTCTATTCCGCTGAGGAACAAAAGGTTTTTGTTTCTCAGCATGCCCGCTTCTTGGAAACTGAGTTTTTGGAAACCCAGATAAGTGGGAACACAATAGAACTGGAAGAAATTCCAGAACCACAGACTGTTACTGAAAGCTTAGTGGAACCAGAGGGTTCAACAGAACAGGACATTCCTACGCCGCTCCGCAGGAGTAGTAGGCAGTCTCATCCGCCCGAGAGATACTGCGGTTTTCTCATAGACGGGGATAGAGAGGATTGCATCATAGATTATGATGAGCCTACTAGCTTCCAGCAGGCCGTTCAGAGCGTTGACTCAGTGAAATGGCTGGATGCAATGCGGACCGAAATGGAGTCCATGTACACCAACAAGGTATGGACGTTGGACATTGCTCCAGACGGGGTAAAACCCGTAGGATGCAAGTGGATCTTCAAAAGGAAGATTGGTGTAGATGGACAGGTTGAGACCTATAAAGCTAGGCTGGTAGCAAAGGGTTTTCGTCAAAGACCTGGCTTGGACTACGACGAAACCTTTTCTCCAGTAGCCATGCTGAAATCCATTCGGATCCTTCTTGCCATTGCTGCCTTCCACGATTATGAGATTTGGCAGATGGACGTAAAAACCGCTTTTCTAAATGGAAATTTAGAGGAGTGTGTCTATATGGATCAGCCAGAGGGTTTCATTCAGAGTGGGAGCAGCGGAAAGGTGTGCAAGTTGCTTAAGTCCATCTATGGACTAAAGCAGGCATCGCGGAGTTGGAACATCTGTTTTGATGAGACGGTCAAGGAATTTGGCTTTATCAAAAATCCAGATGAACCATGCATCTATAGTAGATTTGTAGCGAGAACTGTAGTATTCCTCGTTTTATACGTGGATGACATTCTCTTAATAGGAAATGATATTCCTATGCTACAATCTGTCAAGGGGTTCTTGTCACAAAGGTTCTCCATGAAAGACCTGGGTGATGCCTCATACATCCTGGGGATCCGGATCCATCGTGATAGATCCAAGAGGATATTGGGACTTTCTCAGTCCAGGTACATCGACACCGTACTGAAAAGATTCAGTATGGAAGATTCCAAGCGCGGTAACCTACCGGCTTGTCACGGGATCACCCTCTCTAAAGAGATGTCTCCCAAGACTGATTTGGAGAGGGGTCGCATGTCTATTATACCCTACGCTTCTGCGGTAGGCTCTATAATGTATGCGATGTTGTGTACCAGACCGGATGTAGCTTATGCACTGAGTGTAGTAAGCCGGTATCAGTCAAACCCTGGGGAGAAACATTGGATAGCGGTAAAGAACATTCTCAAGTACCTGAGGAGGACTAAGGAGATGTTTTTGGTGTATGGCGGAAAAGACCTCCAGATTGAGGCCTTTGCTGACTCCAGCTTCCAGAGTGACAAGGATGATTCCAAGTCCATGTCGGGTTTTGTCTTTACCCTCAATGGAGGGGCGGTGTGTTGGAAGAGTTCCAAACAGGAAACCGTTGCAGACTCGACTATGGAAGCGGAATACATCGCTGCATCTGATGCCGCAAAAGAAGCTGTCTGGATAAGGAAGTTCTTAAAGGAACTTCAGGTGGTTCCGTCCATTGTTGACCCAGTACCTCTGTATTGCGACAACAACGGGGCTATAGCTTTAGCAAAGGAACCCAGGTCCCATCAAAGATCCAGGCACATCTTGAGGCGGTATCACCTGATCAGGGAGATCGTGGATCGCAAGGAGATCGAGGTTCGGAGAGTTGCTTCAGAAGACAACACTGCAGATCCATTCACCAAGGCCCTGCCCCAGACTCAGTTCGAGCGGCTGATCGAGATGATAGGTCTTCGATACGCCAGTACATGGCCTTAGTGCAAGTGGGAGATTGTTAGTGTATATGCCCTAGAGGCCATTACTGTATCATACTAGTTTGTATATTACTTAATGGATGCTTGGGATATTCACCTTGTATATACAATCTTGCTCAAAATAGTAGTATGCTACTTGGTTTGTTTCTACTTCAATGTGTACTTGTGTTTATTTCAGTATATCACTTATACGCATTAGTAGAGCCCTTAGGATCTTTGCTTGATTACCAGCGTTGTGATGGCAGTCACACTAGTGGGGGCTGGGTAATCTATAAGCACATCCTTATACAGGTCCCTAGTCGCAGGACTATCGAGACAGGGCATCGATACTCCGGAGTAGACTAGCGTATGCGCTTCTCATCCCAGTGTGGGAGATGGTCTGTCCCACAGCCATCAGTACGTCGTACTGGAGATAGTATACGGGTGCTCGTTGGGTTACGAGTACACTGGACAGGACTCGTCGGGAACTGACTAGTTGGTATTATACCTATCGTCAGTTATCAGTTCCCAGGTGACATGAGTAAAGCTTAGTCCGCTGACTTGACACTGGCACTTCGCCTCAAGTGTGTTCCCACTGCACTTTGATCACCACCCTACCACGGCTCAAAGGAGTCGTGCAAACAGGTGGTGGTTGGGTGCAGTCCCGAAGCACTTGGAGGCAGTGACGGTTAGACAGGATTCGTCTCTCCCGGTATTGGGGGTTGACATCGCGCTGTGTCTAGGAGAGCCATTACACGAGTAGTCCCTGGCCAGGGCAAACGAGATATACTGGTAGGTTTCCAGTGTTATCTCAGGGTGTTTTGGGCTTCGCTCCGGCACGACTTGTACCGCTATTGGGGGACTGACGTTTACCGCCCCCTAGGCCCGCCATGCGATGTATCAGACGAACAGACCGGACTGTACGGAGACTGTCACATTCAGACTTAGTAGGAGTACAGATGGGGTTTCACCTCGTCAGCCTTCTTGTCGACATCTACCTGGGGACCGTTACGCACAGCTAGTGCCGCTTGCGGTCTGTGGTTAAACCCACTGCCAGCGTAGTGTCGAGTCTTTAGAGTCCCACACAGAGGGTATTCGCCTCTGGGCAAAACAGAGTAGAGGTCGCATGGTTTTGCGACAGGGTTCGTTCTCATCCGCGCACTTGTGCACGTTTGGAGTCCGGACAGATTTTACCAGCGGGCTCTGGTTTGAGCCGGATACTGGTATAGTATTTGGGGTTGCTTTTATCTCTCAGTATTCATGTTCCTCGGAACAAGAATGCAGGTGTGTATGCACAGTTCTTTTTGAGGAGGAGGAAGATGATTTTTCATTAGGGTTTCGGAATGGGTGCGTATGCACAGTTGACAGTTGTATTTTTCCAAACCCTAATGGATTTGTATTATATCATTTAATAATATATAATAAAATGAAATTGTGTCATGGTTAGTTTTTGTTGACTTGTTGACCATGGTTGACTTGTTGACCATGGTTGAACATTTGACCATTATCATTACAAGAGAAAGATGCTCTTGATTCTTGCATTTTCATTTAATGCTTGTAATGATATTAGTCATTCTAAAACTTTCCATCAACCTTTTCATTTTGATTATTATTATTTTGATAATTCATTTTCTTTTTGCATTATGGTTGCAAGAAAGGAAATGATAGCTCATTCTATCATATTCACTCTCTCTCTTCACTTCATCTTCTTCTTCCTCTAGCCAAGAGAAACCTTCTCATGTGTTGAGAATCCTTCTCTTGAAAAACAAAAGCAACCCTTAGACACTCTCTACTCACTCTAGGATCAAGGGTTTAGCAAGCCGGCGATTCTAGTTCACTCCAAGTACGAGAAAGAGCCCAAAGGTCGAGCCTTCGAGGTGGATCCATCTTCGACGGAAGAAGGCGACAAAGGAGAACCATCAACCTCTACAAAGTTTGAAGACGAAGGAGTTCAAGTCTAGGTATAACCATCTTCATCCGAGTAGCTAACTCTCTTTAGCATAGTTTGCTAGTTTTAGTTTAGACAACGATCCCGACCATAGTTTAGTCCATGTTGCCTCTTGCGATAAAAATTCGTTTTTTATACCGTTTCCGCCTCCCCGTAAGAACCGGGGGTCGCAATATGGACTTACAGGGATCTCGGCCCTTGCCTCGTCGACTGAGGAGCAGGATATTCCAAATGAATACCACGATGCAAAACAAAAGTGAACGTCCTTGCAATAACAGCTTTTTGAAAAGTGTTCCAACAACATCAGAATAGGTTTGTTTTAACATGCATTGATCCGAATCAACGCAGTCCCATCAATTGATCACACCACAAAGAACGAAAATATACTGATGTACGTATATGCCATCCGCATTCGCCACTGGGTCCCGTCATTACCCGTTAGGTTAGCTAACTAACGGCAGAGCGGGGACTGGACTAGCGCGGATGAAAAACATATACAACATCTACTAATATATATACCAATATATAGTATTTCGCTCAAGGCGTGAATAAAATGCAACATCACAGAAATGTACAGCATTACAGAACAATACAGATATCTGGGATCCCCGGGTTTCACAGAGCCACTACTGAAACCCGACGTTCCCCTGGTCGTGTGGATAGCCTGTGCAATGAAATCCTAGACCCCTACGGGCGCGGCAAGTCACCCGCCAAAACCTGAAGCGAGGCAGCCCCCTTCAGCACCGTGAATGGACCACCCAGCACTTCACGGAATCCGGTAACTTGGGCACCCCTCCTGGGTCAACCTGTACCCCCTACGAGTGCGGCGAATAGCCCGCCAATTCCAGACTGAAGCCCCCTCCGTCTCAATGCCCTGAGATGCGGGCCCGTTGCCCTCTAGAACCCGGCTATCCGTGCACCCCTCCGCGGGGCAATCCTTGTACAGAAAGTAAAATATACATACAACGGGTACATCGACCGCAACCTGGTCGTGCCCCAAAAGAATAATACAAACAGGCAGTGACGGCAGTCCACATGTCGGACGCTCGCCCCGCAATATCAAATGTACATAATACAACAAAACTGTACTAGCATTGCATCCAGGCTATCCCCCACGACCGATCTGCAACATCACAGCAAAACACAGAACATCAACGTGAAAGTCACGTTCGCAAATCCGTCTAACCGGGCTATAGCAGTTAGACCGGATTTACCGATCGAGTGACATTCACGGTCGCAGATATAATGTAAATACTGTGAAATAATGTGTTTAAAATATCCGATCGATCAAAAATTAACAAGTGGGCCCCCAAGCAATACTGTAGCACTCACAGAAAATCTGGGCCTAATATTAATATTCCAAAACCCCTAAAATCATCCCAGAAGCCCACTGGAAAATTTCGACCCATTGATCCCTCAAACCTGCGGCGGAACCGCGGCAACAAGGGGGCTTTTGCCGCGGTTCCACGCTCTAACTGAGAGATCAATGTCTCGAATTTTCCCAGATCTCTTAGAACTTCTTGTACATCAGTTTTCTACAACCTGAAAAATTTTTAGAGCCAGAAAAAATTCGACAGAAAACTGATGTGAGTGAAAATGTAGATTTTGGAATTTTGGTCGATCGGAAATGCAAAACACATCAAACGAAGCTAGACGAAGTTAATGGCGAGGCTCCGATACCAATGTAAGTGCACGGCGGCGCCCCGGACGTCAATCCGACGGCCAAATGCGGAAGCGGTGATAAACTTTAATTTTGCGAACTTAGCAAACCGGCACCACCGCGCACTAAACCCCGGATCGGGCCATTAAACTAGATCTAGCTAACAACAAGACGGGTTAGAGATATACCGAGTGATCCGAGTCCTCCGGTCTTCTCGTCGTCGTCCCGATCTCTCGCGGAATGTCCGGTCTCCATCTCCTCGCCGGAAGGGCACCACGTGGCCTGCATCTTTTACGGGCTCCCGCCTCTATACCGAGGCAACTCGGGCATGAAGCTGGCAAGTCGACATGCCCAAGATGTGCTATAGAATGTGGTGTAGATCATGCTAGTCTCATTTGGGGTTTGTAGTTGCCATGGAGGATGAAGGAGGAGGTTAGAAAAATTGGTGCTTTCAATTTTTCTAGCAAGAGGAATATGAGAACAAGAAATGATGCCACCACAACCAAATGAAACCCTCTCATATTTTTCTCCCTCTCTCAAAATTGTGGCCGGCCAAATGAAAATGAGAATGGTGGAGGGATAAATCAAAACCCATGAAGGGAGGTGAGTGTAGGATAAAGCAAGAGGTGACCATATCCAAACAACAACCATACTTCAACACCTTAATCAACCCATACCCATTCAAATCACAATTAATGCAAATGATGGTGGAAAAGAGAAGATGCCATCATAATCAAAGCATTTGCAAGAAAACCCCTCCACAAAGTGTTATTTGCAAACTTGCAAATAACCCCCTCCATCGGAAAAGTCCGGCCGGGAAAGAACAAAGGAAAACCGGCCGGAACGGAATGCAAACTGGCAACTCCAAAAAACTGGTCCCGTAATAAATTACAGGAAAACCCCTATAATGTGCATACACACCCGCATCTGTATTCCGTCTGGATACAAATGCAATGAGACAAAATCTACACTGTACTAAACTAGGATCCGGCTTAAACCAAAGCCGGCTAGTAATGTTCGTCCGATCCTGATCCGTGCAATACCGCACGTATCAGATCGAACCCTGCCATATATCCATACGGCCACTAGTACAAACCGTCCGATCCTGATCCGTGCAATACCGCACGTATGTGATCGGACCCTGCTATATCTCCATACGGCCTCTACAGCGTTTCGCCCGAAAGCTGAGTAACTGAATGTGTGGTGGACTCTAAAGACTCGTCAATACTATGGCTGTGGATTTAACCACTAGCACGTCAGAGGTATAAGCCAATACGTAACGGGCCACCAGCTATTGACCAAAAGGGACGTCGATGAGTGAACTCATCCTGACACCCTACTGAGCCTGTCAGTGACAATATCCGTACAGTCCGGTCCGTTCGTCTACGAGCATCGCATGGCGGGCCTAGGGGGTTGGTAAAAGTCAGACCCCCAAAAGCGGTACAAGTTGTGTCGGAGTGTAGCCCAGAACACCCTGAGACACTACTGGAATACCTACCAGTAAATCTCCTGCCTTGGCCAAGGACTTCGTGTAATGGCTCTCCTAGACACAGTGCGACCTCACCCCCAATACCGGGAGAGACGAACCCCTGAAGATCCGCTCACTGCCTCCATGTGGCTCGGGACTGTACCCAACTAAAACCTGTTTGCACGACTCCTTTGAGCCGTGGTACGATAGTAATCAAAGCACAGTGGGAACTCACACGAGACAAATGACGATCCCCAGGTCGATGAACTAACCTGTACACATGTCACCTGGGAACTGCTATCTGACGTCAGGTATAAGACCAACTAGCATGTTCCTGGCGAGTCCTGTCCGGTGTACTCATAACCCAATGAGCACCTGTATACATCTTAGGTGAACCAACTGACACCAGTAGCTTGTGAGACCGGCCACCGCCCCTCGTCGGGGTCTCGACTGTATACACTAGTCTACTCTGGAGAATCGATGCCCTGTCTCGAAACTCCCACGACTAGGGACCTTTTAAGGATGTGCTTATAGACTCCAGCTCTCACTTATATGATCGCCCTCATACTGCTGGCAGTCAAGCAAGAATCCTAGGGGCTCTATCAACGTGCAATAGCGACTTGTCAGGTCACCTAAAGCAGTACACGATGATAAAAGTAAACCAGATAGCATACTATCATCTCGAGTAAGACTGTCCTACCGGATAGGTCCTCCCTCAATCATTGCAATCACGTGCCTGTGATCCAATAATTGACTCTGAGGGCACTATCTCCAACAGCCTTGTTGACTTAGTCAAGGGTCGTGCGGGTGGGTTTAATTCAATCGGGAAATGACGGGTTGAACTGTACTTGCGGTCTATAGTTTGTTGACTTAGTCAAGGTCATAGATCGCTTAGGGTAAAATATTATTGGGAATTTTAAGTGTTGAAATTTGCAATGAGATTGCATACCTTCTATGAGATAGTTGGATCCCGATACCTGCTGCGAGTAAGAGTTACTCCTGGGAGAGTTTTGCACATTACAATTAGCCGATCAAGTAGGTCTCTAGAAAGGTGTTAACGGGGTTACGCCCCTGGGAAAACGAGGTTTATTTTAATTAGGTCAAGTGCGAAAGCACGGGAAACCTCCCTCAAAGTACCGGCACTGGCCTGGCTGAAAGATTGGCGAACTTGTAGCGTGTAATTAATCCCGGCTAGTGTTTCCTTTTAGGGTTTGAAGGAAGATTTGACTAAAACAGTGGGAGACATCTTGATTAGATAAATTGATAACCAATCTAATCTTGTAAAAGTGCACACTGAGTGTTTTCTTCTCTCTCTCTCCTGGTTGCGACTTTGTCACGCCTTAATCAAGATAATAATACGGATGTATTTACTGTAGGGATCCTAGGCACCCTAGTGAGGTCTCACAAGTGATCAAACATGCACAAATCAAATTTTACGGGTGCCTACAAACCCTAATACGGATCGTTTACTAGATATCTAGGCGAAACGATGCAAATAAACAACTTTATCTAAAAGGAAAGGAGCTACAACCTTTGTAGATCCGGTCCACCACTTCGTATGCTTCGCGATGATCTCCCTCCACTGTCCAAATCGAACTCACGACTCTAGCATTGGCATCATCGAAGAATGGGCGGGCTTGATCGTCGGTTCGATGCCGAAGATGATCTACGTCGAGGCATCGCCAGAACAAGCTCAAACTTCACCAAGTCGGGAAAACTTGTGAAGGAAACACCCTATACTACTTGGCAAGAGGTAGAGGATGAAGAAATAGGAAGTGGGTAAACTTTAGATTTGGATTTCTCACTAGTTTTCATCACTTGCTATTGGAGTAGCAAGCTTTCTTCATTGAAGGAAGAAGATGAAGAAGAAGAAGAAGATATGATATGTTAATTTAAAATAGAAAAGAAAATACAATACTTATCATATCTTCAACCATGGTTTAGTGTAGAGACTTAACTTAGGTTAGATGAGTGGTTAGGGTTAGGCATGAGACAAGAATGGTGACTAAGTCAATGCTTCATGAATCTTCAACTAAAAACAAATGTAGCCACCATTCATTTCTCTTTTTCTTTTCAAAATGAAATAAATAAAAAGATAAATGAATAAGCAAATGAAACCCTAATCACTAACTAACCATGGTTTAATACTTTACACAAAACCAAACAAGAATGTATCATCAAACATGATACAATCATGTGCACAAAATATATCACATATACAATGTGCACAAATCAAGTGAGAAAATCCATTCAAAGTGAACCAATACTAGTTAATGCAAAGTAATATATCAAATATATAATTATACATTAAATCATTAAATCAACACTTGATTTAACGATCCGGTCATATCGCATATAACCGACTAGTATCATATGTATCGGCTTATCGAATCAATCCTTGATTCGACAACTAGGTTATATCGCATATAACCAATCGATACATTCATCGCGAGAATAGAATACGGTATCACATACACGCATTATTCTCGGTCCCGCACATATCTCATATGCGCTCCTATTTCGTTTCGCTTGAGCTAGGAAACCTCTGTGTAGGACTCTAAAGACTCGTCAATATGCCGGCAGCAGATGATGATCATATCAAACACCCACAAGCCGCAAGCGATCTGCTAAACGTAACGGCCACCCAGGTATTGAGCGATCAGAAGATCGACGAGCAAGCCCGCTCACACTCCTGTGAATCCAACCAGTAACACTTACCGTACAGTCCGGTCTGTTCGTCTGATATGTCGCATATCTCGCCTAGGGGTGGTAAACGTCAGACCCCAATAGCTCGATAAGTCATGCCGACTTGAGGTCCATAACATTCGTGAAACTACTGATAACTCTTACCAGTATATCACTGCAACCCTGGCCAGGGATTTCCTGTTATGGCCAGTCGAGCATAGCACAACATCAACCCCCAATACCGGGAGAGACGAATCCCCTCCTATCGCTCATTGCCTCCATGTGAATCGGGACTGTACCCAAAAACCACCTGTTTGCACGACTCAGTAGAGCCGTGGTAGGGTGGAAATCAAAGCACAGTGGGAGACACACAAGACTCTATGACGATCTCGGGTCTACAGACTAAGCTGTACTAGTGTCACCAGAGAACTGCCATCTGACGTGAGGTATAATACCATCTGGGAGTTCTCGGCGAGTCCGTTCAGTGTACCCAGTCTCCACTGAGCACCCGCATACTATCTCTGATGTCAAACACCAATGGATATGGGATCATCCATCGCCCATCGCATGAGTCGGGAAGATATGCGCTAGTCTACTCTGGAATATCGATGCCCCGTCTCGAAATTCCCTCGACTAGGAACATTTCAAGGATGTACTCATGGACTACCCAGGCCCCACTAGTATGATCTACATCACAGTCCTGGAAGTCGAGTACACATCCTAAGGGCTTTATCAACATGTAATCAGAGAGACAGAAAGTATACATGTTAAGATAAAGTGCAACCAGATAGCGTACTATCATGTCGAGCAAGAAAGTCCTTCCTATATATGTCCCAGCATCCACTACAATATACATCCAATGTACAGTAATGGCCTCTAGGGCATACATATAACTAACAATCTCCCACTTGCACTAGGGCCATCTGTAGCAGTGGTTGCAGTATCACATACTCAACCATCCACTAAAAGTCTCTCTTTGGGAAAAAGGCCTTCGTGAGTGGATCCGCCGTGTTGTCGTCTGAGTCTACTCTCCTAACCTCGATCAACCTGGAGATCAACTATCTCCATGATCAGGTGATGCTTCCTCAGAATATGTCTGGGTCACTGATGGGACCAGGGTTCCAGGGCCTAAGCCACACTTCCATTGTCATACAATGGCAGGAACCAAGTTCATCTTATGAACCAATATACACCCAAACTGCCTCTTTGGTAGTATCTTCAATAGCGATGTTACCAGCCTTTATCGTCTAGTTTGCCACGGTATCTAGCTTGGAACTCTTCCAACATACCGTCCCTTTACTAAGGGTAAAGACAGTGCATGTGACTGACATTCAGTCGTCTTTATCACCTTGGAACACTTCCAGTGATTCTCCCCAGGATCGATTGATACTGTAACATTTTAAAAATAATTAAATAAATAATTAAATGAATAAAAGTGTTTAAGTGAATTTTAGGATTTTCGGTAAAGTAAAATGTATTTTTCGTAAAACCAAACCGTGATTGTTTTTCACTATAAATTTAAAAATATCTATTTTAATTATGAAATTACTAGTAAATAGTGTTTATTTAGCCACTTATAAATTTTTGGTTTAATAAAATATTTTTCCTAAATTAATTATTTTAATTATTAACATAAGCTTTATTTTTACACTAAATTAGTGTAAATTACAAATTTAAATGGTTTTAATTTGTAAAAATGAACCATGGCATATTAGAATTTAGTGTGTATCATGCAAAATTTATTTGCAAATTTTTCCTTGTTTCTAGATCTTTCTTGAGTTATTTTAGAAAAGAATTAAAAGAAAATGAATAAAGCATGAAAAGACATTAAGATGATGACATTTTGGAGAAGTTTCTACACCATTTCTCATGTGTTTCTCCCTCTTTCCCTTATTGTGGCCGGCCTCCCCATCACCATGGCTGCCCCCCCCCCCCCCATTTTCCACCTCATTTTTATTCAAAAATCATCAAAAATACAACAAAAATCCAATTTAAATTCCACAAAAACCTAATTGTTTCATACCCTTTATTCTCTACTCTTCTCTACATGGATTTTGGAGTGGGAAAGCATGTATTTTTGAGGCTCATTTTCAAGTTTGGACATGAGGTTGTGGAGGTATAAATCCTTCTCTTTTGTTTTATTTCTATTAGATATTTCTTTTAAAGCATAATTAGATTAATTAGATTAATTCTTGTTGCAAATTCTAAAATTCAAGTTAGGGTTTGAAAATTCAAGAGGTGGTTTTTGTTAATTAATTAGGGTTATAATAGCTAGTTTAACATCTTTTAGAGTGGAAAATTCTTGCATGGTGGTGGTATAATAAATTGTTGATCGAAATTGTTTAATTTAAACTATTTAGCTAACTAGATTTTTTCTAAAATGTGTTGTGGGTAAAATAAAATTCTTATTAAGGGTGTTATCATTAGATGGTAATTTTAGTGAGAATATTAGCATATTAATTGAATGAAAAACCTAGTTTGATCACTAGATTATTTTGATAATTGGAAAAATAGTAATAAAATTCTATTATTTTGTAAACTAGATTTTAGGAATTTCTAAATAAATGTGATTAAAAATATAATTATAGTTTCATTACATCATTATCATCATAAATTATGGTTTAAGTGATTAATTTATGCAAAATCATGTTTTGAGGTGGAATTGTGGTATTTTGCTTGGAAAATGTTAAAATTGTTAAAAGTTGCAAACTAGAAATTTCAAATAAATGCAAAATTGTGTAATAAAAATATAGTAATGGTTTGTATAGTCTAGTAATGCTATTTAATGAGTTTTATGACCATTGGTTTCATTTAAATGTCAAGTTTCGATGAAAAACGGTAAATTGGCATTTTCGGGTTTTTCGAAAACGGACGATTTGATCGATTTTAGTGTTTCGATGAATTTGATCATGTTTTACAATATAAGTAATGTGTTTTAAAACTACAAGTTGTTTGATGATGTTATCTCGATCCATCGGAGTTTGTACGCCGATATCGAGTGGTATTTGGTTCTTTTGCGTGGACGGGACATAGGTTTTAACCTGTGCTTGCTCTTCGTATCGTTTGACTTTTGTATGTGATTCGGTTTACGATGCTATTTATATGTTTGCGTCTAGGTACCCTCACGTGGACTGCGGGCGATGAAGAGGAGGATGGCGACACTGTCTTCGGCAGACATGGACCAGGTGAGTAGATGCATATCTACGGGGGGAAGTCGGGTGGATGGCGTTTAGCACCCCCGCAACGTAGAATAGGAATAGTACTTATTGACATTAGGAAACCAGACGTGACCCTAGTAGGACCCTAGTATTGACCCTAGGCTGGACTAGACCGATTTAGGAAAACTATATCAGAGGATGAGTCCCTTGGAAGAGGTTCGTAGGTTTCAGATAGAAACACACCCGCGCACACACTGAAAATCGACATGGGGTACGTGTATGTGTATATATATAGAACTAGGTATAGGTATATACATATATATATACAACACAGATAGGTGATTCAGTGATGTGATATGATATCCGAGGTTTGATGAAATAGTATAATTGGGCTTGATGCCGTGATTCTTGACTATACAGTCGTAATAAAGTGTTAGCGGATCATTAGGGAATGAGATAATGAACTTAAATATATAAATTACAAAGAGTGGTGATGATATTGATGTACATGGGACGCTAGAATAGTACTCGGACTGTAACTTGTGACTGATTACGATATGATATATGTATAACTTGATTACGACATTATATTGGTGTGACCTGATGCCGATATCATATGAGTATGACTTAATCACAATATGATACATATGACATTATACGAATGAGGAGACACCTAGGAGATACTTGACCGTACCCCGACATTGGGATGCCGTACGATGGATTTTACCGTACGAGGCTTAGATTTGATGATTGATCCGCACTCTTGATTCGAGGAAGCCGTACTACGTACGTGACGCTATTGAGGCGGGATCGCCGACTATTAGAGATATTGATTCAGACCTTAGGTAGACTCTAGTTTCTTACTGACTAGTCTATTAGGTTTAGTTCCTTAGGATGTTAGATGGACACTGGCTTAGGTTCGACTCACATAGTGGTAGTTGTACTCGTATCTCGCCAAGGAGTGGATAATGCACGTCTGTATTTTCATTCATACTGTAATCATCATGGTGCATGTCTTTTATATGTTGCTATAATCAGTATAACCTTTACCTGTTAGGATACTAGCACCATTACCGATGATGCGCATATTCCACGCACACTTATTTGCCGGCTCACACACATCATCATCGGTAATTGCTATGTCACGTACACTTTAGATCATATTATCTTTTATTGATAGAATCAGTTAACAACTAAACCGATGTAATATTGTGATCACTCTCTGATGTTAAGTATAAGACATGATATTCATTACTTAGACATTCATGCATTCATATTTTCGTGTTATCATGCAGTATTATGGGCATATGCCGACACTTATCATATAGTTACTCATGATTTTGAGATTTGGATTTCTATGAGATTTCTGGATATTTGGGGAAAACCGCAAAAATATATAAAAACTTCTCTCTCTCTCCTCTTCTCTTTTTTAAAATAAGATGCGGTTTTCTCGTGATGTATGTGTCGTCCACCATGACTGTTTCATGTTTCCTGATGGATTTCGAGACCCGATTCGAGGAGTGGATGAACCGTCTCGGGTACATGGTGGGCCCGGTATGGTACCCCGGGGCAAGAAGATCGAGTTGTAGACGATGAGCCTGGCAGGGGAAGGCTACCTACCGGTGATGTCTGGCGCGGCGGATATCCGGAGGATACCGACCATTGTCGTGGGATTTGATGATATGGGCCGATCCGGACTGACGGAGCCCGACATATTGATACTTGAGGTTACATGTATTGTGTCGATGCTTGACACGGATTTCCATGGATTTCATTGTTGAGATTTCAGATGCTTATACACACTTTACTATGATAACGGCTAAAGGTTCTCATACATATATATCTGGATTTCAGGATTTGTTACTTTACATTCATGGTGCATGCATTTCATTTCATATGACTTAGTACTATATGAGGCACTGACACGACACGGAGTATTTGCACTTACACGTAGTATTACCCTGCTATTACTAGAGGTTTGGGATATAGTAGTATATTATTATGACCTAGGATAGCGTCGTGCGTTCGATTTCTTTTCGTAGATGTCTTCTACTCACGAGTTGGCAACTCACCCCCGTTGTGCCAAATTCTTTACAGGTTCGATGTACAGGTTTCCCGTGGCAGCTTGTTGGCACATCTTTTCTTCAGGGCGATTGGCACGGTAGGTTGGTTCACTTGTATCCGAACCACCATTGTACTTTTATTCACTCATTTGTATCTAGTAAGCTCCATCAACCATATTTGTATTACTTGATAAGTTATTGGACCAATCTTTTACTTCGACCTTAGAGTCGCGCCTGTATTATTCTGATCTGGTGGTTTTGCTTTCTTTTGAGTTTTGAGCCTCGCCCTCTGGCGTTGTATATTATTGTTCTTGTTGTGGTTGTTTCCGCCTGTTGGCGTTGATGCTAGCACCCGTTTGGGGATGCTTTTTATTGTTTATTCATATTATACTTGTTGTACCCGTTTGGGGGCCAGTTTTTACAGAGGAGACTCTGCCGAAATTTTTGGTAAAATTTGCAAATGTTTTTTTACTTGTTTTCTTTTCTTTTCTTCTTTTTCTTCTTTTTTTGGTTTAGATCTCTGGGCTTCGGCTTACTTAGGTCACGTGGCGCCTCTAGACGCTTCGTAATCTAAGTGCCGGTCACGTTCCGTACTTTCGGGTCATGACAAAGTTGGTATCAGAGCGCTAGGTTTAACCTTGTATAAGTCTAGGTGACCCTTGGTTGATGGAGTAGGCGAGTTAGGTAGAATAACGTACCGTGGGTATGGTCCGCGGCATACTTACGATACGCTACTCTGCTTAAGGAGCCCTAGGATTTACATTGTTTGCACCGTATTTCATTCGTTCCTTTGATCTATCTTCGTCAATGTCGGATGGTGGTTTCTGTTACCACGGGCAGAGGGAGATGCGGCTCGAATGCAGTAACCATTAGAGTTTTGGTTATTCTTGAGGACTGAAGCATTGTTTAGCGTGCGGACGAAGGGTATTCACATGCCATCCGGATGAAGTTAAAGGGTTCGAACGATTTTCAGAAAACCATTTCCTAAGTTTAAAGTATTCGGAAGAACATGCAGGTATTTCGATGGACCCTCTAGAAGAATGAAACCCTAACTCGACATAATGACCACGAGAACGCCCTTGAACCTTAGGGTTTACGGCAGTTCCGCTGTGCCATTAGTGAGGCTTGGGTTTGCCCTTCTACAGCTGGATCATCGATGCTGGGGTATGTACCGGATATTTTTAAACTGTACTTGAGTGTTGAGCTCTCGGGGAATTATGGGATTTTGATGGATCGATCGAGAAGTTTAATGTAGTCCTGATATCAAGTGAAGGGATCGACTATGTGGGAGACTCTAGACATGAGTATTGCCGTTGGTAGCGCAGTCAGCACACCTATGAAAGAACGAGTTCGAAGCGGTCGACATCAGAGGAAAGAGGCGCACATTGATGATAGTATTTACGATTGTGATTTAGTGATTTGAATTTCCTATTTTCGTTGATTGGATTTTTGTATTTTGAGGACTTGTTCTACGATTGGTATTTCCTATGTGTACCTTCATTCTATCTGTGTTTCTTATGTCAGTTGTATTGATGTGGTTTAGTACGCACCCAGTACACTTGATTTGGTTTTATATATTTTTTTTGAGATTTTTGATTTGATTTCGTGCATAGGGGTTACACGTGATTTTGACATATGTTTCGACCTAATTTTCATGCATTTTTGTGCTGTGATTTCGATTTTGATATTCAATGTATGTTTTCGTGCTCCATGTGCACCTGATTAGGATTCTTGCGCATACTTGGCGCACTTGATGCGATTTTGTGCACACCAGATGCACTAAATCGGGGTTTTGTGCAGATTAGATGCACCTGATAGTGAGTCGTGCACGCCCGTTGCACTTGACAGATGTTTTTGGTGCACACCTGTTGCACTTAGTTTTGTTTTGTGGGTATTCATGGTTTCTGCATTTGGTTTCGATTTCAGTGCGCACCGGACGCACATGACTTTTTATTGATGTGATTGGGCTTGATTTTAGTTTGAGCAGTATGTTTTCATGATCATTATTATTTGAGTTAGTAACCAGGCGGGACGTGTATGTTAAATAAAAGATATATATGTAGCTATATTTTTAAAAAAATTAAACGTCCGCTACTTAGACCGTGACACGTGCATTGCACGGCGATTTTCAAGAAGGGGTTTTTGTATGCTGCTTTATTATGATGATTCGGCGATTTTACTAGGATGCGAACTATATATAAGTTATAGATTGATGTATATTATGATGGTTTTCACATTGGGTTATGATATTTCATTATCGCCATAACTCCGATGATTGCGTCATGCTTGACGGAGTTGATTTTCGTTATGTATTAATGATTTCGGAGCCCCGACGATTTGAGTATTTTGCTAAATGTTTTAGTATTTGGAAGGGGAGTGTTAATTTAAATTCGGGGACCGAATTTCTTAAAGAGGGGAAGATTGTAACATTTTAAAAATAATTAAATAAATAATTAAATGAATAAAAATGTTTAAGTGAATTTTAGGATTTTCGGTAAAGTAAAATGTATTTTTCGTAAAACCAAACCGTGATTGTTTTTCACTATAAATTTAAAAATATCTATTTTAATTATGAAATTACTAGTAAATAGTGTTTATTTAGCCACTTATAAATTTTTGGTTTAATAAAATATTTTTCCTAAATTAATTATTTTAATTATTAACATAAGCTTTATTTTTACACTAAATTAGTGTAAATTACAAATTTAAATGGTTTTAATTTGTAAAAATGAACCATGGCATATTAGAATATAGTGTGTAACATGCAAAATTTATTTGCAAATTTTTCCTTGTTTCTAGATCTTTCTTGAGTTATTTTAGAAAAGAATTAAAAGAAAATGAATAAAGCATGAAAAGACATTAAGATGATGACATTTTGGAGAAGTTTCTACACCATTTCTCATGTGTTTCTCCCTCTTCCCCTTATTGTGGCCGGCCTCCCCATCACCATGGCTACCCCCCCCCCCCATTTTCCACCTCATTTTTATTCAAAAATCATCAAAAATACTACAAAAATCCAATTTAAATTCCACAAAAACCTAATTGTTTCATACCCTTTATTCTCTACTCTTCTCTACATGGATTTTGGAGTGGGAAAGCATGTATTTTTGAGGCTCATTTTCAAGTTTGGACATGAGGTTGTGGAGGTATAAATCCTTCTCTTTTGTTTTATTTCTATTAGATATTTCTTTTAAAGCATAATTAGATTAATTAGATTAATTCTTGTTGCAAATTCTAAAATTCAAGTTAGGGTTTGAAAATTCAAGAGGTGGTTTTTGTTAATTAATTAGGGTTATAATAGCTAGTTTAACATCTTTTAGAGTGGAAATTCTTGCATGGTGGTGGTATAATAAATTGTTGATCGAAATTGTTTAATTTAAACTATTTAGCTAACTAGATTTTTTCTAAAATGTGTTGTGGGTAAAATAAAATTCTTATTAAGGGTGTTATCATTAGATGGTAATTTTAGTGAGAATATTAGCATATTAATTGAAAGAAAAACCTAGTTTGATCACTAGATTATTTTGATAATTGGAAAAATAGTAATAAAATGCTATTATTTTATAAACTAGATTTTAGGAATTTCTAAATAAATGTGATTAAAAATATAATTATAGTTTCATTACATCATTATCATCATAAATTGTGGTTTAAGTGATTAATTTATGCAAAATCATGTTTTGAGGTGGAATTGTGGTATTTTGCTTGGAAAATGTTAAAATTGTTAAAAGTTGCAAACTAGAAATTTCAAATAAATGCAAAATTGTGTAATAAAAATATAGTAATGGTTTGTATAGTCTAGTAATGCTATTTAATGAGTTTTATGACCATTGGTTTCATTTAAATGTCATGTTTTGATGAAAAACGGTAAATTGGCATTTTCAGGTTTTTCGAAAACGGACGATTTGATCGATTTTAGTGTTTCGATGAATTTGAACATGTTTTACAATATAAGTAATGTGTTTTAAAACTACAAGTTGTTTGATGATGTTATCTCGATCCATCGGAGTTTGTACGCCGATATCGAGCGGTATTTGGTTCTTTTGCGTGGACAGGACATAGGTTTTAACCTGTGCTTGCTCTTCGTATCGTTTGACTTTTGTATGTGATTCGGTTTACGATGCTATTTATATGTTTGCGTCTAGGTACCCTCACGTGGACTGCGGGCGATGAAGAGGAGGATGGCGACACTGTCTTCGGCAGACATGGACCAGGTGAGTAGATGCATATCTACGGGGGGAAGTCGGGTGGATGGCGTTTAGCACCCCCGCAACGTAGAATAGGAATAGTACTTATTGACATTAGGAAACCAGACGTGACCCTAGTAGGACCCTAGTATTGACCCTAGGCTGGACTAGACCGATTTAGGAAAACTATATCAGAGGATGAGTACCTTGGAAGAGGTTCGTAGGTTTCAGATAGAAACACACCCGCGCACACACTGAAAATCGACATGGGGTACGTGTATGTGTATATATATAGAACTAGGTATAGGTATATACATATATATATACAACACATATAGGTGATTCAGTGATGTGATATGATATCCGAGGTATGATGAAATAGTATAACTGGGCTTGATGCCGTGATTCTTGACTATACAGTCGTAATAAAGTGTTACCGGATCATTAGGGAATGAGATAATGAACTTGAATATATAAATTACAAAGAGTGGTGGTGATATTGATGTACATGGGACGCTAGAATAGTACTCGGACTGTAACTTGTGACTGATTATGATATGATATATGTATAACTTGATTACGACATTATATTGGTGTGACCTGATGCCGATATCATATGAGTATGACTTAATCACAATATGATACATATGACATTATACGAATGAGGAGACACCTAGGAGATACTTGACTGTACCCCGACATTGGGATGCCGTACGATGGATTTTACCGTACGAGGCTTAGATTTGATGATTGATCCGCACTCTTGATTCGAGGAAGCCGTACTACGTACGTGACGCTATTGAGGCGGGATCGCCGACTATTAGAGATATTGATTCAGACCCTAGGTAGACTCTAGTTTCTTACTGACTAGTCTATTAGGTTTAGTTCCTTAGGATGTTAGATGGACACTGGCTTAGGTTCGACTCACATAGTGGTAGTTGTACTCGTATCTCGCCGAGGAGTGGATAATGCACGTCTGTATTTACATTCATACTGTAATCATCATGGTGCATGTCTTTTATATGTTGCTATAATCAGTATAACCTTTACCTGTTAGGACACCAGCACCATTACCGATGATGCGCATATTCCACGCACACTTATTTGCCGGCTCACACACATCATCATCGGTAATTGCTATGTCACGTACACTTTAGATCATATTATCTTTTATTGATAGAATCAGTTAACAACTAAACCGATGTAATATTGTGATCACTCTCTGATGTTAAGTATAAGACATGATATTCATCACTTAGACATTCATGCATTCATATTTTCGTGTTATCATGCAGTATTATGGGCATATGCCGATACTTATCATATAGTTACTCATGATTTTGAGATTTGGATTTCTATGAGATTTCTGGATTTTTGGGGAAAACCGCAAAAATATATAAAAACTTCTCTCTATCTCCTCTTCTCTTTTTTAAAATAAGATGCGGTTTTCTCGTGATGTATGTGTCGTCCACCATGAGTGTTTCATGTTTTCTGATGGATTTCGAGACCCGATTCGAGGAGTGGATGAACCGTCTCGGGTACATGGTGGGCCCGGTATGGTACCCCGGGGCAAGAAGATCGAGTTGTAGACGATGAGCCTGGCAGGGGAAGGCTACCTACCGGTGATGTCCGGCGCGGCGGATATCCGGAGGATACCGACCGTTGTCGTGGGATTTGATGATATGGGCCGATCCGGACTGACGGAGCCCGACATATTGATACTTGAGGTTACATGTGTTGTGTCGATGCTTGACACGGATTTCCATGGATTTCATTGTTGAGATTTCAGATGCTTATACACACTTTACTATGATAACGGCTAAAGGTTCTCATACATATATATCTGGATTTCAGGATTTGTTACTTTACATTCATGGTGCATGCATTTCATTTCATATGACTTAGTACTATATGAGGCACTGACACGACACGGAGTATTTGCACTTACACGTAGTATTACCCTGCTATTACTAGAGGTTTAGGATATAGTAGTATATTATTATGACCTAGGATAGCGTCGTACGTTCGATTTCTTTTCGTAGATGTCTTCTACTCACGAGTTGGCAACTCACCCCCGTTGTGCCAAATTCTTTACAGGTTCGATGTACAGGTTTCCCGTAGCAGCTTGTTGGCACATCTTTTCTTCAGGGCGATTGGCACGGAAGGTTGGTTCACTTGTATCCGAACCACCATTGTACTTTTATTCATTCATTTGTATCCAGTAAGCTCCATCAACCATATTTGTATTACTTGATAAGTTATTGGACCAGTCTTTTACTTCGACCTTAGAGTCGCGCATGTATTATTCTGATCTGGTGGTTTTGCTTTCTTTTGAGTTTTGAGCCTCGCCCTCTGGCGTTGTATATTATTGTGCTTGTTGTGGTTGTTTCCGCCTGTTGGCGTTGATGCTAGCACCCGTTTGGGGATGCTTTTTATTGTTTATTCATATTATACTTGTTGTACCCGTTTGGGGGCCAGTTTTTACAGAGGAGACTCTGCCGAAATTTTTGGTAAAATTTGCTAATGTTTTTTTTTACTTGTTTTCTTTTCTTTTCTTCTTTTTCTTCTTTTTTTGGTTTAGATCTCTGGGCTTCGGCTTACTTAGGTCACGTGGCGCCTCTAGACGCTTCGTAATCTAAGTGCCGGTCACGTTCCGTACTTTCGGGTCGTGACAGATACAATCTCACTATACCTAGTGAGAACCCTAATATCCCTTTAGATCTATCTCATAGGTCCAAATCCCAGGATTTAGGAGGTGTCATCTTTATCCTATTTGGAGAATCCTTGTGATAATAGGAGATTGACCGATCGTAGTATAGGAAACTCTTTTCCTATCAAGAGTATGTTGTCTACGTACAATACGAAGATGACCACCTTACTCTCTACTACCCTTTTGTATATACAAGGTTCGTCTACCATTTTGATGAAGTCAAACACTTTGACTATCACATCAAAACAGACGTTCCAACTCCGCGATGCCTGCTTCATTATGTAAAGCAACTTGCACACGTTTCCGCTGCTCCCATTGTTTACGAAGACCTCTGGCTGTGTTCTTATAGACGTTCTCTTCTAAATCAGTATTTAGAGAAGCAGTCATGGCACCCAACCGCCAGATATCGTAGTCATGGTATGTAGCCGTGGTAAGTAGGATCTGGATAGACTTAAGCATAGCTACTGGAAAAAGGTTTCATCATTATCCACGCCTGGTCGATGACGAAAAACTTTAACAAGTCTAGCTTTGAAAGTCTCAACTTTTCCATCTAAACCAAGTAATCTTCTCAAGATATACTTGCTCCTGATGGGGATTTAACCCTTCAGATATAGCAGCTAAAGTCCATACTTTACTGGTGTACATGGATTCCATCTCAGATCGCTAAGCATCCAGCCATTCTTATAGAGTCCCTACTCTCGATGGCCTGCTCGAAACTAGTTGGGTCATCATCTCATGATGCAATCCTAGCTCCCACTGTCATCGAGAAACCGAGGTATCTCTCAGGTGGGTGAGGAACCCTACTAGATCGGCGGAGAGGCTGAGGTTCGTCGGAAACTATTGAATCCTCTGGTTCTGTCAAATCATTAGCAGTTTTGTACAGCTGGAACCTTTCCAGTTCTACAGAACTGATCTTGCCTCGATCTTGTCCGGATTTTGCTTTTGACATAGGCCGGACAATCCCAAATCTTAACTTACTTAAGAGATAGGATCTTCCCATACCATATCTCATATGGAGTCGTAGGCATTGAATTGATTCAAACCTAATTCAATAGGTATGCAGCTTCTCTAGTGCATAACCCCCAAAAAGGAAATAGGTAACTCAGTAGTACTCATCATAGAGCACACCTTATCATATAGGGTGTGATTGCTCCGCCCCGATATACCATCGTGCTATGGTTTATACGGAGGAGTAATGCTGAGAGAGAATCTCATTTTCTTTTAGAATAGTCCAGGAATGCTATGCACAAGTATTCTCCTCCCTGATCTCATCATAGGACATAATACTTATACCCGTATTTTGGTTCTCTACTTCCTGCTTATATTCTGTGAATACCTCAAAAGGTTCGGACTTATATTTCAACAGGAATATATGACTGAATCTTGAGAGATTATCAGAGAATATAATGAAGTATAAAAACCAGTCCTGGCATGTGTAGACAGGAGACCTTACATACATCATCATGTATCAGTCCCAAGAGTTTACCAACTCTTCCTCTGTTTCCAGTAAACAGAGCTGGTGTCATTATATCATTGTGACATGACTGGCAAGTTTCACAAGATGTAAATTCAAACTGATTTAAATATGCATCTAAAATGTAACTTCAGCCAGTCGGGTCGCATTGATATGACCTAGTATACAATGCCTCAAGAACGAATCGTTCATTTCTGAACTCTTCCTCTTGTGTGTGTTCTGTATACAAGGAACTGTAGTTTGATTTAGAACGTCAATGCTTTTAGATAACGTGCCTGAACCGATCAACTATTGATATAGGAAATGTTCAAAACATTATCCAACAATACAAAATTATATCATTTCTTTACTAATAAAGAGACTGATATGATTTTGTATATCAGGTTCGGTATCTAATAGCATTTGTTCAGAATCAATGTATTCGTAATACAGGGTGACAGTGACCAACAGACTTGGCTGCAACACTTGCCCCGGTTTCTGTCTCATGAAACTTATCACCCGTTCTCAGTTTTTCTACCTTTTTGTAGCCCTGTGTAACAGCTTACATATCTGGGATCCTGATCCGGTATCATATACCCAGGATGCAGAGGATACTGATAAACAGTTCTTTGTAATGAACACACCCGAAGGAGATGCATCATATGCACTTTCTTCGTTTGGGCGGTATAAGAAATCTGGTATTCCCCTATTTCCTGCTCTGTCTTATAACAATTATAAGTTGGAGCGGGACCAACGTTCCCCAGCTCAGTATAACAAGCGGGTTCGGTCAAAATTCCGTATTATTATCTTGCTTAAGGCGTGATATGGTCGCTACCTGGAGAGAGAGAGAAGAAAACACTCAGCGTGCGCTCTTGCAAGATCAGATTGGTTATATATTTTATCTAATCAAGATGGCTCCCACTATTTTTATCAAATCTTCCTTCAAACCCTAAAAGGAAAGACTAGCCGGGATTAATTACACTCTACAAGTTCGCCAATCTTTCAGCCAGGCCAGTGTCGGTACTTTGAGGGAGGTTCACCGTGCTTTCGCACGGACCTAATTACAGTAAACCTCGTTTTCCCAGAGGCGTAACCCCGTTGACACCTTTCTAGACACCTACTTGATCGGCTAATTGTAAAGTGCAAAACTCTCTCAGGAGTAACAATTACTCGCAGTGGGTATCGGGATCCAACTATCACATAGAAGGTATGCAATCTCATTGCAAATTTCAACACTTAAAACTCCCGATAAAGGTTTTTACCCCTAGCACCTATGACCTTAACTATGGTCAACAAATCATAAGTACTAGTCAAGTTCTACCCGTCATTTCGTGATTAATTAGACCCACCCACATGACCCTTAACTAAGGTCAACAAAGTCACGCGACTGTCCTAACTAATCGCATCATATGCGGTGTAGGAAGACATCACTTAGCTACCGTACACTGTGCCTTGACTATGGTCAACAAACACAGCACGAATACTAAGTACTCTACTTCCTAAAATGACGGAGGGTTACGGCTGGTTTTTGTGAAAACCTTTAACGCTTTGAACTTGATCTCGTTGCGGAATCAAATGTTTTTTTTTAAATGGAATGTTTTTGAAGCTTTTCTAGTTTTGCTAAAGGGGTCACTCCCGGTGAAGGGATCGTCGGCCCTTTCCTCGTCGAATGAGGTGCGGGATATATCATATATATCACTGAGCAAAGCGGAAACTATAGAAGCGATCAAAGACAAAACCGAGGGTTGTAGCATCTGCCAGTTATTGCTAAAGGAGTCACTCCCGGTGAAGGGATCTCGGTCCTTTCCTCATCGAATAAGGTGCAGGATGTTCTATAATGAACACCGCGATGCAAAGCAAGAATTGTAGCTACCTGTTTTTATTTTGAAATTCGATTCCACAACATCAATTAGGTTTATTTTCTTTCATTAATCTCATTAATGAATATGCCATCATTTAAGTGCACCTAACCATCATAGATAAATATAACGTACGCTTATGCCATCCGCATTCGCCTCGATGTCCCGTCTGCACCGTTAGGTTAGGTAACTAACGCCAGAGCGAGGCAGGGCTAGCGCGGGTGTAAAACATAAGCAACGTCTATATAATATATCATATATACTATATATAATACCTGTCACAGAACATCACATGATCACAGATAAATCACAGCAGAAGAAACATATAAAATATTGGATATACTAGGACGTCCGTGTTTTCAATACGAGCCAGTACAAAACACGGATTCCACGGTCGTGATGAATAGCCAAGCCCACACCCCTAGACCCCTACGAGAGCGGCAAGCAACCCTACCAATTCTAGGGTTAGGAGACCCGGACTCGACTCCTCGAGTGGGTCTCCCACTGGACCCCAGAGCCCGGTTACTTGTGCTCCCCTCCTTGGGTCTATCCTAATGCGGAAAAGTAAATAATATACATCAACGGTGACAACTTCCGCAACCTGGAAGTGCCCCAATAAAAGAATATTACATACAAGTTTTTACATGAATGAAAATGAAAAAACACTCATCTCACATAAAAACCCCCGGCTATTCAAACACGACGATCCAATATAATATATCCAGCAACACATAACATCACATGTCATCAACGTAAATAAATATGCGCATCCCAATTGTCGTTGACATATAGCAACGAAACCGGCGACATCACATATTACACTTACGGTCACAGAAAAGAAAGTGTAAAACTACAACAGTTGGAATCCGCAACCTCCTTAGACATCGCATGCCTGACCAAATGAATTACTTGGACATCGCATGCCTAACAATTATAAACCCCGCATTTTAGTCTCAAAATCGAAAACACTTTTCAATATCAAGTCGGGCAATTCAACAGGATTCCCGACATTCTGATCGAATACACGTCGCAAACTTTAGTAGACGGCCGCACCCCCGACGCCGTCGACAAAGTGCACCAAGGCGGAACACCGCTGCCGCGAGCACCCGAACGGATGCTTTTGGCGACGGGGTTCTCCTACAGTCACTTGGTCGGGGCTATGGAGTGAGGCTGTCTATTAAGTTTACCCGGCGAGTATCCGTGTAAGCTACGTGATTGCGACGGACTTTTGATCACATCAAAATTCCGTGGCAACCGATCAAGTGAGACTAAACTGCTACGTTTACAATATTCATTCTGTTATCTCATAACAATTTGTGAATTCCAATTATTGTATCGCATTCCGGATAAATAGAAAATGCTAAATTTTTCGATCGAACAATCGAACACCCAAGTTTTCCCGATACAGCTCAACACATGAAATAAGTCTAACAACATTCAGTTCGTGCCTCAGTACCAACGGTCCAGCCGTAGAAGGGTCAAGCCAACGCCTCACATGTGGCACGCCATACTGCCCCAAACCCGAAGGTTCAAAGGGCAGTTCAAGACGGTCACATAATCGAGTTAAGGTTTGTTGTCTTCTAGAGGGTCCATCGAGTTACTTGCACTACTTAGAACGTCGTTAAACTACGGAAAAATCCAACACTTGGAAATTTCCCGACAGGGGAAAAATTGGGTATTTATATCTGGTCGAACTTTTTAACATATTCAAAAATTTATCCGGAAAGCCACACAGACAAAATTTGACAATCCGATCGAACATTCGAATCCCCAAAACAACTCAGAAAATTCAAACTCTGGAAAAAATATTAAAAATACCCAGGAAAACCAGCACTGTTAAATAGGAGTTACTGTGCAAACTTCAATGCAATATACGACAAAATCGCCGCGGAACCGCCGCACGAGCCAAGCTCGTGCCGCGGAACCGCGGCAGTTTGATGGAATTAGGGTTACGAATTGCACAGTTACTCTTATATTTTCCTGCTGATATTTCTACATATTTTTAATACTGAAAAATCCCTGTTTTTAGAAAAAGTACAGAGAGCACATTTGAGTTAGGGTTTCGGGTTCGTTCGGCTTTCAAACTTCGTCTGGACTTCGCCTAAGGCTCTAGCTAGGCTCTGATACCACTGTAGGGATCCTAGGCACCCTAGTGAGGTCTCACAAGTGATCAAACATGAACAAATCAAATTTTACGGGTGCCTACAAACCCTAATACGGATCGTTTACTAGATATCTAGGCGAAACGATGCAAATAAACAACTTTATCTAAAAGGAAAGGAGCTACAACCTTTGTAGATCCGGTCCACCACTTCGTATGCTCCACGATGATCTCCCTCCGCTGTCCAAATCGAACTCACGACTCTAGCATTGGCATCATCGAAGAATGGGCGGGCTTGATCGTCGGTTCGATGCCGAAGATGATCTACGTCGAGGCATCGCTAGAACAAGCTCAAACTTCACCAAGTCGGGAAAACTTGTGAAGGAAACACCCTATACTACTTGGCAAGAGGTAGAGGATGAAGAAATAGGAAGTGGGTAAACTTTAGATTTGGATTTCTCACTAGTTTTCATCACTTGCCATTGGAGTAGCAAGCTTTCTTCATTGAAGGAAGAAGATGAAGAAGAAGAAGAAGATATGATATGTTAATTTAAAATAGAAAAGAAAATACAATACTTATCATATCTTCAACCATGGTTTAGTGTAGAGACTTAACTTAGGTTAGATGAGTGGTTAGGGTTAGGCATGAGACAAGAATGGTGACTAAGTCAATGCTTCATGAATCTTCAACTAAAAACAAATGTAGCCACCATTCATTTCTCTTTTTCTTTTCAAAATGAAATAAATAAAAAGATAAATGAATAAGCAAATGAAACCCTAATCACTAACTAACCATAGTTTAATACTTTACACAAAACCAAACAAGAATGTATCATCAAACATGATACAATCACGTGCACAAAATATATCACATATACAATGTGCACAAATCAAGTGAGAAAATCCATTCAAAGTGAACCAATACTAGTTAATGCAAAGTAATATATCAAATATATAATTATACATTAAATCATTAAATCAACACTTGATTTAACGATCCGGTCATATCGCATATAACCGACTAGTATCATATGTATCGGCTTATCGAATCAATCCTTGATTCGACAACTAGGTTATATCGCATATAACCAATCGATACATTCATCGCGAGAATAGAATACGGTATCACATACACGCATTATTCTCGGTCCCGCACATATCTCATATGCGCTCCTATTTCGTTTCGCTTGAGCTAGGAAACCTCTGTGTAGGACTCTAAAGACTCGTCAATACGCCGGTAGCAGATGATGATCATATCAAACACCCACAAGCCGCAAGCGGTCTGCTAAACGTAACGGCCACCCGGGTATTGAGCGATCAGAAGATCGACGAGCAAGCCCGCTCACACTCCTGTGAATCCAACCAGTAACACTTACCGTACAGTCCGGTCTGTTCGTCTGATATGTCGCATATCTCGCCTAGGGGTGGTAAACGTCAGACCCCAATAGCTCGATAAGTCATGCCGACTTGAGGTCCATAACATTCGTGAAACTACTGATAACTCTTACCAGTATATCACTGCAACCCTGGCCAGGGATTTCCTGTTATGGCCAGTCGAGCATAGCACAACATCAACCCCCAATACCGGGAGAGACGAATCCCCTCCTATCGCTCATTGCCTCCATGTGAATCGGGACTGTACCCAAAAACCACCTGTTTGCACGACTCAGTAGAGCCTTGGTAGGGTGGAAATCAAAGCACAGTGGGAGACACATAAGACTCTATGACGATCTCGGGTCTACAGACTAAGCTGTACCAGTGTCACCAGAGAACTGCCATCTGACGTGAGGTATAATACCATCTGGGAGTTCTCGGCGAGTCCGTTCAGTGTACCCAGTCTCCACTGAGCACCCGCATACCGTCTCTGATGTCAAACACCAATGGATATAGGATCATCCATCGCCCATCGCATGAGTCGAGAAGATATGCGCTAGTCTACTCTGGAATATCGATGCCCCGTCTCGATATTCCCTCGACTAGGAACATTTCAAGGATGTACTCATGGACTACCCAGGCCCCACTAGTATGATCTACATCACAGTCCTGGAAGTCGAGTACACATCCTAAGGGCTTTATCAACATGTAATCAGAGAGACAGAAAGTATACATGTTAAGATAAAGTGCAACCAGATAGCGTACTATCATGTCCAGCAAGAAAGTCCTTCCTATATATGTCCCAGCATCCACTACAATATACATCCAATGTACAGTAATGGCCTCTAGGGCATACATATAACTAACATTTACCGAACCCGCTTGTTACACTGTGCTAAGGAACGTTGGTCCCGCTCCAACTTATAATTGTTATAAGACAGAGCAGGAAATAGGGGATTACCAGAATTCCCGTGCCGCCCAAACGAAGAAAGTGCATGTTGATGCATCTTCTTCGGGTGTGTTCATTACACAGAACTGTTTCTCAATGTCCTTTATGTAAGTGCACGGCGGCGCCCCGGCCGTCAACCCGACGGCCAAATGCGGAAGCGGTGATAAACTTTAATTTTGCGGACTTAGCAAACCGGCACCACCGCGCACTAAACACCCGGATCGAACCACTAACTAGTCCTAGCTAAACTAAAAGAAAAGGGAAGAGATATACCGAATGATCCGAGTCCTCCGGTCTTCTCGTCGTCGTCCCGATCTCCTGCGGAAAATCCGGTCGTCGCCTCCTCGCCGGAAGGGCACCACATCGCCTGTATCTTTTACGGGCTCCCACCTCAATACCGAGGCAACTCGGGCACGAAGTTGGCTAGCCGACGCGTCCAAGACTTGCTATAGAATAGTGTAGAAGCTTGTCTCTTTTGGGGTTATGAGGTTGCCATAGTTGGAGGGATCTTGCACAAAGATATTCATGGATGGATGCTTGCTAAGAGAAACAAAATGAGCATAGCATGAAATGAGCTCGGCCAAGCACTAAATTATGCTCACTGGAAAATATGGATTGGTTGCAAAAATCTATATCCTGGGAATGCAAATCAGCCCATTTTATAGCAAATCAATTAGCATATGCAACCAAAGAAAATTAATTAATGCAAAAGGAAATTTCCACCAAATTAAACCACACTCCAATTAGTACATGACTCGTTCTTCAACGTGGTCTTCAGGTCCGTGAGCTCAAGATAGCTGGTCTCTGTATGGACGTTGCCCCCTACAGATGATCCGATAGCCAACCTCGCTTGAAGCAATTCGTTTGAGGTCTCATATCTTGCGGTACGAGAATGCTCTACATATTAATCTTTGTTATGGAGGAAGATAGAAACTAAGTCCATCTTCTCGTGCTGCCTCTGGTATACACCATCAACTGAGGCTAACACGAGGCACTTGGCTTTCGTACAGTATTTTTCCGATGTCTTATGGATATCAATATCCGAGATAGGGGAAACTGGTCCTGAGATGGCAGGGGTTTGATTAGTTAAGAGGTGTCCCAGCTTTTCATGGGCAATGGACATCTGGACAGACCTTTGCCAATCATAACAGTCAGATTCAGTCATTTTATTATCTAGATGTAACCTATGTGTGGTCACTGGGTTGCTGCAATTAAGAGAGAGAGAAGAAAACACTCAGCATGATGCTCTTGCAAGTTTAGATTGGTTTTTAATTTATCTAAACAGGATGGCTGCCACTGTTTCTCGAATCCCTCCTCAAACCAAAAAGGAAGAATTATTCGGGATCAATCTCACCGTAGAATACTTGCTTAACCGTTCAGCCAGGCCAGTATCGGTACTTCGAGGGAGATTTTCCAACGCTTTCGCGAAGTTCCTTAATTAAATAACCTCTTTTCCCTGGGGGCGTAGCCCCGCTAACACCTTTCTAGACACCAACTTGGTTTATAACATTGATCGTTAAGTGAGAAAGTTTCTGGGGAGTAGCATATACTCACAGGAGGATCGGGATCCAAATATCATCGTGTGACAAAACTGAAAGAATCCAACCAGAATCATCACACTCCAAATGGTATGCAACGCTAGCAAGTTTCAATTTCTTTAGAAACTCCCGATGTGGATTTTTTTCCCATGCTCTTATGACCTTGACGAAGGTCAACAAATCATAAGTCACATGTCAAGTTCTACCCGTCATTGTCCAGGTTAATTTGAACCCACCCGTATATACCCTTGACGAAGGTCAACAAGGTAATATGACTGTCCCAAACCAACGCATCTATCTATGCTACATATGAACACCCAACAGCTACCAATCACTATGCCTTGACGAAGGTCAACAAACATAGCTTGAATACTATTGAATATTCATACGAAACGACGGTGGGCTACGAATGGTTTTGGCGAAACCGTGAACGTAGTGAACTAGATATAATCGAAGGAACCTTGATAGCTTTTAAAAGGAGTTTCTTAAGCTCCGCGTTTAAAAGTTGTTTTTGAAAAGAAACCGAGTGGTTTTTGAAATTGTTCCAACGACTTTAACTTTGGTTTATTTTCTTGCATTAATTTTAATGCGTCCCATCATTTAATCCTACCATTGCAGAAAACAACGAAAATATGACGTACGCTTATGCCATCCGCATTCGCCACGGGGCCCCGTCATTACCCGTTAGGTTACTTAACTAACGACAGAGCGGGGGCTGGACTAGCGCGGATGCAAAACATAAGCAACGCCTAAATAGATATCATATATAGATATATACATTCGTCACATGCAATGATAGCCACTCCAGATCACAGATGAACACATTGGATATACTAGGAACCCGCATTCCGTACGAACCTGTAACGAAAAGCGGATTACACAGTCACGGTGAATAGCCAATACCCCACCCTAGACCCCTATGGGTACGGCAAACTACCCGCCAAATACCCGAAGTGAAGCAACCTCCCTCAACAACGTGAGTAGGCCACTCGGCACTTCGAGGTACCCGATAGTTTGTGCACCCCCTCCTTGGGTCTATCCTAGGAGCAAAAACAGTAAAATGAAATTATACAATGGCGGCTACAACCTCATCCTGGATGTGCGGCCATACAAATAATATTACATCAATTTACATATTAAATGAATTGAAAGATAAAGAAAACTCTCATCTCGCAAGCCCCCGGCTATTCATCCGCGACAATCCAATGAATTCATATACACATACCATCAACATTACAGATCACAAATATGTATAACCCCTACTAATCGACGTATAGCGATTAGCAGACGTTCAATACATATATCACATCACAGATATAACCCGTTAGCTAAAGTCTTTAGAATTTCAATCAAAATACGGATTTGTTACCACCCCAAAACACAAATTTGATTTCTGGAAAATCTGGGCAGAAAAAATATATTGTAAAAATCCCAAAACACCCCACTGAACACACTGCAGGAAAAATTGCCCACGGCCGAGTCAACTCGGCCGCGGATCCGCGGTGGGAGCATGCTCCTGCCGCGGTTCCGCGGCGCTTTGACCGAGTCGCTGGACCATTTTTCTTGGGTGTGCTTTAAAAACCCTGAGCCAATTTTTAGTGCATGATTTACTAATTTTTGAACAGAAAACAATATCGGCAGAAAGTTGATATTTCGGGCATGTTTTGTTATTTTTTCTCCGATCGAACTTCTAGTTAGTTTGCTAACATGTTAGATAGTGTTTAGCTAGGCTCTGATACCACTGTAAGTCCACGTTACCCGTCCCCGGTTCTTTAGGGTTGTGGAAATGGTGAAAAACGATTTTTTCGGTGGGGTTAACATGGACTCAAAAAACGGATCTTTGCTAAACAAACTATCTAACAACCTAGCTAAGAGTTTAGCTACTATGTTAGGGGTTATACCTAATCTTGAACTCCTTCTCTTCAACTCCTTGTGGTGGTCGGATCGGCCTCACCTCGTCGTCTCCTTGTGCCGAAGATGGATCCACCCGAAAGTTTCTACCTTTGGCTCCAACCTCAATCAAGTGGAAACTAAAATCCTTGGCTTGCTAGACCTTGGACCTTAGGATTAGTAGAGAAGTGTTTTAGGGATTTATCTCCAAGGCAAATGGTTCTCAACACATGAGAGAATTTTTCCTTGAGCTAGAGGAAGAGGGAGAGCAAGAGGAAGAGGAGAGAGCTTGGATGATGAGAGAGAATCAATATGATAGAATCAGCAAGCTTTTTTTCACCATCCTCTCATAATACAAAATAATCATAGTAATAATAGTAATTGAGTATTATGTGATGGCTCATTTCAATGGCTATATCATTTCATGCACTCATTTTGTAAACCACAATAAGCAAGCAAAAGTTATAGCCATGAAATGATAGCCATGCAATGGTGATGGTCAACAAGTCCAAACTAGTCAACCGGTCAACAAAGTCAACAAGTCAACAAAGTCAAACTTTCAACCCAACCATGGCACAATAATACGTAATTAATATTATTATTAATCATATTTCATATTCTCATTAGGATTTAGAAAAAGTCAACAGTCAACAACCCAAATGAGAATCCTCTGCCTCTGTCTCTGTCAACTTTGCAAACACACCCGCATCCATGTTCTGAGTAACACGAATACAAATAGATCCTCTGCCTTTGTCTCTGTCAACTGTGCATACACACCCGCATCCGTGTTCCGAGGAACACGAATACAAAGAGACAAAACCAATCCCAAAACGTATACTAAGATCTGGCTTAAACCAAAGCCCGCTAGTAATAACTGCCTGGACACCAAACGTGCACAATTGCGCGGATGTGACCGAACCCTGTCGCAAAACCATGCGACCTCTACTCTTTTGCCTAAAGGAGAATAGCTCTCTGTGTGGGACTCTAAAGACTCGACACTACGCTGGCAGTGGGTTTAACCACAGACCGCAAGCGGCACTAGCTGTGCGTAACGGCTCCCAGGTAGATGCCGATAAGAAGACGGACGAGGTGAAACCCATCTGAACTCCTACTGAGCCTGAATGTGACAGTCTCCGTACAGTCCGGTATGTTCGTCTGAGAATATCGCATGGCGGGCCTAGGAGGGCGGTAAACGTCAGTCCCCTAATAGCGGTACAAGTCGTGTCGGAGTGTAGCCCAGAACACCCTGAGATAACACTGGAAACCTACCAGTATATCTCGCTTGCCCTGGCCAGGGACAACATGTGTAATGGCTCTCCATGACACAGCGCGATATCAACTCCCAATACCGGGAGAGACGAATCCTGTCTAACCGTCACTGCCTCCAAGTGCTTCGGGACTGCACCCAACTACTACCAGTTTGCATGACTCCTTTGAGCCGTGGTAGGGTAGTAATCCAAGTACAGTGGGAACACACTCGAGGCGGAGTGACAGTGTCAAGTCAGCGGACTAAGCTGTACTCATGTCACCTGGGAACTGATAACTGACGATAGGTATAGTACCAACCAATCAGTTCCCGACGAGTCCTGTCCAGTGTACTCGTAACCTAACGAGCACCCGCAAACTATCTCAATTACGACGTACTGACGGCTGTGGGACAGACCGTCTCCCCTGCTGGGATGAGAAGCGCATACGCTAGTCTACTCTGGAGTATCGATGCCCTGTCTCGATAGTCCTACGACTAGGGACCTGTATAAAGATGTGCTTGTGCATTACCCAGCCCCCACGAGTGTGACTGCCATCACAACGCTGGTAATCAAGCAAAGATCCTAAGGGCTCCACTAATGTGTATAGGCTATATGTTAAAAGAAACACATGTACACACATTGAAGTAGAGACAAACCAAGTAGCATACTACTATTTTGAGCAAGATTGTCTATACAATGGTGAATATCCTAAGCTTCCATTAAGTAATATACAAACTAGTATGATACAGTAATGGCCTCTAGGGCATATACACTAACAGTTTTGAACATTTCCTATATCAAGAGTTGATCGGTTCAGGCACGTTATCTAAAAGCATAGATGTTCTAAATCAAACTACAGTTCTTAATGTATAGAACACACATAAGAGGAAGAGTTCAGAAATGAACGAATCCTTCTTGAGGTATTGTACACTAGGTCATATCAATGCGACCCGACTAGTTGAAGTTACATTTAGATGCATATTTAAATTAGTTTGAATTTACATCTTGTGAAACTTGCCGATCATGTCACAAAGATAAGATGACCACAGCTTTGTTTATTGGAAACAGAGAAAGAGTTAGTGAACTCTTGGGATTAATATATGCTGATGTATGAGGTCTCCTGTTTACACATGCCAAGACCGGTTCTTTATACTTCATTACATTCACTGTTTATCTCTTAAGATTCGGACATATGTTCCTGTTGAAACACAAGTCTGAACCTTTTGTGATATTCACAGAATATAAGTAAAAAGTAGAGAACCAAAAACGGGTATAAGTATTATGTCTTTTGATGAGATCAAGGAGGAGAATACTTGAGCACGGAATTCCTGGACTATTCTAAAGGAGAATGAGATTCTCTCTCAGCATTACTCCTCCGTATACACCATAGCACGATGGTATATCGGGGCGGAGCAATAGCACCCTATGTGATATGATGTGCTTTATGATGAGTACTACTGATTTTCCTATTTCCTTTTGGGAGTTATGCACTTGAGAAGCTCCATACTTATTGAATAGGGTTCAAATAAAATCAGACGTCTACCACTCCATATGTGATATGGTATGGGAAGAGCCCATCTCTTAAAGATGTTAAGATTTGGGGTTGTCCGGCCTATGTCTAAAAGCAAAATCCGGACAAGCTCGAGGCAAAGTCAGTTCTGTGGAAGTTTGTTGGATATCCCAAGCATAAGAAAGGGAAAATCTTCTACCAAACCAAGGAACAAAAGATGTTTTGTTTCTCATCATGCCACCTTTATGAAAGGGAATTTCTTGTGAAGAAATTATTGGTCATGAGGTAGAACTGGAAAGAGTTCCAGCTATACAAACTGCAGCTGATGATTTGTTAGAACCAAAGCATTCAATAGTTTCCAACGAACTTCAGCCTTTCCGCCGATCAAGTAGGGTTCCTCACCCACCTTAGAGATATTTCGGTTTTCTCTATGACAGTGGGAGCGAGGACTGCATCATAAGATGATGACCCAACAAGTTTCGAGTTGGCCATCAGGATTGGGACTCTATAAGAATGGCTGGATGCTTATCGATCTGGATGGAATCCTTATACACCAACAAAGTATGGACTTTGGTTGCTTTATCTGAGGGGTTAAATCCCCATCAGGAGAAAGTATATCTTGAGAAGATTACTTGGTGTACATGGAAAAGTTGAGACTTTCAAAGCTATGCTTAAGTCCATCCAGATCCTACTTGCCACGGCTACATACCATGACTACGATATCTGGAGGTTGGGTGTCATGACTGCTTTTCTAAATGATGATTTGGAAGAGAGCGTCTATAAGTACACAGCCAGAGGGCTTCGTAGAAAGTGGGAGCAGCGGAAACGTGAGCAAGATGTTTTATGTGATAAATCAGGCATCGCAGAGTTAGAACGTCTCTTTTGATGTGGTAGTCAAAGAGTTTGACTTCATCAAAATGGTAGATGAACCTTGTATATACAAAAAGGTAGTAGAGAGTATGGTGGTGATCCTCGTAGAGTACGTGGATGACATACTCTTGATAGGGAAGGAGTTTCCTATGCTACGCTCGGTCAATCTCCTCTTATCACAATGATTCTCCATATAGGATCAAGTTGATACCTCCGAAATCCTGGGTTATGGATCTATGGGATAGATCTAATTGGATGTTAGGAATCTCACTATTGGTAGTGAGATGGTATCAATCGATCCTGGGGAGAATCACTGAAAAGGTTACAGGGTGATAAGGACGACTGAATGTCAGTAGCAGGCATTGTCTTTACCCACAGTGGAGGGACGGTATGTTGGAAGAGTTCCAAGCTAGATACCGTGACTTACTAGACGATTAAAGGCAAGATACATCGTTACTAAGGATGCTACCAAAGAGGCAGTCTGGATATATATGAGTTCATGAGATGAACTTCGTTCCAACCATTGTGTGACAATTGAGTTATGGCTTTGGCCTAGGAACCCCCGTCCCATCAGAAATCCAGATATAATTCTTAGGCAGCATCACCTGATCATGGAGATGGTTGATCTCTAGGGAGATCGAGGTTAGGAGAGTAGACACAGAGGACAATGGCGCCGATCCACTCACAAAGGCCTTTTTCCCAGTAGAGACTTTTATGGGATGGTTGAGTATGAGATACTTCTACCACAGCTAATTGTTGGGTATGTGATACCACAACAGATGGCCCTAGTGCAAGTGGGAGATTGTTAGTTATATGTATGCTCTAGAGGCCATTACTGTATATATGATGTATATTGTAATGATGCTTGGACATATATAGGGAGGACTTTCTTGCTCGACATGATAGTATGCTATCTGGTTGTACTTTATCTTAACAAGTACTCTGATTGTCTCTGTGTTACATGTTGATAAAGCCCTTAGGATATGTACTCGACTACCGGGACTATGATGAGATCATACTAGTGGGGCCACGATAGTCGACGAGTACAAGCTATAACTGTTCCTAGTCGAGGGTCCATCGAGACAGGGCATCGATACACCAGAGTAGACTAGCGTATATGCATCTTGACGCATATGATGGGCGATGGTTGATCCCATATCCATCGGTGTTTGACATCAAGGATGGTGTACGGGTGCTCAGTAGAGACTGGCTATACTGGACGGACTCGCTGTGAACTCACAGATGGTATTATACCTCACGTCAGATGGCAGTTCTCTGGTGACACGGGTAAAGGTTAGTCTGTAGACCCAAGATCGTCATAGAGTCTTGTGTGATTCTCACTGTGCTTTGATTTCCATCATACCACGTCAAAGAGGGCGTGCAAAAAGGTGGCTTTTGGGTACAGTCCCGAATCACATAGAGGTAATGAGCGATAGGAGAGGATTCGTCTCTCCCGGTATAGGGAGTTGATGTTGCGCTGTGTTCGATTGGCTATAACTGGAAATCCCTAACCAGGGTTTCTGAGATTTACTGGTAAGTGTTATCAGTTGTTTCTCGAACTGTTATAAACCTCATATCGACACGACTTATCAAGCTACTGGGGTCTGACGTTTACCACCCTAGGCGAGATATGCGACATATCAGACGAAGAGACCGGACTGTACGGGAGTGTTACTGATTGGATTCGCAGGAGAATGTACAGGCTTGCTTGTTGATCTTCTGATCGCTCAATACCTGGGTGGCTGTTACGTTAAGCTGACCGCTTGCAGCTTATGAGTGTTTGATATGATCATCACCTACTGCCGGCGTATTGACGATTCTTTAAAGTCCTACACAGAGGTTTCTTTGCTCAGGCAAAACGGAGTAGGAGCACATATATGATATGTGTGGTACCGAGACCAATACGTGTATGTGATACCGTATTTGATTCTCACGATATGAGATATCGGCCGAGTATATATGATATAGCCGGGTCATCGGATCAAGTGTTGATTCGATGAACTGATATAGATTATATTAGTCGGTTATTTGAGAAATAGCCGAATTATCGGATCAAGTGTTGATTCGATAATTTAATGTATAATTATATACTTGATATATTAAATTACAATAACTGATATAAGCTCACTAAAAGATTGTTTTTCTCACTCGGGTAATACATTAATATATATGCGATATATGTTAATTGTATTATTTTCTTTTGTTACAAATATATATTATATATATGATATATAATATTGTAACATGTTATAATTACTAATGCAACATGTTTAGTGGAGATTAAACGAGATTAGGATTTGATTTGGGTTAAACTTCTCTAGATGCTTCTAGAAGCTTTTATTTTGTTTCTTGCAAAGATATTTAGTTTAAATATTTTGCATGATATTTACTTAACCCAACCCACACCCTTTACTATGGTTATATCTCTACAATGGTTAAGTCTTTCTTGACTTAACCATGGTTGTATTTGTAATGATATTAACACTTTCATTATTCTTCACAAAAGCAATTGATCTTCTTCTTCCTCCTTACAAAGCTTTCTAGCTTATGATTTTGTGATGTTTATGAGTGAGATTAAGAAAACAAATAAGAGCTAAAATCCTACTTCATCATCCTAATCTATCCTAGCCATTTAGATTAGGGTGTTCACTTCATTTAGTGAGTGAGAGCTTGTGTTAAAGAAACTTCAAGGTAGATCATCTTAGTTATCGAAGATCGGAAGCAAGCTTGCATCTTTCTCTTCGTGGAGCCTCTCTAGAGTCGGATTCTTGATGATCGCAGCGAAGGGACCTCAACACGGAGCTTATGAAGTGAAGGACCGGACTACAAAGGTTGTAATCCCAAACTCTTAGATGTTAAAGTATTTAACATGCTTTGTTTCGCCTAATCTCTAGTTTAAAGATCTTGGTTAGGGTTGTTCAGCACGTCTAAATTTTAAATCGGGCATGGTTGATGCCTTGTAAAACCTTGTGAGTGTGCCTAGTAACCCTACAATTGATTCCAGCTAGAGACAACTTCACGCAGGTACGTTGGAGGTCGATAGAGACGATCGAATGTCAGAAGCCCATTTTCCAAGTTTAAAGTATTCAGAGACAGATGAAAGTAATGCTATGGACCCTCTAGAAGAATGAAACCCTAACTCGACGTAATGACCATGGAACACCTTTGAAACTTAGAGTTGTGGTAGTTCAGCGGTGCCATTTGTGAGGCTTGGGTTTGCCCTTCTACGGTTGGTCCACAGGTGCTGTGGCATGTACCGGAATACTATTAAACTGTACCCAAGATGATGAGCTCCTGAGAGATTATGGAGCTTTGACAAAGCGATCGAAAGGTTCGACATCATTCAGATATCATGTGATGGGATACATTGCTTGGGAGACTCCAAATACGAGTATAGCCGTTGGAGCACAGTCCATGCAGCCACGAAGAGACGAGTCCGAAGCAGTCGACATTAGAGAAAAGTGGAGTAAGAGCTTCGTACGAGATTTCGACGAGATGACGTTCCACTCCGCTGACATCAGAGATGTGATACATATGCAGAGGCGTTGTATATGGATATACCTTCCAGAAAGAGTCGCGATGAGTATGCAGCTGTTACGAAACAAGAAACAGATATAGTAAAGGGTGGTAACTTCCGGGCAGTTCGGCAGAAACATGATTTGAGAGCGACCTCGACAAGAACTTTTTGGAATACTATACGAGAAGACTTGGACCCATGAGCGGTCATATTGCGCACACCCAGCAGGCCAGAGTTTGGCATCTTCGATGAGACATGTTATGAGTGACCATGATTGTTGGCCAGTGATCTTTAGAGGATGTGCCAGAGAGGACTGCTTCCATTATCGTTTCCAAATTGAACCGTTGAGTCGAGGAGCTGTAGATCTAGCAACACACAGTGAGAGACAAGAGCCTAAAAGCACCAAGCGTCAGACCATGGACAGGAGGTAAGTAGATATCTTGCTCTGCTAGCATTGGATGCACCGACACCTTCTCAACTTTGAAGGAGGAAATATCGACGACGGTATATATGAATTGTGATTTGGTGATTCGATTATCACATATCCATCACCTTGGATTTCGGTATTTTGGACGATCTATTTGCATGATTTAGTCTTGATGACTGAGTTTCATAATATTTGTTTTCGTGCACCATGGTTGCACCTACTGTGTATTCATATTTTGTGCACAGTTATTATCCTTGAGATATGCTTTATACACCATTGTGTTGATTTATGATTTGTGCACAGTTATTGCACTTGATATCGTTTTGTGCCTTGGCTGCACATATTTATGACTTCCTGGATTTTATACGGTTGAGTTGATTTTGTGCATATTGTACGCATACGATTTGGTTTTTGCACTCGGTATAGTTCAAATAAGCTTGCAGTGCATTGATACGTATTTTGTGCACTACAGTTGCACATGACTTCAATTTGATGTTAATTGAGGTATTGATTTTGACTTCATGCCTAGGGCATGCATTGATTTGACTTAGGCTTACAGCATAGTTTTCATGCACTTTTAGTGTTTTGATTAGATTTTATGCACGCTGATGCACATGGTTGTGAGAATTGATACCACGGTATACTTGACTTGGATTGAGATTTGTAGTATACCGTTGATTTTTATTGTGATACACGATATTGTTTTGTGCACCTTGTGCACCTGATTGGTTTCTTACGCATATTTGACGCGCTTGGATTAGGTTTTGCGCATGTTCGGCGCTTGATATTGGATTTCATGATTTCGTGCATGTTGAATGCACATGATTTAGGTTTTATTCATGCATGTTGGATGCACATGATTTAGATTTTATTCGTGCATGATAGATGCACCTGATTTGGATTTTCGCGCATGTTGGGCGCATGATTTGAGATGTGATTTTGGTGTACACCAGATGCACTAAATCGGTATTCTTTGTGCATATCAGATACGCCTGATACTGCTGTCAGGCACACCGTTGCCCTTGACAGATGCTTCGTGCACACCCGTTGCACTTAGATGTTATTTCTGTGCACAAGTATGGCACATTCATAGATTTTGATTTACGGGCACACCAGACGCATGCGACATCCTTATGCACATTTTGGGATTGATTTCTTATGGAGCAGTACGTTTTTATGATATTTGCTATTTTTTTATGTACTGGGCAGGAATGGTCAGAGGACAGTACCTGGATATATTTTGCATTCATTGATAGTTATCGAAGGGATTTCCAAAAAGGGAACTATGGTCTCAGTATTTATCTACGGGTCTGATATGACACGAAACGTTTAAAAAAAACTAGGAAACCCTTCTAAATTGTTTTCAAAACGGCAGAACGTACATATTAAACAAAGGACATATATATAAAGAGAGTTATTTTCTTACTAGAGACGTCTGCCACTGTGCAGTGTTATGTGTATCGCACAGTGACTTAAAATGGTTTGGCATGCATTTCCTTCAGGTGTTTATATGTATAGTGCTGATATATATCATATTGGTTTTCGTATTGGATTTGACATTGGTGTCATCACCATGACTCCGATGATTGCGGGATGCTTGAAGGAGTTTTACTTTTGATTGATATACTCATTTTCATGCGCATGCTTTGCGCGAAGATGTGTTTTATGTATTTATGATTTCGGGACCCCAACGACTTAGTCTTGGACTGAAATGCTTTAGTATTGAGGGGTTTAAATTTAAATTCGGGGACCGAATTTCTTTAAGAGGGGAAGATTGTAACATTTCAGAAAAATAAAATATTTTTTTTGGATATTTTTATTTTTAAATAATAAATTTAATGAATATTTTAATAAGGCGGTATAATTAAATACCGATAAATGGGAAAAAATTTGAAAAATTATGGAAATTATTAAAAAAAGAGAGCTTAATGTGATTTAAGCGAATTATGAAAGTTTATGATTTATTTGACACTATTTTAGTTCTAATCGCGATTAAAAATTGCTAATCGTGAATTAAGCGTGTTTTGTGCACATAGCATGCACAAAGTCTTTTTTCACACTTGTACATTTTTCTACCATGGTTTCATTTGGGTTTCCTATTCCAATTTTAAAAGAATGAGAAGAGAAATGAAAAAGAAAAGAAAAGAATAAAGAATGAGGGATGGGCATGAGAGAGAAGAGAGGGTAAGAGGTGTGTTGACTTTGTCATTGGTTTCCCATCATTTGTTTTTCCTCTTCATCTCCCCTCCTTACTTCACCATGGCAGCACCCTCTCCTCCACCATCTTCAACCTTCACAAACAACCCCAAAACAACTCCAAAACTCTATCTCCCTTTGACAAAAATTGTGCATAAGCTCACAAGCTACACTTCGGACCAAGAAAGTTCGCATTTTGGTGCTGTAGGGGATTCTTGGGTCCCAAATGTGATAATCCCTTCAAACTGAGTGTAGTTTTTCCTTCACTTTAAACCATTTATGTGTTTACTTGTGATTTGTTGCGATTTGGTGAACTTTGGACATTACTAGTTAGGGTTAGGGTTTGAATTGATTTGAGATAGTGTAATTGAGACTTAATATTGACCTTAAACCCCTGTGGTGATTGATTGGAGACCTAAACCAGAGACTAGAACACCAATTAGCGAACTTAGAAATCCCCGATATCGTATTTTGTGAATTCTGTGAGGGTATTTTAACATCTGCTATCACCCGGCGCCTCTGAAAACTATTTAGCATACACAGTGATACATGCAGGCACCCAGGAAGCTAACCCCAAGACCCAAGCCCCTGACTCCACCCTTTGGCCGCATATTTAATCATTATGGCTGCAATTTGCGGCCAGGTTAGGTTGGAACTGGTTCGTGTTTGGTCTGTAGCTCCATCTTCTGTAAACTAGACCCTTGGCATATGCAAAATTGGTTAATTTAATGTAAAGTTTTGAAAATTGTTTCGGTGAAATTTCGAAAAATCGGTAAAATAAGGGGCTTTTCTGTAAAAACTCAAAATACAAATATCTTATTATAAAAATTAAATATACATATTCTAGCTATGTAATTGCTATTATTTGGTGTTTATTGAGCCGCTGGTGAAATTTCAAATTTTCTGAAAAAAATATTATTTTATTATTATTTTAAGCCGTTACTAATACATTTAATTAGGGAAAATTATAAATTGGAATGAGTTGAAACAAATTTTGTGCATCATAAAACATTAAATAAAATTTTATCATGTGGTTTTTGGAACGAAATCATTTGCCAAAACGGTTTAGAAATTATTGAAGAAAAAGGCTTTTTTTAGCGTAAATGGATGTTTGGGGTATTATATTTATCATTTTTCATCACTCCACACCCGTACCCACATCCACACACTCCCATTTACTTCTCCCCTTGAAGAATTCAGCAGCCCCCATTTATTTTCCCCACTTGAATTTCAAAGGAAAGAAATGAAAGAAAAGAAAAGAAAATGGAGAAATGAGGTGGACCTTTGACCTTGAATTGACTTTGACTTCTTCCCGCACTTTCTCTACCTCCCTCTCTCTCCTCTCTCACTCCCATTCCAGCAGCCCCCCTCCTACAGCAGCAGCAGCCCCCCCCCAAATTCCCTTCTCTTTTCTCTTCAAACTTCATCAAAAATTGCCTCAAATCCATCAAAAAAATTCCCAAAACCCAAATCCGACTCCTACCCATTTTAGCTTAGCCCGTATAGCATGGATCTTTGTGAAAAGAGAGCATTTTGGGAGGCCATGGATGCTTGTGGATCTTCAAATGTTTTGGGTATAATTCTAAAACATTTTTGCTTAATTTGTTACTAATTTCTTAAAGCTAAACTACTTAAGTGTTAATTAGGCTTAAGTTGCAAGTTTTGGAATTCAAGTTATGAATTTGAATGCAAGTTAGTGTTTTATAAAATTGGTGTATGGTTGTGTGTTATATTTAGGCTTTTTGTCATGTTAATACAAGATTAGTAGCTTGTGCTAATGGTTAGTTTAAAAATTGTGTTAATTTGCTAATTTGCTTACTAGGTTTTTGAAATTGGTTAAATACTTGGGATTAAAAATGTGTTTAGGTTTTTCATGACTTCATTAACTTTATTAAGTGTGGTTTAATGCTTTAGATCATGCAAATCTAAGCTAGATTGTAGTTTGTGCATTTTTGATTTGAAATTGTTAAATTTTAGGTATTTTGTAAACTAGAATATTAGGCTTTTTGGAATTTAATGAGATTAAATTCCGGGAATTGTTTATATGACTTATTTAAGATATTTAATAAATATATTGGCCGCTACATTCATTTAAACATCCTGTTTTGTACAAAAACGGCGAATTGTGCTTGCTAGATTTTCGGAAAAATGACTTTTTAAGTAAAATTGGGGTTTTTGTGAGTTTTAACCTAGTTTATATTAAAATTAGTGTTCGTGAATGTGCAAATGAGTGTGATTGGATTTTTCTCGATGGTTTGACGTTTGTACATCGACATCGAGAGTTGGTTTGACTATTCTTGCATGCGTAGGCGATAGGTTTGGACCTATGCGTGATACACGTGCCGATTTGATTTTCGTATGCCGTTTCGATGTCGAATTTAGTTTTAATGCGATATGGTGCGTTATGATATGTAGGTACCCCATGTGGACTTCGAGACGACCAGCAAGCGCGTGGCGACGTCGGCACCGGCGAGCGAGGACCAGGTGAGTAGATTTATATCTACGGGAAGAAGTCGGGTGGATGGCGTATAGCACCCCCGCAGTCCGTGGTGGTGTATACGGATGCGTATACACACCAACAATTATTATATGTTATTTGGGATTAATAACGATGCTTAGGATGGATATTGGTGTGTTGGATTACTTTAGTGTTGCGAACCCTAAGGTAGTGTTGCACTACACATACACACATACATACTTGCATACATTCCTATTGATATGTGCTCATGGGATTCTTTATAGTTATGGGTTCACATGGGTATGGAACTATGTGTTCACATACGAATTTGAGAATGATACTTGGGATTGAGCTGAGTCGATGAGATTTGATTTGACGCCGTGAGATCGGTGATATAGCAGGGTTCGTATTTGAGATACGACATGACGTTGTAGCGGGTCCTTGACGTAGTGTTTCACACACGTCCATGCATACGTAGGCGGTATCAGTATGGTACTAGACGTAGATCAGTACCCCGATCATGATATTTGATAAAGAGGATACCAGGTGAATAGTATGATGAATGTGATATTGACCCGTACCCAGATTGGGATGCTGTACGACGGATTTACGTACGAGCTATATTGATGATTGATCCGCACTCTTGACTTGGGATGCCTGATTATAGATATGGTATCGGATATGATATTATTGAGGCGGGATCACCGACTATACATATACAGGTATGTATATGTATCGACTCAGATGATAGGCGGTTTCCTTACCTATAGTTCAGCTTGTTAGTTCAGCCGTATAGTTTAGTGTACTTGTTAGATTAGATTAGACTCCTACCTATTTCAAAAACTAACAAATCGTGGGTATTTTAAAAGACAGCCCAAGGGATCCTACGGATATTTCAAAAGACTTATCTTTTCATAAAAACACCGTAGCCCTTATTTTCAAAACCCCATGATTCGTGTTATTTCAAAAGGCACCATTTGTAGGACTTATATTAGATTAATGCAGATTAGTTATAGTTGCGTCTAGTTTTCAGCTCCCGCTCTTCTTTTGTGGTCCGCTTCGCATTGCATGCTTATTTTATGTTTCATACTCCATTATTGATATCATGCTGTTAGGACACCAGCACCATTACCGATGATGCGTATGTACCACGTACACTTATTTGCCGGCTCACACACATCTTCATCGGTAATTGCCATGTCACGTACACCTTAGAAAATATTATTGCTTGACATAGCCTGTTAGCTAATAGTTAGACATGATATTAGTGTACTTGCCTTATATGTTAGTTTAGACATTGTAGTTATTACCTGCTACTTCATGCATACTGTTATTCATTGTTATGCCGCATTCATGGATTTTCATGCATATATTCACCATTTTACGTGTTATTGAGGTTTTGGAATCGGATTTCCATGAGATTTTCTGGATTTGGAGGAAAACCGCAAAAACATAAATAAACCTTTTTCCTCTTTTAAAATAAAAAGTACGGTTTTCCCATGATGTATGAGTCGTCCACCATGAGTTTGCTGATGGATTTCGAGACCCGATTCGAGGAGACGGATGAACCGTTTCGGGTACATGGTGGACCCGGTAAGGTACCCCGGGGCAAGAAGCGCGTGATGATGACGATGTGAGCCTGGTAGGGGAGCACTACCTACCGGTGATATTACCCGACGCGTCGGATATCCAGAGGATACCGTCGTGGTCTTGAGATGGATGGTAGGGGCCGGTCTGGACTGACGACGCCCTAGATATTGAGACTTGAGGTACATAGATTGTGACACAGAGATATCGAGGTATTTGGACACTTGTTTTGTGTCGATGCTGGGCACTGTTTTATGCTGATTTCATATATGGTACCTCATTTCTTTTAAAATACAGAAATCTCACTGATTTATGAAACCAGTTTTATTCAGTACATGCATTCTGTTTTATGCATTCAAACATCATCCATATGATATATTGCTACCTGAGGCACTGACACGGGCACATGAGATTACACTCGGGTTAGATATTTACCCTAGCCTTGTTATAGGCTACGTGTTATATACATTTTTGAGGATTTATTATGATCATTGACCTAGGATTGCGTTATTTATGCGATTTCTGTGCGTAGATATTTTTCTATTCACGAGTTGGCAACTCACCCCCGTTGTGCCCCAGTTTCTTGCAGGTTGCCGTACAGGTTTCATTACGGCTTTGCGGGCTCAGTTTCGTTCGGGTGACTTACTAGTAGGTGGGTTTTTCTTGTATCGTACCCATCATATTACCTTGTATAATATTATTCCGTTGTATCTAGTAAATTCCATCAACCAAACATGTATTTATTGAGATAGAGACCAGTGTTGGTTATTCATTCGACCTTAGAGTCCCTCGTTATATTTCTGGTGGTTTTGAGTTTCCTTTTGAGTTTTGATCCTCGCCGTTGGCGTTGTATATTATATTGTTTGTGTGGTTGTGACCGTCGATTGACGAAGAGCTAGCTCCCGCTTGGGGATGCCCTTTTCTTGATTTCGTATACTATTCATGTTGTATCCCGTTTGGGGGCCAGTATTTACAAAAGAGACTCTGCCGAAATTTTCAGTAAATTTTTGATGTTTTAAAAACCGCATAATTCGGCTTTTGCTATTGAAATTACTTGCTTTAAGTTGGTTTTTCCTGCACTCTACTACTTTTCTTGGTTTTGATTTCTGGGTTTTCGGTTTACTTAGATTACGTACGTCTCGAGACGTTCGTAGTTTAAGTGCAGGTCATGTTCCGTAATTTCGGGTCGTGACATTTAACATAAGGTAAAATCTGGGATCATTTTCTTGTGTTGGTGCATTGTTTTACGACTTTGTTTTAACATGGATTTTGGTATTTGATCTTTCGTTCCCGTCGTGTGGCGTTTGGACGTCAACGACCATAGTTATTGGTCATGTTTTGCATGCTAGGCTATAGGTTTTAACAAATGGGCGGAACGTGTGCCGTTTTAGTTTTCCGCCTTGATTTTAATACACTTTGCTATTGTTTATTATTGTAGGTACCTTCACGTGGATTCCGAGGCAACAGAGCGTGGCGTCATCGACTTCGGAAAGCAAGAAGCAAGGTGAGTGGATCTATATCCACGGGGGAAGTCGGATGGATGGCGTATAGCACCCCCGCACATTTTGATGGGAACCGATTCATAGTATTTGGTTAAGAAAACCATTAATAGAAAACTATTGATAGGCTTAAATGATAGTTAGAGAAACTATGTTAGAAGCTAAATGATAGTTAGAAGTGATATATTACGGCTAATATGAAATGACGGGATTTGAGGATGATATTTGACGATATTGCCGTTTAGGGTACTATAGGACTAGATAGTCGACGTAGATGTGTCATCCGAACCATACCTATTTCCAAACTGAAGAATTGTATTCATCTTTTAAACAGATACCCTGAGGGACGTTACGGATTTTCAAATGATATCTTTTCTTTAAAAACACTGTATCTCCTACTTTCAAAACTATGATTCGCATCTTTCAAAAAACTGTTTGTATGGTTTGGGTGTGTATGTTAGATTAGATACGCATGCTTATAGTAAGATATAATGTTTACGTAGAATTGATTTGATGTGAGATATAAATGCGATGAAAGAACATATGACGTGATATGATAATTTGGTGATATGTTGGTATACGGATGCGGGTCGATTGAGATGATTGATACCCTACCGGTCCCCTGATATGAGATTGTTGCGGATGTGATCTGGGACGTTGGTATATAGAGATATTTATTATGTTCAATCTAGAATGATAAGTTGTACGAGACGTTAGGTCTGTACCCCTGATTGTCGTATAGGATGATATAGGATCCCAAATGTTTTAATGCCGCCGTACGATGATTTTCCATGCGTGATGAGTTTGACTTGATGATTGATCCCTATCCTTGACTAGAGGATGCCGTACGATGGATTATACCGTAAGTGATGCTGTAAGGCTAGATGCCGATTGATAGATTCATCGACTCAGACATATGATAGTTACGTATACCTTATGATTTTTAGCTGATGATTTACCTTATACTGCATTCATGATATTATCATTGCATTGCATGTACCTGTGTTAGTACACCTACACCATTATCGATGATGCGTATGTTATGTTAGTTGTATGTATGCCCTAGAGGCCAGTATTGTACAGATGATGTATATTATATTGGATACTTGGACATATAAAGAGATGACTTTCTTGCCCGATATGATAGTATGCTATCTGGTTTCTCTTTATCTTAACATGTTTACTAGTCTCCTTGAAGTGTCTTAAAGTTACATGTTGATAAAGCCCTTAGGATGTGTACTTGACTACCTGGACTATGATGCAGATCATACTAGTGGGGACATGGTAGTCCATAAGTACATCCTTCAAGGTCCCTAGTCGTGGGTGTATCGAGACGGGGCATCGATATACCAGTGTAGACTAGCGTATACGCCTCTCGACCCATGAGATGGGCGATGGATGATCCCATATCCATTGGTGTTTGACATCAGAGATGGTATACGGGTGCTCAGTGGAGACTGGGTACACTGGACGGACTCGCCGAGAACTCACAGATGGTATTATACCTCACGTCAGATGGCAGTTCTCAGGTGACACTAGTATAGGTTAGTCAGTAGACCCGAGATCGTCATAGAGTCTTGTGTGATTCCCACTGTGCTTAGATCTCAACCTTACCACGTCCATGAGGGCGTGCAAAACGGTGGTCTTTGGGTACAGTCCTGAGTCACATGGAGGCAATGAGCGATGGGAGGGGTTTCGTCTCTCCCGGTATTGGGGGTTGATGTTGCGCTGTGCTCGATTGGCCGTAACAGGGAAGTCCCTGGCCAGGGCTGATCAGAGATCTGCTGGTAAGTGTTACCAGTAGTTTCTCGACCCGTTATGAGCCTCACATCGGCACGACTTATCGGTTACTGGGGTCTGACGTTTACCACCCCTAGACTTGATATGCGACATATCAGATGAACAGACCGGACTGTACGCTAAGTGTTACTGATTGGATTTACAGGAGTGTGAGCGGGCTAGGTCGTCGATATTCTGATCGCTCAATACCCAGGTGGCCGTTACGTTTAGCAGACCGCTTGCGGCTTGTGGGTGATTGATATGAACATCATCTGCTACCGGCGTATTGACGAGTCTTTAGAGTCCTACACAGAGGTTTCCTGGCTCAAGCGAAACGAGATAGGAGCGCATATGAGATATGTACAGGACCGAGAATAATGCGTGTATGTGATACCGTATTCCATTCTCGCGATGAATGTTCCGATTGGTTGTATGCGATATAACCTAGTTATCGAATCATTGATTCAATAAATCGATACATTGTATACTAGTCGATTATGTGCGACATGACCGGATCATTGAATCAAGTGTTGATTTAATGATTTAATGTATAATTATATATTTGATATACTACTTTGCATTAACTAGTATTGGTTCACTTTAAAGGGATTTTCTCACTTGAAAAGCACATTGTATATGTGATATATTTTGTGTGCACTTGATTGTATCATGTTTGATGATACATACTCACTTGGATTTGTGTAAAGACTTAAACCATGTTTAGTGAATGGTTAGGGTTTCATATTTTCATATAATTATTTATCTTTTCATTTTTGTGAAAAAGATATTTGAAAACAAAATGGTTTCTTTCTTTCATGAAGCTTGTTGAAGCTTCATGAAGCTTTGACCAAGTGACCATTTTGTCTTCATCCTTAACCCTAACCATTCTAACTAACCATGATCTATTCTCTACACTTTACCATGGTTTGCATATGATAAGTATTGATTTTATTTTCATTTTAAAAGCAAGACTTATCATATTCTAGCTTCTTCTTCATCATCTTCATCAAGAAAGAAAGCTTAAGCCCATCAATGGCAACTTGAGCAAAAGTGTGAGAAATCCAATTCTAAAGTGAACCCACCTCCTATTTCTTCACCCTCTACCTCTTGCCAAGTAGTATAGGGTGTTTTCTTCACAAGTTTCAAAACTTGGTAAAGTTGGAGCTTGATCTTGTGCAACCTCGACGTAGATCATCTTCGGCATCGTAGCCGACGACTTGTCCGCTTATTTCTCCGATGAAGCCGATGCGAGAGTCCCGGATCCGAGATGGACAGCGAGGGGACAACTACGAGGAGCTAAGGAAGTGGATAACAGGATCTACAAAGGTTGTAGTTTCCTACTTTTAGTTAAGATGTTAACTAGTTAATTGTTTCACCTAAAATTCTAGTCGACGATCCGTATTAGGGTTTTTCGGCACTCATAATTTTTAAAATTGACATGCTTGATGCCTTGTGAGACCTCTTGAGAGTGCCTAGGAACCCTACAGTGGTATCAGAGCCTAGCTAGAGCCTTAGGCGAAGTGTAGACGACGTTTGAAATCCGAACGAATCGAAACCCTAATCCCAAACTTGCTCTCTGGACTTTTTTCAAAAACTGGGTTTTTTCCATATTAAAAAATATGCAGAAAAATCAGCAGGTGGTTGTAAGAGTTACTGTGAAATTCGATAGCCTAATGCCATAGAAGCGCGGCGGAACTGCGGCATTAACATGCCTAATGCGGCGGTTCCGCGGCCATCTAGTCTCCTCTGTTGTTCAATTTTGCACAGTAATTCCTATGTTGCAGTGTTGGTTTTCCTAGGAATTTTTAATCTGAACTCAAGAGTTGAGTTTTCTGGGTTGTATTAGGAGTTTGTAGATTCGATCGGATTATCAAACTTTGTCTATGTGTTTTTGCGGATAATTTTAGAATATGTTAAAAAGTTTGACCGGATGTAAATACCCAATCTTTCCCCTGCCCGGAAATTTCCAATTGTTGGACTTTTCCGTAGTTTAATGACGTTCTAAGTAGTGCAAGTAATGCGATGGTCCCTCTAGAAGACAACAAACCTTAACTCGATTATGTGACCATCTTGAACTGCCCTTTGAATCTTAGGGTTTGGGGCAGTACGGCGTGCCACATGTGAGGCGTTGGCTTGACCCTTCTACGGCTGGACCGTTGGTACTGAGGCATGAAGTGAATGTCTTTGAACTTATTTCATGTGTTGAACGGTTTCGGGAAAACTTGGGTGTTCGAATGTTCGATCGGAAAGTTTAATATTTTCTTTTTATCCGGAATGGGATACAATAATTGGAATTCACAAACAGTTATGAGATAACTGGATGAATGTTATAAATCTAGCGGTTTAGTCTCACTTGATATTGAAAAGAGTTTTCGATGATGGGACTAAAATGCGGGGTTTATAATTGTTAGGCATGTGATGTCTAAGTATTTCATTTGATTAGGCATGCGATGTCTAAAGAAGGTTGCGGATTCCAACTGTTGTAGTTTTACACTTTCTTTTCTGTGACCGTAAGTGTAATATGTGATATCGCCGGTTTCGTTGCTATATGTCAACGACAATTGGGATGCGCATATTTACTTACGTTGATGACATGTGATGTTATGTGTTGCTGGATATGTTATATTGGATTATCGTGTTCGAATAGCCGGGGGTTTTTATGTGAGATGAGTGTTTTTCATTTTCATTCATGTAAAAACTTGTATGTAATATTCTTTTATTTGGGGCACTTCCAGGTTGCGGAAGTTGTCACCTTTTGTATATAATTTACTTTTCCGCATTAGGATAGACCCAAGGAGGGGAGCATAAGTAACCGGGTTCTAGGGTCCAGTGGGAGACCATCTCGAGGAGTCGGGTTCGGGTCTCCTAACCCTAGAATTGGTAGGGTTGCTTGCCGCTCTCGTAAGGGTCTAGGGGTGTGGGATTGGCTATTCATCACAACCGTGGAATCCGTGTTTTATACTGACTCGTATTGAAAACACGGACGTCCTAGTATATCCAATGTTTCATATGTTTATTCTGCTGCGATATCTGTGATGTGATCATGTGATGTTCTGTGATAGATACAGTATATAGTATATATGATATATTATATAGACGTTACTTATGTTTTGCATCCGCACCAGCCCTGCCCTGCTCTGTCGTTAGTTACCTAACTTAACGGTGCACGAGGGGACATCCAGGCGAATGCGGATGGCACAAGTGTACGTCGTATTTATCTATGATGTTTAGGTGACTTAAATGATAGGACTTCATTAATGTGATTAATGAAAGAAAAGAAACCTAAGATGTTGTAGAATCAAATTTTAAACAAAACAGGTAGCTACAGTTCTTGCTTTGCATAGCGGTATATATGATATACACTGCACCTTATTCGATGAGGAAAGGACCGAGATCCCTTCACCGGGAGTGACTCCTTTAGCAATAACTGGTAGATGCTACACACTCGGTTTGACTTTTGATTGCTTCTATAGTTTCTGCTCTGTACAGTGATATATATGATATATCCCGCACCTCATTCGACGAGGAAAGGGCCGACGATCCCTTCACCGGGAGTGACCCCTTTAGCAAAACTAGAAAAGCCTCAAAATCGCACCATTTCAAAAACTTCATTTTATTCTACAACGATATCAAGTTCATTACGCTCATAGTTTTCTGAAAACCTGCGTAGCCCTCCGTCATTTCAGATAAGTACTACTTAGTATTCGTGCTACGTTAGTTTGGCATACGTCAAGGCGTAGTGTACGGTAGCTAACTAGTATTTATCTGCTTATGCATATGGTGCAGATTGGATTAGGGTATTCGTACGGAGTTGTTTGGCATTCGTCAAGGGTCGTGCGGGTGGGTTTAATTCAATCAAGAAATGTACGGGTTGAACTTGACTAGTGGACTATGGGTTGTTTGGCATTCGTCAAGGTCATAGAACACTAGGGGTAAAATATTATTGGGAATTTCAAGTGTTGAAATTTGCAATGAGATTGCATACCTTCTATGAGATAGTTGGATCCCGATACCCACTGTGAGTAAGAGTTACTCCTGGGAGTGTTTTACACATTGCAATTAGCTAATCAAGTAGGTGTCTAGAAAGGTGTCAACGGGGTTACGCCTCTGGGAAAACGAGGTTTACATTAATTAGGTTCGTGCGAAAGCACGGGGGACCTCCCTCAAAGTACCGACACTGGCCTGGCTGAAAGATTGGCGAACTTGTAGTATGTAATTAATCCCGGCTAGTCTTTCCTTTTATGGTTTGAAGGAAGATTTGATAAAAACTAGTGGGAGCCATCCTGATTAGATAAGATAATAACCAATCTGATCTTGCAAGAGCATACGCTAAAGTGTTTTCTTCTCTCTCTCTCCACGTAGCGACCATTTCATGCCCTAATAAAGATAATAATATGGATGTATTGACCGAACCCGCATGTTATACTGTGCAGGGGAACGTTGAACCCGTTCTATCTTATAAGTGTTATAAGAATGAACAGGAAATAGGAGAATATCTAGATTCTCAAGCCCCCCAAAAGAACATGCATGTTGATGCATCTTCTTCGGGTGTGTTAGTTATTGAGAACTGTTTTTCAGTTCACTCTACGTCCTGGGTATTAGATACCGGATCAGGATCCCACATATGTAAGCAGTTACATGGGCTACAGAAAGGTAGAGAACTGGGTAAAGGTGATCATTCCGTTCAAGTAGGGAACGGTGCAAATGTTGCAGCCAAAGCAGTTGGCGAATATCACCTAGTATTACCAAGTGGTGATACAATGATTCTGAATGAGTGCTATTATATACCGAACATGATGTGCAACATTATATCAGTTTCTTTATTGAGTAAAGAAGGATATAATTTTGTAGTACAGGATAATGTTATGAACATATTCCTAGATCAAAAGTTGATTGCATCAGGCTCGTTACATAATGGCATATTCATTCTAAATCAAAATACAGTCCTCAATATACAAAACACACACAAGAGGAAAAGTTCAGAAATGAACGAATCCTACTTGTGGCATTGTAAACTTGGTCATATCAATGCGACACGACTGGCTAAGTTACATAAGGATGGTTATTTGAATCCGTTCGAATTATCATCTTATGATACTTGCCATTCATGTCTCAAAGGAAAAATGACCAAAGCTCCGTTTAGTGGACACGGAGAAAGAGTTACTGAACTCTTAGGACCGGTACATAGTGATGTATGTGGTCCCATGTCTACCCATGCCAGGAACGGTTCTTCCTACTTCATTACATTCACTGACGATCTCTCTAGATACGGGCATGTGTTCCTATTGAAACACAAGTCTGAAGCTTTTGAGAAATTCAGAGAATATAAGCAAGAAGTAGAGAACTAAACGGGCGAAAGTATTAAGATCCTTCGATCTGATCGAGGAGGAGAATACTTGAGCAATGAGTTCCAAGATTATCTAAAAGAGAATGGGATTCTCTCTCAGCTTACTCCACCTTATACACCACAGCACAACGGTGTATCGGAACGAAGGAATCGCACCCTATTAGATATGGTGCGTTCAATGATGAGTACAGCTGAGTTACCTATTTCCTTCTGGGGGTATGCGCTTGAGACAGCCATACACCTATTGAATATGGTTCCTACCAAATCAGTGCCTACCACTCCATATGAGATATGGAAAGGGAAGAGACCATCTCTTAAGTATGTTAAGATATGGGGTTGTCCAGCCTATGTCAAAAGACAAAATCCGGACAAACTCGAGGCAAGATCAGTCTTATGTAAGTTTGTAGGATATCCCAAAAATTCACAAGGATATATCTTCTACCACCCCGAGGAACAAAAGGTGTTTGTTTCTCGACATGCCACTTTCTTAGAAAAAGGTTTTCTTATGAAACAGATTAGTGGCATTGAGGAAGAACTAGAAGAGGTTCCAGCAACACAAACTATAACTGAAGATTTAGTAGAACCAGAGGATTCAGTAGTACCCGACGAACCCCAGCCTCTCCGCCGATCTAGCAGGGTTTCTCGTCCACCTGAGAGATACTACGGTTTTCTCATTGACGGTGGAAGCGAAGATTGCATCATGGAAGATGAGGACCCAACCAGTTTCGAGCAGGCCATCACGAGTAGGGACTCAGTGAAATGGCTGGATGCTATGCGGTCCGAGATGGAGTCCATGTACACCAACAAAGTATGGACTTTGGATGTTGCTCCTGAAGGGGTAAAACCCATCGGGAGCAAGTGGATCTTCAAGAAAAAACTTGGTGTAGATGGGAAAGTGGAGACTTTCAAAGCTAGACTTGTAGCAAAGGGTTTTCGTCAAAGACCAGGTGTGGACTATGACGAAACCTTTTCTCCAGTGGCTATACTTAAATCCATCCGGATCATGCTTGCCATCGCTGCATATCATGACTAGGAAATCTGGCAAATGGATGTTAAGACCGCCTTTCTAAATGGTGATTTAGAAGAGTGCGTGTACATGACTCAGCCAGAGGGCTTCGTAGACAATGGGAGCAGCGGGAAGGTGTGCAAGCTGCTTAAATCCATTTATGGATTAAAGCATGCATCGCGGAGTTGGAACATCTGCTTTGACGTCTTTATCAAAGAGTTTGATTTCGTCAAAAACCCAGATGAACCTTGTATCTACAAGAAGGTGGCAGAGAGTAAGGTTGTCTTCCTCGTATTGTACGTGGACGACATACTCTTGATAGGAAATGATATTCCTATGCTGCAATCAGTCAAGCTCTTCTTATCACAAAGATTCTCGATGAAAGATCTTGGTGATGCCTCCTGCATATTGGGAATCAGGATCTATAGAAATAGATCCAAACGGATATTGGGATTGTCCCAATCCAGGTATATTGACACCGTACTAAAGAGGTTTAGTATGGAAGAATCCAAGCGTGGGAACTTTCCCACGATCTCTGGAGTCACTCTCCCCAAAGAGATGTCTCCCAAGACTGATTTGGAGAGAGCTCGCATGCAAGGGATACCCTATGCTTCAGCTGTAGGCTCTATCATGTACGCGATGCTATGTACCAGACCCGATGTTGCATACTCACTAAGTATAGTGAGCAGGTATCAAGCTGATCCTGGAGAGAGTCACTGGACAGCTGTGAAGAGCATTCTCAAGTACTTACGAAGGACTAAAGAGATGCTCTTGGTGTATGGTAATGGAGAACTCCAAGTGGAGTCCTTTACCTATTCGAGCTTCCAGAGTGATAAGGACGACTCTAAGTCGCAGTCGGGATTTGTCTTTACCCTTTACGGAGGGGCGGTTAGCTGGAAGAGTTCCAAGCAGGAAACCGTGGCAGACTCGACGATGGAGGCTGAATACATCGCTGCCAACGATGCTGCTAAAGAGGCTGTCTGGATCAAGAAGTTCATTATTGAACTTGGAGTGGTTCCATCCATTGAGCATCCAATACCTTTGTATTGCGATAACAATGGAGCGGTGGCGTTGGCCAAGGAACCTAGGTCCCATCAGCGATCCAAGCATATTCTAAGGCGGTATCACCTGATCCGGGAGATAGTTGATCGCCGGGAGATCGAGGTCAGGAGGGTTGACATGAAGAACAACACGGTGGATCCACTCACGAAGGCCATTCCCCAGGCACAGTTTGAGAGACTCTTCGGGATGCTCGGTATGCGATACTACAGCAGCTGGCCCTAGTGCAAGTGGGAGATTGTTAGTTGTATGTATGCCCTAGAGGCCAGTATTGTACAGATGATGTATATTATATTAGATGGATGGACATATATAGAGATGACTTTCTTGCTCGATATGATAGTATGCTATCTGGTTTCTCTTTATCTTAACATGTTTACTAGTTTCCTTAAACTGTCTTAAAGTTACATGTTGATAAAGCCCTTAGGATGTGTACTTGACTACCTGGACTATGATGCAGATCATACTAGTGGGGACATGGTAGTCCATAAGTACATCCTTCAAGGTCCCTAGTCGTGGGTGTATCGAGACGGGGCATCGATATACCAGTGTAGACTAGCGTATACGCCTCTCGACCCATGAGATGGGTAATGGATGATCCCATATCCATTGGTGTTTGACATCAGAGATGGTATACGGGTGCTCAGTGGAGACTGGGTACACTGGACGGACTCGCCGAGAACTCCCAGATGGTATTATACCTCACGTCAGATGGCAGTTCTCAGGTGACACTAGTACAGGTTAGTCTGTAGACCCGAGATCGTCATAGAGTCTTGTGTGATTCCCACTGTGCTTAGATCTCCACCTTACCACGTCCATGAGGGCGTGCAAAACGGTGGTCTTTGGGTACAGTCCCGAGTCACATGGAGGCAATGAGCGATAGGAGGGGTTTCGTCTCTCCCGGTATTGGGGGTTGATGTTGCGCTGTGCTCGATTGGCCGTAACAGGGAAGTCCCTGGCCAGGGCTGATCAAAGATCTGCTGGTAAGTGTTACCAGTAGTTTCTCGACCCGTTATGAGCCTCACATCGGCACGACTTATCGGTAACTAAGGTCTGACGTTTACCACCCCTAGACTTGATATGCGACATATCAGACGAACAGACCGGACTGTACGGTAAGTGTTACTGATTGGATTCACAGGAGTGTGAGCGGGCTAGCTCGTCGATATTCTGATCGCTCAATACCCGGGTGGCCGTTACGTTTAGCAGACCGCTTACGGCTTGTGGGTGATTGATATGATCATCATCTGCTACCGGCGTATTGACGAGTCTTTAGAGTCCTACACAGAGGTTTCCTGGCTCAAGCGAAACGAGATAGGAGCGCCTATGAGACATGTGCAGGACCGAGAATAATGCGTGTATGTGATACCGTATTCCATTCTCGCGATGAATGTTTCGATTGGTTGTATGCGATATAACCTAGTTATCGAATCATTGATTCGATAAATCGATACATTGTATAGTTGTCGGTTATGTGCGACATGACCGGATCATTGAATCAAGTGTTGATTCAATGATTTAATGTATAATTATATATTTGATATATTACTTTGCATTAACTAGTATTGGTTCACTTTAAAGGGATTTTCTCACTTGAAAAGCACATTGTATATGTGATATATTTTGTGTGCACTTGATTGTATCATGTTTGATGATACATACTCACATGGGTTTGTGTTGTTGGAGATAGTGCCCTCAGAGTCAATTATTGGATCACAGGCACGTGATTACAATGATTGAGGGAGGACCTATCCCGGTAGGACAGTCTTACTCGAGATGATAGTTTGCTATCTGGTTTACCTTTATCATCGTGTACTGCTTTAGGTGACATGACATGTCGCTATTGCACGTTGATAGAGCCCCTAGGATTCTTGCTTGACTACCGGCAGTATGAGGGCGATCATATACGTGGGAGCTGGTAGTCTATAAGCACATCCTTAAAAGGTCCCTAGTCGTGGGAGTTTCGAGACAGGGCATCGATACTCCAGAGTAGACTAGTGTATACAGTCGAGACCCCGACGAGGGGCGGTGGCCGGTCTCACAAGCCACTGGTGTCAGTTGGTTCACCTAAGATGTATACAGGTGCCCATTGGGTTATGAGTACACCGGACAGGACTCGCCGGGAACATGCTAGTTGGTCTTATACCTGACGTCAGATAGCAGTTCCCAGGTGACATGTGTACAGGTTAGTTCATCGACCTGGGGATCGTCATTTGTCTCGTGTGAGTTCCCACTGTGCTTTGATTACTACCCTACCATGGCTCAAAGGAGTCGTGCAAACAGGTTTTAGTTGGGTACAGTCCCGAGCCACATGGAGGAAGTAAGCGGATCTTCGGGGGTTCGTCTCTCCCGGTATTGGGGGTGAGGTCGCGCTGTGTCTAGGAGAGCCATTACACGAAGACCTTGGCCAAGGCAGGAGATTTACTGGTAGGTATTCCAGTAGTATCTCATGGTGTTCTGGGCTACACTCCGACACGACTTGTACCGCTTTTGGGGGTCTGACTTTTACCCACCCCCTAGGCCCGACATGCGATGCTCATAGACGAACGGACCGGACTGTACGGATATTGTCACTGACAGGCTCAGTAGGGTGTCAGGATGAGTTCGCTCATCGACGTCCCTTTTAGTCAATAGCTGGTGGCCCGTCACGTATTGGCTTATACCTCTGACGTGCTAGTGGTTAAATCCATAGCCATAGTATTGACGAGTCTTTAGAGTCTACCACACTTTCTGTTACTCAGCTTTCGGGCGAAACACTGTAGAGGCCGTATGGAGATATGGCAGGGTTCGATCAGATACGTGCGGTATTGCACGGATCAGGATCGGACGGATTTTACTAGCCGGCTTTGGTTTAAGCCGGATCCTAGTTTAGTACAGTGTAGATTTTGTCTCATTGCATTTGTATCCGGACGGAATACAGATGCGGGTGTGTATGCACAGTATCGGGGTTTTCCTGTAATTTATTACGGGACCAGTTTTCTGGAGTTGCCAGTTTGCATTCCGTTCCGGCCGGTTTTCCTTTGTTCTTTCCCGGCCGGACTTTTCCGATGGAGGGGGTTATTTGCAATTGTGCAAATAACATTTTGTGGAGGGGTTTATTGCATAAGGATTTATTATGATAGCATCTTTTCTTTTTGCTCCATGCTTTTGCATTAATGTGATTAGAAAAGGGTATGGTTGGATTTAATGAAGCATGGTGTATGTTTGTATGTGGTCACCCCTTTTGTATCTCCTACAATAACCTCCCTTCATGCTTTTTGATTGATCTCTCCACCATTCTCCAAAAGGAAGGGCCGGCCACATTTTTTGAAGAGGAGAGAAAAATGAGAGTTATCATTTTGGTGAAAGAAATTAATCTCATTCCATTTGCTAGAAAATTGTAAGCACCAATTTTCTTTAGACCATTCCTCCGTCTATGGCAACCAACCCCAAGAGACATACTCTACACTACATTCTACAGCACTTCTTGGACGCGTCGATTCGCCAGCTTCGCGCCCGAGTTGCCTCGGTATTGAGGTGGGAGCCCGTAAAAGCTACAGGCGATGTGGTGCCCTTTCCGACGAGGAGGAGACGGACGGAGATCCCGCGAGGAGATCGGAGTGGGGATGAAGACCGGAGGACTCGGATCAGTCGGTACATCTCTTCCCTTTCTTGTTAGTAGCCTAGACTTGTTAATGGTTACGATCCGGATGTTTAGTGCGCGGTGGTGCCGGTTTGCAAAGTCCGCAAAATTAAAGTTTATCACCGCTTCCGCATTCCGGCGTCGGATCGACGGCCGGGGCGCCGCCGTGCACTTACAGTGGTATCAGAGCCTCGCCATTAACTTCTTCTAGCTTCGTTTGATGTGTTTTTCAGTTCCGATCGACCAAAATTCCAAAAACCGTATTTTTCCTTCACATCAGTTTCTGTTGAAATTTTTTGAAGTCTAAAAATTTTTCAGGTTGCAAAATATTGATGTACTGGAAAATCTAAGAGCTCTGTAAAAATTCGACGAAGTAACTCTACAGTGGGAGCGCGGAACCGCCGCGAAAACCCCCTTCCCGCCGCCCTTCCGCCGCACACTGTGGAGATCACTTCACCAATTTTTTACAGAGGCCTTCTGGGCTTAAAATATGGCTTTTGGAATATTAAATTTGGGCCAATTATTTCTGTGAGTGCTACAGTTTTCTTTGGGGCCCACTTGTTAATTGTTTGATCAATCGGAAAATTTTAAACACATTTTTCACAGTATTTACATTATATCTGCGACCGTGAATGTCACTCGATCGGTAAATCCTGTCTAACTGCTATAGCCCGGTTAGACGGATTTGCGAACGTGACTTTCACGTTGATGTTCTATGTTTATGCTGTGATGTTACGGATCGGTCGTGGGGGATAGCCTGGATGCAATGCTAGTACAGTTTTGTTGTATTATGTACATTTGATATTGCGGGGCGAGCGTCCGACATGTGGACTGCCGTCACTGCCTGTTTGTATTATTCTTTTGGGGCACGACCTGGTTGCGGTCGATGTACCCGGAGTATGTATATTTTACTTTCTGTACTAGGGTTACCCCGCGGAGGGGTGCACGGATAGCCGGGTTCTAGAGTGCAACGGGCCCGCATCTCAGGGCATTGAGACGGAGGGGCTTCAGTCTGGAATTGGTGGGCTATTCGCCGCACTCGTAGGGGGTACAGGTTGACCCAGGAGGGGTGCCCAAGTTGCCGGATTCCGTGGAGTGCTGGGTGGTCCATTCACGGAGCTGAAGGGGGCTGCCTCGCTTCAGGTTTTGGCGGGTGACTTGCCGCGTCCGTAGGGGTCTAGGATTTCATTGCACAGGCTATCCACACGACCAGGGGAACGTCGGGTTTCAGTAGTGGCTCTGTGAAACCCGGGGATCCCAGATATCTGTATTGTTCTGTGATGCTGTACATTTCTGTGATGTTGCATTTCTTTTCACGCCTTGAGCGAAATATAATATATTGGTATATATATTAGTAGATGTTGTATATGTTTTTCATCCGCGCTAGTCCAGTCCCCGCTCTGCCGTTAGTAAGCTAACCTAACGGGTGATGACGGGACCCAGTGGTGAATGCGGATGGCATATACGTACGTCAGTATATTTTCGTTCTTTGTGGTGTGATCAATTGATGGGACTGCGTTGATTCGGATCAATGCAAGTTTAAACAAACCTAATCTGATGTTGTTGGAACACTTTTCAAAAGGCTGTTATTGCAAGGACGTTCACTTTTGTTTTGCATCGTGGTATTCATTTGGAATATCCTGCTCCTCAGTCGACGAGGCAAGGGCCGAGATCCCTTCACCGGGAGTGACCCCTTGGACAGAAGTTTGCGTCAGGGCATTAACTTCACTATAGCCGATTACTTTTGCTTTGCACAGTGATATTCGGTTATGAATATCCAGCACCCCATTCTACGGGGAAAGAGCCGAGATCCCTTCACCGGGAGTGACCTCTTTAGTAAAGGTTTTCGTCACTATATTTTCTAAAAAGCTATCCGTTCCTTCAACGATATCAAGTTCACTACGTTAAAGGTTTTTGCCAGAAACCATTCGTAGCCCTCCGTCGTTTCATATGGGTAGTCAATAGTATTCAAGCTGTGTTTGTTGGCCTTAGTCAAGGCACAGTGTTTGGTAGCTATTGGGTATTCATATGCTGCATAGATAGATGCGTTGGTTTGGGACAGTCGTATAGCCTTGTTGGCCTTAGTCAAGGGCTTGTACGGGTGGGTTCAAATCAACCTGGACAATGACGGGTAGAACTTGACATGTGACTTATGATTTGTTGGCCTTAGTCAAGGTCATAAGAGCATGGGGCAGAAATCTACATCGGGAGTTTCAAAAGTACTGAAACTTGCCAGATATGCGCATACCTTCTGGAGTGTGATGACGTGAGCGGATTCCGTCACGTTATCATACGATGAGAGTTGGATCCTGATTCCCACTGATGAGTTGGTTTACTCCTCGGGTGACCCCGACTAATTCTTCTTTCAGGTTTGGAGGAGAGTTTGAGGTACAGTGGGAGGTTTCCAGATTAGATAAAGTGATAACCATTCTGATCTAGGTTAGAGTGCACGCTGAGTGTTTCTTTTCTCTCTTTCTCTGGCAGCGACCATTGACCCGACCCTAGACTATGACTCAGTGACCAAGTTGATCGAACCTACTTAACACTGGCTTTTGGATTGTCAGAGTTGCAGACCTCATTGCCACTCCTACTTTTACCCTTTTCTCCTGGACACCCCGTATTGCTACGAACGTCCACTTCCATTGGACAAAACCATCGTATGGTTAGATACGAACTCGAAGGAATTCGAGGATGGTTTCCGGTTCTGGAGAAAACGGATAGGACTATTCAGTTGTCTTTCCTTTTCACCTTCTCTCAGGCTGCGAGTACTCCTTGGTTTAGGAGTAGTACACCTATTACGCAAATTGGATAGTCTTCTTCCAAACCATAGGCTGGTGCCGACCGGTAGGGAATGAAGAAAACCAGTTAGCCTAAACGGTGTACAGAAGGTATTAAGTTAAGACAAAGCAAGGGATTAGTAAGAGGGCAAAGTAAATTGCGACTGATATTCACGACCAAACCAAGTATTTCTTCGCCAATCCTAAATCACCTTTGTATTTCTCCAGGACACTCCGTATCACTACGAAGATCCACAGTTTATTGGATACTCCATCGTATGGTTATATACGAACTCGAAAGGAACTTGTTCCAGTTCGGGGATGGATTCTGGTTCAGGAGAAATAGGAATAAGGTTTATTCGGTTGTCTTTTATCTTCACCTTCTCTCGCATTGCGAGTGCTCCTAGGATTAGGACAGTACACCCATTATGCTTATTGGATAGTCTTCTTCCAAACCATAGGCTGGTGCCGAACGGTAGGGAAGGAAGAAAACCATTTGGCCTAAGGGGTGTGCAGAAGGTAACGACTAAAGACATATAAAGGGATTTGGAGAGGTGGCAAAGAATTATGCGGTTATAGTTGTGAATCTGGATAATGGTAGAGGCATTACTAGGAATACCTGGATACCCCATCGAAACATTTCAATGTTTCAGTTTCACTGTGTACTGTTAATGGAAAACTGATTTCCCGATTAGACACTTACTCCAGGGTATGTATTTACCAAGAATGATTCTCACATCTGTATGGTTTTACAGATGATGAGTGGGAGTACGTTATTGGGAATTGAGTGATCATCCTCATTATATCGGGATTCGTTGTAATCGGTGATATTTGAGGAGATCACCTGGGCTGTTTGCCGGTCGGCAAATATTTGGTTTTGAATATCCGCTGTTGTGCACCAATTTCAAATTGATATATCTGTACGTCTATTTTTATAAAGTGAGATATACCTTTTGATATTATGTCGATGACATTTACCTATATCAGTGGATGGTTAGGTAAGGAGCATTAAACAGCGGTGTAATTCTTCTTAACCATAAGTACAGTTTTCAACCTACGACGCACAGTGAAAGAGTTGTTAGACTCAGCGGACTTATACAGAGTAATGTATGTTGTCCAGTGTCCATTAGGACAGAGGGGTTGGTACTCATACTATATTCTGTTTACTTTTAACTTCTCTAGTTCTTAGACATGTGTTTCGTAGAAACACAGGGTCTAAGTTTTGAGGAGTTATAGGTATTTGAATAGAGTAGAGAACCAGGTGTAGCAAGTATCGGGATTCTTCAAGGTGATCGAAGATGTAGATACTTGTGTATGGTATTCAGTTGATAGTAATGATTAAGAGAACTTGCTTCTCTTTCAGGTTACTCATAATTGGAAGCATTCCTAAGTTGAGTAACGCTGATCAGCCTCTTTCATTTAGTAAACATGCACTGGAGACAGCTGCATGATTTGAATCTGGTTCAATTAAATCAGTGCCTCTGTTCCTATATTGGATATAGAGCAGTTCATATCTTAACGTTGTTAAGGTACGGGGAGTTGTCCGGCTTATGATTAAAACCAGACTCTGGATAACTCAAGGCACGTTTTTGTAATGGCTGTTTGTGGGTTGACCCAGGCTATGACGAGGGTTGACTTTCTACCATCTGGATGAACAATAGCAATATTGTTCTAGACTCGCCACAGTTTTATTAAAAATGGATTTTTTCAGAAAACAGTAGTGGGAGTATGGTAGAACTGGAAGTGATTCCAGAACCGCAAACGATTACTGAAGATTTGATAAGGAACCTAAAGATTCAATCTGATTTGACATTCCTTTGGCCACTCCGCAGATAAGGTGGGTAACTTCAGGCACCCGAGAGGTACTCCGGTAGCCTCAAGGACGGTGACAGGGAAGTTCTTGTTTACCCACACTTGCCATTGTTGTTGTTCCAGGCTGCGAGACCCGGCAGGAGGATGAATATAGCGTCGTTCTAAACTAGCTTTAGAAGTGCACGTCTATATGACTCTGCCAGAGGGTTGTCGTAGTCAGTGGGAGCAGCGGAAGCATTGGTGGATATCAGGCTTATGTCTATTTATAGACTAAAGCAGATATAGCGGAGATAGATCGTCTATTTCTGATGTGACAGTCATGGGTTTGACGTTATCAGGATAAGGGATGGATCTGTTGAGAAGGTAGTAGGGTGTGATATCCTGGTATTTGGATGACATACACAGAGTAGGAAGTGATATTCCTATACTACGATCGGTTATACTTTGGTCGTCACACAATGGTTTCTCCACAAGGGACTTGGACATTATATCAGACATACTGGTTACTAGATCTATGGTTTTAGATCTAGATTTGGGTGGTTTCCCAATCAGGGTACTTTGACAGCATTCTATGAGTATTTAGAATGGACGACTCCTAGCACGGTAGTGTACCTGCAGGTGATGGAGTCACCCTCTCTAAAGGTGTCTTATAGACTAAAGTAGAGAGGGATGCGCATGATTGGCAGATCACTTGCTTAGGCAATTGAGTCAATCATGAGAGGTCAAGTACCACACCAGATGTTGTTCTTGCACTAGATGCAATAAGTTGACATTGATCCAATACTGGAGAAACAGTCGGAAGCAGTTTTAGAACATAAGTGGATGTTCTAGGGATATGATAACGACAGCCTCATTCGGGGACAGTTATCATTCCAGGCTTCCAAGGTGACATGGACGACAAGGAGGTTGTCAGAGTTATAGTTTTCCCTCTGACGAGGGGCAGTATTTTGGACAGGTGATCCAAGGCAATACTGAGGGTGGCATGGCGCAGGATACTGATTAAGTTCAGTTGACGATACAGTCTAAGAAGTTTGGATTTGGAGTTCATTTATGAGCTCGATCCCATCAGACATCCAGACATTCTAGGACAGGTATTGCTCATTTCGGGAGAAGGTATTCTCCGCGAACTTGAGATTTAGAGAGACATAGAAAGAAACTTCAAGGCAGATCCACTCACTGAGGCTATTCCTCGAACGCAATAGTTTCGCAAACAGGTTTTGTGCGACTGACTAGTAGAGGAGTTGGGTGTTCGGTATCACACGGGCTGTGAGTATGCGACATCGCAATAATTAGCCTCGAGTGCAAGTGGGAGATTGTTGGAGATAGTGCCCTCAGAGTCAATTATTGGATCACAGGCACGTGATTACAATGATTGAGGGAGGACCTATCCCGGTAGGACAGTCTTACTCGAGATGATAGTTTGCTATCTGGTTTACCTTTATCATCATGTACTGCTTTAGGTGACATGACATGTCGCTATTGCACGTTGATAGAGCCCCTAGGATTCTTGCTTGACTACCGGCAGTATGAGGGCGATCATATACGTGGGAGCTGGTAGTCTATAAGCACATCCTTAAAAGGTCCCTAGTCGTGGGAGTTTCGAGACCGGGCATCGATACTCCAGAGTAGACTAGTGTATACAGTCGAGACCCCGACGAGGGGCGGTGGCCGGTCTCACAAGCCACTGGTGTCAGTTGGTTCACCTAAGATGTATACAGGTGCTCATTGGGTTATGAGTACACCGGACAGGACTCGCCGGGAACATGCTAGTTGGTCTTATACCTGACGTCAGATAGCAGTTCCCAGGTGGCATGTGTACAGGTTTGTTCATCGACCTGGGGATCGTCATTTGTCTCGTATGAGTTCCCACTGTGCTTTGATTACTACCCTACCACGGCTCAAAGGAGTCGTGAAAACAGGTTTTAGTTGGGTACAGTCCCGAGCCACATGGAGGCAGTGAGCGGATCTTCGGGGGTTCGTCTCTCCCGGTATTGGGGGTGAGGTCGCGCTGTATCTAGGAGAGCCATTACACGAAGACCTTGGCCAAGGCAGGAGATTTACTGGTAGGTATTCCAGTAGTATCTCAGGGTGTTCTGGGCTACACTCCGACAAGACTTGTACCGCTTTTGGGGGTCTGACTTTTACCCACCCCCTAGGCCCGACATGCGATGCTCATAGACGAACGGACCGGACTGTACGGATATTGTCACTGACAGGCTCAGTAGGGTGTCAGGATGAGTTCGCTCATCGACGTCCCTTTTAGTCAATAGCTGGTGGCCCGTCACGTATTGGCTTATACCTCTGACGTGCTAGTGGTTAAATCCATAGCCATAGTATTGACGAGTCTTTAGAGTCTACCACACTTTCTGTTACTCAGCTTTCGGGCGAAACGCTGTAGAGGCCGTATGGAGATATGGCAGGGTTCGATCAGATACGTGCGGTATTGCACGGATCAGGATCGGACGGATTTTACTAGCCGGCTTTGGTTTAAGCCGGATCCTAGTTTAGTACAGTGTAGATTTTGTCTCATTGCATTTGTATCCGGACGGAATACAGATGCGGGTGTGTATGCACAGTATCGGGGTTTTCCTGTAATTTATTACGGGACCAGTTTTCTGGAGTTGCCAGTTTGCATTCCGTTCCGGCCGGTTTTCCTTTGTTCTTTCCCGGCCGGACTTTTCCGATGGAGGGGGTTATTTGCAATTGTGCAAATAACATTTTGTGGAGGGGTTTATTGCATAAGGATTTATTATGATAGCATCTTTTCTTTTTGCTCCATGCTTTTGCATTAATGTGATTAGAAAAGGGTATGGTTGGATTTAATGAAGCATGGTGTATGTTTGTATGTGGTCACCCCTTTTGTATCTCCTACAATAACCTCCCTTCATGCTTTTTGATTGATCTCTCCACCATTCTCCAAAAGGAAGGGCCGGCCACATTTTTTGAAGAGGAGAGAAAAATGAGAGTTATCATTTTGGTGAAAGAAATTAATCTCATTCCATTTGCTAGAAAATTGTAAGCACCAATTTTCTTTAGACCATTCCTCCGTCTATGGCAACCAACCCCAAGAGACATACTCTACACTACATTCTACAGCACTTCTTGGACGCGTCGATTCGCCAGCTTCGCGCCCGAGTTGCCTCGGTATTGAGGTGGGAGCCCGTAAAAGCTACAGGCGATGTGGTGCCCTTTCCGACGAGGAGGAGACGGACGGAGATCCCGTGAGGAGATCGGAGTGGGGATGAAGACCGGAGGACTCGGATCAGTCGGTACATCTCTTCCCTTTCTTGTTAGTAGCCTAGACTTGTTAATGGTTACGATCCAGATGTTTAGTGCGCGGTGGTGCCGGTTTGCAAAGTCCGCAAAATTAAAGTTTATCACCGCTTCCGCATTCCGGCGTCGGATCGACGGCCGGGACGCCGCCGTGCACTTACATGTGTAAAGACTTAAACCATGTTTAGTGAATGGTTAGGGTTTCATATTTTCATATAATTATTTATCTTTTCATTTTTGTGAAAAAGATATTTGAAAACAAAATGGTTTCTTTCTTTCATGAAGCTTGTTGAAGCTTCATGAAGCTTTGACCAAGTGACCATTTTGTCTTCATCCTTAACCCTAACCATTCTAACTAACCATGATCTATTCTCTACACTTTACCATGGTTTGCATATGATAAGTATTGATTTTATTTTCATTTTAAAAGCAAGACTTATCATATTCTAGCTTCTTCTTCATCATCTTCATCAAGAAAGAAAGCTTAAGCCCATCAATGGCAACTTGAGCAAAAGTGTGAGAAATCCAATTCTAAAGTGAACCCACCTCCTATTTCTTCACCCTCTACCTCTTGCCAAGTAGTATAGGGTGTTTTCTTCACAAGTTTCACAACTTGGTGAAGTTGGAGCTTGATCTTGTGCAACCTCGACGTAGATCATCTTCGGCATCGTAGCCGACGACTTGTCCGCTTATTTCTCCGATGAAGCCGATGCGAGAGTCCCGGATCCGAGATGGACAGCGAGGGGACAACTACGAGGAGCTAAGGAAGTGGATAACAGGATCTACAAAGGTTGTAGTTTCCTACTTTTAGTTAAGATGTTAACTAGTTAATTGTTTCGCCTAAAATTCTAGTCGACGATCCGTATTAGGGTTTCTCGGCACTCGTAATTTTTAAAATTGACATGCTTGATGCCTTGTGAGACCTCTTGAGAGTGCCTAGGAACCCTACATGTTACACGTACACAGATTTTCCAGCTCACACACTTCATCATCGATAATTGCCATGTCACTACACAGTAGGATTGCTACATCATGATATGACTCTTTGCATGATTTACTTGCTATAGTTACCAGTGCACTTTTATACGATGTTGCATTTGACTTTGAGATATTGGGAACCACAAGACATATTTTCAAAACTGGAATCTGTTAGTCCATGTCACGCACCCCACGAACTTGCGGGGAGGCGGAATATACGAAAAACGATTATCAAAGCTTCGTAACACGGACTTGAGCGCATGAATCGTTATCTAAACCATTGCTAACTATCTACTAGAGGTTTAACTACTCGGATACGAAGTTATACCTCACGATACTAGTCCTTCGGGTCTTCATCGCGGTCCTCCACTCTTCGTACGCTCCTTGGAACATCGGCACCTCAACGGCCTCCTAGAATCAAAGACGATCCACCCGAGAGCTCCTACTACAAGCTTAATCTCAAACTTGAGATAACTAGGTTGTTTAAAGTGCTAATCTAAGCTACCTAGGGGATATAGAGTGAGGTTATGGAAGTATTAGTCTAGCTAACCCTTGATCTCAACACATGAGAGGTTAGGGTTAGGGTTTGAAGAGAGAGTGAGCTTGAGGAGAGAGAAGGTGAAGATGAGAATGAAATGAGATAATGATGTTATCAAAATATATATGAAGCATTATTATTTATCCAAAAATCAAATAATAGAATTAACAACCATGCTTCATTAAAATCTATGAGTGATTCATCTCCTTGAGTCATTAAGCATTTATGATGCATTAATGACTTGAATGAATCACACAAATGAGTCACTAATCTCATTTAATGCAATGCCACCTTAACCCCTTAGTCACCACTCTTCTAGAAGCTTCCTGACAAATTACGAGAACGCCCCTCCAATCCGTGAAAACACGGAAAAACTTTAGACTGTATAAATCCAGTAACCCGATACTAGAATCTGGCTTAAACCAAAACCGACTAGTAAAAACTGTCCCAAAAAGTCGTACGTGCGTAAACACACGTATGCGTCCGAACCCTTGTAGTAAAACCATATGACCTCTATATCATTTCTCCTGGAGCAGGGAAACTCTCTGTGTGGGACTCTAAAGACTCGACACTACGCTGGCAGTGGGTTTAACCACAGACCGCAAGCGGCACTAGCTGTACGTAACAGTCCCCAGGTAGATGTCGATAAGAAGGCCGATGAGGAAAACCATCCGAACCCCTACTGAGCCTGATGTGATAATCTCCGTACAGTCCCGTCTGTTCGTCTAAGACTATCGCATATCAAGCCTAGGGGGCGGCAAGCGTCAGTCCCCTAATAGCTGTATAAGTTGTGTCGGAGCGAAGCCCATTACACCCTGAGAAGCTACTGGAACCTACCAGTATATCTCGCTTGCCCTGGCCAGGGACTTTGTGGAATGGCTCTCTGACACAGTGCGATATCATCTCCCAATACCGGGAGAGACAAATCCTATCTAACCACTACTGCCTCCAAGTGCTCGGGACTGCACCCAACTGCTACCTGTTTGCATGACTCCTTTGAGCCGTGGTAGGGTAGCAATCTAAGAACAGTGGGACACACTCGAGGCGAAGTAGCAGTGTCAAGTCTGCGGACTATGCTGTACTCATGTCATCTGGGAACTGTTAACTGACAACGGGTATAATACCAACCAATCAGTTCCCCTGCGAGTCCTGTCCGGTGTACCCGTAACCTAACGAGCACCTGTATACTATCTCCAGTATGACGTACTCATGGCTGTGGGACAGACCATCTCCGCAACTGGGATGAGAAGCGTACACACTTAGTCTACTCCGGAATATCGATTCCCTATCTCGATAATCCAACGACCAGGGACCTGTATAGGATGTTGCTTACAGACTACCCAGCCCCCACTAGTGTGACTGCCATCACAATGCTGGTAATCAAGCAAAGATCCTATGGGCTCTACTAATATGTATAAGTGATACGTTACAAGAAACATATGCACATATTAAAGTAGACACAAACCAAGTAGCCTACTACCATTTTTAGCAAGACTGTATATACAACTATGAATATCCCAAGCTTCCATTAAGTAATATACAATCTAGTATGATACAATAATGGCCCTAGGGCATATACACTAACAATCTCCCACTTGCACTAGGGCCATGAGCTGGCATATCGTAGACCTATCATCTCGAATAGCCTCTCGAATTGCTTCTGAGGAAGGGCCTTTATGAATGGATCAGCAATGTTATTCTCTGTCTCTACTCTTTTCACCTCGATCTCCCGGCGATCTACGATCTCCCTGATCAGGTGATACCGCCTTAAGATGTGTCTGGACTTCTGATGGGACCTGGGTTCCTTTGCTAAAGCTATAGCGCCATTGTTGTCACAATACAGAGGTATTGGACCAACACTGGAAGGAACCACCTGAAGTTCTGTGAGGAACTTCTTCATCCAGACAGCTTCTTTTGCAGCATCGCTAGCAGCTATGTACTCCGCTTCCATCGTTGAGTCTGCAACGGTCTCCTGGTTGGAACTCTTCCAACAGACCGCCCCTCCATTGAGGGTAAAGACATAACCCGACATGGATTTGGAGTCATCTTTGTCACTCTGGAAGCCGGAGTGGGCAAAGGCCTCCATCTGGAGGTCTTTTCCGCCATACACTAAGAACATCTTCTTAGTCCTTCTTAGGTACTTGAGAATGTTCTTTACTGCTATCCAGTGCTTCTCCCCAGGGTTTGCTTGATACCGGCTTACGACGCTCAATGCGTATGCTACATCTGGTCTGGTACATAACATCGCATATATTATAGAGCGTAGGGTATAATTGACATGCGATCCCTTTCCAAATCAGTCTTGGGAGACATCTCTTTGGAGAGGGTGATTCCATGACAAGCCGGTAGGTTACCGCCCTTAGAATCATCCATACTGAATCTCTTCACTATGGTGTCTATGTACCTGGACTGCGAAAGTCCCAACATCCTCTTTGATCTATCACCATAGATCCGGATTCCCAGAATGTACGTGGCATCACCCAGGTCTTTCATGGAGAATTTATGTGACAAGAATCTTTTGACTGACTGTAACATAGGAATATCATTTCCTATTAGGAGAATGTCATCCACGTACAAGACGAGGAATACTACAGCTCTCCCTACAATCTTACTGTATATGCATGGTTCATCTGGATTTTTGATAAAGTCAAATTCTTTGACAGCAACATCAAAACAGATGCTCCAACTCCGTGATGCCTGCTTTAGTCCATAAATGGACTTAAGCAGCTTGCATACTTTACCGCTGCTCCCACTCTGAATGAATCCCTCTGGCTGATCCATATAGACGCTCTCTTCCAAATTACCGTTTAGAAAGGCCGTCTTTACGTCCATCTGCCAGATTTCATAATCGTGGAAGGCAGCAATAGCAAGAAGGACCCGAATGGATTTCAGCATAGCCACTGGAGAAAAGGTTTCGTCATAGTCCAAGCCAGGTCTTTGACGAAAACCATTTGCAACAAGTCTAGCCTTATATGTTTCAACCTGTCTATCTACACCAATCTCCTTTTTGAAGATCCATTTGCATCCTACGGGTTTTACCCCATCTGGAGCAATGTCCAAAGTCCATACTTTGTTAGTGTACATGGACTCCATTTCGGTCCGCATTGCATCTAGCCATTTTACTGAGTCACCGCTCTGAATGGCTTGCTGGAAGCTAGTAGGCTCATCATAATCAATAGTGCAATCCTCTCTATCCCCGTCTAGGAGAAAACCGTAGTATCTCTCGGGCGGATGAGATTGCCTACTACTCCTGCGGAGTGGCGTCGGGATGTCCTGTTCTTCTGAAACCTCTCGTTCTACCATACTTTCAGTAACAGCTTGTGGTTCTGGAATTTCTTCCAGTTCTATTTCGCTCCCATTTATTTCCTTTTCTAAAATCTGATGTTCTAGGAAATGGGCATTACAAGAAACAAAAACCTTTTGTTCCTCTGCGTAATTGAATAGATACCCCCTGGTGTTCTTTGGATATCCCACAAACTTACACTGTATTGATCATGCCTCGAGCTTGTCCGCATGCTGCTTTTTAACAAAAGCTGGACATCCCCAAATCTTCAGATACTGAAGATAGGGTTTCTTCCCACTCCACATCTAATATGGTGTAGTAGGCACAGTTTTGGTAGGAACTATGTTCAAAAAATATGCAGCTGATTCTAGTGCATATCCCCAGAATGATCGCGGTAACTCAGCCTTACTCATCATGGAACGAACCATATCCAATAGGGTTCGATTCATCCTTTCTGATACACCGTTGTGTTGTGGTGTGTATGGAGGAGTAAGCTGAGAGAGAATTCCATTCTCTTTTAAGTAACCCAGAAACTCGGCGCTTAAGTATTCACCACCTCGATCAGATCTTAGTGTCTTGATACTTTTGCCGGTTTGTTTTTCCACTTCATTCTTGTATTCTTTGAATTTCTCAAAGGCCTCGGATTTATGCTTCATTAAGAAGATATATCCATACCTAGAGAAATCATCCGTAAAAGTAATGAAGTAGGAATAACCACCTCACGCATGTGTAGACATTGGACCGCACACGTCACTGTGTACGAGTCATAAGAGCTCGCTTGCTCTTACTCTGTGTCCAGAAAACGGAGTCTTTGTCATCTTTCCCATAAGACAAGATTCACAAGTAGCATAAGATTGATATTCGAACGGATTCAAATATCCTTCTCTATGTAACTTAGTCAAACTTCTCTCATTGATGTGACCTAGTCTACAATACCATAAGAAAGCCTGATTTAATTCCGAAGACTTTCTTTTAAGTGTATTCTGGATATTGAAAACCTGAGCTTGACTTAATACGTATATGCCGTTATCTAATGTACCTGACCCAATCAGAACTTGATTTAGGTGGATGTTTACTACATCGCTTTCGAATGTAAAATTATATCCCTCTCTTGAAAGTGAGGACACTGATATGATATTACAAGTCATACTAGGTACATACAGACAGTTACGTAAAATCAATATCTGCCCACTTGTCAAACCTAGGCGATATTCTCCCACGGATTCAGCATTCACTGTCATTCCGTTTGCAACTTCGAGAGACAAATCACCTACCTTTATAACTTTACGGTTTCTCAAAGCATGTAATGAATTACAGATATGAGATCCTGCTCCGGTATCTAATACCAAGGAAGTAGAGTTAATTGACAAACAGTTCTCAATTACAAACACACTTGAGGTTGAAGCCATAACAAGCTTCGTATCCTGGTTACTGGCTTCTAAAGCCCTGCAATCTTTCTGCCAATGTTCATTCCTGTAACAATAGGAACGTCCCTGTTTTACTATATCCAGTCCCGAAACTTTTGCCTTTCTCTTTCCTTCTCCTTCCCTGGTTTCCTTCAGGGTAGAAGGCAGAGACTGTAGAATCAAGTCAGTATTTGACTCGTTTCCCAATGCGGTCTCCAGGTCCTGGAGCTCATCAATATAGATAGTCATTGTTAGGACGTTGTCCCCTACAGATGACCCGTCAGCTAACCTCGCTTGAATTAATTTGGTCGAGTTCTCATATCTTGCGATATGAGATTGCTCTCTATATAAATCTTTATTATGGAGAAAGATGGAAAATAAGTCCATCTTCTCGTGTTGCTTTTAGTATACACCATCAACTGAAGCTAACACGAGGCACTTAGTTTTCGCTTTATCTTTTTCCCTTGTCTGACGGATATCCATATCCGCGACAGTGGAAACTGGACCTGGGACGGCGGGATCTTGAGTAGTAATACGGTGGTCCAGTTTGTTATAGCCAATGGACATCTGGACAGACCTTTGCCAGTCACATATGTCAGATTCAGTCAATTTGTTATCTAGATGTAACCTAGGTGTGGTCATAAGGTCGCTGCAATAAGAGAGAGAGAAGAAAACATTTTAGCATGATGTTGTTTCAAGTTTAGATTGGTTTTAAGTTTATCTAAACAGGATGGCTCCCACTGTTTCTCGAATCCCTCCTCAAACCATAAAAGAAGAATTAGCCAGGATAATTCTCACCGTACAATACTTGCTTAACGGTTCAGCCAGGTCAGTGTCGATACTTCGAGGGAGGTTTTCCAACGCTTTCGCGAAGTTCCTTAATTAAATAACCTCTTTTCTCTTGGGGTGTAACCCCGCTGACACCTTTCTAGGCACCTACTTGGTTTATAGCATTGATCGTTAAGTGACGAATCTCCTGATAAGTAGTATATACTCACAGTAGGATCGGGATCCAAAATATCATCGTATGATAATGTTGAAGGAATCCTACCAACATTCATCAAATTCCAAAATGGTATGCTCTCTCTGCAAATTTCAGTTTCTTTAGAAATTCCCGATATAGATTTTTGCCTCATGCTCTTATGACCTTGGCGTTAGGTCAAAATGTCATAAGTCACATGTCAAGTTCTATCCATCATTATCCTTGTTAATTTGAACCCATCCGTACATATCCTTGACGTTAGGCCAAAATGATAATACGACTGTCCCAAACTAACACATCTATCTATGTAACAAATGAATACCCAGCAGCTACTAAACACTATGCTTTGGCGTTAGGTCAAAATACATAGCTTGAATACTACTGACCATCCATAAGAAATGACGGAGGGCTACGACAGGTTTTGGCAAAACCGTGAACGTAGTGAACTTGATATAATCGAAGGAACCTGATAGCTTTTTAAAAGGAGTGGTTAAAGCTCCGCAATTAAAAATTCTGCTCTTTTAAAATAACCGAGTGGTTTCTTTTAAATTTGTTCCAACGACTTTAACTTTGGTTTATTTTCTTTGCATTATAATAATGCGTCCCATCATTTATCCTATCATTGCAGAAAACAACGAAAATACCACGTCCTCTTATGCCATCCGCATTCGCCACTGGCTCCCGTCATCACACGTTAGGTTACTTAACTAACGACAGAGCGGGGGCTGGGCTAGCGCGGGTGTAAAACATAAGTGGCGTCTAATAGCTATCATATATAGATATTGTACATTCGTCAGACGCAATAATAAGCATTCCAGATCACAGATAAACTTTATTGGATTTACTAGCAATCCGCATTTGCTTTGAGCCTGCAATAAAAGACGGATTACACAGTTGTGATGAATAGCCATTACCCCACCCCAGACCCCTACGGGTACGTCAAACTACCCGCCAAGTACCCGAAGTGAAGCGGTCTCCCTCAACAACGTGAGTAGGCCACTAAACACTTCAATGTACCCGGTGGTTTGTGTACCCCACCTTGGGTCTATCCTAGGAGCAAAAACAGTAAAAAGAAATAATACAACGGTGGCTACAACCGCAACCTGGATGTGCCCCGCAAAAGAATATTACATCAAATTACATTTACATTGAATGAATGAATATTAAACCATCTCAAACCCCGGCTAATCATCACAACAGTCCAACACAGTTCATATACACAAACAGTAAATATTTCAGAAATGTGCAACCCCTTGCCAACCGACATACTAGCAGTTAGGAGAGGTTTACGAACACATTAAATATTACAGATAATAACCCGATTAGCAATTAATTTAGAACATCGATCGATTACCTTTATCCGTGTCTACCCCAAAATCAAATCAGCACAGAGGCAACCTGGGCAGAAACAGAACATACAAGAAAACAGAAAACCAAAAATTATGAATTACAGAGGAAATCCGAGTCAACTCGGAGTTGACTCGGCGGCGGATCCGCGGCCAAAAGCACCTTTGTGCTGCGGTTCCGCGGCCGAGTTGCCGAGTTAGGGGCTCGTATTTTCTCAGTTTTCATTAAATTCTCTGCTGTGAATTTTAAGGTATGTCAAATATTTTTTCAGAAAGTTTTAAAATTAACAGAAACTTAGGGTTTTGGTTTTTCGTTTTTCGTATTTTCCGTCGATCGAACTTCTAATCAGTTGCTAACAAGCTAGTAATGGTTTAGTTGGCTCTGATACCACTGTAAGTCCATGTCACGCACCCCACGAACTTGCGGGGAGGCGGAATATATGAAAAACGATTATCAAAGCTTCGTAACACGGACTTAAGCGCATGAATCGTCATCTAAACTATTGCTAACTATCTACTAGAGGTTTAACTACTCGGATACGAAGTTATACCTCATGATACTAGTCCTTCGGGTCTTCATCGCGGTCCTCCACTCCTCGTAGGCTCCTTGGTGTAGGGTTCCTAGGTATACTAGAGAGGTCTCACAAGGCATCAAACATGCCAATTTCAAATTTTAACGTGCCGAGAAACCCTAAACTACGGATCGTTTGCTAGAAATCTAGGCGAAAAAGTAATCTAGTTAACAGTTAACTAAGGGATACGGAAATACAACCTTTGTAGATCCGGTGCTCCACCTCCATAGCTCCGCAACGAAGTCGTCTCCGCTGTCCAAAAAGAATCCGGGCTCTAGCGTCGACTTCATCGGAGAATAAGCGAGCTAGGTCGTCGATGTCCATGCCGAAGATGATCTACGTCGAGGCATCGAAAGATCAAGCTCCACCTTCACCAAACCGTGAAAAGTTGTGAAGGAAACACACTCTACTACTTGGCAAGAGGTAGAGGATGAAGAAATAGGAAGTGGGTAGACTTTGGAATTGGATTTCTCACTCATTTCCATCACTTGCCATTGATGGGGCAAGCTTTCTTCACTTGAAGAAATGGAGGAAGAAGAAGAATAATATATGATAAGTTAATTAAAAATCAATAGAAAAACAATACTTATCATATTATTAACTCTAGTCAAGTGTAGAGAATGAATCATGGTTAGTGGGAATGGTTAGGGTTAAGAATGAGATAAGAATGGTTGACTTGAACAAAGCTTCATGAAGCTTCAACTAAAGAACAAAATTAGCCACCATTCTTTTCTCTTTTCTTTTATTCATTTATCAAAAATAATAGGATAATTAAATAAGATAAATGAATAACAAAAAATAAACCCTAACCATCATCTTAACCTTTGTTTAATTCTATACACTTAACCAAAAAACCATGTATCATCAAACATGATACAAACATGTGCACAAAATCATATCGCATATTTAATGCGCACATACGAGCGAGAAAATCCATTTAAAGTGAACCGATACTAGTTAATGCAAAGTAATATATCAAATATATAATTATGCATTAAATCATTAAATCAACACTTGATTTAACGATCCGGTCATATCGTATATAACCGACTAGTATGCAATGCATCGGTTTATCGAATCAACCCTTGATTCGATAACTAGGGTATATCGCATATAACCTAATCGATACATTCATCGCGAGAATGAAATACGGTATCACATACACGCATTATTCTCGGTCCCGCACATATCTCATATGCGCTCCTATTTCGTTTCGCTTGAGCCAGGAAACCTCTGTGTAGGACTCTAAAGACTCGTCAATACGCCGGCAGCAGGTGATGATCATATCAAACACCCACAAGCCGCAAGCGGTCTGCTAAACGTAACGGCCACCCGGGTATTGAGCGATCTGAAGATCGACGAGCAAGCCCGCTCACACTCCAGTGAATCAGACCAGTAACACTACCGTACAGTCCGGTCTGATCGTCTGATATGTCGCATATCCCGCCTAGGGGTGGTAAACGTCAGACCCCAATAGCTCGATAAGTCGTGTCGATATGAGGTCTATAACTATTCGAGAAACTACTGGTAACACTTACCAGTAAATCTCAGCAACCCTGGCCAGGGATTTCCTGTTATAGCCAATCGAACACAGTGCAACATCAACCCCCTATACCGGGAGAGACGAATCCCCTCCTATCGCTCATTGCCTCCATGTGACTCGGGGCTGTACCCAAAAACCACCGTTTTGCATGCCCTCTTGGACGTGGTAAGATGGAAATCAAAGCACAGTGGGAACCACACAAGACTCTATGACGATCTCGGGTCAACAGACTACTCTGTACCAGTGTCACCAGAGAACTGCCATCTGACGTGAGGTATAATACCATCTGGGAGTTCTCGGCGAGTCCGTCCAGTGTACCTAGTCTCTACTGAGCACCCGTATATCATCTCTGATGTCAAACACCAATGGATATGGGATCATCCATCGCCCATCTGTATGGGTCGAGAAGGTATACGCTAGTCTACTCTGGTATATCGATGCCTCCTCTCGATACACCCTCGACTAGGGACTTTGAAGGATGTACTTATGGACTACCATGTCCCCACTAGTATGATCCGCATCATAGTCCAGGTAGTCAAGTACAGATCCTAAGGGCTTTACCAACATGTAACAGAAAGACAATCAGCATACACGTTAAGGTAAAGTTCAACCAGATAGCATACTATCATGTCGAGCAAGAAAGTCCTCCCTATATATGTCCCAGCATCCACTACAATATACATCCTATGTACAGTAATGGCCTCTACGGCATACATATAACTAACAATCTCCCACTTGCACTAGGGCCATCTGTAGCAGTGGTTGTAGTATCTCATACTCAACCATCCCATAAAAGTCTCTCTCTGGGAACAGGCCTTTGTGAGTGGATCCGCTGTGTTGTCCTATGAGTCTACTCTCCTAACCTCGATCTCCCTGGAGATCAACCATCTCCATGATCAAGTGATACTGCCTTAGAATATGTCTGGATCACTGATGGGACCGGCGTTCCTTGGCATAAGCCACAACTCCATTGTCACACAATGGAAGGAACATAGTTCATCTTATGAACCAATATACATCCAAACAGCCTCTTTGGTAGCATCTTAAGTAGCGATGTATCCTGCCTTTATCGTCTAGTATGTCACGGTATCTAGCTTGGAACTCTTTCAACATACCGTCCCTTTACTGAGGGTAAAGACAATGCCTGTGACTGACATTCAGTCGTCTTTATCACCCTGGAACCCTTCCAGTGATTCTCCCCAGGATCGATTGATACCATCTCACTACAGCTAGTGAGTATCCTAACATCCATTTAGATCTATCTCATAGATCCAAAATCCAGGATTTAGGAGGTATCACTTTGATCCTATATGGAGAATCCTAGTGATAAGCGGAGATTGATCGAGCGTAGCATAAGAAACTCCTTTCTTATCAAGAGTATGTCATCCACGTACTCTACGAGGATAGTCACCATACTCCCTACTACCTTCTTGTTTATACAAGGTTCATCTACCATTTTGATGATGTCAACTTCTTTGACTAACACATCAAAACAGACGTTCCAACTCCGCGATGCCTGCTTTATCCTATAAAGCATCTTGCACACGTTTCCGCTGCTCCCACTGTCTACGAGGCCCTCTGGCTGTGTTCTTATAGATATTCTCTTCTAAATCATTATTTAGAAAAGTTGTCATGGCACCCAACCACCAGATATCGTAGTCATGGTATGTAGCCGTGGCAAGTAGGATCTGGATGGACTTAAGCATAGCTACTTGAAAAAGGTTTCATCATAATCCACGCCTGGTAAATGATGCAAACTTTTAACAAGTCTAGCTTTGAAAGTCTCAACTCTTCCATCTACACCAAGTAATCTTCTCAAGATATACTTGCTCCTGACGGGGATTTAACCCTTCAGATATAGCAGCCAAAGTCCATACTTTGCTGGTGTACATGGATTCCATCTCAGATCGCTAAACATCCAGCCATTCTTACAGAGTCTCACTCCTGATGGCCAGCTCGAAACTAGTTGGGTCATCATCCCATGATGCAATCCTCGCTCCCACTGTCATAGAGAAACTGAAGTATCTCTCAGGTGGGTGAGGAACCCTACTAGATCGGCGGAGAGGCTGAGGTTCGTTGGTTTCTACTGAATCCTTTGGTTCTATCAAATCATCAGCTGCAGTTTGTATAGCTGGAACATTTCCAGTTGTACATTACAGACCTTGCCTCGAGTTTGTCCGGATTTTGCTTTTAGACATAGCCCGGACAACCCTAAATCTTAACCATCTTAAGATATGGGCTCTTCCTATTCCATATCACATATGAAGTGGTAGGCAACTGAATTAGTTTGAACCCTATTCAATAGGTATGCAGCTTCTCAAGTGCATAACTCCCAAAAAAGGAAATAGGTAACTCAGTAGTACTCATCATAGAGCACACCATATCACATAGGGTGTTATTGCTCCACCCCGATATACCATCGTGCTATGGTGTATACGGAGGAGTAATGCTGAGAGAGAATCTCATTCTCCTTTAGAATAGACCAGGAATTCCGTGCTCAAGTATTCTCCTCCTTGATCTCATCAAAGGACATAATACTTATACCCGTGTTTTGGTTCTCTACTTCTAACTTATATTCTGTGAATATCTTAAAAGGTTCGGACTTGTGTCTCAACAGGAACATATGTCTGAATCTTGAGAGATTATCAGAGAATGTAATGAAGTATAAAGAACCGGTCTTGGCATGTGTAGACAGGGGACCTACATACATCAACATGTATCATCCCAAGAGTTTACTAACTCTTTCTCTGTTTCCAATAAACAGAGCTGGTGTCATTATATCGTTGTGACATGACTGGCGAGTTTCACAAGATGTAAATTCAAACTAATTTAAATATGCATCTTTATGTAACTCTAGCTAGTCGGGTCACATTGATCTGACCTAGTCTACAATACCTCAAGAAGGATTCGTTCATTTCTGAACTCTTCCTCTTGTGTGTGTTCAGTATACTAAGAACTGTAGTTTGATTTAGAACATTAATACTTTTAGATAACGTGCCTGAACCGATCAACTTTTGATATAGGAAATGTTCAAAACATTATCCAACAATACAAAATTATATCGTTTCTTCACTAATAAAGAGACAGATATGATTTTGTATATCAGGTTCGGTATCTAATAACATTCGTTCAGAATCAATGTATTCGTAATACAGGGTGACAGTGACCAACAGACTTGGCTGCAACACTTGCCCCGTTTTCTGCCTCATGAAACTTATCACCCGTTCTCAGTTCTCTACCTTTCTGTAGCCCTATGTAACAAATTACATATCTGGGATCCTGATCTGGTATCAAATACCCAGGACGCAGAGGATACTGAGAAACAGTTCTCTGTAATGAACACACCCGAAGATGATGCATCAGCATGCACTTTCTTCGTTTGGGCGGTACGGGAATTCTGGTAATCCCCTATTTCCTGCTCTGTCTTATAACATTTATAAGTTGGAGTGGGACCAACGTTCCCTAGCTCAGTATAACAAGCGGGTTCGGTCAATAATCCGTATTATTATCTTGATTAAGGCGTGATATGGTCGCTACCTGGAGAGAGAGAGAAGAAAACACTCAGCGTGCGCTCTTGCAAGAATAGATTGGTTATTATTTTATCTAATCAGGATGGCTCCCACTGCTTTTTATCAAATCTTCCTTCAAACCCTAAAAGGAAAGACTAGCCGGGATTAATTACACACTACAAGTTCGCCAATCTTTCAGCCAGGCCAGTGTCGGTACTTTGAGGGAGGTCCCCCGTGCTTTCGCACGAACCTAATTAATGTAAACCTCGTTTTCCCAGAGGCGTAACCTCGTTAACACCTTTCTAGACACCTACTTGATCGGCTAATTGTAATGTATAAAACTCTCCCAGGAGTAACACTTACTCGCAGCGGGTATCGGGATCCAACTATCTCATAGAAGGTATGCAATCTCATTGCAAATTTCAACACTTGAAATTCCCGATAATATTTTGCCCCAAGCGTCCTATGACCTTGACGCAGGCCAACAAACCATAGTGCGCTAGTCAAGTTCAACCCGTCATTTCCTGATTGAATTTAACCCACCCGCACGACCCTTGACGCAGGCCAACAAAGTCGCACGACTACCCTAATCCAATCTGCATCATATGCATAAGCAGATAAATACTAGTCAGCTACCGCACACTACGCCTTGACGCAGGCCAACAAACGTAGCACGAATACTAACTACCACTTATCTGAAATGACGGAGGGCTACGACAGGTTTTTCTGAAAGCCTATTGCGTAATGAACTTGATATCGTTGTAGAATCAAATGAATTTGAAATGGAATGCTTTTGAGGCTTTTCTAGTTTTGCTAAAGGAGTCACTCCCGGTGAAGGGATCGTCGGTCCTTTCCTCGTCGAATGAGGTGCGGGATATATCATATATATCACTGTGCAAAGCAAAAATACTTAAAAGCAATCAAAAGACAAACCGAATGTGTAGCATCTGCCAGTTATTGCTAAAGGAGTCACTCCCGGTAAAGGGATCTCGGTCCTTTCCTCATCGAATAAGGTGCAGGATATATCACATATACCGCTGTGCAAAGCAAGAACTGTAGCTACCTGTTTTATTTTGAAATTCGATTCTACAACATCTTAGGTTTCTTTTATTTCATTAATCACATTAATGAAGTCCCATCATTTAATGTACCTAAACATCACAGATAAATACGACGTACACTTATGCCATCCGCATTCGCCTCGATGTCCCCTCGTGCACCGTTAGGTTAGGTAACTAACGGCAGAGCAGGGCAGGGCTAGCGCGGGTGTAAAACATAAGTAACGTCTATATAATATATCATATATACTATATATAGTATCTATCACAGAACATCACATGATCACATCACAGATATCGCAGCAGAAGAAACATATGAAATATTGGATATACTAGGACGTCCGTGTTTTCAATACGAGCCAGTATAAAACACGGATTCCACGGTCGTGATGAATAGCCAAACCCACACCCCTAGACCCCTACGAGAGCGGCAAGCAACTCTACCAATTCTGGAGTTAGGAGACCCGGACTCGACTCCTCGAGTTGGTCTCCCACTGGACTCCAGAACCCGGTCACTTGTGCTCCCCTCCTTGGGTCTATCCTAGTGCGGAAAAGTAAATAATATACAAAGGGTGACAACTTCCGCTACCTGGAAGTGCCCCAATAAAAGAATATTACATACAAGTTTTTACATGAATGAAAATGAAAAATACTCATCTCACATAAAAAAACCCGGCTATTCAAACACGACGATCCAATATAACATATCCAGCAACACATAACATCACATATCATCAACGTAAGTAAATATGTCCATCCCAATTGTCGTTGACATATAGCAACGAAACCGGCGATATCACATATTACACTTACGGTCACAGAAAAGAAAGTGTAAAACTACAACAGTTGGAATCCGCAACCTCCTCAGACATCGCATGCCTGACCAAATGAATTACTTAGACATCGCATGCCTAACAATTATAAACCCCGCATTTTAGTCTCATTATCGAAACACTTTTCAATATCAAGTCGGGCAATTCAACAAGATTCCCGACATCCTGATAGAATGCTCGTCGCAAACTTCAGTAGACGGCCGCACCCCTGATACCGTCGACGAAGTGCACCAAGGCGGAACACCGCTGCCGCGAGCACCCGAACGGATGCTTTCGGCGACGGGGTTCTCCTACAGTCACTTGGTCGGGGCTATGGAGTGAGGCTGTCTATTAAGTTTACCCGGCGAGTATCCGCGTACGCTACGTGATTGCGACAGACTTTTGATCACATCAAAATTCCGTGGCAACCGATCAAGTGAGACTAAACTGCTATGTTTATAACATTCATTCAGTTATCTCATAACTACTTGTGAATTCCAATTATTGTATCCCATTCCAGATAAATAGAAAATGTTAAACTTTCCGATCGAACACCCAAGTTTTCCCGAAACAGCTCAACACATGAAATAAGTTTAAAAACATTCACTTCGTGCCTCAGTACCAACGGTCCAGCCGTAGAAGGGTCAAGCCAACGCCTCACATGTGGCACGCCGTACTGCCCCAAACCCGAAGGTTCAAAGGGCAGTTCAAGACGGTCACATAATCGAGTTAAGGTTTGTGGTCTTCTAGAGGGACCATCGCATTACTTGCACTACTTAGAACGTTATTAAACTACGGAAAAATCCAACACTTGGAAATTTCCCGGAAGGGGAAAAAGTGGGTATTTATATCCAGTCGAACTTTTTAACAGTTTCTAAAAATATCCGGAAAAACATAAACGAATTTAAATTATCCGATCAAATTAACGAATCCCCAATAAAACCCTAGAAAACTCAACACTTGAGTGGAATTAAAAAATTCACATAAAAAATTAACAAGAAAGGACCTAAGAATAATTACATGAAATTTCAGGGACTAAGTCACAATTTTGGCCGCGGAAGCGCCGCAAAACCCCTGGTTTCGCGGCGGTTACGCGGTCAAATTGTTGAATTAGACGTCCAAACTTCACCGTAATTCTTAATTTTTCCTGCATAATTTTCTGAGAATTTTTAATTTGGAAAAAGCCACAGTTTGTAAAAATGTACAGAGAAGGGTATAATCGGGGGATTACGGCTTCGATCGGACTTCTAACTTCGTATAAACTTCGCCTAAAGCTCTAGCTAGGCTTTGATACCACTGTAGGGTTCCTAGGCACACTAGAGAGGTCTCACAAGGCATCAAACATGCCAATTTCAAATTTTAACGTGCCGAGAAACCCTAAACTACGGATCGTTTGCTAGAAATCTAGGCGAAAAAGTAATCTAGTTAACAGTTAACTAAGGGATACGGAAATACAACCTTTGTAGATCCGGTGCTCCACCTCCATAGCTCCGCAACGAAGTCGTCTCCGCTGTCCAAAAAGAATCCGGGCTCTAGCGTCGACTTCATCGGAGAATAAGCGAGCTAGGTCGTCGATGTCCATGCCGAAGATGATCTACGTCGAGGCATCGAAAGATCAAGCTCCACCTTCACCAAACCGTGAAAAGTTGTGAAGGAAACACACTCTACTACTTGGCAAGAGGTAGAGGATGAAGAAATAGGAAGTGGGTAGACTTTGGAATTGGATTTCTCACTCATTTCCATCACTTGCCATTGATGGGGCAAGCTTTCTTCACTTGAAGAAATGGAGGAAGAAGAAGAATAATATATGATAAGTTAATTAAAAATCAATAGAAAAACAATACTTATCATATTATTAACTCTAGTCAAGTGTAGAGAATGAATCAAGGTTAGTGGGAATGGTTAGGGTTAAGAATGAGATAAGAATGGTTGACTTGAACAAAGCTTCATGAAGCTTCAACTAAAGAACAAAATTAGCCACCATTCTTTTCTCTTTTCTTTTATTCATTTATCAAAAATAATAGGATAATTAAATAAGATAAATGAATAACAAAAAGTAAACCCTAACCATCATCTTAACCTTTGTTTAATTCTATACACTTAACCAAAATACCATGTATCATCAAACATGATACAAACATGTGCACAAAATCATATCGCATATTTAATGCGCACATACGAGCGAGAAAATCCATTTAAAGTGAAACGATACTAGTTAATGCAAAGTAATATATCAAATTTATAATTATGCATTAAATCATTAAATCAACACTTGATTTAACGATCCGGTCATATCGTATATAACCGACTAGTATGCAATGCATCGGTTTATCGAATCAACCCTTGATTCGATAACTAGGGTATATCGCATATAACCTAATCGATACATTCATCGCGAGAATGAAATATGGTATCACATACACGCATTATTCTCGGTCCCGTACATATCTCATATGCGCTCCTATTTCGTTTCGCTTGAGCCAGGAAACCTCTGTGTAGGACTCTAAAGACTCGTCAATACGCCGGCAGCAGGTGATGATCATATCAAACACCCACAAGCCGCAAGCGGTCTGCTAAACGTAACGGCCACCCGGGTATTGAGCGATCTGAAGATCGACGAGCAAGCCCGCTCACACTCCAGTGAATCCGACCGGTAACACTACCGTACAGTCCGGTCTGATCGTCTGATATGTCGCATATCCCGCCTAGGGGTGGTAAACGTCAGACCCCAATAGCTCGATAAGTCGTGTCGATATGAGGTCTATAACTATTCGAGAAACTACTGGTAACACTTACCAGTAAATCTCAGCAACCCTGGCCAGGGATTTCCTGTTATAGCCAATCGAACACAGTGCAACATCAATCCCCTATACCGGGAAAGACGAATCCCCTCCTATCGCTCATTGCCTCCATGTGACTCGGGACTGTACCCAAAAACCACCGTTTTGCACGCCCTCTTGGACGTGGTAAGATGGAAATCAAAGCACAGTGGGAACCACACAAGACTCTATGACGATCTCGGGTCAACAGACTACTCTGTACCAGTGTCACCAGAGAACTGCCATCTGACGTGAGGTATAATACCATCTGGGAGTTCTCGGCGATTCCGTCCAGTGTACCCAGTCTCTACTGAGCACCCGTATATCATCTCTAATGTCAAACACCAATGGATATGGGATCATCCATCGCCCATCTGTATGGGTCGAGAAGGTATACGCTAGTCTACTCTGGTATATCGATGCCCCCTCTCGATATATCCTCGACTAGGGACTTTGAAGGATGTACTTATAGACTACCATGTCCCCACTAGTATGATCCCCATCATAGTCCAGGTAGTCAAGTACAGATCCTAAGGGCTTTACCAACATGTAACAGAGAGACAATCAGCATACACGTTAAGGTAAAGTTCAACCAGATAGCATACTATCATGTCGAGCAAGAAAGTCCTCCCTATATATGTCCCAGCATCCACTACAATATACATCCTATGTACAGTAATTGCCTCTAGGGCATACATATAACTAACACTTGGAACATCGGCACCTCAACGGCCTCCTCGATTCAAAGACGATCCACCCGAGAGCTCCTACTACAAGCTTAATCTCAAACTTGAGATAACTAGGTTGCTTAAAGTGCTAATCTATGCTACCTAGGGGATATAGAGTGAGGTTATGGAAGTATTAGTCTAGCTAACCCTTGATCTCAACACATGAGAGGTTAGGGTTAGGGTTTGAAGAGAGAGTGAGCTTGAGGTGAGAGAAGGTGAAGATGAGAATGAAATGAGATAATGATGTTATCATAATATATATGAAGCATTATTATTTATCCAAAAATCAAATAATAGAATTAACAACCATGCTTTATAAATATCTATGAGTGATTCATCTCCATGGTTCATTAAGCATTTATGATGCATTAGTGACTTGGATGAATCACACAAATGAGTCACTAATCTCATTTAATGCAATGCCATCTTAACCCCTTAGTCACCACTCTTCTAGAAGCTTCCCGACAAATTATGAGAACGCCCCTCCAATCCGTGAAAACACGGAAAAACTTTAGACTGTATAAATCCAGTAACCCGATACTAGAATCTGGCTTAAACCAAAACCAACTAGTAAAAACTGTCCGAAAAAGTCGTACATGCGTAAACACACGTATGCGTCCGAACCCTTGTCGTAAAACCATACGACCTCTATATCATTTCGCCTGGAGCAGGGAAACTCTCTGTGTGGGACTCTAAAGACTCGACACTACGCTGGCAGTGGGTTTAACCACAGACCGCAAGCGACACTAGCTGTACGTAACAGTCCCCAGGTAGATGTCGATAAGAAGGCCGATGAGGAAAACCATCCGAACCCCTACTGAGCCTGATGTGACAATCTCCGTATAGTCCGGTCTGTTCGTCTAAGACTATCGCATATCAAGCCTAGGGGACGGCAAGCGTCAGTCCCCTAATAGTTGTATAAGTCGTGTCGGAGCGAAGCCCATTACACCCTGAGAAGCTACTGGAACCTACCAGTATATCTCGCTTGCCTTGGCCAGGGACTTTGTGTAATGGCTCTCTGACACAGCGCGATATCATCTCCCAATACCGGGTGAGACGGATCCTATTTAACCACTACTGCCTCCAAGTGCTCGGGACTGCACCCAACTGCTACCTGTTTGCACGACTCCTTTTAGCCGTGGTAGGGTAGCAATCTAAGAACAGTGGGACATACTCGAGGCGAAGTAGCAGTGTTAAGTCTGCGGACTATGCTGTACTCATGTTATCTGGGAACTGTTAACTGACGATGGGTATAATACCAACCAATCAGTTCCCCTGCGAGTCCTGTCCGGTGTACCCGTAACCTAACGAGCACCTGTATACTATCTCCAGTACGACATACTGATGGCTGTGGGACAGACCATCTCCCCAACTGGGATGAGAAGCGTACACACTTAGTCTACTCCGGAATATCGATGCCCTATCTCGATAATCCAACGACCAGGGACCTGTATTGGATGTTGCTTACAGACTACCCAGCCCCCACTAGTGTGACTGCCATCACAACGTTGGTAATCAAGCAAAGATCTTATGGGCTCTACTAATATGTATAAGTGATACGTTACAAGAAACATATGCACATATTAAAGTAGACACAAACCAAGTAGCATACTACGATTTTTAGCAAGACTGTATATACAACTGTGAATATCCCAAGCTTCCATTAAGTAATATACAATCTAGAATGATACAATAATGGCCCCTAGGGCATATACACTAACAGAATCATTTAAAGGAGAGGTTTTCCCTTAATATGATACATCACTGTTCCATGTTACATGATATACGGATATGCTTACATTTCCATCATATGTCGCATACATCATGCTTTATGATTTTACGCATTGAGATATGCTGTTTTCATGAGATTTCTGGATTTGAGAACCTTGGTCATTTTAAAAGAATGTATGCATTTTTTAAAAACCCGGTTTCTCTTGATATGATATTTCAGTGCGTCCACCATGCGTTTTCTCGGTTCTGAGACGTGTGTCATGTGAAACCCAATTCGAGGAGCTGGATGAGGCCGATTGCGGGTACATGGTATACCCGGTATGGTACCCCGGGGCAAGAACGGATTTGCTGTGCAGTAGACGGTGAGCCTGGCAGAGGGACCATTACCTACCGGTGATAGTATTTGGACCTGGCGGTTATCCGGAGGATACTGACCGGAGTCATGAGATGGATATAGGCCGATCCGTACTGCCGGAGCCGGCGGGCCGATCCCGCGGATGATATGGAGCCTGAGATTATGAGGATTTGTGTGCCGATGCTGAGCACAGGTTTCATGATGTTTTCGAGTGTCGATGCTAGACACTTAGGTTCTATGATTTGATGTGTCACGAGGGACACACGTTGATTTATATCCTCACACTTTCATGCACACTCTTTTATGATATTTACGTGCATACAGACATTGATCATATGGTTGGACGGGATCCACATGCATACATATATTGATTATTTGGTTGGATGATACCCGCATACACATAGGTGTTATTTACATTGTTGGCACATATTCGACCCGGTGACCCTAGATATCATAGTATTACCTTCATGATATAGTTGACCTAGGAGTCGTTGTTTATTCGATTTCTATATGTTGATATTTTTCTACTTACGAGTTGGAAACTCACCCTCGTTGTGCCATAGTTTCTTAAAGGTCTTTCCGTACAGGTTTCATTGCGGCTTTCTGGCACACTGCTTCCATTCTTGGTGATTGGTTTGGTAGGTAGGTTCACTTGCATCGTGACCACCATTGTACACTATTTATTTCAGTTGTATCTAGAAATTCCATCAACCAGACTTTTATATTTATTTCAGACTTAGAAAACCAGTTGTGTATTATTTCGACCTTAGAGTCGCGCGTTGTAGTATTATGGTTTTCGTGATGATTTTGAGTTTCCTTTTGTGTTTTGATCCTCGCCCTTCGGCGTTGTATATTATATTGCTTGCGTGGTTGTGACCGTCGATTAACGAAGAGCTAGCTCCCGCTTGGGGATGCCTTTTATCATTGTGCATATATTATTCTTGTTGTACCCCGTTTAGGGCCAGTTTTTAAAAAGGAAACTCTGCCGAAATTTTCAGAAAAGACTTGGGATTTTAAAAACGCATAATTAGGCTTATGCTATTAAAACCACTTGCTTTTAAACAAGTTTTACTTTATTTATTATTTAAAATAGTTTTAGATTTCTGGGCTTTTGGCTTACTTGAATTAGATGGGGTCCTATAGACTTCATATGATTCAAGGGCCAGTCATGTGCCATTTCGGGTCGTGACAGGCCAGGACTTGGTTCTGAGCTTCGTGCTTGGTTAGTGGCTCCTATACGTGTTAATTAGACCTATCTTCTATGAAACTTGTCCTAATTCTCACCTGAGGCAAATCTGGATGTGTTTTCTTGAGTTGCTGTTTTTGTTTTGCAGTTTTAATAAGTTGAGTTTTTATAATTGTGTTTTATCTCAATCGTTTGGCGTTCGTACGTTGGTGTCGAGAGCCATTGGTTTTCTTGCATACGTAGACCATAGGTTCTAACTTATGTATGTTTCGAGTGCTGCTTTGGATTTTCGTATTCGATTCTAGTTTACAATACGATATTACTTGAAACTGCAGGTACCCCATGTTGACTTCGGGACGACGAGGAGAGCATGGCGTCATCGACTTCGGCAAGCGAGGATCGAAGGTGAGTAAATGTATATCAATGGGGGAAGTCGGGTGGATGGCGTATAGCATGCCCGCAACCGTAGAATAGGGTATTACTATATTAGTAAGTTTGGTTGCGATATTTGAATACTTAGCGAATAGGGTATTTATAAGACCTTAGGTTAGATTAGGTTGATCTAGGAAGACCTATATATAGGATGATTGCCTTGATAGCGAATCATAGGTTATATGTAGTCACACACACACACACACTTGATTTTGTTTGTATGTGTGTGTGTGTGTGTGTGTGTGTGTGTGTATATGTATGTGTGTATGTGTATATATATATACATATACACGGGTGATAAGGATAGTATGTGATATGTGGAGATGAGTCGATATGATCGGTCATGATGCCGTGAGATTTTGATATGTGATTGAGTCATGATATGTTATATGATGTGATATTATAATGGATCGTTGGGCGATGTGTATTCATACATACAATAATATGTGAGCTGATAATATTTGAATGTACGAGACTTTAGAACCGTACCCATGATCATGATATTGTATGATGATGATACCGTACGAATTATGATATTATGTATGATTTTGACCCGTACCCTCGATTTTGAAGATGCCGTACGATGGATATTACCATACAAGACATATAAGATGATTGATCCACACTCTTGACTCGAGGATGCCGTACTATGTATTATACAGTATGTGACGCTATGAGGCTGGATCGCCGACTACTAGGTATATCGACTCGGAATATATATAGATTTTCTTATCCTTCTGACTAGCTTCTTAGTTTAGTCTTTTAGTTGTTTAGGTAGTGCTTCATTTGGTTAGGGTCATATTTATTATCAAAACTAACGAATCGTGAGTATTTTAAAAAGATAGCCCGATAGATGCTACGGATTTTTCAAAGGACATATCTTTTCTCAAAAACACCGTAGACCTTACTTTTCTAAAAAGCACGATTCGTGCCGTTTCAAAACACAAAAACCGTATGACTCGTACACTGATATGTATATTTAATAATGTTACATTTACTATTCTCTTTTCTGTTATATTTATGATGTTCTTATTGCATCACATATTTATTACATGTGTTTCTTTAGCTATTATGAATCCCGTCTGTTAGGACACCAGCACCATTAGCAATGATGCTTATGTTTCATGTACACTTGCTTGCCAGCTCACACACATCATCATCGGTAATTGCCATGTCACGTACACTTTAGAAAACGTTACTTCATTGGTATTACCTGCTAGCTGGTAGTTTCAACACATTATTAGCATGCTTGCTCTCAAATTCTGATTTTGTCACGACCCGAACGGTATGGAACATGATCGGCACTTAAACTACGAAACTGTTAGTTATATGTATGCCCTAGAGGCCATTACTGTACATAGGATGTATATTGTAGTGGATGCTGGGACATATATAGGGAGGACTTTCTTGCTCGACATGATAGTATGCTATCTGGTTACCCTTTACCTTAACGTGTATGCTGATTGTCTCTCTGTTACATGTTGGTAAAGCCCTTAGGATTTGTACTTGACTACCTGGACTATGATGCGGATCATACTAGTGGGGACATGGTAGTCCATAAGTACATCCTTGAAAGTCCCTAGTCGTGGGTGTATCGAGACGGGGCATCGATATACCAGAGTAGACTAGCGTGTACCTTCTCGACCCATACAGATGGGCGATGGATGATCCCATATCCATTGGTGTTTGACATCAGAGATGATATACGGGTGCTCAGTAGAGACTGGGTACACTGGACGGACTCGCCGAGAACTCCCAGATGGTATTATACCTCACGTCAGATGGCAGTTCTCTGGTGACACTGGTAAAAAGTAGTCTGTTGACCCGAGATCGTCATAGAGTCTTGTATGGTTCCCACTGTGCTTTGATTTCCATCTTACCACGTCCAAGAGGGCGTGCAAAACGGTGGTTTTTGGGTACAGTCCCGAGTCACATGGAGGCAATGAGCGATAGGAGGGGATTCGTCTCTCCCGGTATAGGGAGTTGATGTTGCGCTGTGTTCGATTGGCTATAACAGGAAATCCCTGGCCAGGGTTGCTGAGATTTACTGGTAAGTGTTACCAGTAGTTTCTCGAATAGTTATAGACCTCATATCGACACGACTTATTGAGCTTTTGGGGTCTGACGTTTACCACCCCTAGGCGAGATATGCGACAGATCAGACGATCAGACCGGACTGTACGGTAGTGTTACTGGTCGGATTCACTGGAGTGTGAGTGGGCTTGCTCGTCGATCTTCAGATCGCTCAATACCCGGGTGGCCGTTACGTTTAGCAGACCGCTTGCGGCTTGTGGGTGTTTGATATGACCATCATCTGCTGCCGGCGTATTGACGAGTCTTTAGAGTCCTACACAGAGGTTTCCTGGCTCAAGCGAAACGAAATAGGAGCGCATATGAGATGTGTGCGGGACCGAGAATAATGCGTGTATGCGATGCCGTATTCCATTCTCGCGATGAATGTGTCGAATGGTTGTATGCGATATAACCTAGTTATCGAATCAAGGATTGATTCGATAAGCCGATACATTCTATACTAGTCGGTTGTGTGCGACATGACCGGATCATTGAATCAAGTGTTGATTTAATGATTTAATGTATAATTATATATTTGATATATTACTTTGCATTAACTAGTATTGGTTCACTTTAATTGGATTTTCTCACTCGGGAGTGCGCATTACATATGCGATATGATTTTGTGCACTTGCTTGTATCATGTTTGATGATACATCCTTTTTGGTTAAGTGTAAAGTATTAAACCTTGGTTAATGAAATGGTTAGGGTTTCTTATTTGTTATTCATTTATCTTATTTTGTTATCCATTTATTTTTGATAAATGAATAAAAGAAAATGAGAAAAAAGAATGGTGGCTTCTTTTGTTCTTTAGTTGAAGCTTCATGAAGCTTTGTTCAAGTCAACCATTCTTATCTCATTCTTAACCCTAACCATTCCCACTAACCATGTTTCATTCTCTACACTTGACTAGGGTTAATATTATGATAAGTATTGTTATTCTTTTCTTTTTTGAATAAGACTTATCATATTATTCTTCTTCTTCTTCTTTGCTTCAAGTGAAGAAAACCTAAGTCCATCAATGGTGATTGATGATTAAAAGTGAGAAATCCAATTCTAAAGTTAACCCAACTCCTATTTCTTCATCCTCTACCTCTTGCCAAGTAGTAGAGTGTGTTTACTTCACGAGTTTCATGACTTGGTGAAGTTGTGTGCTTGATTCATCGATGCCTCGACGTAGATCATCTTCGGCTTGGACATCGACGACCTAGCTTGCCCATTCTCCGACGAAGCCGACGCTAGAGCCCGGATTTGATTTGGACAGCGGAGAGGACCTCGTTGCGGAGCTATGGAGGTGGAGCACCGGATCTACAAAGGTTGTATTTCCGTATTCCCTTAGTTAACTGTTAACTAGTTTGTTGTTCGCCAAGACATCTAGTTATCGATCCGTAGTTTAGGGTTTGTAGGCACCGTAAAATTTGAAATTGCCATGGTTGATGGCTTGGGAAACCTCACTTGTGTGCCTAAGAACCCTACAGTGGTATCAGAGCCTAGCTAGAGCCTTAGGTGAAGTCCAGACGGAAATTGAAGTCCGAACGAACCCGAAACCCCGAACCAATATTGCTCTCTGTACAATTTTTAAAAACAGGGATTTTTCAGCATTAAAAATATTCAGAAAAACATGCAGGAATATCTAAGAGTTACTGTGAAGTCGTAAGCCCTAATTCCATTAAAGCGCCGCGCTTGCGCGGCTCGAGCAAGCCTCGTGCGGCGGAAGCGCGGCCGTTTTGTCGTTTTGTGAGACGAAGTTTACACAGTAACTCCTAGTTTCCAGTGTTGGTCTTCCTGGGTATTTTTAATATTTTTTCAAGAGTTGAATTTTTCTGAGTTGATTTGGGGATTCGGTATTTCGATCGGGGTATCAAATTTTGTCTGTGTGGCTTTCCGGATAATTTTTAGAATATGTTAAAAAGTTCGACCGGATATAAATACCCAATTTTTCCCCTGTCGGGAAATTTCCAAGTGTTGGATTTTTTCCGTAGTTTGACAACGTTCTAAGTAGTGCAAGTAACGCGATGGTCCCTCTAGAAGACACAAACCTTAACTCGATTATGTGACCGTCTTGAACTGCCCTTTGAACCTTCGGGTTTGGGGCAGTACGGCGTGCCACATGTGAGGCGTTGGCTTGACCCTTCTACGGCTGGACCGTCGGTACTGAGGTACGAACTGAATGTTGTTAGACTTATTTCATGTGTTGATCTGTATCGGGAAAACTTGGGTGTTCGATTGTTCGATCGGAAAGTTTAACATTTTCTATTTATCTGGAATGTGATACAATAATTGGAATTCACAATAAGTTATATGATAACTGAATGAATGTTATAAATCTAGCAGTTTAGTCTCACTTGATCGGTTGCTACGGAATTTTGATGTGATCAAAAGTCCGTCGCAATCACGTAGCGTACGCGGATACTCGCCGGGTAAACTTAATAGACAGCTTCACTCCATAGCCCCGACCAAGCGACTGTAGGAGAACCCCGTCGCCGAAAGCATCCGTCCGGGTGCTCGCGGTAGCGGTGTTCCGCCTTGGTGCACTTCGTCGACGGTATCGGGGGTGCGACCGTCTACTGAAGTTTGCGACGAGCATTCGATCAGTTTTTCGGGAATCTTGTTGAATTGCCCGACTTGGTATTGAAAAGTGTTTTCGATTTTGAGACTAAAATGTGGGGTTTATAATTGTTAGGCATGCGATGTCTAAGTAATTCATTTGGTCAGGCATGTGATGTCTGAGGTGGTTGCGGATTCCAACTGTTGTAGTTTTACACTTTCTTTTCTGTGACCGTAAGTGTAATATGTGATATCGCCGGTTTCGTTGCTATACATCAACGACAATTGGGATGCGCATATTTACTTACGTTGATGACATGTGATGTTATGTGTTGCTGGATATGTTATATTGGATCGTCGTGTTTGAATAGCCGGGGTTTTTTATGTGAGATGAGTGTTTTTCATTTTCATTCATGTAAAAACTTGTATGTAATATTCTTTTATTGGGGCGCTTCCAGGTTGCGGGAGTTGTCACCTGTTGTATATTATTTACTTTTCCGCACTAGGATAGACCCAAGGAGGAGGGCACAAGTAACCGGGTTCTGGAGTCCAGTGGGAGACCAACTCGAGGAGTCGAGTCCGGGTCTCCTAACTCCAGAATTGGTAGGGTTGCTTGCCGCTCTCGTAGGGGTCTAGGGGTGTGGGTTTGGCTATTCATCACGACCGTGGAATCCGTGTTTTATACTGGCTCGTATTGAAAACACGGACGTCCTAGTATATCCAATATTTCATATGATTCTTCTGCTGCGATATCTGTGATGCGATCATGTGATGTTCTGTGATAGATACAGTATATAGTATATATGATATATTATATAAACGTTACTTATGTTTTACACCCGCGCTAGCCCTGCCCTGCTCTGCCGTTAGTTACCTAACCTAACGGTGCACGAGGGGACATCAGGCGAATGCGGATGGCATAAGTGTACGTCGTATTTATCTGTGATGTTTAGGTACTTAAATGATGGGACTTCATTAATGAGATTAATGAAATAAAAAGAAACCTAAGATGTTGTAGAATCGAATTTCAAAATAAAACAGGTAGCTACAGTTTTTGCTTTGCACAGCGGTATATGTGATATATCCTGCACCTTATTCGATGAGGAAAGGACCGAGATCCCTTCACCGGGAGTGACTCCTTTAGAAATAACTGGTAGATGCTACACATTCGGTTTGTCTTTTGATTGCTTTTAAGTGTTTTTGCTTTGCACAGTGATATATGTGATATATCCCGCACCTCATTCGACGAGGAAAGGACCGACGATCCCTTCACCGGGAGTGACTCCTTTAGCAAAACTAGAAAAGCCTCAAAAGCACTCCATTTCAAAATTCATTCGATCCTACAACGATATCAAGTTCATTACGCAATAGGTTTTCAGAAAAACCTGTCGTAGCCCTCCGTCATTTCAGATAAGTGCTGTTTAGTATTCGTGCTGCGTTTGTTGACCTCCGTCAAGGCGCAGTGTGCGGTAGCTAACCAGTATTTATCTGCTTATGCATATGATGCAGATTGAGTCAGGGTAGTCGTGCGGCCTTGTTGACCTCCGTCAAGGGTCGTGCGGGTGGGTTTAATTCGATCAAGAAATGACGGGTTGAACTTGACTAGTAGCCTATGGTTTGTTGACCTCCGTCAAGGTCATAGGGTGCTAGGGGCAAAATATTATCGGGAATTTCAAGTGTTGAAATTTGCAATGAGATTGCATACCTTCTATGAGATAGTTGGATCCCGATACCCGCTGTGAGTAAGTGTTACTCCTGGGAGAGTTTTATACATTACAATTAGCCGATCAAGTAGGTGTCTAGAAAGGTGTTAACGAGGTTATGCCTCTGGGAAAACGAGGTTTACATTAATTAGGTTCGTGCGAAAGCACGGGGGACCTCCCTCAAAGTACCGACACTGGCCTGGCTGAAAGATTGGCGAACTTGTAGTGTGTAATTAATCCCGGCTAGTCTTTTCTTTTAGGGTTTGAAGGAAGATTTGATAAAAAGCAGTGGGAGCCATCCTGATTAGATAAAATAATAACCAATCTATTCTTGCAAGAGCGCACGCTGAGTGTTTTCTTCTCTCTCTCTCCTGGTAGCGACCATATCACGCCTTAATCAAGATAATAATACGGATTTTTGACCGAACCCGCTTGTTATACTGAGCTGGGGAACGTTGGTCCCGCTCCAACTTATAATTGTTATAAGACAGAGCAGGAAATTGGGGATTACCAGAATTCCCGTGCCGCCCAAACGAAGAGAGTGCATGCTGATGCATCATCTTCGGGTGTGTTCATTACAGAGAACTGTTTCTCAGTATCATTTACGTCCTGGGTATGTGATACCAGATCAGGATCCCAGATATGTAATCTGTTACATAGGGCTACAGAAAGGTAGAGAACTGAGAACGGGTGATAAGTTTCATGAGGCAGAAAACGGGGCAAGTGTTGCAGCCAAGTCTGTTAGTCACTGTCACCCTGTATTACCAATACATTGATTCTGAACGAATGTTATTAGATACCGAACCTGATATACAAAATCATATCAGTCTCTTTATCAGTAAAGAAATGATAAAATTTTTTATTGTTGGATAATGTTTTGAACATTTCCTATATCAAAAGTTGATCGGTTCAGGCACGTTATCTAAAAGCATTGATGTTCTAAATCAAACTACAGTTCTTAATATATGGAACACACACAAGAGGAATAGTTCAGAAATGAACAAATCCTTCTTGAGGTATTGTAGACTAGGTCAGATCAATACGACCCGACTGGCTAGAGTTACATAAAGATGTATATTTAAATCAGTTTGAATTTACATCTTGTGAAACTCGCCAGTCATGTCACAAAGATAAGATGACCATAGCTCTGTTTATTGGAAACAGAGAAAGTGTTAGTGAACTCTTGGGATGATACATGTTGATGTATGTAAGGTCCCCTGTCTACACATGCCAGGACTGGTTCTTTGTACTTCATTACATTCTCTGATAATCTCTCAAGATTCAGACATATGTTCCTGTTGAAACATGAGTCCGAGCCTTTTGAGATATTCACAGAATATAAGCAAGAAGTAGAGAACCAGATATAAGGGTATAAGTATTATGTCCTATGATGAGATCAAGGAGGAGAATACTTGAGCACGAAAATCCTGGATTATTCTAAAGGAGAATGAGATTCTCTCTCAGCATTACTCCTCTGTATACACCATAGCACGATGGTATATCGGGGCGGAGCAGATACACCCTATTTGATATGGTGTGCTCTATGATGAGTAATACTGAGTTACCATTTTCCTTTTGGGAGTTATGCACTTACGAAGTTGCATACCTATTGAATAGGGTTCAAATCAAATCAGTTGTCTACCACTCCATATGAGATATGGAAAGGGAAGAGCCCATGTCTTAAGCTAGTTAAGATTTGGAGTTTTCCGGCCTATGTCTGAAAGCAAAATCCGGACAAGCTCGAGGCAATGTCAGTTATGTAGAACTGGAAATGTTCCAGCTATACAAACTACAGCAGATGATTTGATAGAACCAAGGGATTCAGTAGATACCAACGAACCTCAGCTTCTCCACCGATCTAGTAGGGTTCCTCACCCACCTGAGAGATACTTCGGTTTCTCTATGACAGTGGGAGCGAGGATTGCATCATGAGATGATGACCCAACTAGCTTCGAGCTGGCCATCAGGAGTAAGACTCTGTAAGAATGGCTGGATGTTTAGCGATCTGAGATGGAATCCTTATACACCAACAAAGTATGGACTTTGGTTGCTATATCTGAAGGGTTAAATCCCCATCAGGAGCAAGTATATCTTAAGAAGATTACTTGGTGTACATCGAAAAGTTGAGACTTTCAAAGCTAGACTTGTTAAAAGTTTGCATCATTGACCAGCTGTGGATAATGATGAAACCTTTTCAAGTAGCTATGCTTAAGTCCATCCAGATCCTACTTGCCACGGCTACACACCATGACTACGATATCTGGCGGTTGGGTGTCATGACAGCTTTTCTAAATGACGTTTTAGAAGAGAATGTCTATAAGTACACAGCCAGAGGGCTTCGTAGACAGTGGGAGCAGTGGAAACGTGTGCAAGATGTTTTATAGGATAAAGCAGGCATCGCGGAGTTCGAACATCTGTTTTGATGGATTAGTCAAAGAAGTTGACATCATCAAAATGGTAGATGAACCTTGTATAAACAAGAAGGTAGTAGGGAGTATGGTGATGATCCTCGTAGAGTACGTGGATGACATACTCTTGATAGGGAAGGAGTTTCCTATGATACGCTCGATCAATCTCCGCTTATCACAATGATTCTCCATATAGGATCAAAGTGATACCTCCTAAATCCTGGATTTTGGATCTATGAGATAGATCTAATTGGATGTTAGGTATCTCACTAGTAGTAGTGAGATGGTATCAATCGATCCAAGGGAAAATCACTGGAAGGGTTCCAGGGTGATAATGACGACTGAGTGTCAGTCGCAGGCATTGTCTTTACCCTCAGTAAAGGGACGGTATGTTGGAAGAGTTCCAAGTTAGATACCGTGGCATACTAGACGATAAAGGCAGGATACATCGCTACTTAAGATGCTACCAAAGAGGCTGTTTGGGTGTATATTGGTTCATGAGATGAACTATGTTCCTCCCATTGTGTGACAATGGAGTTGTGGCTTATGCCAAGGAACGTCCGTCCCATCAGTGATCCAGACATATTCTAAGGCAGTATCACTTGATCATGGAGATGGTTGATCTCCAGGGTGATCGAGTTTTGGAGAGTAGACTCAGAGGACAACACAGCGGATCCACTCACAATGGCCTGTTCCCAGAGAGAGACTTTCATGGGATGGTTGAGTATGAGATACTGCAACCACTGCTACAGATGGCCCTAGTGCAAGTGGGAGATTGTTAGTTATATGTATGCCCTAGAGGCCATTACTGTAAATAGGATGTATATTGTAGTGGATGCTGGGACATATATAGGGAGGACTTTCTTGCTCGACATGATAGTATGCTATCTGGTTACCCTTTACCTTAACGTGTATGCTCATTGTCTCTCTGTTACATGTTGGTAAAGCCCTTAGGATTTGTACTTGACTACCTGGACTATGATGCGGATCATACTAGTGGGGACATGGTAGTCCATAAGTACATCCTTCAAAGTCCCTAGTCGTGGGTGTATCGAGACGGGGCATCGATATACCAGAGTAGACTAGCGTGTACCTTCTCGACCCATACAGATGGGCGATGGATGATCCCATATCCATTGGTGTTTGACATCAGAGATGATATACGGGTGCTCAATAGAGACTGGGTACACTGGACGGACTCGCCGAGAACTCCCAGATGGTATTATACCTCACGTCAGATGGCAGTTCTCTGGTGACACTGGTACAAAGTAGTCTGTTGATCCGAGATCGTCATAGAGTCTTGTGTGGTTCCCACTGTGCTTTGATTTCCATCTTACCACGTCCAAGAGGGCATGCAAAACGGTGGTTTTTGGGTACAGTCCCGAGTCACATGGAGGCAATGAGCGATAGGAGGGGATTCGTCTCTCCCGGTATAGGGAGTTGATGTTGCGCTGTGTTCGATTGGCTATAACAGGAAATCCCTGGCCAGGGTTGCTGAGATTTACTGGTAAGTGTTACCAGTAGTTTCTTGAATAGTTATAGACCTCATATCGACACGACTTATTGAGCTATTGGGGTCTGACGTTTACCACCCCTAGGCGATATATGCGACAGATCAGACGATCAGACCGGACTGTACGGTAGTGTTACTGGTCGGATTCACTGGAGTGTGAGTGGGCTTGCTCGTCGATCTTCAGATCGCTCAATACCCGGGTGGCCGTTACGTTTAGCAGACCGCTTGCGGCTTGTGGGTGTTTGATATGATCATCATCTGCTGCCGGCGTATTGACGAGTCTTTAGAGTCCTACACAGAGGTTTCCTGGCTCAAGCGAAACGAAATAGGAGCGCATATGAGATGTGTGCGGGACCGAGAATAATGCGTGTATGCGATGCCGTATTCCATTCTCGCGATGAATGTGTCGAATGGTTGTATGCGATATAACCTAGTTATCGAATCAAGGATTGATTCGATAAGCCGATACATTCTATACTAGTCGGTTGTGTGCGACATGACCGGATCATTGAATCAAGTGTTGATTTAATGATTTAATGTATAATTATATATTTGATATATTACTTTGCATTAACTAGTATTGGTTCACTTTAATTGGATTTTCTCACTCGGGAGTGCGCATTACATATGCGATATGATTTTGTGCACTTGCTTGTATCATGTTTGATGATACATCCTTTTTGGTTAAGTGTAAAGTATTAAACCTTGGTTAATGAAATGGTTAGGGTTTCTTATTTGTTATTCATTTATCTTATTTTGTTATCCATTTATTTTTGATAAATGAATAAAAGAAAATGAGAAAAAAGAATGGTGGCTTCTTTTGTTCTTTAGTTGAAGCTTCATGAAGCTTTGTTCAAGTCAACCATTCTTATCTCATTCTTAACCCTAACCATTCCCACTAACCATGTTTCATTCTCTACACTTGACTAGGGTTAATATTATGATAAGTATTGTTATTCTTTTCTTTTTTGAATAAGACTTATCATATTATTCTTCTTCTTCTTCCTTGCTTCAAGTGAAGAAAACCTAAGTCCATCAATGGTGATTGATGATTAAAAGTGAGAAATCCAATTCTAAAGTTAACCCAACTCCTATTTCTTCATCCTCTACCTCTTGCCAAGTAGTAGAGTGTGTTTACTTCACGAGTTTCATGACTTGGTGAAGTTGTGAGCTTGATTCATCGATGCCTCGACGTAGATCATCTTCGGCTTGGACATCGACGACCTAGCTTGCCCATTCTCCGACGAAGCCGACGCTAGAGCCCGGATTTGATTTGGACAGCGGAGAGGACCTCGTTGCGGAGCTATGGAGGTGGAGCACCGGATCTACAAAGGTTGTATTTCCGTATTCCCTTAGTTAACTGTTAACTAGTTTGTTGTTCGCCTAGACATCTAGTTATCGATCCGTAGTTTAGGGTTTGTAGGCACCGTAAAATTTGAAATTGCCATGGTTGATGGCTTGGGAAACCTCACTTGTGTGCCTAGGAACCCTACAGAAACGTCTAGAGGCGTACGTAATCTAAGTAAGCCAAAACCAAGAAATCCAAACAAAGTAAAGCAGTAGAGTGAAGGAAAACCATTTTTTTTAAAAGAAGGAAGTTTAACCACATAAGCCGAAATATGCATTTTTAAAATATCAAATCTTTTCTAAAAATTTCGGCAAAGTTTCCTTTGTAAAAACTGTCCCCAAACGGGTACAACCTGATAAAGCATATATAATAAATAAAGGAATCCCCATGCGGGAGCTAGCTCTTCGTCAATCGATGACCACAACCACGCAAGCAATATAATATACAACGCCGAAAGGCGAAGATCAAAACTGAAAAAGAAACTCAAACAACTAGAAAACCCATAATAATACAACGAGCGACTCTAAGGTCGAAAGAATATACACTGGTATTCTATGTCTATCAAATAATACAAGTCTGGTTGATGGAGTTTTACTAGATACAAATGAAATAACAAATATACAATGGTGGTCTTGATGCAAAAGAACCCACCTACCAAAGCAATCACCCGGAAGGGACAGTGTGCCAGCAAAACCGCAACAAAACTTGTACTGCAAAATCTGCAAGAAACTGTGGTGCAACGGGGGTGAGTTGCCAACTCGTGAGTAGAAAACATCTGAGTAGAAATCGCATGTATAACGCAATCCTAGGACATACGATCAGTAATATCCTCAAATAATAACAATTTGGCCTGAAACATAAATAATGGTAAGGGTAAACGTCTATCCATATAGTGAAATACCAAGAACTCGTGTTAGTGCCTCAGGTAACAACATGTCAGTAAAATGATATGCAGATGCATATAATGAGAACAAGGTACATCATGAATCAAAAGAATGTTTTTCTTTATTTAATGAGCTTTCTATATGTATATCGATCGGGTATCACAAATGAAATCAACAGAGAATTCAGTGTCAAGCATCGACACAAAACCTAAATCTCAGTATCTCAATATCAAATCTCAATATCTCTGTATCTCAAATCTCAATATCTCAATACCTCAAGCTCCGTCAGTCCGGATCAGCCCATATCATCAATCATACGACCACGAACGGTATCCTCCGGATATCCGCCGCGTCAGGTAAAATCACCGGTAGGCAGTCTGCCCCTGCAAGGCTTATCGTCTACGCCGCGATCTTCTTGCCCCGGGGTACCTTACCGGATCCACCATGTACCCGCAGACAGTTCATCCAACTCCTCGAATCGGGTCTCGAAATCCATCTCATAACCGAGAAAACATCATGGTGGACGACTCATACATCATGAGAAAACCGCACTTTTCATTTTAAAAAGAGAGAGAGAGTGAGAAATTTATATATATTTTTGCGGTTTCTTCCCAAATCCAGAAAAACTCATGATAATACGAAATCCAATCATCAATAGCAAGTAAACAGTGAATATCGGCATAAAACTCCATAATACTGTATAACAGTGAATAATAATATGCATGCAGTAGAAAGCAATAACTGTAATGTCTAAACTAGCATGAGTACGATAATACCATGTCGAACTATCAGTTAGCAAGCTATGTCCATGAGTAATATTCTCTAAAGTGTTCGTGACATGGCAATTACCGATGAAGATATGTGTGAGCCGGCAAGCAAGTGTATGTGGAGCATACGCATCATCGGTAATCGTGCTGGTGTCCTGACAGAATGGTTTCACAATAATTACAGATAACATGTGTATATGCATGCAATGCGCCGAAACATCATGAATATACAGAAAGAGATATGATAACAACAACACAGAAGAAATAATCTTACCCAATGTATGAGTCACACAATTTGGTATTTAAAATACTCACAATTCTCCAGTTTTGAAAAAGTGTATGACTCGAGCCCAATCAAAAGGGTAAGGGAATCCAGCTAAGTGTGAGTCGATCTATATACATAGCTAGCAGTCGGTGATCTCGCCTCTAAAGTATCAAGTACGATACAATATATATATCATGACATCCTCGAGTCAAGAGTGCGGATCTAACATCATAATCATATCTCGTACGGTAAATCTATCATACGGCATCCCAAATCTGGGTATTGGTCAAATATCATATTTATCTAATTACTCATCTGATATCCTTATCATCACATATCATGAACATGGGGGTTATTGATCTAAGTCTAGTACACTACTAATATCATCGACAATATCATGATCTGGCTACTGATCTAAAGTCTCATACAATCCGATATCATCAACACATATTATCATATAGAAGTATACATCGCCCAAGCGATCCATTATGAAGACCATAACATATCTCATCTCATATCTCGATCATATGTCAACTATCATATATATCATCATCCGCATGGTATCGACGTCTAACGATCCGCTATAATATCATGACATATCTCGATCACATATCAAATATCTCACGGCATCATGCCCGATCATTGTAGGGTTACTAGGCACACTCACAAGGTTCTATAAGGCATCAACCATGCCCAATTTAAAAAATAGACGTGCCGAACAACCATAAACAAGATCTTTAAACTAGAGATTTGGTGAAACAAAGCATGTTAAACACTTTAACATTTAAGAGTTTGGGATTACAACCTTTGTAGTCCGGTCCTCCGATTCATAAGCTCCGTGTTGAGGTCCCTTCGCTGCGATCATCATGTACCCGGACTCTAGAGAGGCTCCACGAAGAGAATGATGCAAACTTTCTTCCGATCTTCGATAACTAATATGATCTACCTTGAAGTTTCTTTAACACAAGCTCTCACTCACAAATGAAAAGAACACCCTAATCTAAATGGCTAGGATAGATTAGGATGATGAAGTAGTATTTTAGCTCTCATTTATTTTCTTAATCTCACTCAAAATCATCACTAATAAAAAAGCTAGAAAGCTTTTCCATTGAAAAAGAGAAGGAAGAAGAAGAACCATTTCTTTTGTGATGAATAATGAATAAAACATATGGTTACAAATACAACCCTTGAGTTACTTTAATTCATGTAGAGATTTAACCTAGGGTGAAGGGTTTGGTTTGGGTTAAATAATATCTTGCAAAAATATCAACACATAATATCTTTGCAAGAAACAAAACATAAGCTTCTAGAAGCTTCAAGAAGAAGTTAACCGAAATCAAACCCTAATCATGTTTAATCTCCACTAATCATGTTGCGTTTGTAAACATAACTTGTTACAATATTATATATCACATATACAATATTTATTGTAAAAAAATAAAATAATACAATTAACATATATCGTATATATATCAATGTATTACCTGAGTGAGAAAAAGAATCTTTTAGTGAGCTTATATTAGTTAATGTAATTTAATATATCAAATATTTGATTATACATTAAATTATCGAATCAACACTTGATCTGATAATCCGGCTAATTCACAAATAACCGACTAATATAATCTGTATTAGTTCATCGAATCAATACTTGATCCGATGACCCGTCTATATCTCATATACCCGGCCGATATCTCATATCGCGAGAATCTAATACGGTATCACATACACGTATTGGTCTCGGTCCTGCACATATCATATATGTCCTCCTACTCCGTTTTGCCTCAGCCAAGAAACCTCTGTGTAGGACTCTAAAGAATCGTCAATACGCCGGCAGTACGTGATGATCATATCAAACACTCACAAGCTGCAAGCGGTCAGCTAAACGTAACAGCCACTCAGGTATTGAGCGATCAGAAGATCAACGAGCAAGCATGTATATTCTCGTACGAATCCAATCAGTAACACTCCCGTACAATCCGGTCTCTTCGCTTGATATGTCGCATATCTTGCCAAGGGGTGGTAAAGGCCAGACCCAGTAGCTTGATAAGTCGTGTCGATATGAGGTCTATAACAGTTCGAGAAACTACTGATAACATTTACCAGAAAATCTCAGCAACCCTGGCCAGGGATTTCCAGTTATAGCCAATCGAACACTGCGCAACATCAACTCCCTATACCGGGAGAGACGAATCCCCTCCTATCGCTCATTGCCTCCATGTGATTCGGGACTGTACCCAAAACCGACCTTTTTGCACGCCCTCTTGGACGTGGTATGATGGAAATCAAAGCACAGTGGGAATCACACAAGTCTCTATGACGATCTCGGTCTACAGACTAACCTGTACCAGTGTCATCAGAGAACTGCTATCTGACGTGAGGTATAATACCATCTGGGAGTTCTCGGCGAGTCCGTCCAGTGTACCCAGTTTCTACTGAGCACCCGTACACCATCCTTGATGTCAAACACCGATGGATATGGGATCATCCATCGCCCATCATATGGGTCAAGATGCGTATACGCTATTCTACTCTGGTGTATCGATACCCTGTCTCGATACACCCTCGACTAGGAACAGTTATAGGATGTACTCGTCGACTACCGTGGCCCCACTAGTATGATCTCATCATAGTCCCAGTAGTCGAGTACATATCCTAAGGGCTTTATCAATATGTAACATAGAAACAATCAGAGTACATATTAAGATAAAGTGCAATCAGATAGCATACTATCATGTTGAGCAAGAATGTTCTCCCTATATATGTCCAAGCATCCACTATAATATACATCGTACGTACAGTAATGGCCTCTAGGGCATACATATAACTAATAATCTCCCACTTGCACTAGGGCCATCTGTTGTGGTATCAATACCCAACAATTAGATGTGGGTGAAGTATCTCATACTCAACCATCCTATAAAAGTCTCTACTGGGAAAAAGGCCTTTGTGAGTGGATCCGCGCTGTTGTCCTCTGTGTCTACTCTCCTAACCTTGATCTTCCTGGAGATCAACCATCACTATGATCAAGGGATACTGCCTAAGAATTATATCTGGATTTCTGATGGGACGGGGGTTTCTAGGCCGAAGCCATAACTCCTTTGTCACACAATGACAGAAACGAAGTTCATCTCATGAACTTATATATATCGAGACTGCCTCTTTGGTAGCATCCTTGGTAACGATGTATCTTGCCTTTAATCGTCTAGTATGTCATGGTATGTACCCTGGAACTCTTCCAACATACCGTCCCTCCACTTAAGGTAAAGACAACGCCTGCGACTGACATTCAGTCGTCCTTATCACCCTGGAACCTTTCCAGTGATTCTCCCCAGGATTGATTGATACAATCTCACTATAACTAGTGATAATCCTAACATCCAATTAGATCTATCTCATAGATCCAAACCTAGGATTTAGGAGGTATCATTTTGATCGTATATGGAGAATCCTTGTGATAAGCGTAGATTGTCCGAGCGTAACATAGGAAACTCCTTCCCTATCAAGAGTATGTCATCCACGTACTCTATGAGGATCACCACCATACCGTCTACTACCTTTTTGTATATACAAGGTTCATCTACCATTTTGATGAAGTCAAACTCTTTGACTAGCACATCAAAACAGATGTTCCAACTCCGCGATGCCTGCTTTATCACATAAAACATCTTGCACACGTTTCCGCTGCTCCCACTATCTACGAAGCTCTCTGGCTGTATACTTATAAACGCTCTGTTCCAAATCATCATTTAGAAAAGCAGTCATGACACCCAACCACCAGATATCGTAGTCATGGTATGTAGCTGTGGCAAGTAGAATCTAGATGGACTTAAGCATAGCTTTGAAAGTCTCAACTTTTCCATGTACACCAAGTAATCTTCTCAAGATATACTTGCTCCTGATGGGGATTTAACCCTTCAGATAAAGCAACCAAAGTCCATACTTTGTTGGTGTATAAGGATTCCATCTCAGATCACTAAGCATCCAGCCATTCTTACAGAATCCCACTCCTGATGGCCAGCTCGAAACTAGTTGGGTCATTATCTCATGATGCAATCCTCGCTCCCACTATCATGGAGAAACTGAAGTATCTCTCAGGTGGGTGAGGAACCCTACTAGATCGGCGGAGAGGCTGAGGTTCGTTTCAAACTACTGAATCCATTGGTTCTACCAAATCATCAGCAGCAGTTTTGTATAGCTGGAACTCTTTCCAGTTCTACCTCATGACCACTAATTTTCCACAAAAAATTCCCTTTCATAGAGGTGGCATGTTGAGAAACAAAACGTATTTTATTCCTCGGTTAGGTAGAAGATATTCCCTTGCGAATGCTTGGGATATCCAACAAAGTTCTACATAACTGACTTTGCCTCGAGCTTGTCCGGATTATGTTTCTTGACATAGGCTGGACAACCCCAAATCTTAACATTCTTAAGATATGGGCTCTTCCCATTCCATATCACATATGAAGTGGTAGGCAACTGATTTGATTGGAACCCTATTCAATAGGTATGCAGCTCCTCAAGTGCATAACTTCCAAAAGGAAATAGTAAACTTAGTAGTACTCATCATAGAGCGCACCATATCTAATAGGGTGTGTTTGCTCCGCCCCGATACACCAACGTGCTGTGGTGTATACGGAGGAGTAATGCTGAGAGAGAATCTCATTCTCCTTTAGAATAGTCCAGGAATCACGTGCTCAAGTATTCTCCTCCTTATTCTCATCAAAGGACATAATACTTATACCCGTATTTTGGTTCTCTACTTCTAACTTATATTCTGTGAATATCTCAAAAGCTTCGGACTTATGTTTCAACAGAAACATATGCCTGAATCTTGAGAGATCATCAGAGAATGTAATGAAGTACAGAGAACCGGACTTGGCATGTGTAGACAGGGGACCTTCATACATCAGCATGTATCAATCCCAAGAGTTCACTAACTCTTTCTCTGTTTCCAATAAATAGAGCTAAGGTCATCTTATCTTTGTGACATAACCGGCAAGTTTCACAAGATGTAAATTCAAACTAATTTAAATATGTATCTAAATGTAACTTAGCTAGTCGGGTCGCATTGATATGACCTAGTGTACAATGACTTAAGAAGGATTCGTTCTTTTCTGAACTCTTCCTCTTGTGTGTGTTCTGTATACTAAGACCTGTAGTTTGATTTAGAACGTCAATTCTTTTATATAACGTGCCTAAACCGATCAACTCTTGATATAGGAAATGTTCAAAACGTTATCCAACAATACAAAATTATATCCTTCTTTACTAATAAAGAGACTGATATGATGTTGTATATCAGGTTCGGTATCTAAAAACATTCGTTCAGAATCAATGTATTTTTTTAATACAGTGTGATAACTACCAACAGACTTGGCTGCAACACTTGCACCATTTCTATCTCATGAAACTTATCACCCGTTCTCAGTCCTCTGCCTTTCTGTAGCCCATGTAACAGATTACATTTCTGGGATCCTGATCTGGTATCTTATACCCAGGACGTAAAGGATACTGAGAAATAGTTCTCTATAATGAACACACCCGAAGAAGATGCATCAAGATGCACTTTCTTCATTTGGGCAGCACGGGAATTCTGGTAATCCCCTATTTTCTGCTCTGTCTTATAACAATTATAAGTTGGAGCAGGACCAACGTTCCCGAGCTCAGTATAACAAGCGGGTTCGGTCAATACATCCGTATTATTATCTTGATTAATGCGTGATATGGTCGCTATCTGGAGAGAGAGAGAAGAAAACACTCAGCGTATGCTCTTACAAGATTAGATTGGTTATTTAATATACCTAATCAGGATGTCTCCCACTGTTTTAGTCAAATCTTCCTTCAAACCCTAAAAGGAAAGACTAGCCGGGATTAATTACACGCTATAAGTTCTCCAGTCTTTCAGCCAGGCCAGTGCCGGTACTTTGAGGGAGGTTCCCCATGCTTTCGCACGGACCTAATTAAAGTAAACCTCATTTTCCCAGGGGCGTAACCCCGTTGACACCTTTCTAGACACCTACTTGATCGGCTAATCGTAATGTGTAAAACTCTCCCAGGTGTAACACTTACTCACAGCGGGTATCGGGATCCAACTATCTCATAGAAGGTATGCAATCTCATTGCAAATTTCAATACTTGAAATTCCCAATAATATTTTGCCCCTAGCAACTTATGACCTTGGCTAAGGTCAACAAATCATAAGCTCTAGCCAAGTTCAACCCGTCATTTCCCGATTGAATTAAACCCACCCGCACGACCCTTGGCTAAGGTCAACAAAGTCGCACGACTACCCTAACTCAATCGCATCATATGCTTATACAGATAAGCACTAATTAGCTACCGTACACTACACCTTGGCTAAGGTCAACAAACGCAGCACGAATAGTAAGTAGTAGTTATCTGAAATGACGGAGGGCTACGACAGGTTTTTAAGAAAACCTTTTGCGTAATGAACTTGATATCGTTGTAGAATCGAGTGATTTTTAAATGGAATGTTTTTGAGGCCTTCTCTAGTTTTGCTAAAGAGGTCACTACCGGTGAAGGGATCGTCGGCTCTTTCCTCATCGAATAAGGTACAGGATATTTCACAAATATCACTATGCAAAGCAAAAACTATAGAAGCAATCAAAAGACAAACCGAATATGCAGCATCTGCTAGTTTCGCTAAAGTGGTCACTCCCGGTGAAGGGATCCCGGCTCTTTTCTTATCGAATAAGGTGCTGGATGTTCTACAAGGAACACCGCTATGCAAAGCAAGAACTAGAGCTACCAGTTTTTAAACAAGTTTCTACAACATCTTTCGGTTTTTTTTATTTCATTAATCTCATTAATGAAGTCCTATTTTATTATTCTTCACAAGCATCACATTTGAAACGAAATCAGCAATATAATATATAACTCATATATATAATATAAACATTCATCTCAGGCAGTAATATGATCTCATCACAGAACATTGCAGCAGAAGAAAATATATGAAATATTGGGTATACTAGGAGGTCCGTGTTTTAATACGAGCCTGTATAAAACACGGATTCCACGGTCGCGATGAATAGCCAAACCCACATCCCTAGACCCCTACGAGAGCGGCAAGCAACACTGCCAATTCTAGGGTTAGGAGACCCAGTCTCGACTCCTCGAGATGGCCTCCCACTGGACCCTAGAACCCGGTTACTTGAGCTCCCTTCCTTGGGTCTACATAATGCGGAAAAGTAAATAATATACAATGGTGACATCATCCTCGGCCCGGAAGTGTCCCAATAAAAGAATATTACATACAAATGAATTTTACATGAATGAAAATAAAAACCTTCATCTCACATAAAACCCCCGGCTATTCAAAACACGACGATCCAATATAACATATCACAACAACACATAATATCTCATATGGTTAACGTAAGTAAGTATGCATACACCGATTGTCGTTGATGTATAGCAACGAAAACCGGCGATACAACTACATACTACACTTACGGTCACAGTAAAGAAAGTGTAAAACTACAACAGTTGGAATCCGCAACCACCTTAGACATCGCATGCCTAACCAAATGAATTCCTTAGACATCGCATGCCTAACAATTATAAACCCCGCATTTTAGTCTCATTATCGAAAACACTTTTCAATATCTAGTCGGGCAATTCAACAAGATTCCCGATAACCTGATCGAATGCTCGTCGAAAACTTTAGTAGACGGCCACACCACCGATGCCGTCGACGAAGTGTGCTAAGGCAGAACACCGCTCCCGCGAGCACCCGAACGGATGCTTTTGGTGACGGGGTTCTCCTACAGTCACTTGGTCGGGGCTATGGGGCGTGGCTGTCTATTAAGTTTACCCGGCGAGTATCCGCGTACGCTACGTGATTGCTACGGACTTTTGATCGCATCAAAATCCCATGGCAACCGATCATCTGAGACTGAAGTGCTAGATTTATAACACTGAAATTAGTTATCTCATAACTACTTGTGGATTCTAAATATTGTATCACATTCCAGATAAATAGACAATGTTAAACTTTTCAATCGAATAAACAAACACCCAAGATTTCCCAAATAGTTCTCAACACTTGAAATTAGTTTAAAAGCATCCATCACATGCCATAGTACCAATGGTCCAGCCGTAGAAGGGTCAAGCCAACGCCTCACATGTGGCAACGCCGTACTGCCCCAAACCCTAAGGTTTAGAGGCAGTTCATGACGGCCACATAATCGAGTTAAAGTTTGTGTTCTTCTAGAGGGTCCACCGCGTTACTTGCATGACTAAGAACGTTCTTAAACAACGGAAAAATCCAACACTTGGAAATTTTCCGGCAGAGGAAAAAGTGAGTTATTGATATCCGTTCGAACTTTTTAACACGTTCTAAAAATTACCCGGACAAACTAAACGAAGTTTTACTCTCCGATCGAATCAACGAGCTCCCAATACTACCCGGAAAACTCAACACTTGAGAAAAATTAAAAATTCCCAGAAGCATCAGGAAATACATACGGACATTACAGTACAAAAATGCAACCCAAATTCCACTGTAGCGTTGCGGAACCGCCGCGCAAGCAAGGGTACGGCCGCGGTTCCGCAGCACAATAAAGGTATTTTGGGGTCATTTTTTACAGTAACCCATACAATTACCTGCTGAATTTTCTGAGAATTTTTAATATGAAAAATGTCAACTTTTTTAAAAATTTCCAGAAACTAGGGTTTTACGGGTATTCGGAGTTCGATCGGACTTTAAACTTCGTCTAGACTACGCCTAAAGTTCTAACTTGGCTCTGATACCACTGTAGGGTTACTAGGCACACTCACAAGGTTCTATAAGGCATCAACCATGCCCGATATAAAAAATAGACGTGTCGAACAACCCTAAAAGAGATCTTTAAACTACAGATTAGGTGAAACAAAGCATGTTAAACACTTTAACATCTAAGAGTTTAGGATTACAACCTTTGTAGTCCGGTCCTCCGCTTCATAAGCTCCGTGTTGAGGTCCTTTCGCTGCGATCATCATGTACCCGGACTCCAGAGAGGCTCCATCAAGAATGATGCAAACTTGCTTCCGATCTTCGATAACTAAGATGATCTACTTTGAATTTTCTTTAACACAAGCTCTCACTCACAAATGAAGTGAACACCCTAATCTAAATGGCTAGGATAGATTAGGATGATGAAGTAGGATTTTAGCTCTCATTTATTTTCTTAATCTCACTCAAAATCATCACTAATGAAAAAGCTAGAAAGCATTTCCATTGAAAAAGAGAAGGAAGAAGAAGAACCGTTTCTTTTGTGATGAATAATGAATAATACCTATGGTTACAAATACAACCCTTGAGTTACTTTAACTCATGCAGAGATTTAACCTAGGGTGAAGGGTTTGGGTTGGGTTAAATAATATCTTGCAAAAATATCAACACATTATATCTTTGCAAGAAACAAAACATAAGCTTCTAGAAGCTTCAAGAAGAAGTTAACCCAAATCAAAACTTAACCATGTTTAATCTCCATTAATCATGTTGCATTTGTAAACATAACTTGTTACAATATTATATATCACATATACATTATTTATTGTACAAAATAAAATAATACAATTAACATATATCGCATATATATCAATGTATTACCCGAGTGAGAAAAAGAATCTTTTAGTGAGCTTATATTAGTTAATGTAATTTAATATATCAAATATATAATTATACATTAAATTATCGAATCAACACTTGATCCAATAATCCGGGTATGTTATAAATAATCGACTAATATAATCTGTATCAGTTCATCTAATCAACACTAGATCCGATGACCCGGCTATATCTCATATACCCGGCCGATGTCTCATATCGTGAGAATCTAATACGGTATCACATACACGTATTGTTCTCAGTCCTGCACATATCATATATGTGCTCCTACTCCATTTTGCGTTAGCCAAGAAATCTCTGTGTAGGACTCTAAAGAATCATCAATACGCCGGCAGTAGGTGATGATCATATCAAACACCCACAAGCTGCAAGCGGTCGGCTAAACGTAACAGCCACCCAGGTATTGAGCGATCAGAAGATCAACAAGCAAGCATGTACATTCTCCTGCGAATCCAATCAGTAACACTCCCGTACAGCCCGGTCTCTTCGCTTGATATGTCGCATATCTCGCCTAGGGGTAGTAAACGCCAGACCCCAGTAGCTTGATAAGTTGTGTCGATATGAGGTCTATAACAGTTCGAAAAACTACTGATAACACTTACCAGTAAATCTCAGCAACCCTAGCCAGATATTTCCAGTTATAGCCAATCGAACACAGCGCAACATCAACACCCTATACCGGGAGAGACGAATCCCCTCCTATCGCTCATTGCCTCCATGTGATTCGGGACTGTACCCAAAAGCCACCTTTTTGCACGCCCTCTTGGACGTGGTATGGTGGAAATCAAAGTACATTGGGAATCACACAAGAATCTATGACGATCTCGGGACTACAGACTAACCTGTACCAGTGTTACCAGAGAACTGCCATCTGACGTGAGGTATAATACCATGTGGGAGTTCTCGACGAGTCCGTCCAGTGTACCCAGTCTCTACTAAGCACCCGTACACCATCCTTGATATCAAACACCGATGGATATGTGATCATCCATCGCCCATCATATGGGTCAAGATGCGTATACGCTAGTCTACTCTGGTGTATCGATGCCCTGTCTCGATAAACCATCGACTAGGAACAGTTATAGGATGTACTTATTGACTACCGTGGCCCCACTAGTATGATCTCATCATAGTCCCAGTAGTCGAGTACATATCCTAAGGGCTTTATCAACATATAACATAAAGACAATCAGAGTACATGTTAAGATAAAGTGCAATCAGATAGCATACTATCATGTCGAGCAAGAAAGTCCTCCCTATATATGTCCAAGCATCAACTACAATATACATCGTATGTACAGTAATGGCCTCTAGGGCATACATATAACTAACAATCATATCGACTCATTCCCGAGTATCATATAACATCCTCATCATCCAAGCACATGAATACCAATATATATATGTCCCCAATACGCATAAGGAAATAATAGTATGCGAGTATGTATATATGCGTGTATGCAAATCTCCACTCTAGGTTTTCGTGACTAAGAAATCGACTAAAGTCCTTACTTCAATTCTCGCTAACCCTAAACTCTAATCTCCTAAAACTTTCTTGCTAAGGTTCATATCACACCCTAATACATAAAAATATATATATATATATATATATAATATCCCATCATTTCTCATAACTTTGCGGGGGTGTTATACGCCATCCACCCGACTTCTCCCCGTAAATATAAATCTACTCACCTTTTGCTTGCCGATGCCGATGTCGCCACGCGCTTGCTTGTCATCTCGAAGTCTTCGTAGGGTACCTACACATCATAACGTATGGTATCGTATTATAATCCAATTCAAAAACAAAACGACACACGAAAACCAAAATGTCGCACGAATCACCTATATGTCAAAACCTATGGTCTACCTCTTGCAATTCAACCAAATTACCCTCGATATAGACGTATAAATGTCAAGTGATAGAAATACAAAACCAATTATCAAAACTTAAATCCATAACATCATGAAACACATGGCAGCAACCCAGAAAAGTGGTCCCAGATTTCTGTTCAGGTCTAAATAGGTAAGCAAACAAATCTATGGTGTAGTATAGGGAGTGTGTGACCTACTGAAGCAACTTGGGCCTAACACACTAGGGTGGCCGGCCACATAAGGAGGAATTCCGGCCAAGACGGTTTTGCTGAGGTGATAGGGTCTCGTTTTGGCAGGGTGGTCTCGTATTGGTTCAATTTGGCCTCTATAGTTGTTTGTTTGTCTCAGAAATAGCCCGGGTCATCCCATATTTCCCTACACACTCATTTTCCGTACAAACCGACATGGATAGTTTTCTGTTTTCGGTATTTGGGTTTGTTTCAGTATAGTCTAGGTTCTAAGATCATAGGGGGTTTTAAGGTAACCACTAAGGCCTATTTTCACTAACCCAACTCAAATTAAACCCTAACCCTTTCTAGGGATATCCAAAGTCCACTAAACTGATACGGAACAAAACCTAAGTTCATGCATCGGTTTCAGTTCTATGGCTCGGGTCAGGAAAAGTGTCACCATGGTCATGTAAACACTCACAAAAGTTCCCAGATTTTACCTATAGTCATTTCATAAAAATCCAGTAGTACCAAACACTCTTAAACCTCTACATACATATACCCTCCAACCTACAACCCCCAACTCCCTCCTATGGCCGAGGTCACCGGATCTGGCCCCCTCCTCGCCGGCCAAAACCGTCCAAATAGGCCTCGTTCTGTAGGGTTACTAGGCACTAGAACAAGGTTCTATAAGGCATTAACCATGCCAAAATCTAATTTTTCAAGTGCCGAACAACCCTAACCAAGATCTTAGACTAGAGATTAGGCGAAACAAAGAGCAAGTAAACAACTTTACTTCTAAGAGTTCGGGATTAAAACCTTTGTAGTCCGTTCCTTCACTTCATAAGCTCCGTGTTGAGGTCCCTTCACCGCGATCATCATGTACCCGGACTCTAGAGAGGCTCCATGAAGAGAAAGATGCAAGCTTGCTACCGATCTTCAATAACTAAGATGATCTACCTTGAAGAAACTCAAACCCAAGCTCTTGCTTTGCTAATCAAGTATGAGCAAAGCAAACACCCCAATCTATGTGGCTAGAATAGATGAGGATGATGAAGTAGGAATTTAGCTCTCTTTTGTTTTCAATTTCTTACTCATTATCATCACTTTACAAAAAGCTAGAAAGCTTTTCATCAAGAGGAAGAGGAAGAAGAAGAAGAAGTAATCCATTCATGATGAATAATGAAACCAAGTGTGTGGTTAGAAATGCAACCATGGGTTAAGAATGAAGACTTAACCCAAGTAGAGAATTAACTATGGTAAAGGGTTTGGGTTGGCTTAAGAAATATCTACACAAAATATCACAAGTCGAAGTCAAAGCTTCAAGAAGCTTCTTGAAAGCTTCATGCAAGCTTAACCCTAACCACATTTAAACTCCACAAAACATGTTGCATTTGTAACCATAACATGTTACAATATTATATATCACATATACAATATTTATTGTAACAAAATAAAATAATACAATTAACATATATCTCATATATATCAATGTATTATCCAAGTGAGAAAAAGAATCTTTAAGTGAGCTAATATTAGTTAATGTAATATAATATATCAAATATATAATTATATATTAAATTATCGAATCAACACTTGATCAGATAATCCGGCTATTTCACAAATAACCGACTAATATAATTTGTATCAGCTCATCGAATCAACACTTGATCCGATGACCCGGCTATATCACATATACCCGGCCGATATAACATATCACGAGAATCTAATACGGTATCACATACATGTATTTTTCTCGATCCCGCATATATCACATATGTGCTCCTACTCCATTTTGCCTGAGCCAGGAAACCTCTATGTAGGACTCTCAAGAATCGTAAATACACCGGCAGTAGGTGATGATCATATCAAACACCCACAAGCTGCAAGCGGTCAGCTAAACGTAACAGCCACCCAGGTATTTAGCGATCAGAAGATCAACAAGCAAACCTGTACAATCTCCTGCGAATCCAATCAGTAACACTCCCGTACACTCCGGTCTCTTCGTCTGATATGTCGCATATCTCGCCTAGGGGTGGTAAACGTCAGACCCCAGAAGTTTGATAAGTCGTGTCGATATGAGGTCCATAACAGTTTGAGAAACTACTGATAACACTTACCAGTAAATCTCAGTAACCCTGGCTAGGGATTTCCAGTTATGGCCAATCGAGCACAGCGCAACATCAACTTTCTATACTGGGAGAGACAAAACCCCTCCTATCGCTCATTGCCTCCATGTGATTCGGGACTGTACCCAAAAGCCACAATTTAGCATGCCCTCTTGGACTTGATTAGGTAGAAATCAAAGTACAATGGGAATCACACAAGACTCTATGACGATCTCGGATTTACAGACTAACCTGTACCAGTGTCACCAAAGAACTGCCACCTGACGTGAGGTATAATACCATCTGGAAGTTCTCGGCGAGTCCGTCCAGTGTACCCAGTCTCCACTGAGCACCCACATACTATCTCTGATATCAAACATCAATGGATATGGGATTATCCATCACCCATCTATATGGGTCGAGAAGCATACGCTAGTCTACTCTGGTATATCGATACACCTGTGACTAGGAACATTTGAAGGATGTACTTAGCGACTACACTGTCCCCACTAGTATGATCTGCATCACTGTCCTGGTAGTCAAGTACTCATCATAAGGGCTTTATCAACATGTAACATTGAGACAATCAGAGTACATGTTAAGATAAAGAGCAACCAGATACCATACTATCATGTCGAGCAAGAAAGTCCTACCTATATATGTCCAAACATCCACTACAATATACATCGTATGTACAGTAATAGCTTCTAGGGCATACATATAACTAACAAACTCCCATTTGCACTAGGGCCATCTATTGTGGTATCGCATACCCAATAATCAGCTATGGTTGAAGTATCTCATACTCAACCATCCTATAAAAGTCTCTACTGGGAAATAGGCCTTTGTTAGTGGATCCGCGCAGTTGTCCTCATTGTCTACTCTCCTAACCTCGATCTCCCTGGAGATCAACCATCTCCCTGGAGATCAACCATCTCCATGATCAGGTGATACTGCCTAAGAATATGTCTGTATCACAGATGGGACGGGGGTTCCTAGGCATAAGCCACAACTCCATTGTCACACAATGGCAGGAACGAAGTTCATCTCATGAACTATTATATATATCCAGACTGCCTCTTTGGTAGCATCCTTGGTAACGATGTATCTAGCCTTTAATCGTCTAGTATGTCACGGTATCTAACTTGGAACTCATCCAACATACCGTCCCTCCACTGAGGGTAAAGACAATGCCTGTGACTGACATTCAGTCTTCTTTATCACTCCGGAACCTTTCCAGCGATTCTCCCCAGGATCGATTGATACCATCTCACTACACTTAGTGAGAATCCTAACATCCAATTAGATCTATCCCATAGATATAAAACCTGGGATTTATGAGGTATCACTTTGATCCTATATGGAGAATCCTTGTGATAAGAGGAGATTGACCGAGCGTAGCATAGGAAACTCCTTTGCTATCAAGAGTATGTCATCCACGTATAGTATGAGGATCACTACCATACTCTCTACTAACTTTTTGTATATACAAGGTTCATCTACCATTTTGATTAAGTCAAACTCTTTGACTACCATATCAAAACAGACGTTCCAACTCCGCGATGCCTGCTTTATCCTATAAAGCACCTTGCACACGTTTCCGCTGCTCCAACTGTCTACGAAGCCCTCTGGATATGTACTTATAGACGCTCTTTTATAAATCAATATTTAGAAAAGCAGTCATGATGTCACGACCCGCAGGGTACGGAACGTGACTGGCACTTAAGTTTACGAAACGTCTAAAGACGTCCGTAAAATAAATAAGCCAAAGCCCAGAAAACAAAACCAATTAAGCAAAAGAGTGAAGAAAACCCAATCAATTGAAAGCGAGTTTATCAAATAAGTCATGTAAAACCCTTTTTAAAAACAATACCAATTTTTCCGAAAATTTCGGCAGAGTCTCCTTTGTAAATACTGGCCCCCAAAATGGGTACAACAAAATATATATGAATCCAACAAAATTGGGCATCCCTAAGCGGGAGCTAGCTCTTCGCCACAAGGCGGTCACAAATCCCACGCAATATAAAGCAACAACAAGCAAAATAATCATAATGAAGCATAAGAAAAAAACAGCATGTCGACTCAAGTGAGCTCGACCCCACAATACAGCATAAAAGTCCACAAACCTCACAGTCTCATCTCTAGGTCAATACAATAATACTGGTAGAAACAGTAGATGGAGTACACTAGATACAAAGAATATACAAGGTGGTACAAAAATAATAACATGACCCACCTATGAGCAAAACCTCGAGTCCAGGCAAAAGAGGCAAAAGAACAAGTGCGCCCGCCGCTACTGTACTGACGGAGCGGACCTGCAAAAGGCTGTGGCACAACGGGGGTGAGTTGCCAACTCGTGAGTAATAAATAACATCTACAAAGGCTATCGTATGCATGCACACAAGCATCCTAGCATCTAAAATACAGGTATGAATGGATGCACTAGCAGGTGTGTATACAACATCAGTGTACGAATATGTATGCAACATGAATATCTGAGGTCTCAATAGGTATCTATAAGAAACATTTTATCTCTTTTTGTTTTTGAAACTCTTTTAGAATGCCAGCATAATACTCAAGGAATCGACGAGAACCGGTGTCCAGCAACGACACCTAAAAGCTGTCTCAACTCTCATAAATCCATGTCATAGTGTCTCTGGCCTCAGCCGTCCGGCTGACCCATCTCAAATATCAATATCTCATCATCTAGCGGCCACGGTCGGTATCCTCTGGATATCCTCCGTCCCAAACAGTCACCGGTAGGTAATCCGTCCCCTGCCAGGCTCAACGTCAACACCACATTCCTCTTGCCCCGGGGTACCTTACTGGGCCCACCATGTACCCGTGACGGTTCCTCCACTCCTCGACACGGATTTCCAAAACCACAGCAAACTCATGGTGGACGACACTTACATCACTAGAAAACCGTAATTTACATATTTTAAAAAATATAGTAAGTTTACAAATTTTGCGGCTTTCCTCTGAAATCCAGAAATATCATAAAATCTCAAGAAATCCTCATAAGTGCATATGTCAATGATAATGAATGCATATGGTATCAATAATCAAGTTGCGATGTGTAATTAATAGATTAGGCATGAACAATTAATATGATGAAGTACATGCACATGAATAGCAATCCTACGGTTTCATTTTAAGAAATTAAAGGCAATAGCACAAGTTTAAGTATCAATTAGTAAAAGGTTTCAATTTAAAGGTTATCTAGTGTGGTGGCATGGCAATTACCAGGGTGTGTGTGTAAGCATGAATAGTGCTCGTGCTGCATATAAAAACCCTGGCAATGGTGCAGGTGTCCTATAAAATGGTATCGTATAGGTATGTCAATATAATGCATGGATGCAGCAAATAATCAAATAAGTATTTCACCCCTAATTACTAACATCACTAAGAATCTTGTAAGTTACTAAAACTATCGGGCGGCTTGCGCCATCCAACGATAGTCCCCCATAGATGTTACATCTATTCACCGGAATCCCTGGCTAGCTGTGTCCAATCACCGCTTTCCCCTTTCGCGCCGCGTCTGACGTCTCCGTGACCGAACCTGGAATTTGCATCAATACCAAACATAAGGTTACATATCAAGAACGACGCAAAACCCAAACGAAACTACTAATGTTCACTAGCTAGGTACAACGTGTGCAGGGTGCGCGGAACATACGCGAAAATCGCAAAAACTGCCAAAAAAAATCGCCGATTTAGTCGCCCGGCAAAACTAAAACCCGACTACTCAAAACTCCGCGCTCACGCATCCTAAACGTCATAGGAGATGCTGAAAACATCCCCAAGGTATCACAAATAATTCACCAAATAATTTTAATAAAAACCTAGTAAGCACAAACTAGCAATTTTGGTGCAAAAATCGAAAATTAGCGATACGGTTATCACAATCCAACACAATATCCAACCACACAACAAGCAATCTACAAACACTATAATTACAACACATTAGCAAAGATTCAAAACCTATTTTCCATAAACAACCATTACTTGAATTATATAACCTAGCAATTCTTAATCCAAACTATATATGAAAACCTTAAATTAACACTAATTTATAACTCAATTAGCAAGTTAACCTTCTAGATTAGGTTAGCAAAACAACTAGATAACAAATTAGATTTAATCAACTAAATAATGGTTTCTAAACCCTAATTCAACTCATTTATCATGCTTCACAACCCATTTTCCATACATAAACCCTCTCTTGAATTTCCTAAAACAACAATTTACAACCAAAATCAAACTTTTAAAATTAACTAAATTAGCATAATTTGAAGACCACATAAACAAGGTAACTTCTTTGATTTGGTTGTGTAGGAACTAGTAAGCAAAATAAATTTAATTAACCACATAATGGTGTGCTAACAAACCCTAGTTTAAAACAAACTACTCTTTTATAAACTAGATTAGAAATTAGCTAAACTTTTAACACTAAAACCATATAATTAAAGGAATTTAGCCAAAAGAAATTAACTTGATGGAAATTATACCTCAAGATCTATGGATCAAGCATGTGATTTGCCTCTAAGGATGGCTTCCTAGCTCCAAGATTCAAGCAAGAATGGCTAACGATAATGATAGCATAAGGATTTTGTTTGGATTTTTGAATAAAATTGTGGATTTTGATGTGTTTTTTTTGAAGAAATTTGAAGAAAATGAAAAGAAAAGAGATGAAGAGGAGGAGGTGCAGGTTTAGGCCAGAGGCAGGTAAGGGGAGGGTGTGGGTGTGTTGGAAATGTCATGAGTCAACACTCCCAAAAGTCAATGCACCATACTTCATCAAACTATTTTTAAAATAAATTCATAAACAACCCAAATCAACACATGAAAGAAAACCAAAATGAGGCCAGAAATTTCTGGACCTGATCAAGGTGGGGCTGTCCTAAGGCTGAGGGAAGAGAGAGAGGGGTTTTATGTTAGTGTATATGCCCTAGAGGCCATTACTGTATCATACTAGTTTGTATATTACTTAATGGAAGCTTGGGATATTCACCTTGTATAAACAATCTTGCTCAATATAGTAGTATGCTACTTGGTTTGTTTCTACTTCAATGTGTACTTGTGTTTATTTCAGTATATCACTTATACGCATTAGTGGAGCCCTTAGGATCTTTGCTTGATTACCAGCGTTGTGATGGCAGTCACACTAGTGGGGGCTGGGTAATCTATAGGCACATCCTTATACAGGTCCCTAGTCGTAGGACTATCGAGACAGGGCATCGATACTCCGGAGTAGACTAGCGTATGCGCTTCTCATCCCAGTGTGGGAGATGGTCTGTCCCACAGCCATCAGTACGTCGTACTGGAGATAGTATACGGATGCTCGTTGGGTTACGAGTACACTGGACAGGACTCGTCGGGAACTGACAGGTTGGTATTATACCTATCGTCAGTTATCAGTTCCCAGGTGACATGAGTACAGCTTAGTCCGCTGACTTGACACTGGCACTTCGCCTCGAGTGTGTTCCCACTGCACTTTGATCACTACCCTACCACGGCTCAAAGGAGTCGTGCAAACAGGTGGTGGTTGGGTGCAGTCCCGAAGCACTTGGAGGCAGTGACGGTTAGACAGGATTCGTCTCTCTCGGTATTGGGGGTTGACATCGCGCTGTGTCTAGGAGAGCCATTACACGAGTAGTCCCTGGCCAGGGCAAGCGAGATATACTGGTAGGTTCCAGTGTTATCTCAGGGTGTTTTGGGCTTCACTCCGACACGACTTGTACCGCTATTGGGGTCTGACGTTTTACCGCCCCCTAGGCCCGACATGCGATGTATCAGACGAACAGACCGGACTGTACGGAGAATGTCACATTCAGACTCAGTAGGAGTTCAGATGGGGTTTCACCTCGTCAGCCTTCTTGTCGACATCTACCTGGGGACCGTTACGCACAGCTAGTGCCGCTTGCGGTCTGTGGTTAAACCCACTGCCAGCGTAGTGTCGAGTCTTTAGAGTCCCACACAGAGGGTATTCGCCTCTGGGCAAAACAGAGTAGAGGTCGCATGGTTTTGCGACAGGGTTCGTTCTCATCCGCGCACTTGTGCACGTTTGGAGTCCGGACGGATTATACTGGCAGGCTCTGGTTTGAGCCAGATACTGGTATATGTTTTGGGGTTGCTTTTATATCTTGGTATTCTTGTTCCTCGGAACGAGAATGCAGGTGTGTATGCACAGTTGCTTGAGGCGGAGGATGAGGTATTTCATTAGGGTTTCGGAATGGGTGCGTATGCACAGTTGACAGTCTTCATTTTCCAAACCCTAATGGATTTATAAATTATCTATTAATAATAGTAATTAAATGAGAATTTTGTTATGGTTGATTTTGTTGACTTGTTGACCATGGTTGACTTGTTGACCATGGTTGAATGTTGACTACCATCATGCTTTGAAAGATCCTCCTTGATTCATGCTTACACTTCATTTAAAGAAGCATGATAGTGGTCATTCCAAATTACCATCAACTATTCTTATTTTGAATTATTATTATTTAGATAATTCTTTTCTTTTGGCATTATGGTTGCAAGAAAGAAAAGATTGCTCATTATCTCATTTAGCTTCTCTCTCCTCACTTCATCTTCTTCTTCCTCTAGCAAAAGAGAACCCTTCTCATGTGTTGAGAATCCTTCTCTTTTAAAAGAAAAGCAACCCCTAGTCACTCTCTACTCATTCTAGGTTCAAGGTTTAGCAAGCCGGAAACCCTAGTTCACTCAAAGATCGAGGAAGAGCCCAAAGGTCGAACCTTCGAGGTGGATCCATCTTCGACGGAAGAAGGCGACGAAAAGAGAACCATCAACCTCTACAAGGTTTAAAGAAGAAGGAGTTCAAGTTTAGGTATAACCATCTTCCATAGTAGCTAACTCCTTTTAGTGTATTTGCTAGTTTAGTTTAGACACGATCCCGACCTTGTTTAGTCCATGCTGCCTCTTGCAATAAAAATTTGTTTTTTATACCGTTTCCGCCTCCCCGTAAGAACCGGGGGTCGCAATATGGACTTACAGTGGTATCAGAGCCTAACTAAACTTAAACTAGCTTGGTAGCGAAGTGTATGGAAGTTCGAAACCGAAAAAATCGCAAAACCGGAAAAACCAAAACCCAAAGTTTCTGTTGAATTTTTTTTCTGCTCTAAATGAAAAACTTTATACTTGTAAATTTGGCTCAGGGTTTTGTTTGAACAGACAAGAAAAACGATGCACTAATTCAGTTAAACCGCCGCGCTTCCGCGGCACGAGGTAGGCATGTGCCGCGGAAGCGCCGCAGTTTATTTTCCTCTCTGCATCGTTTTTCATGCAGTGTTCTTCTGGTAGGATTTTGGGATTTTTCAGATGTATTATATGTACCCAGATTTTCCAGAACAGAAATTCACTTTTGGGGTCCTATAATTCCGTATTTTTTCCGAACTTCACTGCACTTTGGCTATGTTGGTTATATCTGTGATGTTTGCATGTATTGAACGTCGGCTAATCGCTATAAGTCGATTAGTCGGGGTTATACATGATCTGTGTTTGATATTGGAATGTGTATATGAATGTGTTGGACTGTCGCGGGTGAATAGCCGGGGTGGATGTGAGATGAGCTTTTGTTTTTCTTTCATTCATTATAAATGTAAATTGATGTAATAATATTATTTGTTTGGCCGCACAACCGGGTCGGGGTTGTAGCCGTCATTGTATAATTCTTTTTACTGTTTTTGCTCCTAGGATAGACCCATGGAGGGGTGCACAAACTGCCGAGTACTTGGCGGGTAGTTTGCCGCACCCGTAGGGGTCTTGGGTGGGGTATTTGGCTATTCACCGCGACCGTGTAATCCGCTTTTCATTGCCGGCTCGAAAGGATTGCGGATTGCTAGTATATCCAATGTATTCATCTGTGATCTGTAATGTCTATCATTGCTTTCTATTTAGGCGTTGCTTATGTTTTACAGCCGTGCTAGCCCAGCCCCCGCTCTGTCGTTAGTTAAGTAACCTAACGAGTGATGACGGGACCCCGTGGCGAATGCGAATGGCATAAGCGTACGTCATATTTTGGTTGTTTTCTGCAATGGTAGGATTAAATGATGGGACGCATTAAAAGAACTAATGCAAGAATATCACGCATTAAAAGAACCAATGCAAGATAATAAACCAAGCTAAAGTCGTTGGAACACTTTCGAAAAACCACTCGGTTCTTTTCAAAACTAACTTTTAAATGCGGAGCTTGAGCCACTCCTTCTAAAAGCTATCTCGTTCCATCGATTATATCAAGTTCACTACGTTCACGGTTTCGCCAAAACCATCCGTAGCCCTCCGTCGTTTCATATGAATATTCAACAGTATTCAAGCTGTGTTTGTTGGCCTTAGTCAAGGCACAGTGTTTGGTAGCTGGTGGGTATTCATATGTTGCATAGATAGAATGCGTTGGTTTGGGACAGTCGTATTGCCTTGTTGGCCATAGTCAAGGGTATATACGGGTGGGTTCAAATTAACCTGGATAACGACGGGAAGAACTTGACATGTGACCTATGATTTGTTGGCCTTAGTCAAGGTCATAAGAGCATGGGGCAAAAATCCACATCGGGAGTTTCATAAGTACTGAAACTTGCTAGATTTGCATACCATTTGGAGTGTGATGATTATGGTAGGATTCCTTCATTTTCGTCACGCGATGATATTTGGATCCCGATCCTACTGTGAGTATATGCTACTCCTCGGGAAATTTCTCACTAAACGATCAATGCTATAAACCTAGTAGGTGCCTAGAAAGGTGTTAGCGGGGCTACGCCCCCAGTGAAAAGAGGTTCTTAAATTAAGGAACTTCGCGAAAGCGTTGGAAAACCTCCCTCGAAGTACAGACACTGGCCTGGCTGAACGGTTAAGCAAGTATTGTACGGTGGGATTGATCCCGGCTAATTCTTCCTTTGTGGTTTGAGGAGGGATTCGAGAGACAGTGGGAGCCATCCTGTTTAGACAAATTAAAAACCATTCTAAACTTGCAAGAGCATCGTGCTAAGTGTTTCTTCTCTCCCCCTGCAGCGACCAAATCGAAATGACTGGACTTAAGTTACTTCTAGATAAAAACATACTGACAGGGCCAAACTACAAAGATTGGCTCAGGAATGTCAAATTGGCAATCACTTACGACAAGCTGGGGTATCTTCTTACCACCAAAGCTCCCCCCGTCCCAGGTCCCACCTCCAGCGTCGCGGATAAGGAAATCCGTAAGACTTGGGAGATTGATTGCGCGAAGGCCAGGTGCCTCGTGCTTGCCTCTATGGACAACGAACATCAGAGGAGGCATGAGAATATGGACCTCGAGTCCATATTTCTCCATACAAAAGAACTGTATGGAGAGCAGTCTCGTATCGCAAGATACGAAGTGTCGAAGAAGTTGTTTTCGACAAAGTTGGCCGTCGGATCATCGGTAGCGGACCACGTGCTTAAGATGATTGGCTACACTGAGGAGCTCGCAGAACTTGGGACCACGTTGGATAGTGAACTCTATACAGATTTAATTCTCCAGTCCCTTCCATCCACTTACGCCCAGTTCATACTGAATTTCAACTTGCAAGAAAAGGAAGTTGAACTTTCAGAACTCCTCAACCTGCTGAGGAGCGCAGAAGGCAACCTACAGAAGGGTAGGGATACACCCGCTTTGTTTGTAGGAGGATCTTCTTCCTCTAGGTCCAAGGCGAAAGCCAAGGGAAAGAGGAAGAAAGCCCCCGCCAAACCAAGAGGCGGTGTTAGTAAAGTGGGTACGAAGGGAAAGGAAAAGGCAACAATGATTGCGGGGAAGCTTGTTGGTAAAGAGGAATGCTTCTATTGTCACAAAAGTGGACACTGGAAGAAAGATTGCAGGGCTTGGAAAGCCAGGACACAGGAACTGAAGCAGGTTGCGGCTTCAGCTTCAGGTGTGTATGTTATTGAAAACTGTCTTTCTATAAACTCTACTTCCTGGGTATTGGATACCGGATCAGGATCTCATATCTGTAATTCTTTGCAGGCGTTGAGAAACCGTAGGTTTTTGAAGGCAGGTGACATGACCCTCAGAGTTGCGAACGGAGCTAGCATGGATGCTAAAGCCGTGGGGGACTATCACCTGGGAATGACAGATGGGCATGTTTTGGTTTTGCGTAATTGCTTTTTTGTACCCAACGCAACTTGTAATATCATTTCTGTATCTTTGGTTTCTAAAGAAGGTTATGAATTTGCGTTTGTAAGTAATGTTGTAAACATTCACCTTAATCAAGTTCTGATTGGGTCAGGTACACTGAGCAATGGTATATACGTATTAAACCAACCACAGATTTTCAATGTCCAGAATACACACAAAAGAAAGTCTCCAGATATCAATCAGGCTTTCTTATGGCATTGTAGACTGGGTCACATCAATGAGACACGGTTGACTAAGTTACATAAAGAAGGATACTTGGATCCGTTCGAGTATCAGTCTTATGCCACTTGTGAATCTTGTCTCATGGGAAAGATGACAAAGACTCCGTTCACTGGACACGGAGAAAGAGCGAGCGAGCTCTTGGGACTCATACACAGTGATGTGTGTGGTCCAATGTCTACACATGCGCGAAGCGGTTATTCATACTTCATTACTTTCACAGACGATTTCTCTAGGTATGGACATGTCTTCTTAATGAAGCACAAATCCGAGGCCTTTGAGAAATTTCGGGATTACAAGAATGAAGTTGAAAAACAAACCGGCAAAAGTATCAAGATTCTAAGATCGGATCGAGGTGGAGAATACTTAAGTGCCGAGTTCCTGAATTACTTAAAAGAGAATAGGATTCTCTCTCAGCGTACTCCTCCATACACTCAGCAACATAACGGTGTATCGGAAAGGAGGAATCGAACCCTATTGGATATGGTTCATTCCATGATGAGTAAGGCTGAGTTACCGTGATCTTTTTGGGGATATGCACTAGAAACAGCTGCACATCTCTTGAACCAAGTTCCTACTAAGACTGTGCCTACCACACCATATCAGATGTGGAGTGGGAAGAAACCCTGTCTTAAAGCCTTTAAGACATGGGGATGTCCGGCTTTTGTAAAAAAGCAGCATGCGGACAAGCTCGAGGCACGCTCAGTACAGTGCAAGTTTGTGGGATACCCAAAGAACTCCAAGGGGTATCTATTCTATTACACAGAGGAGCAAAAAGTCCTTGTTTCTCGTCATGCCCACTTCTTGGAAACTGAGTTTTTGGAAAATCAGATAAGTGGGAGCGCAGTAGAACTGGATGAAATTCCAGAACCTCAGACTATTACTGAAAGCTTAGTGGAACCAGAGGGTTCAAAAGAACAGGACATTCCTACGCCGCTCCGCAGAAGTACTAGGCAGTCTCATCCGCCCGAGAGATACTACGGTTTTCTCATAGACGGGGATAGAGAGGATTGCATCATAGACTATGATGAGCCTACTAGCTTCCAACAGGCCGTTCAGAGCGTTGACTCGGTAAAATGGCTGGATGCAATGCGGACCGAAATGGAGTCCATGTACACCAACAAAGTATGGACGTTGGACATTGCTCCAGACGGGGTAAAACCCGTAGGATGCAAGTGGATCTTCAAAAGGAAGATTGGTGTAGATGGACAGGTTGAGACCTATAAAGCTAGACTTGTAGCAAAGGGTTTCCGTCAAAGACCTGGCTTGGACTATGATGAAACCTTTTCTCCAGTGGCTATGCTGAAATCCATTCGGATCCTTCTTGCCATTGCTGCCTTCCACGATTATGAGATTTGGCAGATGGACGTAAAAACCGCTTTTCTAAATGGAAATTTAGAGGAGTGTGTCTATATGGATCAGCCAGAGGGTTTCATTCAGAGTGGGAGCAGCGGAAAGGTGTGCAAGTTGCTTAAGTCCATCTATGGACTAAAGCAGGCATCGCGGAGTTAGAACATCTGATTTGATGAGACGGTCAAGGAATTTGACTTTATCAAAAATCCAGATGAACCATGCATCTATAGTAGATTTGTAGCGAGAACTGTTGCATTCCTTGTTTTATACGTGGATGACATTCTCTTAATAGGAAATGACATTCCTATGCTACAATCTGTCAAGGGTTTCTTGTCACACAGGTTCTCCATGAAAGACCTGGGTGATGCCTCATACATCCTGGGGATCCGGATCCATCGTGATAGATCCAAGAGGATATTAGGACTTTCACAGTCCAGGTACATCAACACCGTACTGAAAAGATTCAGTATGGAAGATTCCAAGCGCGGTAACCTACCGGCTTGTCACGGGATCACCCTCTCTAAAGAGATGTCTCCCAAGACTGATTTGGAGAGGGATCGCATGTCTATTATACCCTACGCTTCTGCGGTAGGCTCTATAATGTATGCGATGATATGTACCAGACCGGATGTAGCTTATGCACTGAGTGTAGTAAGCCGGTATCAGTCAAACCCAGGGGAGAAACATTGGATAGCAGTAAAGAACATTCTCAAGTACCTGAGAAGGACTAAGGAGATGTTCTTGGTGTATGGCGGAAAAGACCTCCAGATTGAGGCCTTTGCTGACTCTAGCTTCCAGAGTGACAAGGATGATTCCAAGTCCATGTCGGGTTTTGTCTTTACCCTCAATGGAGGGGCGATGTGTTGGAAGAGTTCCAAACAGGAAACCGTTGCAGACTCGACTATGGAAGCAGAATACATCGCTGCATCTGATACCGCAAAAGAAGCTGTCTGGATAAGGAAGTTCTTAAAAGAACTTCAGGTGGTTCCGTCCATTGTTGACCCAGTACCTCTGTATTGCGACAACAACGGGGCTATAGCTTTAGCGAAGGAACCCAGGTCCCATCAGAGATCCAGGCACATCTTGAGGCGGTATCACCTGATCAGGGAGATCGTGGATCGCAAGGAGATCGAGGTTCGGAGGGTTGCTTCAGAAGAAAACACTGCAGATCCATTCACCAAGGCCCTACCCCAGACTCAGTTCGAGCGGCTGATCGAGATGATCGGTCTTCGATACGCTAGTACATGGCCTTAGTGCAAGTGGGAGATTGTTAGTGTATATGCCCTAGAGGCCATTACTGTATCATACTAGTTTGTATACTACTTAATGGAAGCTTGGGATATTCACCTTGTATAAAAAAACTTGCTCAATATAGTAGTATGCTACTTGGTTTGTTTCTACTTCAATGTGTACTTGTGTTTATTTCAGTATATCACTTATACGCATTAGTGGAGCCCTTAGGATCTTTGCTTGATTACCAGCGTTGTGATGGCAGTCACACTAGTGGGGGCTGGGTAATCTATAGGCACATCCTTATACAGGTCCCTAGTCGTAGGACTATCGAGACAGGGCATCGATACTCCGGAGTAGACTAGCGTATGCGCTTCTCATCCCAGTGTGGGAGTTGGTCTGTCCCACAGCCATCAGTACGTCGTACTGGAGATAGTATACGGGTGCTCGTTGGGTTACGAGTACACTGGACAGGACTCATCGGGAACTGACAGGTTGGTATTATACCTATCGTCAGTTATCAGTTCCCAGGTTACATGAGTACAGCTTAGTCCGCTGACTTGACACTGGCACTTCGCCTCGAGTGTGTTCCCACTGCACTTTGATCACTACCCTACCACGGCTCAAAGGAGTCGTGCAAACAGGTGGTGGTTGGGTGCAGTCCCGAAGCACTTGGAGGCAGTGACGGTTAGACAGGATTCGTCTCTCCCGGTATTGGGGGTTGACATCGCGCTGTGTCTAGGAGAGCCATTACACGAGTAGTCCCTGGCCAGGGCAAGCGAGATATACTGGTAGGTTCCAGTGTTATCCCAGGGTGTTTTGGGCTTCACTCCGACACGACTTGTACCGCTATTAGGGGACTGACGTTTTACCGCCCCCTAGGCCCGACATGCGATGTATCAGACGAACAGACCGGACTGTACGGAGAATGTCACATTCAGACTCAGTAGGAGTTCAGATGGGGTTTCACCTCGTCAGCCTTCTTGTCGACATCTACCTGGGGACCGTTACGCACAGCTAGTGCCGCTTGCGGTCTGTGGTTAAACCCACTGCCAGCGTAGTGTCGAGTCTTTAGAGTCCCACACAGAGGGTATTCGCCTCTGGGCAAAACAGAGTAGAGGTCGCATGGTTTTGCGACAGGGTTCGTTCTCATCCGCGCACTTGTGCACGTTTGGAGTCCGGACGGATTATACTGGCAGGCTCTGGTTTGAGCCAGATACTGGTATATGTTTTGGGGTTGCTTTTATATCTTGGTATTCTTGTTCCTCGGAACGAGAATGCAGGTGTGTATGCACAGTTGCTTGAGGCGGAGGATGAGGTATTTCATTAGGGTTTCGGAACGGGTGCGTATGCACAGTTGACAGTCTTCAATTTCCAAACCCTAATGGATTTATAAATTATCTATTAATAATAGTAATTAAATGAGAATTTTGTTATGGTTGATTTTGTTGACTTGTTGACCATGGTTGACTTGTTGACCATGGTTGAATGTTGACCACCATCATGCTTTGAAAGATCCTCCTTGATTCATGCTTACACTTCATTTAAAGAAGCATGATAGTGGTCATTCCAAATTACCATCAACTATTCTTATTTTGAATTATTATTATTTAGATAATTCTTTTCTTTTGGCATTATGGTTGCAAGAAAGAAAAGATTGCTCATTATCTCATTTAGCTTCTCTCTCCTCACTTCATCTTCTTCTTCCTCTAGCAAAAGAGAACCCTTCTCATGTGTTGAGAATCCTTCTCTTTTAAAAGAAAAGCAACCCCTAGTCACTCTCTACTCATTCTAGGTTCAAGGTTTAGCAAGCCGGAAACCCTAGTTCACTCAAAGATCGAGGAAGAGCCCAAAGGTCGAACCTTCGAGGTGGATCCATCTTCGACGGAAGAAGGCGACGAAAAGAGAACCATCAACCTCTACAAGGTTTAAATAAGAAGGAGTTCAAGTTTAGGTATAACCATCTTCCATAGTAGCTAACTCCTTTTAGTGTATTTGCTAGTTTAGTTTAGACACGATCCCGACCTTGTTTAGTCCATGTTGCCTCTTGCGATAAAAATTTGTTTTTTATACGGTTTCCGCCTCCCCGTAAGAACCGGGGGTCGCAATATGGACTTACATTTTACAAAAGAAGTTTTATGCAAAAAGACCCCCTACAAGTCAAAAATTGCAAGTTTTAGCTTAAAATTCAATAATTTCGCTTTCTATACTAAAAATTAGTTAAAAATCAAAATAAAATACTAAAAATTTATGTTACCACTAGATTTTAATTATCATAATTTTAAAGATTATAATTAGCCCGGAAAAATTTGTATTTATCGCTAATTTAATGTATTTTCTTACCGGCTTAAAATAATATTAAAAAATTGAAAAATTAGGGAAAATTTTTAAACGACCAGAATTTCATAATTAACTCATTAGCTACTAAAATCAAGCAATTACCTATCCATTTTAAGTATAATTAGCCCTAAACTGCAAAATAACGAGAAAGACGGTTTTCGGAAAAATACCGAATTTTCACCGATTTTCAGGAAAACCCCAAAACGACTTTTCAAGACGCTACAATCTTCCCCCCTTAAACAAATTCGGTCCCCGAATTTAAAAAATATAGCTACACGTACCTTCAAAGAGATGGGGATATTTCTTCCTCATCTCGCCCTCGGTCTCCCAGGTAACCTCCTCGCTGCTCGGGCTACGCCAAAGGACCTTGACGGTTGGTATAATCTTCGACCTCAACTTCTTCACCTGCCGATCCAAGATGGCCACCGGCTGCTCTGCAAAAGAAAGGTCGCGCTCTAGCTGGACTGTCGGGTGCTGAATCGCATGCGAAGGGTCGTGAAGGTACTTGCGGAGCATCGAAACATGGAAGACGGGGTGAAAATCGGGAAAGCTGGGTGGAAGAGCCAAACGATATGCAACTGCGCTGACACGCTCAAGGATCTCGAAGGGACCTACGAATATAGGGCTAAGCTTCCCCTTTTGTCCAAAACGCATCACGCCCTTTATCGGAGAGACTTTCAGAAAAACATGGTCGCCAACTGCGAACTCTAATCTGCGACGGCGCCTGTCTGCATAGGATTTCTGCCTGCTCTGAGCCACTCTCATCCGGTCTCGGATCAACTGTATCTTAACTGTCGTCTCCTCAACAAGCTGCGGCCCCAAAATGCTGCTCTCGCTGAGCTCTGTCCAACAGACGGGCGATCTGCATCTCCTCCCATACAATGCCTCGAAAGGTGCCATCTGAATAGTATCCTGGAAGCTGTTGTTGTTGGAGAACTCCACTAGAGGTAAATGACGATCCCAGCTACCACCAAAGTCTAAAACGCACGCTCTAAGCATGTCCTCGAGAGTCTGAATGGTCCGCTCTGACTGTCCGTCGGTCTGCGGATGAAACGCTGTGCTGAAGCTCAAACGAGTGCCCAAAGCCTCCTGAAGTCTCTGCCAAAGTCGGCTGGTGAACTGAGTGCCTCGATCTGACACGATACAAGTCGGTACGCCGTGTAGTCGTACGATCTCGTCAATATAGAGCTGAGCATACTGAGCGAAGCTGAAAGTGGTCTTCACTGGTAGGAAGTGAGCCGCTTTCGTCAATCTATCCACGATCACCCAGATGGAGTCGTACCCTCGACTGGTCCTGGGTAGACCCACAACGAAGTCCATCGAAATCTGTTCCCATTTCCACTCTGGAATGGGTAACGGCTGTAGCTCTCCTGCGGGCCTCTGGTGCTCGGCCTTGACTTGCTGACAAGTCAGGCATCTCGAAACGAACTCCGCAATGTCCCTCTTCATCCCGTCCCACTAGTAGGTCTCTCTCATATTATGGTATATCTTGGTGGAACCGGGGTGGACACTATACACTGATCGGTGTGCCTCCTCAAGAATGTCGCGCCGCAATCCATCAGTATCTGGTACGTACAGTCTAGATCCATATCGTAAAATCCCCTGATCGTCAACCACGAACTCGGAAAATCTGCCCTGTCCCATCTGTGCCATGATCTCTAAGCAACGGTCGTCACTGCGCTGTGCCTTATATATACGGTCAAGCAACTGTGGGCGTGCACGAACATGCGCGAGCTGTCCCCCTGTCTGAGTGAACTTGAACTCAACCCAGCTGTCGCATAACATCTGCCAATCTGCTGACGACTGCCTCTGCACTGCGTGCAAAAAGGATAGACTACCCCCGGGCCTCCTACTCAACGCATCTGCCACCACATTTGCCTTGCCGGGGTGATATAAGATCTCGCAGTCGTAGTCTTTCACCAACTGCATCCAACGACGCTGTCTGAGGTTCAGGTCTCGCTGCTGAAATATGTACTTTAAGCTCTTGTGATCGGTGAATATCTGACACGACTCACCGTATAGGTAATGTCGCCAAATCTTCAGGGCAAAGACCACTGCAGCCATCTCCAAATCATGAGTGGGGTAGTTTTGTTCGTGCTTCTTCAACTGCCGAGAAGCATAAGCGATCACCCGGCCATGCTGCATCAATACGCATCCTAATACCACTCGCGAAGCATCACAGTAGACAACAAATCCGCCTGATCCCGAAGGCAAAGATAATACCGGCGCCGTAGTCAAACAAGTCCGTAGCTGCTGAAAACTGCGCTCGCACTCCTCTGTCCAGACGAAAGGAACTCCCTTCCGGGTCAAACCGGTCAAAGGTGCAGCTATACGGGAGAAGTCCTGAACAAAACGCCTGTAGTAGCCCGCTAGGCCTAGAAAACTACGGATCTCAGTAACCGATGTAGGTCGGGGCCACTGCTGAACAGCCTCAATCTTCTTCGGGTCCACACAAATGCCGTCTCTCGTAACCACGTGACCCAAGAATCCGACGCTGTCCAGCCAGAATGCACACTTGGAGAACTTTGCGAACAGCTGGTGCTCCCTCAGAGTCTGTAACGTAATCCGCAAGTGCTGCTCGTGCTCCTCTCTGCTCCGGGAGTACACCAAGATATCGTCGATAAACACGATGATGAACAAGTCAAGATACGGCCTGAATGTACGGTTCATCAAATCCATGAATGCTGCTGGGGCGTTGGTGAGTCCGAACGACATCACCAAAAACTCGTAGTGGCCGTAGCGCGTGCGGAAAGCGGTCCTCGGTATATCCTCCTGTCGAACTCGCAGCTGATGGTATCCTGATCGCAAGTCGATCCTCGAAAAATTCCCCGCACCCTGAAGCTGGTCGAACAAATCATCAATGCGCGGCAATGGATATCTGTACCGAACGGTAACTTTGTTCAGCTGGCGGTAGTCGATACATAAGCGCAAACTTCCATCCTTCTTCCTGACAAACAGGACCGGAGCACCCCACGGAGAAACACTCGGTCGAATAAGCCCCTTATCTAACAAATCCTGCAACTGATCCTTCAGCTCTCGAAGCTCTGCCGGGGCCATCCGATAAGGCGGTATAGAAATAGGCCCCGAACCGGGAATCAAATCAATGCAGAACTCAACATCGCGCTCAGGCGGTAGCCCAGGTAGCTCATCAGGGAAAACATCAGGGAACTCACAAACTACCGGGACCCGGTCTAACGGAACCTCTGCAGCTCGAGTATCACAAATAAACGCTAAGAATCCCTGACATCCCTTCCGCAAGAGCTGACCAGCGCGAAGAGACGAAATTAAGCTGGGAAGGGTGACACTGCGGTCTCCCCGAATAACAAGGACTGGCTCTCCCGGAAAGCTAAATATGACTGCCTTCTCACGGCAGTCCACCGAAGCATAACAAGTGGCTAGCCAATCCATGCCCAGAAGCACATCAAAGTCCAACATATCGAGGAGAATCAAATCAACCGATGAATCCCTCTCCCCGATACGAACGGAACACAAACGAAATACATACCGAGCGACAAACGACTCGCCTACCGGAGTAACAACAACAAGCGGATGATCTAACGACGACGACTCACGGCCCAACATCGGTGCAAAGTGTGTAGAGACATACGAATGTGTGGAACCTGGGTCGAATAATACCCGGGCGTCGAAAGAACAAACTGGCAAGGTACCTGTCACAATGGCATTGGATGCCTGCGCATCCTGCGGTGTCAAAGCAAATACTCGGGCCTGTCCTCCACCGATAGCGGGCTGACCTCGACCTCGGCCTCTGCCTCCTCGTCCTCTCTGAACAGGACCGCCGCGTCCTCGGCCTCTGGGTGCACCTAACTGGCGTGGAGCATCGCCTGTGGTAGGAAGTAGGGCTCTCTGTGGAGGGGGTGGCGATGGTGGTAGGGTCACATGCGGAACTGTCGGTGCTCCCTGTCGTCTCGCCGGACAGTCTCTGACAAGATGGTGCAAACTCCCGCACCCAAAACACCCTGGCGACGGCTGCTGCCCCTGGGGATAAGAACCATATAACTGTCCCCGCCCAAATCCTCTGCCAGGCCTATCTCTCGGGAAGAATCTGGTGCGCTGCCTCTGAGACGGTACATCAGTGCGAATCCTCTTTGGCCCAGAAACGGCCGAAGTCCGTGATATGCGTGCCTCCATCCGCAATGCCGTATCCATAGCAGCTGAATAAGTGTCGTAGTGCTGGGCGCCAATGGCAAGATATAGCTGGGCATCAAGTCCCTGTACGAACCTCTTCACCATCTTCTCCTCGGTATCCACCAAATACTGAGCATATCGGGATAACTGTGTAAACTGGATGTCATACTCAGACACTGTCATCCCAGGTGTCTTGACTAAGGCCTCGAAGCTACGAGCTCTGGCGTCACGAACGCTCTCTGGAAGGAAACGGGCTAGAAAGATCGCTGTAAACTCGGCCCAAGTCATAGGCGGTAGACCTGCAGCTCGACCTCTCAAGACTGACTCCCACCATGTCTGTGCGAGACCCTCTAGTCGGAAACTCGCAAGCTCTACCCATCGATCATCCGAACATCTCAGCGAACGGCAGATCCTGGCTAAACTGTCAAGGAACGTCTGTGGGTCCTCCGCTGCCTCGGTGCCGGTAAATACTGGAGGTCTCAGCCTCATGAAATCCTGTAGTGAAACCGGAATGGCCACGGTGGTAGTAGTAGGAGCAGGTATCATGGTCGTCTGTGATGTAGTAGGTACGTCATCCGGCCTCGGTGTACGACTGGCTGCAACTAGGGATCCTACCATCTGACGTAGCTCCTGCATGCCTCCCATCATCTGTCGCAACTCCTCCATACCAGTCTCGAGCCTATCCATACGGCCTGGGGAAGGTGGATCGGTCTGTCCCTGCGGCGTAGGCATACCACCCTGCTCAGTCCTAGTCTCGGACGAGCCAGCTCGAATCACGTCTCTGGCGGCAGCCCTCTGTGCCCTCGTAGCCTTCGGCGGCATCGTGGCTGTTACAGGAAAATGGATAATAAGAACAGTGCAATAGAATCATAGGATACACGGAATTGAAGAAGGAATTTTCAAGCAAGTATCCCCTAAAGTCACTTAGGCAGAGTACCGTATCGCAAGTATGCCGCGGACATACGCACGCTACGTTACCCTGCATAAGTCACTTACTCCATCTACCAAGGGTCATCCTACACTCAAAAAGGTAAAACCTATCGCTCTGATACCAACTTTGTCACGACCCGCAGGGTACGGAACGTGACTGGCACTTAAGTTTACGAAACGTCTAAAGACGTCCATAAAATAAGTAAGCCAAAGCCCAGAAAACAAAACCAATTAAGCAAAAGAGTGAAGAAAACCCAATCAATTGAAAGCGAGTTTATCAAATAAGTCATGTAAAACCCTTTTTAAAAACAATACCAATTTTTCCGAAAATTTCGGCAGAGTCTCCTTTGTAAATACTGGCCCCCAAAATGGGTACAACAAAATATATATGAATCCAACAAAATAGGGCATCCCCAAGCAGGAGCTAGCTCTTCGCCACAAGGCGGTCACAAATCCCACGCAATATAAAGCAACAACAAGCAAAATAATCATAATGAAGCATAAGAAAAAAACAGCATGTCGACTCAAGTGAGCTCGACCCCAAAATACAGCATAAAAGTCCACAAACCTCACAGTCTCATCTCTAGGTCAATACAATAATACTGGTAGAAACAGTAGATGGAGTACACTAGATACAAAGAATATACAAGGTGGTACAAAAATAATAACATGACCCACCTATGAGCAAAACCTCGAGTCCAGGCAAAAGAGGCAAAAGAACAAGTGCGCCCGCCGCTACTGTACTGACGGAGCGGACCTGCAAAAGGCTGTGGCACAACGGGGGTGAGTTGCCAACTCGTGAGTAATAAATAATATCTACAAAGGCTATCGTATGCATGCACACAAGCATCCTAGCATCTAAAATACAGGTATGAATGGATGCACTAGCAGGTGTGTATACAACATCAGTGTACGAATATGTATGCAACATGAATATCTGAGGTCTCAATAGGTATCTATAAGAAACATTTTATCTCTTTTTGTTTTTGAAACTCTTTTAGAATGCCAGCATAATACTCAAGGAATCGACGAGAACCGGTGTCCAGCAACGACACCTAAAAGCTGTCTCAAATCTCATAAATCCATGTCATAGTGTCTCTGGCCACAGCCGTCCGGCTGACCCATCTCAAATATCAATATCTCATCATCTAGCGGCCACGGTCGGTATCCTCTGGATATCCGCCATCCCAAACAGTCATCGGTAGGTAATCCGTCCCCTGCCAGGCTCAACGTCAACACCACATTCCTCTTGCTCCGGGGTACCTTACCGGGCCCACCATGTACCCGTGACGGTTCCTCCACTCCTCGACACGGATTTCCAAAACCACAGCAAACTCATGGTGGACGACACTTACATCACTAGAAAACCGCAATTTACATATTTTAAAAAATATAGTAAGTTTAGAAATTTTGCGGCTTTCCCCCGAAATCCAGAAATATCATAAAATCTCAAGAAATCCTCATAAGTGCATATGTCAATGATAATGAATGCATATGGTATCAATAATCAAGTTGCGATGTGTGATTAATAGATTAGGCATGAACAATTAATATAATGAAGTACATGCACATGAATAGCAATCCTACGGTTTCATTTTAAGGAATTAAAGGCAATAGCACAAGTTTAAGTATCAATTAGTAAAAGGTTTCAATTTAAAGGTTATCTAGTGTGGTGGCATGGCAATTACCAGGGTGTGTGTGTAAGCATGAATAGTGCTCGTGCTGCATATAAAAACCCTGGCAATGGTGCAGGTGTCCAATAAAATGGTTTCGTATAGGTATGTCAATATAATGCATGGATGCAGCAAATAATCAAATAAGTATTTCACCCCTAATTACTAACATCACTAAGAATCTTGTAAGTTACTAAAACTATCGGGCGGCTTGCGCCATCCAACGATAGTCCCCCGTAGATGTTACATCTACTCACCGGAATCCCTGGCTAGCTGTGTCCAATCACCGCTTTCCCCTTTCGCGCCGCGTCTGACGTCTCCGCGACCGAACCTGGAATTTACATCAATACCAAACATAAGGTTACATATCAAGAACGACGCAAAACCCAAACGAAACTACTAATGTTCACTAGCTAGGTACAACGTGTGCAGGGTGCGCGGAACATACGCGAAAATCGCAAAAACTGCCAAAAAAAATCGCCGATTTGGTCGCCCAGCAAAACTAAAACCCGACTACTCAAAACTCCGCGCTCACGCATCCTAAACGTCATAGGAGATGCTAAAAACATCCCCAAGGTATCACAAATAATTCACCAAATAATTTTAATAAAAACCTAGTAAGCACAAACTAGCAATTTTGGTGCAAAAATCGAAAATTAGTGATACGGTTATCACAATCCAACACAATATCCAACCATACAACAAGCAATCTATAAACACTATAATTACAACACATTAGCAAAGATTCAAAACATATTTTCCATAAACAACCATTACTTGAATTATATAACCTAGCAATTCTTAATCCAAACTATATATGAAAACCTTAAATTAACACTAATTTATAACTCAATTAGCAAGTTAACCTTCTAGATTAGGTTAGCAAAACAACTAGATAACAAATTAGATTTAATCAACTAAATAATGGTTTCTAAACCCTAATTCAACTCATTTATCATGCTTCACAACCCATTTTCCATACATAAACCCTCTCTTGAATTTCCTAAAACAACAATTTACAACCAAAATCAAACTTTTAAAATTAACTAAATTAGCATAATTTGAAGACCACATAAACAAGGTAACTTCTTTGATTTGGTTGTGTAGGAACTAGCAAGCAAAATAAATTTAATTAACCACATAATGGTATGCTAACAAACCCTAGTTTAAAACAAACTACTCTTTTATAAACTAGATTAGAAATTAGCTAAACTTTTAACACTAAAACCATATAATTAAAGGAATTTAGCCAAAAGAAATTAACTTGATGGAAATTATACCTCAAGATCTATGGATCAAGCATGTGATTTGCCTCTAAGGATGGCTTCCTAGCTCCAAGATTCAAGCAAGAATGGCTAAGGATAATGATAGCATAAGGATTTTGTTTGGATTTTTGAATAAAATTGTGGATTTTGATGTGTTTTTTCTGAAGAAATTTGAAGAAAATGAAAAGAAAAGAGATGAAGAGGAGGAGGTGCAGGTTTCGGCCAGAGGGAGGTAAGGGGAGGGTGTGGGTGTGTTGGAAAAGTCATGAGTCAACTCTCCCAAAAGTCAATGCACCATACTTCATCAAACTATTTTTAAAATAAATTCATAAACAACCCAAATCAACACATGAAAGAAAACCAAAATGAGGCCAGAAATTTCTGGACCTGATCAAGGTGGGGCTGTCCTAAAGCTGAGGGAAGAGAGAGAGAGGGGTTTTACAAAAAAAGTTTTATGCAAAAAGACCCCCTACAAGTCAAAAATTGCAAGTTTTAGCTTAAAATTCAATAATTTCGCTTTCTATACTAAAAATTAGTTAAAAATCAAAATAAAATACTAAAAATTTATGTTACCACTAGATTTTAATTATCATAATTTTAAAGATTAAAATTAGCCCGGAAAAATTTGTATTTATCGCTAATTTAATGTATTTTCTTACCGGCTTAAAATAATATTGAAAAATTGAAAAATTAGGGAAAATTTTTAAACGACCAGAATTTCATAATTAACTCATTAGCTACTAAAAACAAGCAATTACCTATCCATTTTAAGTATAATTAGCCCTAAACTGCAAAATAACGAGAAAGACGGTTTTCGGAAAAATACCGAATTTTCACCGATTTTCAGGAAAACCCCAAAACGACTTTTCAAGACGCTACACATGACACCCAACTGCCAGATATCATAGTCATGGTATGTAGCAATGGCAAGTAGGATCTGGATAGACATGAGCATAGCTTTGAAAGTCTTAACTTTTCCATGTACACCAAGTAATCTTCTAAAGATAGACTTGCTTCTGATGGGAATTTAACCCTTCAGATAAAGCAACCAAAGTCCATACTTTGTTGTTATATAAGGATTCCATGTCAGATCACTGAGCATCCATCCATTCTTACAGAGCCACACTTCTGATGGCCTGCTCGAAACTAGTTAGGCCATCATCTCATGATGCAATCCTCGCTCCCACTGTCAAAGAGAAACCGAAGTATCTCTCAGGTGGATGAGGAACCCTTCTAGATCGGAGGAGAGGCTGAGGTTCGTTAGAAACTATTAAATCCTTCAGGTTTACCAAATCATCAGCTGCAGTTTGTATAGTTGGAACCTTTCCAGTTCTATCTCATGACCACTAATTTCTTCACAAGAAATTCCCTTTCCAAAAGGTGGCATGATGAGAAACAAAACTTCTTTTGTTCCTCGGTTTGGTAGAAGATATTCCCTTGCGAATGCTTGGGATATGCAACAAACTTCCACAGAACTTACCTTGCCTTGAGCTTATCTAGATTTTGCTTTTAGACATAGGCCGGACAACCCCAAATCTTAACTTCCTCAAGAGATGGGCTCCTCCGATACCATATCATATATGGAGTTGTAGGCATCTGATTTGATTGGAACCCTATTCAATAGGTATGCAGCTTCTTAAATGGATAACTCCCAAAAGGAAATAGGCAACTCAGTAGTACTCATCATAGAGCACACCATATCACATAGGGTGAGATTGCTATGCCCCGATACACCTACGTGCTGTAGTGTATACGGAGGAGTAATGCTGAGAGAGAATCTCATTCTCCTTTAGAATAATCCAGAAATTCCGTGCTCAAGTATTCTCCTCCTTGATCACATCAAAGGAAATAATACTTAGACCTGTTTTGGTTCTCTACTTCTATCTTAAATTCTATGAATATCTCAAAAGCTTCAGGCTTGTGTTTCATCAGGAACATATGTCTGACTCTTGAAAGATCATCATTGAATGTAATGAAGTACAAAGAACCGGTCCTGGCATGTGTAGACAGGGGACTTTCATACATCAGCATGTATCAATCCCAAGAGTTTACTAACTCTTTCTCTGTTTCCAATAAACGGAGCTATGGTCATCTTAACTTTGTAACATGACTGGCAAGTTTCACAAGATGTAAATTCAAACAGATTTAAATATGCATCTTTATGTAACTTCAGCTAGTCGGGTTACATTGATATGACCTAGTCAACAATACCTCAAGAAGGATTCGTTTATTTCTGAACTCTTCCTCTTGTGTGTATTCTGTACATTAAGAATTGTGGTTTGATTTAGAACGTCTTTGCTTTTAGTTAACGTGCCTGAACTGATCAACTCTTGATTTAGGAAATGTTTAAAACATTATCCAACAATACAAAATTATATCCTTCTTTATTAAATAGAGATACTGATATGATGTTGTATATCATGTTCGGTATCTAATAACATTCGTTCAGAATCAATGTATTTGTTAATACAGGGTGATAACTGCCAAGAGACTTGGCTTGCAACAATTGCACCGTTTCCAACTCTTGAAACTTATCACCCGTTCTGAGTTCTCTACCTATCAGTAGCCCATGTAACAGATTACATTTGCGGGATCCTGATCCGGTATCTCATCCCCAGGACGTAAAGGATACTGAGAAACTGTTCTCGGTAATGAACACACCTGAAGAAGATATATCAAAATACACTTTCTTCATTTGGGCGGCATGGAAATTATGGTAATCCCTATTTCCTGCTCGGTCTTATAATAATTATAAGTTGGAGCGGGACCAAAGTTCCTTAGCTCAGTATAACAAGCGGGTTCGGTCAATACACCAGTATTATTATCTTGATTATGGCGTGACATGGTCGCTACCTGGAGAGAGAGAGAAGAAAACACTCAGCGTATGCTCTTGCAAGATTGGATTGGTTATTAATATATCTAATCAGGTTGTCTCCCACTGTTTTAGTCAAATCATCGTTCAAACCATAAAAGGTAACACTAGCCGGGATTAATTACACTCTACAAGTTCACCAATCTTTCAGCCAGGCCAGTGTCGGTACTATGAGGGAGGTTCCCCGTGCTTTCGCACGGATCTAATTAAAATAAACCTCATTTTCCTAGGGGCGTAACCCCGTTAATACTTTTCTAGACACCTACTCGATCGGCTTATTGTAATGTGTAAAACTCTCCCATGAGCAACTCTTAGTCGCAGTGGGTATTGGGATCCAACTATCTCATAGAAGGTTTGCAATCTCATTGCAAATTTCAACACTTGAAATTCCTGATAATATTTTTCCCCTAGTACTTATGACCTTAACTTTGGTCAACATATCATAAGCACTAGTCAAGTTCTACCCGTCATTTCATGATTAATTAGACCCACCCACATGACTCTCAACTATGGTCGACATAATCACATAACTTTCCAAATCAATCGCATTTTATGCTGTGTAGGAAGACATCACTTAGCTACCGTACAGTACGCCTCAACTGAAGTCGACATACGCAGCATGAAAACTAAGTACTCTAATTTCTAAAATGACGGAGGGTTACAACAGGTTTTTAAGAAAACCTTTTGCGTAATGAACTTGATATCGTTGTAGAATCGAGTGATTGTTTAAAAGGAGTGGTTTTGAGGCTTTTACTAATTTTGCTAAAGAGGTCACTCCCGGTGAAGGGATATCGGCTCTTTCCTTATCGAATAAGGTGCTGAATATTCTACAAGTAAAACCGCTATGCAAAGCAAGAACTATGAAAGCAATCAGAAGGCATACCGAATTTGTAGCATCTACTAGTTTTGCTAAAAAGGTCACTCCCGGTGAAGGGATCTCGGCTCTTTCCTTATCGAATAAGGTGCTGGATATTCTACAAGGAATACCGCTATGCAAATCAAGAACTAGAGCTACCAGTTTTCGAAACAAGTTTCTACAACATCTTTAGGTTTCATTTATTTCATTAATCTTATTAATGAAGTCCCGTTTTTTTATGCTTCACAAGCATCACATTTGAAACGAAATCAGCAATATAACATATATCTCATATATATAATATAAACATTCGTTTCAGGCAGTAATATGATCTCATCACAGAACATTGCAGCAGAAGAACATATATGAAATATTGGATATAGTAGGAAGTCCGTGTTTTTAATACGAGCCTGTATGAAACACGGATTCCACGTTCGCGATGAATAGCCAATCCCACACCCCTAGACCCCTACGAGAGCAGCAAGCAACCCTACCAATTCTAGAGTTAGGAGACCCGGTCTTGACTCCTCGAGATGGTCACCCACTGGACTGTAGAACCTGGTTACTTGTGCTCCCCGCCTTGGGTCTATCCTAATGCGGAAAAGTAAATAATATACAATGGTGACATCATCCTCAGCCCGGAAGTGCCCCAATAAAAGAATATTACATACAATGAATTTTACGTGAATAAAAATGAAAAACTCTCATCTCACATAAAACCCTCGGCTATTCAAAACACGACGATCCAATATAACATATCACAGCAACACATAATATCTCATATCATCAGCGTAAGTAAATATGCGTACCCCATTTGTCGTTGATGTATAGCAACGAAACCGGCGATACACTACATATTACACTTACCGTTGCAGAAAAGAAAGTGAAAAACTACAACAGTTGGAATCCGCAACCACCTTAGACATCTCATGCCTTACCAGATGAATTCTTTAGACATCACATGCCTAACAATTATAAACCCCGCATTTTAGTCTCAATTATGAAAACACTTTTAAACATTTAGTCGAGTAATTCAACAAGATTCCCGATATTCTGATCGAATGCTCATCGGAAACATTAGTAGACGGCCGCACCCCCAATACCATCGACGAAGTGCACCAAGGCGGAACACCACTGCCGCGAGCACCCGAACGGATGCTTTTGGCGACGAGGTTCTCCTACAGTCACTTGGTCGGGGCTATGGGCCATGGCTATCTATTTAGTTTACCCGGTGAGTATCTGCGTACTCTATATGATTGCGACGGACTTTTGATCGCATCAAAATCCCGTGGCAACCGATCAAATGAGACTAAACTGCTAGATTTATAACATTCAAATTAGTTATCTCATAACTACTTGTGGATTCCAAATATTGTATCACATTCCAGATAAATAGACAAAGTTAAACTTTCCGATCGAATAAACAAACACCCAAGATTTCCCAAATAGCTCAACACTTGAGCGGAGTTCAAAAATCCAAGAACATGTCACAGCCCCAATGAACCAGACGTAGAAGGGTCAAACCAGCGCCTCACATGTGGCAACGCTAAACTACCACAAACCCTAAGGTTCAGTGGCAGTTTTGACGGTCACATAATCGACTTAAGGTTATGTTCTTCTAGAGTGTCCACAGATACGCTTGCATGATTTTCTGAAAGTTTTAAACTCGTGAAAAAATCCAATACTTGAAAATTTTCCGTCAGGGGAAAATGTGAGTTATTGATATCCGTTCGAACATTTTAACACGTTCTAAATTACCCGAAAAACTAAACGATGTCAAACTTTCCGATTGAATCAACGAATTCTAAAGATCTCCAGAACACTCACCACTTGAGTAATATTAAAGATTCCCAGAAGCATAATTTAATACCTACGAATCCACTCCTGAAGTACGATCCTTCAACCCCAATGTACTTCACAGTATCCATAGAATCACCTGCTTATTTTTCTGAGTATTTTTAATACAGAGAAAACCATGTTTTTAAAAAAATTCCAGAGAGGAGGTCTAATTCGACGTTTCGGGGTTCGATCGGACTTTAAACTTCGTCTAGACAACGCCTAAAGCTCTAGCTTGGCTCTGATATCACTGTAGGGTTTCTAGGCACTAGAAAAAGGTTCTACAAGGCATCAACCATGCCAAAATCAAAATTTTCAAGTGCCGAACAACCCTAACCAAGATCTTAGACTAGAGATTAGGCGAAACAAAGAAGAAGTAAACAACTTTACTTCTAAGAGTTCGGGATTACAACCTTTGTAGTCCAATCCTTCACTTCATAAGCTCCGTGTTGAGCTCCCTTCGCCGCGATCATCATGTACCCGGACTCTAGAGAGGCTCCATGAAGAGAATGATGCAAGCTTGCTTCCGATCTTTAATAACTAAGATGATCTACCTAGAAGAAACTCAAACCCAAGCTCTTGCTTCGCTAATCAGGTATTAGCAAAGCAAACACCCTAATCTAAGTGGCTAGAATATATGAGGATGATGAAGTAGGAATTTAGGTTTCTTTTGTTTTCAATTTCTCACTCATTATCATCACTTTACAAAAAGCTAGAAAGCTTTTCATCAAGAGGAGGAAGAAGAAGAACAACCAAATCCATTTGTGATGAATAATGAAATCAAGTGTGTGGTCAGAAATGCATCCATGGGTTAAGAATGAAGACTTAACCCATGTAGAGAATTAACTATGGTAAAGGGTTTGGGTTGGGTCAAGAAATATGTACACAAAATATCACAAGTCAAAGTCAAAACTTCAAGAAGCTTCTTGAAAGCTTCATGCAAGCTTAACCCTAATCCAAACCCTAACCATATTTAAACTCCACAAAACATGTTGCATTTGTAACCATAACATGTTACAATATTATATATCACATATACAATATTTATTGTAACAAAATAAAATAATAAAATTAACATATATCTCATATATATCAATGTATTATCCAAGTGAGAAAAAGAATTTTTAAGTGAGCTAAAATTAGTTAATGTAATATAATATATCAAATATATAATTATACATTAAATTATCGAATCAACACTTGATCAGATAATCCGGCTATTTCACAAATAACTGACTAATATAATCTGTATCAGTTTATCGAATCAACACTTGATCCGATGACCCGGCTATATCACATATATCCGGCCGATATCACATATCGCAAGAATCTAATACGGTATCACATACACGTATTGTTCTCGGTCCGGCACATATCACATATGTGCTCCTACTCCGTTTTGCCTGAGCTAGGAAACCTCTGTGTAAGACTCTAAAGAATCGTCAATACGCCGGCAGTAGGTGATGATCATATCAAACACCCACAAGCTGCAAGCGGTCAGCTAAACGTAACAGCCACCCAGGTATTGATCGATCAGAAGATCAACAAGCAAGCATGTACATTCTCCTGTGAATCCAATCAGTAACACTCCCGTACAGTCCGGTCTCTTCGTCTGATATGTCGCATATCTTGCCTATGGGTGTTAAACGTCAGACCCAGTAGCTTGATAATTCGTGTCGATATAAGGTCCATAACAGTTCGAGAAACTACTGATAACAGTTACCAGTAAATCTCAGCAACCCTGTTCAGGGATTTCCAGTTATGGCCAATCGAGCACAACGCAACATCAACTCCCTATACCGGGAGAGACGAAACCCCTCCTATCGCTCATTGCCTCCATATGAATCGGGACTGTACCCAAAAGCCACCATTTAGCACGCCCTCTTGGACGTCGTTAGGTGGAAATCAAAGTACAGTGGGAATCACACAAGACTCTATGACGATCTCGGGTCTACAGACTAACCTGTACCAGTGTCACCAGAGAACTGCTATCTGACGTGAGGTATATACCATCTGGGAGTTCTCGGCGAGTCCGTCCAGTGTATCCAGTTTCTACTGAGCACCCGCATACTATCTCTGATGTTTAACACCAATGGATATGGGATCATCCATCATCCATCTGTATGGGTAGAGAAGCATACGCTAGTCTACTCTGGTAAATTGATGCCCTGTCTCGATACACCTACGACTAAGAACATTTAAAGGATGTACTTAGCGACTACACTATCCCCACTGGTATGATCTGCATCACAGTCCTGGTAGTCAAGTACTCATCCTAAGGGCTTTATCAACAAGTAACATAGAGACAATCAGAGTACATGCTAAGATAAAGAGTAGCCAGATAGCATACTATCTGTAAGTGCACGGCGGCGGCCCGGCCGTCGATCCGACGCCGGAAATGCGGAAACGAAAAACTTTGCAAACTAGCAAACCGGCACCACCGCGCACTTTTAACCTGGATCGGGTCATTAACCTAGCTACTAGCAAACTAAAAGATGGGTGAAGAGATATACCTTGCGATCCGTGTCCTTCGGTCTTCGTCTCCACTCCGATCTCCCGCGGAATCTCCGTCCGTCACCTCCTCGTCGGAAAGGGTACCACGTAGCCAAATACTTTTACGGGCTCCCACCTCTGGACCGAGGCAACTCGGACGCGAAGTTGGCTAGCCGACGCGTCCCAGATTTGCTGTAGGCTAGTGTAGAATCTATTGTCTCTTTAGGGTTTATGTTGCCATGGATGTGGAGGAGAAGAGAAATGAGCTATGAAATTTTGATGCAACATGAGAATGAGAATAATTTTCCACACTAACCAAAATGAAATCTCTCACTTTTTCTCCTCACCCCTCAAGTGGCCGGCCCCTCACTTCACCATGGTGGAGAAAAAAGAATGAATAATATCAAGAGAAGAAAGAGAATGAATATGTGTAGAAAATTGTCACACCCATTTCACATCTCATCCTTTCACACACCATCACAATAAATGCAAGTGATAAGAAGGAAAAAGAATCTCATCATGAGAAATCTATCATAATGCCACAAATGCAAGAAAACCCCTCCACAAATAAGTTATTTGCAAACTGCAAATAACCCCCTCTATCGAAAAGTCCGGCAGCGAAGGAACAAAGCAAAACCGGCCGGAACGGAATGCAAACTGGCAACTTCAGAAAACTGATCCCGTAATAAATTACAGGAAAACCCCACTACTGCATATACATGCCCGCATTTGTATTCCCACTGAACACAAATGCAAAGAGACAAAATCTACACTGTCTAATACTAGAATCCGGCTTAAACCAAAGCTGGCTAGTAAAATCCGTCCGATCACGATCCGTGCAATACCGCACGTATCTGATCGAACCCTGCCATATCTCCATACGGCCTCTACAGCGTTTCGCCCGAAACCTGAGTAACTGTGCGTGTGGTGGACTCTAAAGACTCGTCAATACTATGGCTGTGGATTTAACCACTAGCACGTCAGAGGTATTAGCCATACGTGACGGGCTACCAGCTATTGACCAAAAGGGACGTCGATGAGTGAACTCATCCTGACACCCTACTGAGCCTGTCAGTGACAATATCCGTACAGTCCGGTCCGTTCGTCTATGAGCATCGCATGGCGGGCCTAGAGGGTTGGTAAAGTCAGACCCCTAATAGCGGTACAAGTCGTGTCGGAGTGTAGCCCAGAATACCCTGAGATACTACTGGAATACCTACCAGTAAATCTCCTGCCTTGGCCAAGGACTTTTCATGTACAGGCTCTCCTAGACGCAGCGCGACCTCACCCCCAATACCGGGAGAGACGAACCCCTGCAGATCCGCTCACTGCCTCCATGTGGCTCGGGACTGTACCCAACTAAAATCTGTTTGCACGTCTCCTTTGAGCGTGGTAGGGTAGTAATCAAAGCACAGTGGGAACTCACACGAGACAAATGACGATCTCTGGTCGATGAACTAACCTGTACACATGTCACCAGGGAACTGCTATCTGACGTCAGGAATAATACCAACTAGCAGGTTCCCGGCGAGTCCTGTCCGGTGTACTCATAACCCAATGAGCACTTGTATACATCTTATGTGAACCAACTGACACCAGTGGCTTGTGAGACAGGCCACCGCCCCTCGTCGGGGTCTCGACTGTATACACTAGTCTACTCCGGAGTATCGATGCCCTGTCTCAAAACTCCCACGACTAGGGACCTTTTAAGGATGTGCTTATAGACTCCAGCTCTCACGTATATGATCGCCCTCATACTGCTGGTAGTCAAGCAAGAATCCTAGGGGCTCTATCAACATGCAATAGCGACTCGTAAGGTCACCTAAAACATTACACGATGATAAAGATAAACCAGATAGCATACTATCATCTCGAGTAAGACTGTCCTACCGGTATAGGTCCTCCCTCAATCATTGCAATCACGTGTCTGTGATCCAATAATTGACTCTGAGGGCACTATCTCCAACAATCTCCCACTTGCACTCAAGGCTAATTATTGCGATGTCGCATACTCACAGCCCGTGTGATACCGAACACCCAACTCCTCTACTAGTCAGTCTCACAAAGCTCGTTTGCGAAACTATTGCGTTCGAGGAATAGCCTCAGTGAGTGGATCCGCTTTGTTGTTTCTTTCTTTGTCTCTCTTTATCCCAAGTTCGCGGAGAAAGCCATCTCCCGAAATGAGCAATACCTGTCTTAGAATGTGTCAGGATATCTGATGGGACCAAGCTCATAAATGAACTCCAAATCCAAACTTCTTAGACTGTATCGTCAACTGAACTTAATCAGTATCCTGCGCCATGCCTTCCCTCAGTATCCACCTGGACCATCTGTCCAAAATACTGTCCCTTGTCAGAGAAAAAACTATAACTCTGACAGTCACTCTGCCATCCAGGCCACCTTGGAAGCCTGGAATGATAACCGTCTCCTAAAGGAGGCTGCCGTTATCAAATCCCTAGAACATCAACTTATGTTCTAAAACTGCTTCCGACTGTTTCTCCAGGATTGGATCAGTATCAACTTATTGCATCTACTGCAAAAACAACATCTGGTGTGGTACTTGACATCTCAAAATTGACTCAATTGCCTAAGTATGTGATCTGCCAATCATGCGTATCCCTCTCCCCTTTAGTCTGTAAGACATCTTTAGAGAGGGTGACTCCATCACCTGCAGGTACACCACCATGCCAGGAGTCGTCCATTATAAATACTCATAGAATGCAGTCTAAGTACCCAGATTGGGAAACTACCCAAATCTAGATCTAAAACCATAGATCTATTAACTAGAATGTCTGATATAATATCCAAGTCCCATGTGGAGAAACTACTGTGTGACAACCAAAGTATAACCGATCGTAGTATAGGAATATCACTTCCTACTCTGTGTATGTCATCCAAATACCAGGACATCACACCCTACTACCTTCTTAACAGATCCATCCCCTATTCTGATGAAGTCAAACCTATGACTGTCACATCAGAAGTAGATGATCTATCTCCGCTATGTCTACTTTACTCTATATATAGACATAAGCCACTTGTCCACCAATGCTTCCGCTGCTCCCACTGATCATGACAACCCTCTGGCAGAGTCATATACACGTGCACTTCTAAAGCCAGTTTAGAACGACGCTATACTCATCCTCCTGCCGGGTCTCACAGTCTGGAACAACAGCAATGGAAATTCTGGGTAAACAAGAACCTCCCTGCCACCATCCTTGAGCATACCGAAGTACCTCTCGAGTGCCTGAGGTTACCCACCATATCTGCGGAGTGGCCAATGGAATGTCAAACCAGATTGAATCTTTAGGTTCTTATCAAATCTTCAGTAATCGTTTGCGGTTCTGGAATCACATCCAGTTCTACCATACTCCCACTACTGTTTTCTGAAAAAATCCATTTTTAATTAAAACTGTGGCGAGTCAAGAACAATATCACTATTGATCTTCCAGATGGTAGAAAGTCAACCCTCGTCATAACCCGGGTCAACCCACAAACAACCATTACAGAAACGTGCCTTGAGTTATCCGGAGTCTGGTTTTAAGCATAAGCCGGACAACTCCCCGTATCTTAACAATGTCAAGATATGAACTGTTCTATATCCAATATAGAAACAGAGGCACTGATTTAATTGAACCAGATTCAAATCAAGCAGCTGTCTCCAGTGCATGTCAACTAAATGGAAGAGAGGCCGATCAGCGTTACTCAACTTAGGAGTACTTCCAATTATGAGTAACCTGAAAAAGAATCAAGTTCTCTTAATCATTACTATCAACTGAATACCATTCACAAGTATTTACATCTTCGATCACCTTGAAGAATCCCGATACTTGCAATACCTGGTTCTCTACTTTACTCATATACCAAGAACTTCTCAAAACTCAGACCCTGTGTTTCTGCGAAACACCTGTCTAAAACTAGAGAAGTCATAAGTAAACCGAATATAGTACGAGTACCTACCCCTCTGTCCTAATGGACACTGGACAATATACAATACTCTGTATAAGTCCCCTGAGTCTAATAACTCATTCACTATGTGTCGTAGGTTGAAAACTGTACTATGGTTATGAAGAATTACACCGCTGTTTAATGCTCCTTACCTAACCATCCACTGGTATAGGTAAATGTCATAGACATAATTTCAAAAGGTATATCTCACTCTATAAAAATAGACGTACAGATATATCAATTTGAAATTGGTGCATAACAACGGATATTCAAAACCAAATATTTGCTGACCGGCAAACAACCCAGGTGACTTCCTCAAATATCACCAATTACAACGAATCCCGATATAATAAGGATGGTCACCTAATTCCCAATAACTTACTCCCACTTATCATCTGTAAAACCATACAGATGAGAGAATCAAACCTGGTAAATACATATCCTGGAGCAAGTGTCTAATTGGGAATTCAGTTTTCTTTTAACAGTACATGGTGAAACTGAAACATTGAAATGTTTCGATGGGGTATCTGGGCATTCCTAGTAATGCCTCTTCCATTATCTGATTCACAACTATAACCGTATAATTCTTTGCCATCTCTCCAAATCCCTTTATATGTCTTTAGTCATTACCTTCTGTACACCCCTTTAGGCCAAATGGTTTTCTTCCTTCCCTACCGTTCGGCACCAGCCTATGGTTTGGAAGAAGACTATCCAATAAGCATAATGGGTGTACTGTCCTAATCCTAGGAGCACTTGCAATGCGAGAGAAGGTGATGATAAAAGACAACCGAATGAACCTTATTCCTATTTCTCCAGAACCAGGATCCATCCCCGAACTGGAACAAGTTCCTTTCGAGTTCGTATATAACCATACGATGGATTATCCAATAAACTTGGGATCTTCGTAGTGATACGGAGTGTCCTGGAGAAATACAAAGGTGATTTAGGATTGGCGAAGAAATACTTGGTTTGGTCGTGAATAGCAGTCGCAATTTACTTTGCCCTCTTACTAATCACTTTCTTTGTCTTAACTTAATACCTTCTGTACACCATTTAGGCTAATTGGTTTTCTTCATTCCCTACCGTTCGGCACCAGCCTAAGGTTTGGAAGAAGACTTATCCAATTTGCGTAATAGGTGTACAATCTCCTAAACCAAGGAGTACTTACAACCTGAGAGAAGGTAAAAGGAAAAGACAACTGAATAGTCCTATTCGTTTTCTCCAGAACCGGAAACCATCCTCGAATAAAATCCTTCGAGTTCGTATATAACCATACGATGGTTTTGTGCAATGGAAGTGGACGTTCGTAGTAACACGGGGTGTCCTGGAGAAAAGGGTAAAAGTAGGAGTGGCAATGAGGTATGCAACTCTGACAATCCAAAAGCCAGTGTTAAGAAGGTTCGGTCAACTTGGTCACTGAGTCATAGTCTAGGGTCGGGTCAATGGTCGCTGCCAAAGAGAGAGAGAAAAGAAACACTCAACGTGCACTCTAACCTAGATCAGAATGGTTATCAGTTTATCTAATCTGGAAACCTCCCACTGTAACGTCAAATTCTTCCTCAAACCTGAAAGAAGAATTAGCCGGGATCACCGAGGTGTAAACCAATTCATCTGTGGGAATCGGGATCCAACTATCATCGCATGATAACGTGACGGAATCCGCTCACGTTATCACACTCCAGAAGGTATGCGCATATCTGTCAAGTTTCAGTTTCTTTAGAAACTCCCGATGTGATTTTTGCCCCATGCTCTTATGACCTTGGCGTGAGGTCAAAATATCATAAGTCACATGTCCAGTTCTACCCATCATTGTCCAGGTTAATTTGAACCCACCCGTACATACCCTTGACGAAGGCCAAAATAGTAGTACGACTGTCCCAAACCAACGCATCTATTTATGCAATAGATAAATATCCGGCAGCTACCAATCACCATGCATTGGCATGAGGTCAAAATACATAGCTTGAATACTACCGAATATTTAACTGAAATGATGGAGGGCTACGAATGGTTTCTGGCGAAAACCTTTAACGTAATGAACTTGATATCGTTGAAGGAACCGGATAGCTTTTAAGAAAAATATAGTAACGAAAACCTTTGCTAAAGTGGTCACTCTCGGTGAAGGGATCCCGGCTTTTCCCCCGTAGAATGAGGTGCAGGATATTCCAACTGAATACCACGATGCAAAGCAAAAGTAATGGGCTATAGTGAAGTTATTGCCCGGACGCAAACTCTTGTCCAAGGGGTCACTCCCGGCGAAGGGATCTCGGCCCTTGCCTCGTCGACTGAGGAGCAGGATATTCCAACTGAATACCACTGTGCAAAATAAAAGTGAACGTCCTTGCAATAACAGCTTTTTGAAAAATGTTCCAACAACATCAGAATAGGTTTGTTTAGCTTGCATTGATCCGAATCAACGCAGACCCATCAATTGATCACACCAATAAAGAACGAAAATAATGATGTATGTATATGCCATCCGCATTCGCCACTGGGTCCCGTCATCACCCGTTAGGTTACTTAACTAACGACAGAGCGGGGACTGGACTAGCGCGGATGCAAAACATATACATCTACTAGTATATATATCAATATATAATTTTCGCTCAAGGCGTGATAAAATGCAACATCACAGAAATGTACAGCATCACAGAACAATACAGATATCTGGGATCCCCGGGTTTCATAGAGCCGCTACTGAAACCCGACGTTCCCCTGGTCGTGTGGATAGCCTGTGCAATGAAATCCTAGACCCCTACGGGCGCGGCAAGTTACCCGCCAAAACCTGAAGCGAGGCAGCCCCTTCAACGACGTGAATGGACCACCCAACACTTCACGGAATCCGGTAACTTGGGCACCCCTCATGGGTCAACCTGTACCCCCTACGAGTGCGGCGAATAGCCCTGCCAATTCTAGAGTAAAGCCCCCTCCGTCTCAACACCATGAGATGCGGACCCGTTGCCCTCTAGAACCCGGCTATCCGTGCACCCCTCCTTGGGGTAATCCTAGTACAGAATGTAAAATATACATACAACGGGTACATCGACCTCGACCCGGTCATACCCCAAAAGAATAATACAAACAGGCAGTAACGGCAGTCCACATGTCGGACGCTCGCCCCGCATTATCAAATGTACATATAAAACAAAACTGTACTAACATTGCATCCTGGCTATCCCCCACGACCAATCCGCAACAACACAGCACAACACAGAACATCAACGTGAATGTCACGTTCGCAAATCCGTCTAACCGAGCTATAGCAGTTAGACAGGATTTACCGATCAAATAACATTCACGGTCGCAGATATAATGTAAATACTATGAACTAACATGTTTAAAATATCCGATCGAACAAATTTACCGAAGTGGGCCCCAAGCAGTACTGTAGCACTTACAGAAAATCTGGACCAAAACAGAATATCCCCAAACCCCCATTTTCAACTCAAAAACTCTCTGCAAAGATTTGGTCAAATGAACAGTCAAAAGCGCGGCGGAACCGCGGCCCAAGCATGGGTTTGGCCGCGGTTCCGCGGTGGTATGGTGAGATCACATGACCAATTTTTCACAGAGTGCATAGAATTCCCTGCACAGAATTCTGCAACAACCTGAAAAATTTTTAGAGCTAAAAAAATTTCGACAGAAACCTGATGCATTCAAAATACGGTTTTTGGGGATTTTTGATCGATCGGAAATGTAAACACGTTAGACCAAGCTAGACTAGGTTAATGGCGTGGCTCTGATACCAATGTGAATGCACAGCGGCGCCCCGGCCGTCGATCTGACGCCGGAAACGCGGAAACGAAAAACTTTGCAAACTAGCAAACCGGCACCACCGCGCACTTCTAACCCGGTTCGGGCCATTAACCTAGCTACTAGCAAACTAAAAGATGGGTGAAGAGATATACCAAGCGATACGTGTCCTTCGGTCTTCGTCTCCACTCCGATCTCCCGCGGAATCTCCGTCCGTCACCTCCTCGTCGGAAAGGGCACCACGTTGCCAAATACTTTTACGGGCTCCCACTACTGGACCGAGGCAACTCGGGTGCGAAGTTGGCTAGCCGACGCGTCCAAGATTTGTTGTAGGCTAGTGTAGAATCTATTGCCTCTTTGGGGTTTATGTTGCCATGGATGTGGAGGAGAAGAGAAATGAGCTATGAAATTTTGATGCAACATGAGAATGAGAATAATTTTCCACACTAACCAAAATGGAATCTCTCTCTTTTTCTCCTCACCCCTCAAGTGGCCGGCCCCTGTAAGGTTTGCCTAGCACCCTATGAAGAGTTTTGAAGCATCACATGTGTCAAAGTATGTATTTTTAAGGTGCTAAACAAACACGCAATGGAATCGATCCTAGAAAATTAGGGTTACAAAACTTTAAGCTAATAAAAATTAGGGTTTGAAGGCTACAACCTTTGTAGCTCCCCTTTTGCTTGACTCCTTGATCTCTAGGGTGTTGGAAGAAGGTCCACTTGTAGTCCTCTTTCGTCCACGACGATCCACCCGAAGTTTCCCGTCCAAGCTTGCAACTTTGGAAAAGCAAAGAGAACACTCTAATCAAGTTGGCTAGACTTGAGTAGAATGATTTTGTGGCTAAGGATCTCACTTCAAAAACCTTTCTTTAATTGTGTTTAACTCACTAGAAAAAACTAGAGAGGAAAAGATGAAGGAGGATGAAGATTGTAGCTATTTTTAACAAGAGGTGAAAAAATAACCCTTAGTTCTCAAGAAAAAGAAATATATATCACTATATATATTTATTTCCTTCTTGCATTCAACCATGATTAAATGATGGAGAGTTAATTTAACTTGGGTTTTAAATGATAAAGAGAAGGATAACCCTAGGTTAGTGGTAGTTGAGCTTGGTTAGGTTAGAAGAAGAATGTAGAAGCTAGAATGATTATCCTTTCCTTTTCATTTTGTTTTAAAACCAAAATTAAATAATAATCCATAATTTAATCCATGGTGTGAGTCTTATATTGCCACCATTTCCATATGCTAACAACCATGATGGATGGGTGTATGTATGTATGCATGTATGCACATCCACATGTGCATGAAACTAGAATGAAAGAATGAAACTAGAATGAAAGAAAGAAACACATGCATGCATGCATACATCCATCAAACCCTAGAAAGGTTTCAAGTGAGAAAACTAATGGTTAGATGATAAATCAACACTTAACTTATCAATCCGGTCATATCTCATATGACTCCAACAAAAGCAGGCCACCCGATTAATGTTCGGTATCATATACGCACATTGTAATCGGGTGCATGCATATATCGCATACGCGCACCACAACGTTTCGCCTGGACTGGGTAACTTCTTTGTGGGACTCTAAGACTCGTCAATACGCCGGCAGAGGGTGATGATCATATCAGGTACCCTCAAGCCGCAAGCGGTCAGCTAAACGTAACGGCTACCCGGGTATTGAGCGATCAGAAGAAAACAAGCGAACCTGCTACAACTCCCGTCGAGCCATCCGGCAACACTACCATACAGTCTGGTCTCTTCGTCAGATATGCTGCATATCGAGCCTAGGGATGGTCACGTTGACCCTAATAACTCAATAAGTCATGCCGGTGAATGGTCTATAACAGATCGAGAAACTACCGATAACATTTATCAGCAAATCTCAGCAGCCCTGGCCAGGGACTTACTGATATAACCAGTCGGGCACAGCACAGCATCAACCCCCAATACCGGGAGAGATGAAACCCCTCCTATCGCTCATTGCTTTCGTGTGTCTCGGGACTGTCCCCAACGGCCACCTGTTTGCACGACTCAGTAGAGCCGTGGTAGGGTGGCAATCAAAGTACAGTGGGAGAGCACACAAGACTCCATGACGATCTCGGGTCTACAGACTAACCTGTACCAGTGTTACCTGAGAACTGCTATCCGACGATAGATATAATTCCATATAGGAGCTCTCGGTGAGTCCGTCCAGCATACCCAGTCAGCACTGAGCACCCGTATATGATCTTGATGTCAAACATCGATGAATGTGGGAACATCCATCGCCCATCGCATGGGTCTAGTATCATATACGCTAGTCTACTCTGGTATATCAATGCCCCGTCTCGATATACCTTCGACTAGGGACTTTCCAGGATATGCTTATAGACTACAGATGTCCCACTAGTATGATCTCCATCATAATCAGAGCAGTCAAGCCAATATCCTCAGGGCTTTATCAGCATGTATGAGTGAATAATAAGCATGATCAAGTCAACATGTCAGATAAAGAAGAACCAGATAGCATACTATCATGTCGAGCAAGAATATATACTGAATATATATATACATGTACAGATACATCCACTATCACACAATGGCCTCTAGGGCATACATATATCCAACAATCTCCCACTTGCACTAAGGCCAGTTATTGGCGTATCTCATACCCAACATCTCAAAAAGTCGCTCATGCTGCGGCTGAGGGAGGGCCTTGGTGAATGGATCCGCGGCGTTATTCTTTGTGTCTACCCTCCTAATCGCGATCTCGCGGCGATCTACAATCTCCCGGATCAAATGAAAACGCCTCAGGATGTGTCTGGACCATTGATGGGATCTGGGCTCCTTGGCTAACGCCACAGCCCCATTATTGTCACAATACAAAGGTATTGGATCAATAATGGTTGGAACTACTCCTAGCTCTGAGACGAACTTCTTCATCCAGACGGCTTCCTTGGCGGCATCATTTGCAGCAATGTACTCAGCTTCTATCGTAGAGTCTGCAACGGTATCTTGTTTGGAACTCTTCCAACTCACCGCCGCTCCATTGAGGGTAAATACAAACCCAGAGATAGATTTGCTGTCGTCCTTATCGCTCTGGAAGCTCGAATCGGTAAAGGCCTCCATTTGGAGATCTCCATTACCATACACCAAGAACAATTCTTTAGTCCTTCGCAAGTACTTAAGAATGTTCTTCACTGCTGTCCAGTGATTCTCCTCTGGGTTGGATTGATACCTGCTTACAACACTAAGTGCGTAAGCTACATCTGGGCGTGTACATAACATCGCATACATTATAGATCCTACTGCCGAAGCATAGGGTATAATACTCATGCGAGCTCTCTCTTCATCGGTCTTTGGGCAAGAATCCTTGGAGAGAGTGACCCCATGGCAAGCGGGTAAGGCACCCCGCTTGGAGTCTTCCATACTAAACCTTTTTAGGATGGTGTCAATGTACCTGGTTTGGGACAATCCCAATAACCTTTTGGATCTATCCCTATAGATCCTTATGCCCAGAATGTACGTGGCATCACCCAGGTCCTTCATGGAGAACCTCAGTGATAAGAAAGATTTGACTGACTGTAGCATAGGAATATCATTTCCTATCAGAAGAATGTCGTCCACGTACAATACGAGGAATGTGACAGCTCTCCCTACAGCTTTCTTATAAACACAAGGTTTATCTGGATTTTTGATGAAATCAAACTCTTTGATGACATCATCGAAACAGATGTTCCAACTCCGTGATGCCTGCTTTAACCCATATATGGATTTAAGCAATTTACATGCTTTCCCGCTGCTCCCACTATCAATGAAGCCCTCTGGCTGATCCACATAAACGCATTCTTCCAAATTTCCATTTAGAAATGCGGTTTTAACGTCCATCTGCCAGATTTCATAGTCGTAGTGAGCAGCAATAGCAAGTAGGATCCGAATGGATTTAAGCATGGCTACGGGAGAAAAAGTCTCGTCATAGTCCAAACCTGGTCTTTGACGAAAACCCTTCGCCACAAGTCTTGCCTTATAGGTCTCTACCTGCCCATCTACACCAATCTTTCTTTTAAAGATCCATTTGCACCCTACAGGTTTCACCCCAGGGGGTACAACGTCCAAAGTCCACACTTTGTTGGTGTACATAGACTCCATTTCGGATCTCATGGCATCCAGCCACTTCACAGAGGCTTTACTCGTGATAGCTTGCTGAAAACTGGTAGGATCATCATCATCCATGATGCAATCTTCTCCGTTACCATCAATGAGGAAACCGTAGTACCTCTCTGGTGGGCGAGAAGTCCTACCAGACCTACGGAGTGGCCGAGGTTCTTCAGTTTCTGCTGATCCAAATCGTCATTTGTAGTTTGTGTCTCTAGAACCTCTTCTAGATCCACCACCTTGCCATCATCTTTATCTGTGAAAAACTCTTTTTCCAAGAATGTGGCATGTTGAGAAACGAACACTTTTTGTTCTTCTTTGTGGTAGAATAGATATCCATAAGAATTCTTTGGATATCCCACAAAGTTACACATGAAAGACCGTGTCTCGAGTTTGTCCGGATTCTGCTTTTTAACATAGGCCGGCCAACCCCAAATCTTAATTCTCTTAAGAGATGGTCTCTTCCCATGCCATATCTCATATGGCATGGTAGACACGGTTTTGGTTGGAACCCTGTTTAGCAGAAACGCTGCAGTCTCCAATGCATGCCCCCAAAACGAGACTGGTAACTCAGCGTCACTCATCATGGACCGGACCATATCTAATAGGGTCCTATTCCGTCGTTCTAACACACCGTTGTGCTGTGGTGTGTAAGGAGGAGTGAGCTGAGAGAGAATCCCATTCTCTTTTAGGAAGTGTGCAAATTCTGTACTGAGATACTCACCACCTCGATCTGATAGAAGCATCTTGATACTCAAGCCGGTTTGTTTTTCTACTTCTTGTTTATATTCAATGAATTTCTCGAAAGCTTCGGACTTGTGCTTTAATAAAAATACATGACCGAATCTTGAGAAATCGTCAGTGAACGTAATGAAGTATGAAAAACCGCCTCTAGCCTGTGTAGACATTGGCCCACATACATCACTATGTATGAGGCCCAGGAGCTGAGTAGCTCTTTCTCCGTGTCCGGTAAACGGAGTTTTGGTCATTTTACCCTTGATACAAGACTGGCAAGTCGCATAAGATTTATATTCAAAAGAGTTTAAATATCCATCTTTGTGTAACTTGTTTAGTCTTGTTTCGTTAATATGACCAAGTCTACAGTGCCAAAGAAAAGCTTCATTTAATTTTGAAAATTTTCTTTTATTAGTGTGTTGTATACTGAAAACTGTGTGTTGATTTAGGACATATATTCCGTTGTTAAGCGTACCATACCCAACCAACATTTGATTCAGGTTAATGTTCATAACATTTTTCTGCAATACAAAATTATACCCTTCATTGTCCAACAAAGAAACAGATATTATATTACATAGCATACTTGGTACAAAATAACATGGATTTAAAACCAAAATACATCCAGATGGCAACCCCAAGTGATACTCTCCCACTGCGACTGTATGTACATTGGAACCATTTCCAACGCGGAGAGTATGGTCACCTGTCCTCAAAACCTTGCTATTTCTCAGCCCCTGCATAGAATTGCAAATGTGAGAACCTGAACCGGTATCCAATACCCAGGAAGCAGAGTTTATAGAAAAACGGTTTTCAGTCACAAACGCACCTGAAGCAGAAGCATCACCATGCTTCTTTTTGAGACTTAAGTACTCCGTGCAATTGCGCTTCCAATGTCCTGTCTTGTGGCAGTGAAAACATTCGCCCTTCCCCGAGTCTCCAGCCTTGGACTTTCCCTTTCCCTTCACCTTTTTAACTCCGCCCTTAGGATTAGTGGGTTTCTTCTTTTTCTTTCCCTTGGCCTTGGCTTTCGGGCAAGAAGAGGAAGACTGTCCAATAGTCATAACGGGAGTTTTTGCTAACTTCATAGTGCTCTCTGCACTCCTTAACATATTAAGGAGTTCAGGGAGGTCCTTCTCCATGCCATGCATGTTGAAGTTCACTATGAACTGAGCAAAGGTGGAGGGGAGGGACTGCAGAATAATATCTATATATTGTTCATTGTCCATCGTCCATCCAAGGTCCTCAAGCTCTTCTATAAGAGCTATCATCTTCAGAACATGGTCTCCTACTGGTGTGCCAGGGGCCATTCGCATCTGAAACAATTTCTTTGATGCTTCATATCGTAATACGCGGGATTGCTCCCCATACAACTCCTTTGTATGGAGCAATATACCGTGAATGTCCATGTCCTCGTGCTGCTTTTGATGTGTGTTATCCATCGATGCAAGCGCGAGGCATGTGGCCGTGGCACAGTCAGCGTCCCATGTCTTGCGGACTTCAATATCCGCAACTGAGGATTTTGGACCAGGGACGGGCGGGGATGAAGCCGTGAGGACATATGATACTTTATCATAAGTCAAGGCGATTTTCAGATTCCTCAGCCAGTCTTTATAGTTGGTCCCATTCAGTTTGTTTTTATCTTGTAAAAGCTTGAGTCCAGTCATGGGTATCTGCCATTAAGAGAGAGAAAAGAATACACTCAGCGAAAGCTCTTGCATAGAATAGATTGGTTATTATCTTGTCTAATCGATGTTTCCCACTGCTTTTATCGAGTTTTTCTTTCAAACCTTAAAAGGAAAAACTAGCCAGGATTAATTACAGTCTACAACTTCGCTAACCGTTCAGCCAGGCCAGTGTCGGTACTTGAGGGAGGTTCCCCGTGCTTTCGCACGGACCTAATTAGAGTAAACCTCGTTTTCCCAGAGGCGGAGCCCCGTTAACACCTTTCTAGACACCTAATGAGTTAGCTAATTGTAAACTGCAAAACTCTCCTAGGAGCAACTATTGCCCACAGTGGGATCGGGATCCAACCATCATATGGAAGGTATGCAATCTCATTGCAAATTTCAACTATTGAAATTCCCGATGTGGTTTTTACCCCTAATACTCGTGACCTTGGCTAAGGTCAACAAATCACGAGCACTAGTCAAGCTCAACCCGTCATTTCTTGATTAATTAGACCCGTTCACATGACCCTTGGCTAAGATCAACAAAGTCATATGCCCGTCCTAATTAATCTGCATCATATGCGTTTGTAGGAAGACATCACTTAGCTACCGTAAACTACGCCTTGGCTAAGGTCAACAAACGTAGCACGAATACTAAGTACTCTACTTCCTAAAATGACGGAGGGTTGCGGATGATTTTTAAGAAAACCTTTAAAGCTTTGAGCTTGATATCGTTGTAGAATCAAGTGGTTTTCAAAAGGAGTGGCTTAAGCTCCGCAGTTTTGAAATATAGCTTTTTCATAAATAGCCGAGTAGTTTTCAAATCCGATTCTACAACATCTTTTAGGTTTATTTTCTTTACATTTATCACATTAATGTAATCCCATCATTTAAGTCCTTAAGCCAATCACAGAAAAGAAACGAAAATAACACGTACGCTTATGCCATCCGCATTCGCCGTAATGTTCCGTTATGCACCGTTAGGTTACTTAACTAACGGCATACCGGGACGGGACTAGCGCGGGTGAAAAACATAAGCAACGTCTACTATATATCATATATATAATATGTCATTCCTCTCAGATATCACAGAACACAGGCAGCAGAAACATAGATATAACGTGGGATATACTAGGACGTCCGTATTTAGTATTTAGCCAGAATAGAAAATACGGATTCCACAGTCGCGATGAATAGCCAAGCCCACACCCTGGACCCCTACGAGAGCGGCAAGTGACCCTGCCAATTCTGGAGTTTAGGAGACCCGGTCTCGACTCCTCGAGATGGCCTCCCACTGAACCCCAGAACCCGGTCACCTGTGCTCCCCTCCTTGGATCCATCCTAATGCGGAAAAGTAAATAATATACAACACTGGAAACACAACCTCAACCCGGAAGTGCCCCAAATAAAAGAATATTACATTACATTTGAATTTACATGAATGAAAATATAAAACTCTCATCTCACATAAACCCCCCCGGCTATTCAATCGCGACAATCCTGCACATCATATCTCAGCAACACATAATATCTCATATCATCAACGTAAGTATGCATACCCCAATTGTCGTCGATGTATAGCAACGAAACCGGCGATATCGTACATACTACACTTACGGTCACAGAAAAGAAAGTGTAAAACTGCAATATCTGGAATCCATATTCTCTTTAGACATCGCAAATGCAAAATATCACATATCCCGTATTTCATGTCTAGTAATATGAATTCCACACATTGCATCACATTCCAGATAAACAGACAGTATCGAAGTTTTCGAACGAACGATCAAATACCCAGGATTCACTAAAGCCCAACACTTGAGCAGAGTTCAAACACCTGGAGTGTGACACAGTAGTAGCGGTCCAGCCGTAGAAGGGTCAAGCCAACGCCTCACATGTGGCACGCCGTACTGCCCCAAACCCTAAGGTTCAAAGGGCAGTTCAAGACGGTCACATAATCGAGTTAAGGTTTGTTGTCTTCTAGAGGGACCACCACAAAAAAAAACTTGTACGTATTTCCAAAGTATTTAAACCCCGTGAATAGTGAGCAAATGATATTCGTTCAAACACTTCAATACTTTCTAATTTACCCGGAAAAGCCATGAAAACAAAATTCCGATCGAATCGACGGGTCCAAAATCATCTCCAGGATTTTTCAAAACTAAATACAGATTAAAAATATCCAAAAAATATACAAGCAGATTAATGAATTACTACAAAAATAGTATCCAACAATTAATACATACGGCCGCGGAACCGCAGCCTAAGCAAGCTTAGGCCGCGTTTCCGTGGCAACAATCACTGTTCATGGAATAATTTTTCTACCGTAATCCTTATTTTTTCCTGCTGTATTTTTTACATATTTTTAATTCTGAAAAATGTCAATTTTTAGAAAATTTCCAGAGAGCATCCTAAAAAACCGTATTTCGGTTCGATCGGAGTTTTCACTTCGTAAAAGGGTCGCCTAATGTTCTAGGTCGGCTCTGATACCAATGTTGGTCAGGCAGCAACCCCATCCAATGGGGTCGCCGTGGCACCAACGGGTCCCTCAGCAGCTACTTTTTACGCATGCCCCCTCGCGAGGACTACAACCCGCCGGAACACCTTCCGGTCTCGGGACACCCTGGGGGTAAGAGCCTATGCTTCGCCACACTGTTACACAGTGAGAACCCCCCATAGGTCGACATCCAATGCCTAGTAGCTCTGATACCAATGTAAGGTTTACCTAGCACCCTATGAAGAGTTTTGAAGCATCACATGTGTCAAAATATGTATTTTTATGGTGCTAAACAAACACGCAAAGGAATCGATCCTAGAAAATTAGGGTTACAAAACTTTAAGCTAATAAAAATTAGGGTTTGAAGGCTACAACCTTTGTAGCTCCCCTTTTGCTTGACTCCTTGATCTCTAGGGTGTTGGAAGAAGGTCCACTTGTAGTCATCTTTCGTCCACGACGATCCACCCGAAGTTTCCCGTCCAAGCTTGCAACTTTGGAAAAGCAAAGAGAACACTCTAATCAAGTTGGCTAGACTTGAGTACAATAATGTTGTGGCTAAGGATCTCACTTCAAAAACCTTTCTTTAATTGTGTTTAACTCACTGAGTTGTAGCAGGTTCGCTTGTTTTCTTCTGATCGCTCAATACCCGGGTAGCCGTTACGTTTAGCTGACCGCTTGCGGCTTGAGGGTACCTGATATGATCATCACCCTCTGCCGGCGTATTGACGAGTCTTAGAGTCCCGCAAAGAAGTTACCCAGTCCAGGCGAAACGTTGTGGTGCGCGTATGCGATATGCGCATGCACCCGATTACAATGTGCGTATATGATACCGAACATTGATCGGGTGGCCTGCTTTTGGTGGGGTCATATGAGATATGACCGGATTGATAAGTTAAGTGTTGATTTATCATCTAACCATTAGTTTTCTCACTTGAAACCTTTCTAGGGTTTGATGGATGTATGCATGCATGCATGTGTTTCTTTCTTTCATTCTAGTTTCATTCTTTCATTCTAGTTTCATGCACATGTGGATGTGCATACATGCATACATACATACACCCATCCATCATGGTTGTTACCATACGGAAATGGTGGCAATATAAGACTCACACCATGGATTAAATTATGGATTATTATTTAATTTTGGTATTAAAACAAAATGAAAAGGAAAGGATAATCATTCTAGCTTCTACATTCTTCTTCTAACCTAACCAAGCTCAACTACCACTAACCTACGGTTATCCTTCTCTTTATCATTTGAAAACCAAGTTAAATTAACTCTCTATCATTTAATCATGGTTGAATGCAAGAAGGAAATAAATATATATAGTGATATATATTTCTTTTTCTTGAGAACTAAGGGTTATTTTTTCACCTCTTGTTAAAAATAGCCACCAGCCCCTCACTTCACCATGGTGGAGAAAAAAGAATGAATAATATCAAGAGAAGAAAGAGAATGAATATGTGTAGAAAATTGTCACACCCATTTCACATCTCATCCTTTCACACACCATCACAATAAATGAAAGTGATAAGATGGAAAAAGAATCTCATCATGAGAAATCTATCATAATGCCACAAATGCAAGAAAACCCTTCCACAAATAAGTTATTTGCAAACTGCAAATAACCCCCTCCATCGAAAAGTCCGGCCGCGAAGGAACAAAGGAAAACCTGCCGGAACGGAATGCAAACTGGCAACTTCAGAAAACTGATCCCGTAATAAATTACAGGAAAACCCCACTACTGCATATACATGCTCGCATTTGTATTCCCACTGAACACAAATGCAAAGAGACAAAATCTACACTGTCTAATACTAGGATCCGGCTTAAACCAAAGCCGGCTAGTAAAATCCGTCCGATCACGATCCGTGCAATACCGCACGTATCTGATCGAACCCTGCCATATCTCCATACGGCCTCTACAGCGTTTCGCCCGAAACCTGAGTAACTGTGTGTGTGGTGGACTTTAAGACTCGTCAATACTATGGCTGTGGATTTAACCACTAGCACGTCAGAGGTATTAGCCATACGTGACGGGCTACCAGCTATTGACCAAAAGGGACGTCGATGAGCGAACTCATCCTGACACCCTAGTGAGCCTGTCAGTGACAATATCCGTACATTCCGGTCCATTCATCTTTGAGCATCGCATGGCGGGCCTAGGGGGTTGGTAAAGTCAGACCCCTAATAGCGGTACAAATCGTGTCGGAGTGTAGCCCAGAACACCCTGAGATACTACTGAAATACCTACTAGTAAATCTCCTGCTTGGCCAAGGACTTTTCATGTACTAGCTCTCCTAAACACAGCGTGACCTCAACCCCAATACCGGGAGAGACGAACCCCTGCAGATCCGCTCACTGCCTCCATGTGGCTCGGGACTGTACCCAAATAAAACCTGTTTGCACGTCTCCTTTGAGCGTGGTAGGGTAGTAATCAAAGCACAGTGGGAACTTACACGAGACAAATGACAATCACAGGTCGATGAACTAACCTGTACACATGTCACCAGGGAACTGCTATCTGACGTCAGGTATAATACCAACGAGCAGGTTCCCGGCGAGTCCTGTCCGGTGTACTCATAACCCAATGAGCACCTGTATACATCTTAGGTGAACCCACTGACACCAGTGGCTTGTGAGACCAGCCACCGCCCCTCGTCGGGGTCTCGACTGTATATACTAGTCTACTCCGGAGTATCGATGCCCTGTCTCGAAACTCCCACGACTAGGGACCTTTTAAGGATGTGCTTATAGACTCCAGCTCTCACGTATATGATCGCCCTCATACTGATGGTAGTCAAGCAAGAATCCTAGGGGCTCTATCAACGTGCAATAGGGACTCGTAAGGTCACCTAAAGCAGTACACGATGATAAAGATAAACCTGATAGCATACTATCATCTCGAGTAAGACTGTCCTACCGGTATAGGTCTTCCCTCAATCATTGCGATCACGTGCCTGTGATCCAATAATTGACTCTGAGGGCACTATCTCCAACACTATCATGTCTAGCAAGAAAGTCCTACTTATATATGTCCAAGCATCCACTACAATATACATCGTATGTACAGTAATGGCCTCTAGGGAATACATATAACTAACACATTCTTCAGGTGGTCACTTAGGGTTACAAGTACAACATCAGTACACTATTTATTTTTACTGTAACACCTGAGTTCATTTATACCAATTCCAGTTTCCATATTTACCTATCCATGGTCTTTCTTGATTTAGCGTGTTTGGGTGTGATTGGTGTTTTACATATTACTTTGCATTAAACCCGACCCACTTGCTTGAACCTGGTTAACTTTTATAGATTAGCTTAACTTGTTGCATGGACTAGTGCATCTCATAATTTAGTATATACTGGCATTTTCATGTAGTATCGCATCTGTTGCATATAACAATTTAAATCATGTAAAATAAATTAAAATTGCATTCTATGGCCTGCCTGATACCCCTAACCCTGTGGTAGCGTCCTTGCATCGTGTTCTCATCTCGTTCAGTGAAACGGACGTGTTTGGACGGCTACGCGCACGTACGTGCATCCGTTCTTAGGGGTATACGTTTCTGTTACATAATCCTTCATTTCAATTTTTGGAACTCGCTATTAATTTTCATATTTCAAATTCAAAATTTTGGACCCAACCCGGGCGCTTTTCTGAAATATTTTACATCCCGCTAAAATGCAATTATTTGAATTTTAAATTTAATTTTCTAATTATATTTTATCTCTTCTAATTCATTTAAAGATTTAGGCCGGCACAATATTTTTTTTAGCTATTGTAAATCTTTTCCCCAGCCAATGAAAATCATGCTTGAAAATATCAAAATCTTTTACAATTTTTATTAAATTTTTTTACCTGAGCCAATCAGGGCTCTTTTTTCTTGCTCTGGGCCCTACCACCAAATCTCTCTCCCTCTCTTCTATCTTTCTTTTTCTTCTCCGGCCAATCAGAAATCTTTCCATAGTTCAAAGGGCCCTACGTCTCTCTCTCCCTCCCTCCCTCTCTCCCTCCCTCTCTCCTTTCCTCTCTCTTCTCGCGCACTCTCTCAGATCTCACGATTACTGTGTTCTTCTCGATTCTGGCCACCGCTCTTCACATCTCGTCACCTCCCTCGGTGTCTTCTTCTACATCTTTGCTGTTTCTTTTTTAAACAGCCCATGCATCCTCGCCACACACCAGAGAAACCCTAACTCATCCCTCATCACCATCTCCTCCCTCGACCTCGCTTCTCATCCCTCACCACCATCTCCACCTTCGACCTCATCTCCTTCCTCTCCGCTGCTTCCCTACAAACCCAGAAACCCTTCACCAAACCCCAGTAACCCTAACCCTACTCCTCTACCTCTTCCTCCCTCAACTCACCGCCGATCTCACCCCACTCTCCTCTCCTTGTCATCCTCCTTCCTTTCTTCTCCTTCATCCTTCTCTTCTTTGCTTAACCCTGCACACCCACAGCAGCCGCGGCCCATTTTCCCCGAGCACCCTGTACCCTCACCGGAGCTTCGCCGACCACCACCGTCGACACCTCACAACTTCTTTACCACAGTGAGTCTCCTCCCTCCTCTCCTTTCTCGTTCCATTCTTCTCTTCACTTTTTCCATGCACCTTCTCATTATAATATGCTTACAGTTTCTTGGCGGAATCCGGTCGTGCCATCGATGATCTCGACGACCCAGCGAGGATATTTGACCCGCGTAATCCCACTGTTCGTTGTTTGGACTCATTCCGCGTACCGTGCGCGCGTCACGACTTTTCCCGCCGACGCCTGACGTTCCGTTTACCGCTTCGCGATCCGTCGAGGCAAGTGAAACTTGCTACATGCTATTCATACTATTCTTATATTTATTTATCTAATTTCATACTAAATCTATCGATAGAATCTAAAGTTAAGAATTCCAAGTTAACAGTGCGATGTTTCGTTTACATTTACATTCAAAACTGCAAACCTACCCGTTGCATTTACTTTACTAAACCTAATAATCATATTTATATGTTTTAATCACATTTTAACTATTGACATAGCCTATGGTACTCTTTCTATAGTTTTACTCCATCGGACGCCCGTGTGCATTTTAACCTGTTTTAGTTATGATTTCATCCATTGAACATATTATATATATCATTGGATCCCTAAAATTACTTAATACTTGTTAACATGATTTTAACATCCATAATTGTCATACTGTATGCATGCAATGTTGAAACTATCTCTTAAACTCAAACTGATAACCGTACATCTAATAATTTAACCTGTACCTATTTGCATGTCATATTACATGTGCTAGTTTATCATTCTGATAATACCCATGCTTGTTTATTTATAACCATGATTATGCTAGTTGATTATGAGCACCCATATGATATCTTGTATACCCTGACATGACTTGCTACACATATTACCTGACCCGACATGGTACCGTACGACTCTTGATATGATATGATACTTATATACACAACCCGGCTTGACCTGACGTACCATGGCTTTACAAGTTACCTGATCTTGCGTCTAATGCCAACAAACATGTCCTGTAGTCCTCACGGACCGTTCCTGTTGTCTATCCAGACAAACCTGTACCTGCCTGATCATGGGTTGGCATTAGTGCTAGATTATTTTATACTTGACTTGAACATATATAACTTGGGGATATGGGGAAATCAGTCTTGTAACCGAACGTAACTAAAGGGCCATCCGATTGTTTGCTGTTTTTCCGGGCGTTACGGAATACCCATTGTTTGTCGTTTTTCCGGGTGTTACGGAATACCCATTGTTTGCCGTTTTTCCCGGCGTTACGGAATAACCATTGTTTGCCGTTTTTCCGGGCATTACGGAGTACCTATTGTTTGCCGGCTTTCCGGGCGTTACGGAATAATCACCGACGAGTTACGATGAGAAGTACATTACTTGGTTTCGAAGACTTTAGAATAGATGACCCCGTAGCATAGTTTAGGTATCTCTGCACGTCACTTATACTGACACATTTACTGTTATATATTCTTATTATATTCTTGCTCATACTCATACCTACATGCCTTACTACCCCTGTTAATATTATTGCTTGATATCATGACGCGCTGACGTCTGGGTTTTGCATGGCCCACATTGCGTACCTTTGCTGCAGTCCGAGCAGGAGTACTTCAGCTTGCAGGCTGAGCAGTGAGGACTCAGTAGTAGTTTGTTCTTTTACTTTTCAGTATTTTTATTCCTGATGTGAGCCCGCATTATGGGACAGTCTTTCTAGTAACTCTTGTATCGGATCTCTTGCTTCCGCATTATTTATTCTTGACTCATTTTATTTTGGCTTATGGACATGTGCTAGATAGTTTTATTATTGTTCTTGATATCTCTACAGCCGTAATGTGACCGTGGAAGGATAATTCCTATCCACAGGTAGCATGGTTGGCTATGTCACATGCCTACCTTAGCGTACTCTGGGAACCGGGGCGTGACATGGTTCTTTTGGTATCAAAGCCATAGGTTAATCGGGTTGATTCTTTTGTAGTTGGGTATTATACCCAATACACGAATCAGAATACTCGTGATTAGGAAACTTATCCTGCCACCTTGCCGTTTTACCGTTCTTGAATCATAACCTCCTCCTGATTATACTTTTACGATATGCAATCCTTCTTTGCATATCGACTCGAAACCTGGTTCCTTGTTATCTCTAGAACTTAGGCGACTTGGATGGAGTTATGTAAGTGTAACTATGATACCGCGGCATAGTTACAATGCGGTACTCTATTTAAGTAACTCGGAGTTCTGGCTTTGATCTATATTTTGAATCTGTTATCATGCTAATCTTTAGGTGCTTTGATTTCAGGAACATGGCAGGAAAGAATCTGAAAACGTACCAAAGGCGTGTTGACGAAGCCGCTATGCTTGGAGTAATACGTGGGATGTTGGAAAACCAAAAGCGACAGACCGAGCTGATCCAGTAGCAAGCTGAATCTTTTCAGGAAGGTTTGAGGACCATTCAGTAGTCTGTGAGCATTGTTGTGGCCAGACCAGTGGATCGTATGGGTACCGTGGCGGATTTCAGGAGACTGGGTCCGTCTGTCTTTACTGGCCTGGAGGAGCCATTGCCAGCGGAGCAGTGGCTGGTTGATACAGAGAATTTACTCATTGCGGCACAGATCCCAGAGGATAAGAGGGTGGATGTGGTATGCATCCAGTTGGTAGACTACGCCCGTGAATGGTGGCTTGTGGAAGAGACCCGCTTGCCTAAGCCAATCAGTTGGACGGATTTCTCGAAGAGTTTCTTGGAGAAGTTCTTCCCGCGGACTGCACGGGAGGAAATGGAGGAAAAATTCGTCAGTTTAAAACAGAACGGCGCACCTGTAGATGTGCATGCAGCTGAGTGGACGCGGCTCAGTAGATTCACGGGACTTTTGGTTGTCAGCAATGCTGATAGGGCAAGAAGGTTCATGCGCAATTTGGATGTGGACATCCAGAGGTAGATTGTCTCCCTGGGTTTGACCACTTTCTCACAAGTACTTACAGCAGCCCGAGATCAGCAGAGTCTATCAATGAAGACCGGGAGTACACCGCAGCTAGAAATTACAGCACGGAAGCCGACATTTGCACCGAACCGAGCACATGGACGCAAAGGTATTCCGGTGGACAGGCGTAGCGTTGTACCAATGAAGAAGCCAGTTTTGCCCGAGCAAAAGGGAAGGGTGTTGTGCGATTACTGCCAATGACCGGGTCATTATCGAAGAGATTGTCTTAAGAGGCTTGGACTTTGTCTTATTTGCGGATCAGCGGATCACACCATGGATACTTGTCCGTCGAAGCTACGGTTAAAGGAAGATACTCAGAAGCCACCGCAGAGACAGTTTCAGGAGCAGAAGCTGATAACTCAGGGACCCAATCAAGCTCGAGCCTTTACCCTGATGGCTAAAGAGGCTAAAGCTCCAGAGGAAGTCGTTTCAGGTACCCTACTTGTTCATGGTTTTCTCGCATTAGCATTTTTCAATTCTAGTGCATCCCATTGATTTATATCGTCCAAATTTATTACTATACACTCGAAGACTTGCACGACCCTGTTTAGTTTTTAGGAAATAAACACTGGGAACGGGAAAATCATAACTAATAAAGGGTGTAAGGATTGTTCTGTTGTTGTTGGCGGATGGGAGTTATTTGCAGATTTCTTGGTGATTGTTACCGGCAGTTATGAAGTCGTCATGGGAATGGATTTTTCAGCACTTTCCACGCTCACATTGAGTGTAGAGCAAAGGAAACGAATTTCCCAGTTTCCCGGACATCCGAAGGTTGTCCGGAGGAAGAAATTCTGTTGGGCCAGTTGAGTTTAGGGCTAGGCCGACAAATAGTGTTCTTTCATCGATAAAGATTGTTAAAGATGAAGCGCCAGCTGTAGTTTGAGAGTTCATGGACGTGTTCGAGGACATCTCGGGTTTACCGCTAAAACGAGAGGTGGAGTTCGCGGTCGATCATGTTCCTGGTGCAGCGCCAATCTCAAAGGCGTACTTTCCGATGGCACCAGTGGAGTTGGAAGAAGTAAAGAAGCAGGTTGCTGAATTACTTGAGAAGGATTGGATTCGAAGCAGTAACTCGCTTTGGGGAGCTCCAGTTCTTCTAGTAAACAAGAAAGATGGCATAAGGAGGATGTGCATCAACTATCGAGAATTAAAACGGGTGACTATTAAGAACAAGTACCCGATCCCTCGCATTGGCGAACTATTTGAGCAACTTAGTGGCGCGAGGGTATTCTCGAAGCTGGATTTGCGATCCAGATATCATCAGGTCCGAGCGAAAACAGGGAATATTTGCAAGACGGCATTCCGAACTCTGTATGGACATTACGAGTATTTAGTGATGCCCTTCGGAGTAACGAATGCACCGGCGATATTCATGGACTTGATGAACCGAATCTTTTCACCATTCTTGGAACAGTTTATTGTGGTGTTCATTGATGATATTCTGGTCTACTCGAAGAGTATTGTAGAGCATGCAGAACATTTGAAGTTCGCACTGCAGACGCTGAGACAAGAAAAATTATATGCAAAGATGAGCAGGTACGAGTTTTGGCTTAAAGAAGTGAAGTTTTGGGACATGTCGTGTTTGGAGATGGATTCACCGTTGATCCCGAAAGGATTGCAGCAGTTCAAGACTGGCCGATTTCGAAGCACGTTGCAGAGATCAGAAGCTTTCTTGGACTTGCCGGGTGTTACAGATATTCGTGAAGAACTTATGAAGGAGGCCCACAGTTCAGCATATTCCGTATATCCAGGAGGCACGAAGATGTACCGAGGTTTACGACAGCATTTTGGTGGGAAGTCATGAAACGGGAGATTTCCGCTTTGTGGCAAAGTGCTTGGTGTGTCAGTAAGTTAAGGCTGAACATCAAAGGGTTGCTGGTTTATTGCAACAACTTCCGATTCCTCAGTGGAAGTGGGAACATATAACCATGGATTTCGTGACAGCTCTACCGCGGAGTCCAAAAGGCAACAATGCAGGTTGGGTGATTGTTGATCGATTGACCAAGGAAGCTCATTTCATACCTTTTCGAGTTGGTCAATCAACAGGAACTTTGGCAGAACGATACATGCAAGAGATTGTAAGATTGCATGGAGTACAGGCAAGCATCGTGTCCGACCGTGACACTCGGTTCTTATCGCACTTTTGGAGGAGCTTACAGGAAAGTTTGGGGACTCGATTGAAGTTTAGCACAACTTATCATTCTCAAACAAATGGCCAGTCGGAAAGAACAATCCAAACTCTTGAAGATATGTTGAGAGCTTACATGTTGGACTTCAAGGGTTCATAGGAGGATCGTCTAGATTTGGTAGAGTTTTCTCACAACAACAATTTTCAGGCGACAATTCAGATGGCTCCATTCGAAGCTTTATATAGTCGCAAGTGTTGTTCACCTGTTTGTTGGGACGATGTCGGTGAACGAAGATTGTTGGGACCAGATTTGGTAGTGCAGACAGTTGAGAAAGTTAACGCTATCCGTAATCATATGAAAGCAGCATAAGACTGATAGAAGAGTTGGGCAGATACGTCGAGAAGACCTCTAGAGTTCGCCGTGGGTGATTTGGTATTCTTGAAGATATCACCGACTAGAGGGGTGATTCGTTTCGGAAGTCGAGGAAAGCTCAGTCCTCGGTTCGTCGGGCCTTTCGAGATCTTGGAGCGTGATAGTAAGGTAGCGTACCGTTTGGCGTTACCGCAATCCTTGGCGAATGTGCATGACGTGTTTCACGTATTTCAACTCCGTAAGTATGTTCGAGATGAAACACATGTGTTGGATCATTCGGAGCTGACTGTACGAGAAGACTTGACTTTTGAGGAGCGACCGATTGCGATTTTGGATCGAAGGGAATGGATTCTTAAGAACAAGGTTATTCCCCTTGTACTTGTTTCTTGGGGTAATCGCTCACATGGAGAGTCGACTTGGGAACGAGAGGATGAAGTCCGACAGATGTTTCCCTATCTATTCCCGTAGTTTCTTGATTGTTTATCCTTTCTTGTTCTAGGAATTTCGGGGACGAAATTCTTTTATAGCTGGGTATAATGTAACACCCGAGTTCATTTATACCAATTCCAGTTTCCATATTTACCTATCCATGGCCTTTCTTGATTTAACGTGTTTGGGTGTGAATGGTATTTTACATATTACTTTGCATTCAACCCGACCCGCTTGCTTGAACCTGGTTATCTTTTATAGATTAGCTTAACTTGTTGCATGGACCAGTGCATCTCATAATTTAGTATATACTGGCATTTTTATCAAGTATCGCATCTGCTGCATATAACAATTTAAATCATGTAAAATAAATTAAAATTTCATTCCTTGGCCTGCCTGATACCCCTAACCCTATGGTAGCGTCCTTGGATCGTGTTCTCGTCCCGTTCAGTGAAACGGACGTGTTTGGACGGCTACGCGCATGTACGTGTGTACGTTCTTGGGGGTATGCTTTTCTGTTACATAATCCTTCATTTCAATTTTTGGAACTCGCTAATAATTTTCATATTTCAAATTCAAAATTTTGGACCCAACCCGGGCGCTTTTCTGAAATATTTTACATTCCGCTAAAATGCAATAATTTGAATTTTAAATTTAATTTTCTAATTATATTTTATCTCTTCTAATTCATTTCAAGATTTAGGCCGGCACAATATTTTTTTTAGCTATTGGAAATCTTTTCCCCAGCCGATGAAAATCATGCTAGAAAATATCAAAATCGTTTATAATTTTTATTAAATTTTTTTACCTGAGCCAATCAGGGCTCTCTTTTCTTGCTCTGGGCCCCACCACCAAATCTCTCTCCCACTCTTCTATCTTTCTTTTTCTTCTCCAGCCAATCAGAAATCTTTCCTTAGTTCAAAGGGCCCCACGTCTCTTTCACTCTCTCTTCCCCGAGCGCAGATCTTTCTCTCTCTCCCTCTCTCTCTCCTTTTCTCTCTCCTCTCACGCTCTCTCTCAGATCTCGCGATTACTGTGCTCTTCTCGATTCTTGTCACCGCTCTTCGCATCTCGTCACCTCCCTCTGTGTCTTCTTCTTCTTCTGCGCTGTTTCTTTTTTAAACAGCCCATGCATCCTCGCCATACACCAGAGAAACCCTAACTCATCCCTCATCACCATCTCCTCCCCCGACCTCGCTTCTCATCCCTCACCACCATATCCTCCCTCGACCTCATCTCCTCCCTCTCCGCTGCTTCCCTCCAAACCCAGAAACCCTTCACCAAACCCCAGTAACCCTAACCCTACTCCTCTACCTCCTCCTCCCTCAACTCACCGCCGATCTCACCTCACTCTCCTCTCCTCCTCATCCTCCTTCCCTTCTTCTCCTTCATCCTTCTCTTCTCTGCTTAAACCTGCACACCCACAACAGCCGCGACCCATTTTCCCCGAGCTCCCTGCACCCTCGCCGGAGCTTCGCCGACCACCATCGTCGACACCTCACAACTTCTTTACCACAGTGAGTCTCCTCCCTCCTCTCCTTTCTCGTTCAATTCTTCTCTTCTCTTTTTCCATGCACCTTCTCATTATAATATGCTTGCTGTTTCTTGGCTTGCCGGAATCCGGTCGTGCCGTCGACGATCTCAATGACCCAGCGAGGACATCTGACCCGTGTGATCCCACTGTTCGTTGTTTGGACTCATTCCGCGTACCGTACGCGCGGCACGACTTTTCTCGCCGACGCGTAACGTTCTGTTTACCGCTTCGCGATCCGTCGAGGCAAGTGAAACTTGCTACATGCTATTCATACTATTCTTATATTTATTTATCTAATTTCATACTAAATCTATCGATAAAATCTAAAGTTAAGAATTCCAAGTTAACAGTGCGATGTTTCGTTTACATTTAGATTCAAAACTGCAAACCTACCCGTTGCATTTACTTTACTAAACCTAATAACCACATTTATATGTTTTAATCACATTTTAACTATTGACATAGCCTATGGTACTCTTTCTATAGTTTTACTCCATCGGACGCCCGTGTGCATTTTAACCTGTTTTAGTTATGATTTCATCCATTGAACATATTATATATATCATCGCATCCCTAAAATTACTTAATACTTGTTAACATGATATTAACATCCATAATTGTCATACTGTATGCATGTAATGTTGAAAGTATGTCTTAAACTCAAACTGATAACCGTACATCTAATAATTTAACCTGTACCTATTTGCATGTCATATTACATGTGCTAGTTTACCATTCTGATAATACCCATGCTTGTTTATTTATAACCATGATTATGCTAGTTGATTATGAGCACCCACATGATATCTTGTATACCCAGACATGACTTGCTACACATATTACCTGACCCGACATAGTACCGTACGACTCTTGATATGACATGACACTTATATACATAACCCGGCTTGACCTGACGTACCATGGCTTTACCTGTTAGCTGATCTTGCGTCCAATGCCAACAGACATGTCATGTAGTCCTCACGGACCGTTCTTGTTTTCTATCGAGACAAACCTGTACCTGCCTGATCATGGGTTGGCATTAGTGCTAGATTATTTTATACTTGACTTGAACATATATAACTTGGGGATATGGGGAAATCAGTATTGTAACCGAACGTAACTCAAAGGGCCATCCGATTGTTTGCCGTTTTTCCGGGCGTTACGGAATACCAATTGTTTGCTGTTTCTCCGGGCGTTACGGAATACCCATTGTTTGTCGTTTTTCCGGGCGTTATGGAATACTCATTGTTTGCCGTTTTTTCGGGCGTTACGGAATAACCATTGTTTGCCGTTTTTCCGGGCGTTACGGAATACCTATTGTTTGTCGTCTTTCCGGGCGTTACGGAATAATCACTGACGAGTTACGATGAGGAGTACATTACTTGGTTTCGAAGACTTTAGAATAGATGACCCCGTAGCACAGTTTAGATATCTCTGCACGTCACTTATACTGACACATTTACTGTTATATATTCTCATTATATTCTTGCTCATACTCATACCTACATGCCTTACTACTCCTGTTAATATTATTGCTTGATAACATGACGCACTGACGTCTGGGTTTTGCATGGCCCAGATTCCGTACCTTTGCTGTAGTCTGAGAAGGAGTACTTCAGCCAGCAGGCTGAGCAGTGAAGACTCAGTAGTAGTTTGTTCTTTTACATTTCAGCATTTATTCCTGATGTGAGCCCGCATTATGGGACAGACTTTCCAGTTACTCTTGCTTCCGCATTATTTATTCTTGACTCATTTTATTTTGGCTTATGGACATGTGCTGGATAGTTTTATTATTGTTCTTGATATCTCTACAGCCGTAATGCGACTGTGGAGGGATAATTCCTATCCACAGGTAGCATGGTTGGCTATGTCACGTGCCTACCTTAGCGTACTTTGGGAACCGGGGCGTGACATTAACAGTGAACACTCAGGGTCACAGCAGGTTATCGATGTCACAAAACGATACTAAAATACGACATCACACAAAACTAAATTAAAAGGAAGAAGTTATACCCCATGGATGGAACTTAATAGAAACCCTAGCTTCTCAAAGTCATCACAATCCAATTTTTCTTGGTCCAAAGCGTAGAGGATGAAGGGGTGGTCATTTTTTATGAAAGGTTTATAGAGTTTTGTAGAGTATTTTGAGATGGGTTTTGGGGTAGAACGTAGAGGGAGATGAGAAAGAAGAAGGAGTAGAAAATGGTGGAGGAAGTAAAATGAGACAGCCCCTTTCCCCCCCTCTCTCTCAATTATTCTCACTTTTCAATCTCACTACAAGCATGCTCACTCCCATCATGATGTCCCCTTTCTCTCTCTTCAAATCATCAATTCCTTTCTTTTTCCTTTTCTATTCTTTTCTAAAGTCAACCACCATGCATGATAAATGAAGTAAAGACTATGTTAGAAAAATGTAACAAGCGTAAAAATGATATGGTGCATGTCATATGCATAAAACACGCTTAATGCGCGATTAGCGATATTTAATCGCGATTAGCGTTAAAAGTGCATATAAAAATCCTGAAAATTCATAATATGCCTAAATCACATAAAACACCCTCTTTTCAGTAATTTCCATAATTTCCCAATTTTCCCCAATTTATCGGTATTTAATTATACCGCCCTATTAAAATATTCATTATATTTATTATTTAATTATAAAAATTCCCAAAAATAATATTTCATTTTTCTGAAATGTTACAATTTTCCCCCCTTAGAGAAATTCGGTCCCCGAATTTAAATTTAAACTCCCCCAATTTCTAAAACATTTCAGCAAAAGATCCGGTCGTCGGGGCTCCGAAATCATAAATATATAAAACACATCATAGCGCAATGCATGCGCATGAACAGTGAGCAGATAACTCTAAAAACAATACTCCGTCAACCATTCCGCAATCATCGGAGTCATGGTGAAGACACAAATGTCAAATCCAAAACAAACAAATATGATATACATCAAAACTATATATGTAAACATCAAATCTATACATGTAAACATCTGTAGGAAATGCATACCAAACCTTTCAAGTCACTATGCAATGCGCATAACACTGCACAGTGGAGGACGTCTCTAATAAGAAAATAACTCTCTCTCTCTCTCTCTCTATATATATATATATATATATATATATATATATATATATATATCCTTTGTTTAATATTTACGTCCCGCCGTTTTGAAAACAATTTAGAAGGGTTCCTTGTTTTAAACGTTTCATGTTATCTCAGACACGTAGGTAAATACTGAGACTATAGCTCCCTTTTTTTGGAAATCCCTTCGATAATTATCAATGCATGCAAAATATATCCAGGTACTGTCCTCTGACTAGTCCTGCCCAGCTAATATATCAATAGTAAATATCATAAAAACGTACTGCTCCATAAGAAATCAATCCCAAAATGTGCATATGAATGCTACGTGCGTCCGTTGCGCACGGAAATCAAAATCCATGAATGTGTCATACATGTGCACAGAAACAATATCTAAGTGCAACGGGTGTGTACGAAACACCTGTCAGAAGCAACAGTGTGCCTGACAGCAATATCAGGTGAATCTAATATGCACAAAGAATCCCGATTTAGTGCATCTGGTGTGCACCAAAATCGCATCTCATATCATGCGCCCAATATGCGCAAAATCCAAATCAGGTGCACAAAGTGCACAAAACAAATATCGAGTATCACAATCGAAATCTACTGTATACAACACATCTCAAATCCAAATCCAGTATACCGTGGTATATAATCTCATAACCATGTGCAACCGCGTGCACAAAATCTAATCAAAACACTAAAAGTGCACGAAATCTATGCCGAAAGCATAAGTCAAATCATATGCATGCCCTAAGCATGAAGTTAAAATCAATATCTCAAATAACGTCAAATCGAAGTCCTATGCAACTGTAGTGCACAAAATACATATCAATGTACTGCAAGCATATATGAACTATACTGAGTGGCAAAACCAAATCGTGTGCGTATCATAAGCACAAAATCAACTCAACTGTATGGAATCCATGAAATTATAAACATTTGCAGTCACAGCACAAAAAGATATCAGTGCAATATCTGTGCATAAACTATAAATACCAAGTAGGTGCAACCATGGTGCACGAAAACAAATATCATGAAACTCGGTCATCAAAACTTAATCGTGCGAGTAGATCGCCCAAAAATATCGAAATCAGGTATGGCGGAATAGTCCCGCTCAAGCACATCCTCTAAGAATCTCTGGCCCACTGTCTTGGTCACCCATAACATGTCTCGTCGATGATGCCGAACTCTGGCCTGCTGGGGGTGCACAATATGACCACTCATGGGTCCAAGTCTTCTCGTACTTTATTCCAGAAAGGTCCTGTCAAAGTCTCTCCCAAATCTCGTTCCTGCCGAACTGCCCGGAAGTTATTACCCTTTACTACATCTGTTTCCGGATCCGGAACGGCTGCATACTCATCGTGACTCCTTCTGGAAGATATATCCATATACAACACCTCTGCATGCGTATCACATCTCTGATGTCGGCGGAGTGGAACGTCATCTCATCAAGATCTTGTACGAACCTCTTACTCCACTTTTCCTAATGTCGACTGCTTCGGACTCGTCTCATCGTGGCTGCATGGACTGTGCTCCAACGGCTATACTCGTATCTGGAGTCTCCCAAGCAATACATCCCGTCGCATACATCCGAATGAAGTCAAACCATTCGATCGATTCGTCAAAACCACATAATCCCCCAAGAGCTCAACATCTTGGGTATTGTTTAATAGTATCGAGTACATACCACGGTATCGGTAGACCAGCCGTAGAAGGGAAAACCCAAGCCTCACTAATGGCACCGCGGAACTGCCGCAAACCCTAAGGTTCAAAGGCTTTCACACGGTCGTTATGTCGAGTTAGGGTTTCATTCTTTTAGAGGGTCCATAGAATTGCTTGCATGTCTTTCCGAATACTTTAAACTCGGAATATGGGCTTCTGACATACGATCGCCTCTATCGACTCTCAACGTATCTGCGTGAAGCCTTCTCTAGCTGGGATCAATCAATCTGATGACCTCGCATCGGGGTAAGCGAACGAACCACATGACCTAGTCATTCATCCTCGGTTGACTAGCGACCTTCTTTCATATCTCTAAGTACAATCGTACTGCAATAGCTCCAAGCATCTGGGGCGATATCTTGTCGTTCGCAGCAACAACTGGCTCATTCGTATGCATGCTAAACAGTGCCTAAATCATCATGAATAAGCGACACAACAAGGGTTATCACATTCTGGCTGGCCTCTATCAATGTCTCAATCGTCTGGTGCTGATCTGTATGATCGAGTAATCTTGTAAAGGGGATCCATCAAACTCTCATGGCGCGAAAACATAATAAACGGCGCCTCTCGATGCAATCGTATGTCCCTGGAATCATGCCCAGGCCAGTCCTCGTCCGTGACGAGCTCGTGCTGACTGCAACTCTAGCCGTAGCTCTCTGTGTCCATACAATCATGGTAACAAAACCATAACTGGTATCGATAAGGCTAGATCATAGGAAAGAATATAATACTGTGCAAAGAAATATACATCCTAAGACTTCTTAAGCGGAGTATCGTATCGTAAATATGCCGTGAAACATACGTACGGTACGCCACTCTACCCAAGCTACCTACTCCATCAACCAAGGGTCATCCTACACTCAGAAGGTTAAACCTAACGCTCTGATACCAACTTTGTCACGATCCGAAAGGTACGGAACATGACCGGCACTTAAACTACCAAACGTCTAGAGGTGTACGTAATCTAAGTAAGCCAAAACCCAGAAATCCAGACCAAGTAAAGCAGTAGAGTGCAGGAAAACCATTTTTTTAATGCACGAAATTTAACCACATAAGCCAAAATATGCATTTTTAAAATATCAAATCTTTTCTAAAAATTTCGGCAGAGTTTCCTTTGTAAAAACTGACCCCAAACAGGTACAACCTGATAAAGCATATCTAATAAATAAAGGCATCCCCAAGCGAGGGCTAGCTCTTCGTCAATCGACGACCACAACCACGCGAGCAATATAATATACAACGCCGAAGGGCGAGGATCAAAACTGAAAAGGAAACTCAAACAACAAGAAAACCCATAATAATACAACGCGCGACTTTAAGGTCGAAAGAATATACACTTGTCTTCTATGTCTATCAAATAATACAAGTCTGGTTGATCGAGTTTTACTAGATACAACTGAATTAACAAATATACAATAATGGTCCTGATGCAAAAGAACCCACCTACCAAAGCAATAACCTGAAAGGGACAGTGTGCCAGCAAAACCGCAACAAAAGCTGTACTGCAAAACCTGCATGAAACTGTGGCACAACGGGGGTGAGTTGCCAACTCATGAGTAGAAAACATCTGCGAGTAAAAATCGCATATATAACGCAATCCTAGGTCATACGATCAGTAATATCCTCAAATAATAACAATATGGCCTGAAGCATAAATAATGGTAAGGGTAAACGTCTATCCATATAGTGAAATACCAAGAACTCGTGTTAGTGCCTCAAGTAACAAAATGACACTAAAATGATATGCAGATGCATATAATGAGAACAAGGTACATCATGAATCAAATGACTGTTTTTCTTTATTTAATGAGATTTCTATATGTATATCGATCGGGTATCACCAATGAAGTCAACAGAGAAATCAGTGTCAAGCATCGACACAAAACCTAAATCTCAGTATCTCAATATCTCTGTATCTCAAATCTCAATATCTCAATACCTCGGGCTCCGTCAGTTCGGATCGGCCCATATCATCAATCATACGACTACGAACGGTATCCTCCGGATATCCGCCGCGTCAGGTAAAATCACCGGTAGGCAGTATGCCCCTGCCAGGCTCATCGTCTACACCTCGATCTTCTTGCCCCGGGGCACCTTACCGGGTCCACCATGTACCCGCAGATAGTTCATCCAACTCCTCGAATTGGGGCTCGAAATCCATCTCATAACCGAGAAAACATCATGGTGGACGACTCATACATCATGAGAAAACCGCACTTTTCATTTTAGAAAGAGAGAGAGAGAAGTTTATATATATTTTTTCGGTTTCCTCCCAAATCCAGAAAATCTCATGAAAATCCGAAATCCAATCATCAATAGCAAGTAAACAGTGAATATCAGCATAAAACTCGAAAATACTGTATAACGGTGAATAATAATATACATGCAGTAGCAAGTAATAACTGTAATGTCTAAACTAGCATGAGTAAGATAATACCATGTTGAACTATTAGTTAACAAGCTATGTTCATGAGTAATATTCTCTAAAGTGTTCGTGACATGGCAATGACCGATGAAGATGTGTGTAAGCCGGCAAGCAAGTATATGTGGAGCATACACATCATCGGTAATGGTGCTGGTGTCCTGACAGCATAGTTTCATAATAATTACAGATAACATGTGTATAAGCATGTAATGCGCTGAAACATCATGAATATACAGAAAGCGATATGATAACAGCAACACTGAAGAAATAATCCTACCCAATGTACGAGTCACGCAATTTGGTATTTAAAATACTCACAATTCTCTACTTTTGAAAAAGTGTATGACTCGAGCCCAGTCAAAAGGGTAAGGGAATCCACCTAAGTCCGAGTCGATCTATATACATAGCTAGTAGTCGGTGATCTCGCCTCCATAGTATCACGTACGATACAATATATATTATGACATCCTCGAGTCAAGACTGTGGATATAACATCATAATCATATCTCGTACGGTAAATCTATCATTCGGCATCCCAAATCTGGGTACGGGTCAAATATCATATTTATCTCATTACTCATCTGATATCTTTATCATCACATATCGTCAACAGGGGGTACTGATCTAAGTTTTGTACACTACTAATATCATCGACAATATCATGATCTGGCTACTGATCTAAAGTCTCATACAATCCGATGTCATCAACACATATAATCATATAGAAGTATACATCGCCCAAACGATCCATTATGAATACCATAACATATCTCATCTCATATCTCAATCATATGTCAACTATCATATATATCATCATCCACAAGGTATCGTCGTCTAACGATCCGCTATAATATCATGACATATCTCGATCACATATCAAATATCTCACGGCATCATGCCCGATCATATCGACTCATTCCCGAGTATCATATAACATCCTCATCATCCAAGCACATGAATACCAATATATATATGTCCCCAATACACACAAGGAAATAATAGTATGCGAGTATGTATATGTGCGTGTATGCAAATCTCCACTCTAGGTCTTCGTGACTAAGAAATCGACTAAAGTCCTTTCTTCAATTCTTGCTAACCCTAAACTCTAATCTCCTAAAACATTCTTGCTAAGGTTCATATCACACCCTAACACATAAAAATATATACATAATATCCCATCATTTCTCACAACTTTGCGGGGGTGCTATACGCCATCCACCCGACTTCTCCCCGTAGATATAAATCTACTCACCTTTTGCTTGCCGATGCCTACATCGCCACGCGCTTGCTTTGTTGGATATATGTATGCCCTAAAGGCCATTATATGACAGTGTATGTACTGATGTGTGTGTGTGTGTGTGTGTGTGTGTGTATATATTCAGAGGACAGACTTGCTCGACATGATAGTATGCTATCTGGTTTCTCTTTATCATATGTTCACTTGATCATGTTTTTATTCATTTGATACATGTTGATAAAGCCCTAAGGATATTGGCTTGACTACTGGCATTATGATGTTGATCATACTAGTGGGAAACCTGTAGTTTATAAGCATATCCTTGAAATGTTCCTAGTCGTAGGTATATCGAGACAGGGCATCGATATTCCAGAGTAGACTAGCGTATACCATTCTTGTTCCATATGATGGGCGATGGATGATCCCATATCCGTCTGGTGTGGTGACACCAAAGATTGTATATGGGTGCTCAGTGAGACTGGGTACATTGAACGGACTCACCGAGAACTCCTATGTGGTATTATATCATACGTCGGAAAGCAGTTCTCAGGTGACACTGGTACAGGTTAGTCTTTAGACCCGAGATCACCATAAGGTCTTGTGTGTCCTCCCACTGTACTTTGATCTCCACTCAACTACGACTCTAGTGAGTGGTACAAACAGGTGGATTTTGGGTACAGTCCCGAGGCACATAGAGGCAATGAGCGATAGGAGGGGTTTCGCCTCTCCCGGTATTGGGGGTTGATGTTGTGATATGCATGATTGGCTATAACAGGAAGTCCATAGCAGGGCTGCTGAGATATTACTAATAAGTGTTATCAGTAGTTTCTCGATCTGTTGTAGACCATATACCGGTATGACTTATTGAGTTATTGGGGTCGACGTTGCCATCCCTAGACTCGATATGCAACATATCTGACGAAGAGACCGGACTGTACGGTAAGTGTTGCCAGTTGGATTAACGGGAGTTTTGACAGGTTCGCTTGTTCTTCTTCTGATCGCTCAATACCCGGGTGGCCGTTACGTTTAGCTGACCGCTTACGGCTTGTAGGTGTTTGATGTGATCATCACCTACTGCCGGCGTATTGACGAGTCTTAGAGTCCCACATAAGAGTTTCCTGGCTCAGGCGAAACGGTGTGGTGTGCATATGAGATATGTGCAGGAGCTCGATTAAATACGAGTATATGATGTCGTATTTTAATCGGGCGTTTTATATTGGTCGGGTCGTATGAGATATGACCATTTTATTAAATAAGGTGTTGATTTAATATTGACTTTTATCTCATTTAAATAAATTTTTTCTTGATGGATGCATGCATGTATATGTACATGTTGATGTGCATACACACATAATACATGCATTAGTATCATGGTTGATGATACATCAAAGATGGCAATATAAGAAATACAAGGAAAGTAAATATATTTATATATATTAGAATGAGAAAAAGAAAATTGATTTTAAATCATTGTTTACTTTTCTTTACTTGACCAAAATTAAACCATGGTTTCTTTTTCATTTGTTATTTTCTTCTCATTCTAAAATATCTAGATATTTTATTAACCATGGTTTGAAAAGAGATATTTATTCTTGATATTTATCCTTCTCTCATTATCTCTTATGATTATCTTTTATCCAAAAGAAAAATGAGCTCAAGGTTGCCATCTTCATCTTCTTCTCTCTAGCTCTCTCTTGAGTTTCAAAAGTGAGTGAGGGTAAAAGAAAGAAAGGGTTTTTATATAAGAACACAACCATATCATCACACTACACTTATTTAGCCCGTTGGTGTAGTTTGTTTGCTTCATCATCATTAAGATCTATTGGAGCAAGGAGCTTTGAGCAAAGGTACTCCGGGTGGATCATCATGGATGTGGAGGAGGTTCAAGCTAGCTCGTACAAACCGTAGAAGGTCTACAAAGGATGTAGTCTCACCACTTAGTGAAAGATTAACTTATGTATGTGATACTATATGTGTTACCCTATATTTCTAGTTCGATTCCTAGTTATGTTTGCTTAGCACATCTTAAAATTTAAATTGTGGCATGTGTGATGCTTCCTAACCCTATTTGAGATGATAGGGAAAGCCTACAGTGGTATCAGAACCAGGCTAGAGCTTTAGAGTAACCTAGACGACTAAAAAAACCTCGAACGAACGAAAAACGACGCCTGAAGGGTGCTCTCCGGAAATTTTTCAAAAAGGAGGATTTTTTCACATTAAAAATACTCAGAAAATCGTGCAGGGTATTTTATGGGCCCACAAGAAGAACGAAGCCCTAACTCGACTATACGACTGCGGAACCGCGGCCAAAATGGTCATTTTGTGGCGGTTCCGCGGCGCCGTTGGTGAGGCTTGGACTGTGCCTTCTTGTGCTGGCCCGTATATATTTGTAGCCGTCTCTGGTAAATTGTAAAACTGCTCAAGTGTTGAGCTTTCTGAGAAGTCTTTGGGTGTTCAATCGTTCGATCGAATGTTTTAACTGCGCCTTGTTTATGTGAATGTGATAAAATAATTGGAATCTACAAATTTGTTTGTTGCGTGTAAATCTAGCATTTCGGTCTCGGGTATAATCGTAAATCTTGTTGAATTATCCGACTTATTTTGAAAAGATGTTTTCATGGGTGAGACCTAAATGCGAGCTTTACATTGTTAGGCATGAAATCTTGGATATGTGATATTCCGGGTTTGTGTTGTCTAAAGGCAGTTACGATTCCAATTGTTGTAGTTTTTCATTTTATTTCTCTGTGACCGTAAGTGTAGTATGTGGTGTATCGCTGGTTTCGTTACTATACATCAACGACAATCAGGGAACGCATACTTACTTACGTTAATGATATGTGATATCATGTGTTGCTGAGATATGATGTGCAGGATTGTCGTGATTGAATAGCCGGGTTTTTTTTATGTGAGACGAGAGTTTTCTTTTCATTCATGTAAAATTCATTTATATGTAATATTCTTTAATTAGGGGCACTTCCGGGTTGAGGATGTTGTCACCATTGTTGTATATTATTTACTTTTCCGCATTAGGATAGACCCAAGAAGGGGGGCACAAGTGACCGGGTTCTAGGGTTTAGTGGGAGGCCATCTCGAGGAGTCGAGACCGGGTCTCCTAAACTCCAGAATTGGTAGGGTCACTTGACGCTCTCGTAGGGGTTTAGGGGTGTGGGCTTGGCTATTCATCGCGACCGTGGAATCTGTATTTTCTACTGATGGCTAAATACAAAATATGGACCTCCTAGATATCCTATATTAAATGTGCTTCTGCTGCTTATATTCTGTGATGTGATCATTTAATATATCTGAGACGAATGGAATAATATATATATGATATATAATAGATGTTGCTTATGTTTTGCACTCGCGCTAGCCCCGTCCCGGTATGCCGTTAGTTAAGTAACCTAACGGTGCATAACGGGACACCGTGACGAATGCGAATGGCATAAGCGTACGTTGCATTTTCGTTTCTTTCTGTGATGGATTTAGGACTTAAATGATAGGACTATATTAATAAGATTAATGTAAAGAAAAATGAACCTAAAAAGATGTTGCAGAATCGGATTTGAAACACACTCGGCCTTTTATAAAAAAGCAAGTTTTCAAAGTGCGGAGCTTAAGCCACTCCTTTTAAACCCATTGGATTCTACAACGATGTCAAGTTCAAAGCGTTAAAAGTTTTCTTAAAAACTATCCGCAGCCCTCCGTTATTTTAGGAAGTAGAGTACTTAGTATCCGTGCTGCGTATTTTGACTTTAGTTAAGGCGCAATGTACGGTAGCTAAGTGATGTCTTCCTACACTGCATATGATGCAGATTAGTTAGCACATTCATATGATTATGTTGACTTTAGTTAAGGGTCATGTGGGTGGGTCTAGTTAATCACAAAATGACGGGAGGAACTTGACTAGTACTTATGATATGTTGACCATAGTTAAGGTCATGAGTACTAGGGGCAAAAACAATATCGGGAATTTCAAGAGTTGAAATTTATAATGAGATTGCATACCTTCTATATGATAGTTGGATCCCGATCCCACTGTGAGCAAGAGTTGCTCCTGGGAGAATTTTTCACTTTACAATCAGCTAACCTATTAGGTGTCTAGAAAGGTGTCAAACGGGGCTACGCTTATGGGAAGACGAGGTTTATTTTAATTAGGTCCGTGCGAAAGCACCGGGAACCTCCTTCAAAGTACCGGCACTGGCCTGGCTGAATGGTTAGCGAACTTGTATAATGTAATTAATCCCGGCTAGTTTTCTTTTTAAAAGGTTTTAAAGAAAATTTGATAAAAACAGTGGGAGACATCGATTAGATAAGATAATAACCAATCTGATCATTGCAAGAGCTTTCGCTGAGTGTATTCTTTTCTCTCTCTTAATGGCAGATACCAATGACAGGACTCAAGCTTCTACTAGATAAAAATAAACTGAATGGGACCAATTATAAAGACTGATTGAGGAATCTTAACATTGACTTCACTTATGATAAGGTATCATATGTCCTCACGGCTCCAACCTTGCACATCTCAGGTCCTAAACCTTCAGTTGCGGATAAGGAAATCCCCAAGACATGTGCGCTGACTGTGCCATGGCTAAATGCCTCGCGCTTGCATCGATGGATAACACACATCAGAAGTAGCACGAGAATATGGACATCCAAGCCATATTCCTCCATACAAAAGAGTTGTATGGAGAGCAATCTCGCGTATTAGGATACGAAGCATCCAGAAAGCTGTTTCAGATGCGAATGGCCCCTGGCACACCAGTAGGAGACCATGTTCTGAAGATGATAGCTCTCATACAAGAGCTTGAGGACCTTGGGTGGACAATGGACAATGAGAAATATACGGATATTATTCTGCAGTCTCTCCCCTCCACCTTTGCTCAATTTATAGTTAACTTCAACATGCACAACATGGAGAAGGAACTATCTGAACTCCTTAATATGTTAAGGAGTCCTAAGAGCACGCTGAAGTCAGTGAAGACTCCCGTTTTGACTGTTGGGCCATCTTCTTCCTCTCGCCCGAAGGCTAAGGCCAAAGGAAAGATGAAGAAGAAACCCACCAAACCTAAGGGTGGAGTCAAAAAGGTTAAGGGGAAAGACAAGTCCAAGGTTGGGGAATCGGGGAAAGGAGAATATTTCCACTGCAAGAAGACGGAACACTGGAAGCGGAACTGTACTGAGTACCTTGAACTCAAAAAGAAGCAAGGTGATGCTTCAGCTTCAGGTGTGTTCGTAATTGAAAACTGTTTTTCTATTAACTCTGCCTCCTGCGTATTAGATACCGGTTTAGGTTCTCATATTTGCAATTCTGTGCAAGCGTTGAGAAATAGAAAAGTTTTGAAGAAAGGTGATCATACTCTCCTGGTTGGAAATGGTTCCAATGAAAATGCAGTTTCTGTGGGAGAGTATCACCGAGGGTTGTCGTCGGGTTGTATATTGGTTTTGAACCTATGTTATTTTGTGCCAAGTATGCTTTGTTATATTATATCCGTTTCTTTGTTAGACAATGAAGGATATCATTTTGCTGTGCAACACAATGTTATGAACATTAGACTTAATCAAAAGTTGATTGGTTATGGTACACTTAATAACGAGATATACGTCCTTAATCAACACACCGTTTTCAACATTCAACACACAAATAAAAGAAAATTTTCAGATATAAATGAAGCTTTTCTTTGGCATTACAGACTTGGTCATATTAATGAAACAAGACTAAACAAGCTTCATAAAGATGGATATTTAAATTCTTTTGAGTATAAATCTTATGAAACTTGCCATTCTTGTGTCAAAGGTAAATGAACAAAACCCCGTTTACTGGACACGGAGAAAGAGCTACTGAGCTCTTAGGCCTCATACATAGTGATGTATGTGTAAGTCCACGGTAGCGCCCCGGCCGTCTAACAGACGCCAAATGCGGAACAAAAACTTTTAACGAAACTGGCGCTATCGTATACCGTAACCCGGATCTGCCATTAAAGCTAAACTAACAAATTGCAAAGGGGTAGAAACGTTATACCGAATGATCCGAGTCCTTCGGTCTTTAACCATCATCCCACGCTTGTTGCGGCTGCTCCGATCTCCTCGATCTCCAATCTTGTCGTCTGGGTGGCACCACGTTGACGGATCTTTAAACGGGCTCCCGCCTCTGAACCGAGGCAACTCGATCGTCAAGTTTGCTAAAAGAGACGACCAAGATGAAGTAGAGAATGAGTAGAACACTTTGTCTCGTTACGTCCAAGGCTATGGACGAACGGTTATGGAAGTTGCCTTTTGGATCGGGTGAAATGAGAAAGAGGCTATCTATTTTTCGTGAACCCGAATCAATCATAATCTTTTTCTAGTGAACAACAACCATCAAGTGAGTGAGAGAGAGGGGGGAAGGGGCCGGCCATTTATAGGAGGTGGCGGGGTGAGTGTAGGAGGAGGGAGGTGACCACAAGAACAAATATCATGTGTGAACACAAAGTGTGAACACATAGTGTGAACACAAAGTATGAATGCATTAAATGCAACCAATGAAACAACAACACCATTCAACCTAGTCACCTCTTCTAGAAACTTCTAGAACCTTCCACACTCATCTCAAGAAAAGATAAATCCGTCTTTAACCGAATGTTAAAAGACGGCTGATAGAAAACTGAAAACTGGCAACTTCCAAAAGTGATCCTGAAACGAATTTCAGGATAACCCCGTATCAGTATAAACATACCTGCATTTGTATTACGACCGAATACAAACGCAACTGAGATAAAGCTATTATATCTACACAGTATAATACTGGGTTCCGGCTTAAACCAAAGCCTACCAGTATTATCTGCCCGAAAAAACGACACGTGCGAAAACGCACGTGCTTTTTCCGAACCTTGCCATAAACCTATACGGCCTCTACAACGTTTCGCCCGAACTTGGGAAAGTGTCTGTGGGGGACTCTAATGACTCATCAACACACTGGCACTGGGTATAACCACTAGCACGTCAGAGGTACTAGCTGCACGTAACGTTTTGCCTATGTAATGATTGGAAGGGAAACTGACGAGCGAACTCATCTATAAACCCTACTGAGCCTGACAGTGACAATGTATATACAGTCCGGTCCATTCGTCTAAAGAGTATCGCATATCGAGTCTAGGGGGTGGATAAAGTCAGATCCCTAATAACACGACAAATCGTGTCGGCATGAAGCCCATCACCACCTGAGAAACTACTGATCCAAATCAGTATTTCTCCACTACCTCGGCCGAGGGTTTCTAGTGATGGCCACCCGTGCACTGCGCGACATCAACCCCCAATACCGGGAGAGACGAATCCCCGAGATCTGCTCACTTGCCTCCAATATGGCTCGGGGCTGTACCCAACTAAAACCTGTTTACACAACTCCTTTGAGCATGGTAGGGTAGTAATCTAAGCACAGTGGGAACTCACTTGAGATAAACGACGATCTCAGGTCGATGAACTAACCTGTACACATGTCACCAGGGAATTGCTATCTGACGATATGTATAATACCAACTAGCAGATTCCCGGCGAGTCCTGTCCGGTGTACTCATAACTCAATGAGCACCTGTATACATCTTAGGTGATCCAACTGACACCAGTGGCTTGTGAGACCGGCCACCGCCCCTCGTCGGGGTCTCGACTGTATACACTAGTCTACTCTGGAGTATCGATGCCCTGTCTCGAAAACTCCCACGACTAGGGACACTTTAAGGATGTGCTTATAGACCCCAGCTCCCACGTATATGATCACCATCATACTGCTGGCTGTCAAGCAGAATCCTATGGGCTCTATCAATCATGCAATAACGAACTAAGGCATGTATACTATTGTTGCGCCACGGCAGCGCCCCGGCCGTCTATCCGAGGCCAAAATGCGGAATCAAAATTTTTCTTAACTTTAAACTGGCGCTACCGCGGACAATATACCCGGATTGAAACCATTAACCTATACTAGCGAACTAGAGATGGGGTGAGAGATGTACCGAGTGATCCGAGTCCTCCGGTCTTCTCGTCATCGTCCCGATCTCCCGCGGAAACTCCGGTCGTCACATCCTTGCCGGAAGGGCACCACATCGTCTGTATCTTTTACGGGCTCCCACCTCAATACCGAGGCAACTCGGGCGCGAAGTTGGCTAGCCGACGCGCCCAAGACATGCTGTAGATAGTGTAGTGCTTTGTCTCTTTGGGGTTATGTTGCCTTGATGGAGGAATGAGGTTGAGAGATGAACTTGGGGATAATTGGTAGCAATGGAAAAATGAGATGAATGAATAATTTTTCCACACCCTCACAAAAATGAAATGAACCATTCATCTTCTCTCCTCCAATATGGCCGGCCAATATCATGTGGGAAATGGTGGGGGGAAAACAACTAAGGGAGGTGAGTGTAGGATAAAGAGAAGAGGTGACCACATCATAAACATAATCATTTCAAACTTACATCCAAACCATACCCTCTCTTATCACAATTAATGCAAGTTATGGTGGAAAAGAAAAGATGCCATCATAATCAAACCATTTGCATGAAACCCCTCCACAATGTGTAATTTGCAAAACTGCAAATTACCCCCTCCATCGGAAAAGTCCGGCCGGGAAAGAACAAAGGAAAACCGGCCGGAACGGAATGCAAACTGGCAACTCCAGAAAACCGGTCCCGTAATAAATTACAGGAAAACCCCGATACTGTGCATACACACCCGCATCTGTATTCCGACCGGATACAAATGCAATGAGACAAAATCTACACTGTACTAAACTAGGATCCGGCTTAAACCAAAGCCGGCTAGTAATATCCGTTCGATCCTGATCCGTGCTATACCGCACGTATCTGATCGAACCCTGCCATATATCCATACGGCTACTAGTACAAACCGTCCGATCCTGACCCGTGCAATACCGCACGTATCTGATCGGACCCTGCCATATCTCCATACGGCCTCTACAGCGTTTCGCTCGAAAGCTGAGTAACTGAAAGTGTGGTGGACTCTAAAGACTCGTCAATACTATGGCTGTGGATTTAACCACTAGCACGTCAGAGGTATAAGCCAATACGTAACGGGCCACCAGCTATTGACCAAAAGGGACGTCGATGAGCGAACTCATCCTGACACCCTACTGAGCTTGTCAGTGACAATATCCGTACAGTCCGGTCCGTTCGTCTATGAGCATCGCATGGCGGGCCTAGGGGGTTGGTAAAAATCAGACCCCCAAAAGCGGTACAAGTCGTGTCGGAGTGTAGCCCAGAACGCCCTGAGATACTACCGGAATACCTACCAGTAAATCTCCTGCCTCGGCCGAGGGCTTTGCATACTGGCTCTCCTAGACACAGCGCGACCTCACCCCCAATACCGGGAGAGACGAACCCCTAAAGATCCGCTCACTGCCTCCATGTGGCTCGGGACTGCACCCAACTAAAACCTGTTTGCACGACTCCTTTGAGCCGTGGTAGGGTAGTAATCAAAGTACAGTGGGAACTCACACGAGACAAATGACGATCTCTGGTCGATGAACTAACCTGTACACAAGTCACCAGGGAACTGCTATCTGACGTCAGGTATAAGACCAACTAGCATGTTCCCGGAGAGTCCTGTCCGGTGTACTCATAACCCAATGAGCACCTGTGTACATCTTAGGTGAACCAACTGACACCAGTGGCTTGTGAGACCGGCCACCGCCCCTCGTCGGGGTCTCGACTGTATACAATAGTCTACTCTGGAGAATCGATGCCCTGTCTCGAAACTCCCACGACTAGGAACCTTTTAAGGATGTGCTTATAGACTCCAGCTCTCACTTATATGATCGCCCTCATACTGCTGGCAGTCAAGCAAGAATCCTAGGGGCTCTATCAATATGCAATAACGACCTGTCAGGTCACCTAAAGCAGTACACGATGATAAAGGTAAACCAGATAGCATACTATCATCTCGAGTAAGACTGTTCTACCGGGATAGGTCCTCCCTCAATCATTGCAATCACGTGCCTGTGATCCAATAATTGACTCTGAGGGCACTATCTCCAACAATCTCCCACTTGCACTCAAGGCTAATTATTGCGATGTCGCATACTCACAGCCCGTGTGATACCGAACACCCAACTCCTCTACTAGTCAGTCTCACAAAGCTCGTTTGCGAAACTATAGCGTTCGAGGAATAGCCTCAGTGAGTGGATCCGCTGTGATGTTTCTTTCTATGTCTCTCTCTATCTCAAGTTCGCGGAGAAAGCCATCTCCCGAAATGAGCAATACCTGTTTTAGAATGTTTGGATGTCTGATGGGACCTAGCTCATAAATGAACTCCAAATCCAAACTTCTTAGACTGTGTCGTCAACTGAACTTAATCAGTATCCTGCGACATACCACCCTCAGTATTCCCTTGGACCACCTGTCCAAAATACTGCCCCTCGTCAGAAGGATAACTATAACTCTGACGATCACCCTGTCGTCCATGTCACCTTGGAAGCCTGGAATGATAACTGCCTCCCTAATGAGGCTGTCGTTATCATATCCTTAGAACATCCACTTATGTTCTAAAACTGCTTCCGACCGTTTCTCCAGGATTGGATCAATATCAACTTATTGCATCTACTGCAAGAACAACATCTGGTGTGGTACTTGACATCTCATGATTGACTCAATTGCCTAAGCAAGTGATCTGTCAATCATGCGTATCCCTCTCCCCTTTAGTCTGTAAGACACCTTTAGAGAGGGTGACTCCATCAACTGCAGGTACACTACCGTGCCAGGAGTCGTCCATTCTAAATGCTCATAGAATGCTGTCAAGGTACCCAGATTAGGAAACTACCCAAATCTAGATCTAAAACCATAGATCTAGTAACCAGAATGTCTGATATAATATCCAAGTCCTGTGTGGAGAAACTACTGTGTGACAACCAAAGTATAATCGGTCGTAGTATAGGAATATCACTTTCTACTCTGTGTATGTCATCCAAATACCATGACATCACACCCTACTACCTTCTCAACAGATCCATCCCCTATTCTGATGAAGTCAAACCTATGACTGTCACATCAGAAATAGATGATCTATCTCCGCTGTATCTGCTTTAGTCTATAAATAGACATAAGCCTGATGTCCACCAATGCTTCCGCTGCTCCCACTGACTACGACAACCCTCTGGCAGAGTCATATAGACGCGCACTTCTAAAGCTAGTTTAGAACGACGCTATACTCATCCTCCTGCTTGGTCTCGCAGCCTGGAACAACAACAATGGCAAGTGTGGGTAAACAAGAACTTCCCTGTCACCGTCCTTGAGGCTACCGGAGTGCCTCTCGGGTGCCTGAAGTTACCCACCTTATCTGCGGAGTGGCCAATGGAATGCCAAATCAGATTGAATCTTTAGGTTCCCTATCAAATCTTCAGTAATCGTTTGCGGTTCTGGAATCGCTTCCAGTTCTACCATACTCCCACTACTGATTTCTGAAAAATAACCATTTCTTTTTAAAATGTGGCGAGTTAAGAACAATATCACTATTGATCTTCCAGATGGTAGAAAGTCAACCCTCGTCATAGCCTGGGTCAACCCACAAACAGCCATTACAGAAACGTGCCTTGAGTTGTCCAGTGTCTGGTTTTAATCATAAGCCGGACAACTCCCCGTACCTTAACATCGTTAAGGTATGAACTGTTCTATATCCAATATAGAACCAGAGGCACTGATTTAGTTGAACCAGATTCAAATCATGCAGCTGTCTCCAGTGCATGTCAACTAAATGGAAGGAGGCCGATCAGCGTTACTCAACTTAGGAATGTTTCCAATTATGAGTAACCTGAAAGAGAAGCTAGTTCTCTTAATCATTACTATCAACTGAACACCATACACAAGTATCTACATCTTCGATCACTTTGAAGAATCCCGATACTAGCTACACCTGGTTCTCTACTCTATTCAAATACCTATAACTCCTCAAAACTTAGACCCTGTGTTCCTACGAAACACATGTCTAAGAACTAGAGAAGTTAAAAGTAAACAGAATATAGTAAGAGGACCAACCCCTCTGTCCTAATGGACACTGGACAACATACAATACTCTGTATAAGTCCGCTGAGTCTAACAACTCTTTCACTGTGCGTCGTAGGTTGAAAACTGTACTTATGGTTAAGAAGAATTACACCGCTGTTTAATGCTCTTTACCTAACCATCCACTGATATAGGTAAATGTCATCGACATAATATCAAAAGGTATATCTCACTCTATGAAAATAGACGTACAGATATATCAATTTGAAATTGGTGCATAACAACGGATATTCAAAACCTAATATTTGCCGACCGGCAAACAGCCCAGGTGATCTCCTCAAATATCACCGATTACAACGAATCCCGATATAATGAGGATGATCACCCAATTCCCAATAACTTACTCCCACTCATCATCTGTAAAACCATACAGATGTGAGAATCAAACCTGGTAAATACATACCCTGGAGCAAGTGTCTAATCGGGAAATCAGTTTTCTTTTAACAGTACACAGTTGAAACTGAAACATTGAAATGTTTCGGTGGGGTATTCCGGTATTCTTAGTAATGCCTCTTCCATTATCCAGATTCACAACTATAACCGTATAATTCTTTGCCACCTCTCCAAATCCCTTTATATGTCTTTAGTCATTACCTTCTGCACACCCCTTTAGGCCAATTGGTTTTCTTCCCTCCCTACCGTTCGGCACCAGCCTATGGTTTGAAAGAAGACTATCCAATAAGCATAATGGGTGTACTGTCCTAATCCTAGGAGCACTCACAATGCGAGAGAAGGTGAAGAGAAAAGACAACCGAATAAGCCGTATTCCTATTTCTCCTGGACCAGAATCCATCCCCGAACTGGAACAAGTTCCTTTCGAGTTCGTATATAACCATACGATGGAGTATCCAAAAACTTGGGATCTTCGTAGTGATACGGAGTGTCCTGGAGAAATACAAAGGTGATTTAGGATTGGCGAAGAAATACTTGGTTTGGTCGTGAATAGCAGTCGCAATTTACTTTGCCCTCTTACTAATCCCTTTCTTTGTCTTAACTTAATACCTTCTGTACACCATCGTTATGCTAATTGGTTTTCTTCATTCCCCACCGTTCGGCACCAGCCTAAGGTTTGGAAGAAGACTATCCAATTTGCGTAATAGGTGTACTATCTCCTAAACCAAGGAGTACTCGCAACCTGAGAGAAGGTAAAAGGAAAAGACAACTAAATAATCCTATTCGTTTTCTCCAGAACCAGAAACCATCCTCGAAGTCCTTCGAGTTCGTATATAACCATACGATGGTTTTGTCCAATGGAAGTGGACGTTCGTAGTAATACGGGGTGTCCTGGAGAAAAGGGTAAAAGTAGGAGTGGCAATGAGGTTTGCAACTCTGACAATCCAAAAGCCTGTGTTAAGAAGGTTCGGTCAACTTGGTTACTGAGTCATAGTCTAGGGTCGGGTCAATGGTTGCTGCCAAAGAGAGAGAGAAAAGAAACACTCAGCATGCACTCTAACCTAGATCAGAATGATTATCACTTTATCTAATCTGGAAACCTCCCACTGTACCGTCAAATTCTCCTCCAAACCTGAAAGAAGAACTAGTCGGGATCACCCGAGGAGTAAACCAATTCATCAGTGGGAATCGGGATCCAACTATCATCGCATGATAACGTGACGGAATCCACTCACGTCACCACACTCCAGAAGGTATGCGCATATCTGGCAAGTTTCAGTTCTTTTGAAACCCCCGATGTAGGTTTTTACCCCTAGGACCCAAGTGACCTTGACGAATAATCAACAAATCAAAAGGTCCTAGTCAAGTTCAACCCGTCATTATCTTGATTGCGTTAAACCCACCCGCACGACCCTTGACGAATAATCAACAAAGTCGTACGACTGTCCTAACCAATCCACATATCCATGCAACAGAATAGCACAACAAAGCTACCGCACACTACGCCTCGGCGAATAGCAACGACAAACGCAGCGCGAATACTAAGCAATACCGATCTGAAATGACGGAGGGCTACGACTGGTTTTTTTTTTGGCGAAAAACCTTTAACGTAATGAACTTGATATCGTTGAAGGAACTGGATAACTTTTTATAAAAATATAGTGACGAAAACCTTTACTAAAGAGGTCACTCCCGGTGAAGGGATCTCGGCTCTTTCCCCGTAGAATGAGGTGCAGGATATTCCAACTGAATACCACGATGCAAAGCAAAAGTAATCGGCTATAGTGAAGTTAATTCCCTGACGCAAACTTCTGTCCAAGGGGTCACTCCCGGTGAAGGGATCTCGGCCCTTGCCTCGTCGACTGAGGAGCAGGATATTCCAAATGAATACCACGATGCAAAACAAAAGTGAACGTCCTTGCAATAACAGCTTTTTGAAAAATGTTCCAACAACATCAGATTAGGTTTGTTTTAACTTGCATTGATCCGAATCAACGCAGTCCCACCAATTGATCACACCACAAAGAACGAAAATATACTGACGTACGTATATGCCATCCGCATTCGCCACTGGGTCCCGTCATCACCCGTTAGGTTAGCTAACTAACGGCAGAGCGGGGACTGGACTAGCGCGGATGAAAAGCATATACAACATCTACTAATATATATACCAATATATAGTATTTCACTCAAGGCGTGATAAAATGCAAAATCACAGAAATATGCAGCATCACAGAACAATACAGATATCTGGAAGCCCCGGGTTTCACAGAGCCGCTGCTGAAACCCGACGTTCCCCTGGTCGTGTGGATAGCCTGTGCAATGAAAACCTAGACCCCTACGGGCGCGGCAAGACACCCACCAAAACCTGAAGTGAGGCAGCCCCCTTCAGCAACGTGAATGGACCACCCGGCACTTCACGGAATCCGATAACTCGGGCACCCCACCTGGGTCAACCTGTACCCCCTACGAGTGCGGCGAATAGCCCGCCAATCCTGGAGTGAAGCCCCCTCCGTCCCAATGCCATGAGATGCTGGCTTGTTGCCCTCCAGAACCCGGCTATCCGTGCACCCCACCGCGGGGCAATCCTAGTACAGAAAGTAAAATATACATACACCGGGTAAATCGACCGCAACCAGGTCGTGCCCCAAAAGAATAATACAAACAGGCAGTGACGGCAGTCCACATGTCGGACGCTCGCCTCGCAATATCAAATGTACATAATACAACCACAACTGTACTAGCATTGCATCCAGGCTATCCCCCACGACCGATCCGCAACAACACAGCATAAACACAGAACATCAACGTGAAAGTCACGTTCGCAAATCCGTCTAACCGGGCTATAGCAGTTAGACCGGATTTACCGATCGAGTGACATTCACGGTCGCAGATATAATGTAAATACTGTGAAATAATGTGTTTAAAATATCCAATCGATAAAAAATTAACAAGTGGGCCCCCAAGTAATACTGTAGCACTCACAGAAATTCTGGGCCCAAGTATAATGTTCCAAAACCCCTATTTCCCTGTAAAAAGATTACTGTGAAAAATTGGTCCAGTGAACACACTGAACTACGGCGGAACCGCGGCGCCAAGGGGGGTTTGGCCGCGGTTCCGCGGCGGTTCTACAGTAACACTCGTCCAAATTTTTCCGGATGTCTTATAATTTCATGTACATCAGTTTTCTACAACCTGAAAAATGTTTAGAGACCGGAAAAAATCGACAGAAAACTGATGCAAGCAAAACGCGGTTTTTGGAATTTTGGTCGATCGGATAAGTAAAACACACTAGAACAAGCTAGGCAAGGTTAATGGCGTGGCTCTGATACCATGTTGCGCCACGGCAGCGCCCCGGCCGTCTATCCGAGGCCAAAATGCGGAATCAAAATTTTTCTTAACTTTAAACTGGCGCTACCGCGGACAATATACCCGGATCGAAACCATTAACCTATACTAGCGAACTAGAGATGGGGTGAGAGATGTACCGAGTGATCCGAGTCCTCCGGTCTTCTTGTCATCGTCCCGATCTCCCGCGGAAACTCCGGTCGTCACATCCTTGCCGGAAGGGCACCACATCGTCTGTATCTTTTACGGGCTCCCACCTCAATACCGAGGCAACTCGGGCGCCAAGTTGGCTAGCCGACGCGCCTAAGACATGCTGTAGATTGTGTAGTGCTTTGTCTCTTTGGGGTTATGTTGCCTTGATAGAGGAATGAGGTTGAGAGATGAACTTGGGGATAATTGGTAGCAATGGAAAAATGAGATGAATGAATAATTTTTCCACACCCTCACAAAAATGAAATGAACCATTCATCTTCTCTCCTCCAATGTGGCCGGCCAATATCATGTGGGAAATGGTGGGGGGAAAACAACTACGGGAGGTGAGTGTAGGATAAAGAGAAGAGGTGACCACATCATAAACATAATCATTTCAAACTTACATCCAAACCATACCCTCTCTTATCACAATTAATTCAAGTTATGGTGGAAAAGAAAAGATGCCATCATAATCAAACCATTTGCATGAAACCCCTCCACAATGTGCAATTTGCAAAACTGCAAATTACCCCCTCCATCGGAAAAGTCCGGCCGGGAAAGAACAAAGGAAAACCGGCCGGAACGGAATGCAAACTGGCAACTCCAGAAAACTGGTCCCGTAATAAATTACAGGAAAACCCTGATACTGTGCATACACACCCGCATCTGCATTCCGACCGGTTACAAATGCAATGAGACAAAATCTACACTGTACTAAACTAGGATCCGGCTTAAACCAAAGCCGGCTACTAATATCCGTTCGATTCTGATCCGTGCTATACCGCACGTATCTGATCGAACCCTGCCATATATCCATACGGCTACTAGTACAAACCGTCCGATCCTGACCCGTGCAATACCGCACGTATCTGATCGGACCCTGCCATATCTCCATACGGCCTCTACAGCGTTTCGCCCGAAAGCTGAGTAACTGAAAGTGTGGTGGACTCTAAAGACTCGTCAATACTATGGCTGTGGATTTAACCACTAGCACGTCAGAGGTATAAGCTAATACGTAACGGGCCACCAGCTATTGACCAAAAGGGACGTCGATGAGCGAACTCATCCTGACACCCTACTGAGCCTGTCAGTGACAATATCCGTACAGTCCGGTCCGTTCGTCTATGAGCATCGCATGGCGGGCCTAGGGGGTTGGTAAAAATCAGACCCCCAAAAGCGGTACAAGTCGTGTCGGAGTGTAGCCCAGAACGCCCTGAGATACTACCGGAATACCTACCAGTAAATCTCCTGCCTCGGCCGAGGGCTTTGCGTAATGGCTCTCCTAGACACAGCGCGACCTCACCCCCAATACCGGGAGAGACGAACCCCTAAAGATCCGCTCACTGCCTCCATGTGGCTCGGGACTGCACCCAACTAAAACCTGTTTGCACGACTCCTTTGAGCCGTGGTAGGGTAGTAATCAAAGTACAGTGGGAACTCACACGAGACAAATGACGATCTCAGGTCGATGAACTAACCTGTACACATGTCACCAGGGAACTGCTATTTGACGTCAGGTATAAGACCAACTAGCATGTTCCCGGCGAGTCCTGTCCGGTATACTCATAACCCAATAAGCACCTGTATACGTCTTAGGTGAACCAACTGACACCAGTGGCTTGTGAGACCGGCCACCGCCCCTCGTCGGGGTCTCGACTGTATACACTAGTCTACTCTGGAGAATCGATGCCCTGTCTCGAAACTCCCATGACTAGGGACCTTTTAAGGATGTGCTTATAGACTCCAGCTCTCACTTATATGATCGCCCTCATACTGCTGGCAGTCAAGCAAGAATCCTAGGGGCTCTATCAACGTGCAATAGCGACCTGTCAGGTCACCTAAAGCAGTACACGATGATAAAGGTAAACCAGATAGCATACTATCATCTCGAGTAAGACTGTTCTACCGGGATAGGTCCTCCCTCAATCATTGCAATCACGTGCCTGTGATCCAATAATTGACTCTGAGGGCACTATCTCCAACAACTATGATAAAGACAAACCAGATAGCATACTATCATCTCGAGCAAGACTGCCATATCGGTATAGGTCCTTCCTCAATCATTGCAATCACATACCTGCGATCCAATAATTGACTTTGAGGGCACTATCTCCAACAATCTCCCACTTGCACTCAGGGTTAATTATTGCGATGTCGCATACTCACAGCCCGTGTGATACCGAACATCCAACTCCTCTACTAATCAGTTTCACAAAGCTAGTTTGAAAAACTCTTGTGTTCGAGAAATAGCCTAAGTGAGTGGATCCGCCCTAATGTTTCTTTCTATATCCCTCTCAATCTCAAGTTCGAGGAGAAAGCCATCTCCCGAATTGAGTAATACCTGTCTTAGAATATGTCTGGATATCTGATGGGACCTCGTTCATAAATGAACTCCAAATCCAAACTTCTTAGACTGTTTTGATAATTGAACCTAATCAGTATCCAGCACCATGCCTCCCACAGTATCCTCTTGGACTACCTGTCCATAATACTGTCCCTTGTCAGAGGGAAAACTATAACTCTGACAATCCCTCTGTTATCCATGTCACCTCTGAAGCCTGGAATGATAACCGTCTCCCAAAGGAGGCTGCCGTCATCAAATCCGTAGAACAAGCATTTATATTCTAAAACTGCTTCCTTATGTTTCTTCAGGATTGGATTAATATAAACTTATCGCAGCAAGTGCAAAAACAATATCTGGTGTGGTACTTGACATCTCATGATTGACTCAATTGCCTAAGCAAGTGATCTGCCAATCATGCACATCCCTCTCTCCTTTAGTCTGTAAGACACCTTTAGAGAGGGTGACTCCATCACCTGCAGGTACACCACCATGCCAGGAGTCATCTATTCTAAATACTATTAGAATACTGTCAAAGTACCTAAATTGGGAAACTACCCAAATCTAGATCTAAAACTGTAGATCTAGTAACCAGAATGTCTGATATTATATCCATGTCCTTTGTGAAGAAACAACTTTGTAATAACCACAGTACAACCGATCGTAGTATAGGAATTTTACTTCCTACTCTGTGTATGTCATCCAAATACCAGGACATCACACCTTACTACCTTCTCAACAGATCCATCCCCTATTCTGATGAAGTCAAACCCATGACTGTCACATCAAAATTAGATGATCTAATCTCCGCTATATCTGCTCAAGCCTATAAATAGACATAAGCTACTTGCCAACTATGCTTCAGCTGCTCCCACTGACTACGACAACCCTCTGGCAGAATAATATATACGTACACTTCTAAAGCTAGTTTAGAACGACGCTATACTTATCCTCCTGCCGGGTCTCACAGTCTGGAACAACAGTAGTGTCAAGTCTGGGCAAACAAGAACCTCTCTGTCACCGTCCTTGAGGCTACCGGAGTACCTCTTGGGTGTCTGAGGTTACCCACCATATCTGCGGAGTGGCTATTGGAATGTCAAACCTGATTGAATATATAGGTCCTATTAAATTTTCCGTAATCGTTTGCGGTTCTGGAATCACTTCCAGTTCTACCATACTCCCACTACTGTTTTCTGAAAAAGTCCATTTTAATAAAACTGTGGCGAGTCAAGAACAATATCACTATCGATCTTCCAGATGGTAGAAATGTCAACTCTCGTCAAAGCCAGGGTCAACCCACAAACAGCCATTACAGAAACGTGCCTTGAGTTATCCAGTGTCTGGTTTTAAGCATAAACTGGACAACTCCCCGTATCTTAACATCGTTAAGATATGAACCAATCTATATCTAATATAGAAACAGAGGCACTAATTTAATTGGAACCAGATTCAAATCATGCATCTGTCTCCAGTGCATATCAACTTAATGGAGAAAGGCTAATCAGCATTACTCAACTTAGGAATCCATCCAATTATGAGTAACCTGAAAGAGAAACGAGTTTCTCAAAACCATTACTATCAACTGAATACCAATCACAAGAATTTACATCTTCGATCTCTTTGAAGAATCCCGATACTTGTGATACCCGGTTCTCTACTTTATTCTTATACCCACAACTTTTCAAAACTTAGACATTGTATTTCTACGAAACACTTGTCTAAAAACTAGAGAAGTTATAAGTAAACAGAACATAGTATGAGGACCTACCCTTTTGTCCAGACGGACACTGGACAACATTTAATACTCTGTATATAAGTCCGCTGAGTTGAATAACTCAAAACCTGTGCATCGTAGGTTGAAAACTGTACCCAGGTGATTTCCTCAAATATCACTAATTACAACGATTTCCGATATAATGAGGATAATCACCTTAATTCCCAATAATTTACTCCTACTCATTATCTGTAAAACTGTACAGATATGAGAATGAATCCTGGTAAATGCATACCCTGGATTAAGTATGTAATCGGGAAATCAGTTTACAATTAACAATGCACAGTGAAACTGAAACATGAAAATGTTTCGTAGGGGTATTCTGGTATTCTTAGTAATGCCTCTTCCATAATCCTATTCATGACTTTAACCGTATATTTCTTTGCTATCTCTCCAAATCTCTTTATTTGTCTTTAGTCATTTACCTTTTGTACACCTTCGTTAGGCTAAATGGTTTTCTTCTTTCCCTACCGTTCGGCACCAGCCTATGGTTTGGAAGAAGACTATCCAGTAAGCTTAATAGGTGTACCCTCCTAATCCTAGGAGTACTCGCAACTTGAGAGAAGGTGATGATAAAAGACAATCTGAATAATACGTTGTTCTATTTCTCCCGAACTGAGAAAAAAGCAAAGGTGAAATAGGAGTAGCGATGAAGTACGCGGTTTGGTCGTGAATGATAACAGTCGCAATTTACTTTGCCCTCTTTCCAATCCCTTTATTTTGTCTTTACATATTACCTTCTGCACACCCTACTTAGGCTAATTGGTTTTCTTCATTCCCTACCTTTCGGCACCAGCCTATGGTTTGGAATAAGACTATCCAATAAGAGTAATAGGTGTACTCTCCCAAACTAAGGAGCCCTCGCAACCTGAGAGAAGGTGATGATAAAAGACAACTGAATAAACTAATTCTATTTCTCCTGAACCTGGATCCATCCTCGAAGAAGTCTCTTTGAGTTCGTATATAACCATACGATGGATCTATCCAATGGAAGTGGATATATGTAGTAATACGGGGTGTTCTGAGAAATGCAAAGGGTAAAAGAAGAAGCGGCAATGACTTATGCAACTTCAGACAATCCAAAAGTCGGTATTTTAAGAAGGTTCGGTCAACTTTTGGTCACTGAGTCATAGTCTAGGGTCGGTCAAAGGTCGCTGCCAAAGAGGGAGAGAAAAGAAACACTCTGCGTGCACTCTAACCTAGATCAGAATGGTTATCACTTTATCTAATAAGGAAACCTCCCACTGTAATCTCAAATTCTCCTCCAAACCTGAAAGAAGAATTAGTCGGGATCACCCGAAGAGTAAACCAACTCATCAGTGGGAATCGGGATCCAACTCTCATCGCATGATAACTTGATGGAAGCCACTCAAGTTATCACACTCCAGAAGGTATGCGCATATCTGGCAAGTTTCCAGTATATTTGAAACTCTCGATGTGATTTTTGCCTCATGCTCTTATGACCTTGACTTTAGTCAACAAATCATAAGTCACATGTCAAGTTCTACCCGTCATTGTCCAGGTTGATTTGAACCCACCCGTACATACCCTTGACTTTAGTCAACAAGATAATACGACTGTCCCAAACCAACACATCTATCTATGTAACAAATGAATACCCAGCAACTACCAAACACTATGCCTTGACTTTAGTCAACAAACATAGCTTGAATGCTACTGACCACCCATAAGAAATGACGGAGGGCTACGGCTGGTTTTTGGCGAAAAACCTTTAACGTAATGAACTTGATCTCGTTGAAGGAACCTGATAGCTTTTTATAAAATATAGTGACGAAAACGTTTTGCTAAAGAGGTCACTCCCGGTGAAGGGATCTCGGCTTTTTCCTCGTGGAATGAGGTGCAGGATATTCCAACTGAATACCGCTATGCAAAGCAACTTGTAATTGACTATATTAAAGTTACTACCCTGACGTAAACTTCTGCCGAAAGGGTTTTTCCCGGTGAAGGGATATCAGCCCTTGCCTCGTCGAATGAGGTGCAGGATATTCCAACTGAATATCACTATGCAAAGCAACAGGAAACATCTTTGTAATAACACCTTTTAAAATTTGTTCCAACAATATCAAATATAGGTTTGTTTTATCCTTGCATTGATCAGAATCAATACTGTCCCATTAATCAATCACACCAGAAAAGAACGAAAATATAATGTACGTATATGCCATCCGCATTCGCCACTGGGTCCCGTCATCACCCGTTAGGTTACTTAACTAACGACAGAGCGGGGGCTGGACTAGCGCGGGTGTAAAACATATACAACATCTAATAGTATATATACCAATATACAATAATCGCTCCAGGCGTGATAATATGCAACATTACAGAAAAGTAATAAGCATCACAGAACAATACAGATAATCTGGGATCCCCGGGTTTCACAGAGCCGCTGCTGAAACCTGACGTTCCCCTGGTCGTGTGGATAGCCTGTGCAATGAAACCTAGACCCCTACGGGTGCGGCAAGTTACCCGCCAAAACCTGAAACGAGGTGGTCCCCACAGCATAGTGAATGGAACACCCGGCACTTCACGGAATCCGGTAAATTGAGCACCCCTCCTTGGATCAACCTGTACCCCCTACGAGTGCGGCGAATAGTCTGCCAATTCTAGAGTGAGCTCCCTCTGCCTCTCAAACCCATGAGATACGGACCCGTTGCCCTCCAGAACCCGGCTATCCGTGCACTCCTTCGCGGGATAAACCTAGTACAGAAATAAAAATATATACAACGGGTACATCGACCTGGACCCGTCGTGCCCCAAAAGAATATTATACAAACAGGCAGTAACGGCAGTCCACATGTTGGACGCTCGCCCCGCAATATCAAATGTACAAATAAATCCAAACTGCACTATCATAGCACCCTGCTATCCACCACGACATATCCGCAACATCACAGCACAACACAGAACATCAACGCGAATGTCACGTTCGCAAACCCGTCTAAAAGAACTATAGCAATCAGACGCGGTTTACCGATCAAATGACATTCCCGGTCGGAGATATAATGTAAATACTGTAAACTAACAAGTTTAGAATTTCGATCGACTAAATTTCCCGAAGTGGGCCCCACGAACAACTGGTGTACAGTAACAAAATCTGGGCCCAAAATATATATACCAAAAACCCCAATTTCCAGTAAAAAAGCCACTGTGCAAATTTGGTGCACTGATCTCACAGAATGGCCGCGGAAGCGCGGTCAAACCCTAGGTTTGACCGCGATTCCGCGGCGGTCTTGTGAGATCACGTGACCAAATTTTGACGGTGAGCGTAGAAAACCCTGCTGAATTTTCTGTGATATGTAGAATTATTTTTAGACACTGTTTAAAATCAACAAAAACTCAGAACATGGATTTTTGCGGTTTTTGAAAATCCATTCGATCGATCTTTTAAACGCGTTAGCACAAGTTAGTATAGCTTAATGGTGAGGCTCTGATACCACTGTAAGTCCACGGTAGCGCCCCGGCCGTCTAACAGACGCCAAATGCGGAACAAAAACTTTTAACGAAACTGGCGCTATCATGTACCGTAACCCGGATCTGCCATTAAAGCTAAACTAACAAATTGCAAAGGGGTAGAAACGTTATACCGAATGATCCGAGTCCTTCGGTCTTTAACCATCATCCCACGCTTGTTGCGGCTGCTCTGATCTCCTCGATCTCCAATCTTGTCGTCTGGATGGCACCACGTTGACGGATCTTTAAACAGTCTCCCGCCTCTGAACCGAGGCAACTCGATCGTCAAGTTTGCTAAAAGAGACGACCAAGATGAAGTAGAGAATGAGTAGAACACTTTGTCTCGTTACGTCCAAGGCTATGGACGAACGGTTAGGGAAGTTGCCTTCTGGATCGGGTGAAATGAGAAAGAGGCTATCTATTTTTCGTGAACCCGAATCTATCATAATCTTTTTCTAGTGAACAACAACCATCAAGTGAGTGAGAGAGAGAGGGGGAAGGGGCCGGCCATTTATAGGAGGTGGGGTGGGTGAGTGTAGGAGGAGGGAGGTGACCATAAGAACAAATATCATGTGTGAACACAAAGTGTGAACACATAGTGTGAACAAAAAGTATGAATGCATTAAATGCAACCAATGAAACAACAACACCATTCAACCTAGTCACCTCTTCTAGAAACTTCTAGAACCTTCCACACTCATCTCAAGAAAAGATAAATCCGTCTTTAACCGAATGTTAAAAGACGGCTGATAGAAAACTGGAAACTGGCAACTTCCAAAAGTGATCCTGAAACGAATTTCAGGATAACCCCGTATCAGTATAAACATACCTGCATTTGTATTACGACCGAATACAAACGCAACTGAGACAAAGATATTATATCTACACAGTATAATACTGGGTTCCGGCTTAAACCAAAGCCTACCAGTATTATCTGCCCGAAAAAACGACACGTGCGAAAACGCACGTGCTTTTTCCGAACCTTGCCATAAACCTATACGGCCTCTACAACGTTTCGCCCGAACTTGGGAAAGTGTCTGTGGGGGACTCTAATGACTCATCAACACACTGGCACTGGGTATAACCACTAGCACGTCAGAGGTACTAGCTGCACGTAACGTTTTGCCTATATATTGATTGGAAGGAAACTGACGAGGGAACTCATCTATAAACCCTACTGAGCCTGACAGTGACAATGTATATACAGTCCGGTCCATTCGTCTAAAGAGTATCACATATCGAGTCTAGGGGGGTGGATAAAGTCAGACCCCTAATTACGCGATAAATCGTGTCGGCATGAAGCCCATCACCAGCTGAGAAACTACTGATCCAAATCAGTATTTCTCCACTACCTCGGCCGAAGGTTTCTAGTGATGGCCACCCGTGCACTGCGCGACATCAACCCCCAATACCGGGAGAGACGAATCCCCGAGATCTGCTCACTTGCCTCCAATGTGGCTCGGGACTGTACCCAACTAAAACCTGTTTACACAACTCCTTTGAGCGTGGTAGGGTAGTAATCTAAGCACAGTGGGAACTCACATGAGACAAACGACGATCTCAGGTCGATGAACTAACCTGTACACATGTCACCAGGGAATTGCTATCTGACGATATGTATAATACCAACTAGCAGATTCCCGGCGAGTCCTGTCCGGTGTACTCATAACTCAATGAGCACCTGTATACATCTTAGGTGATCCAACTGACACCAGTGGCTTGTGAGACCGGCTACCGCCCCTCGTCGGGGTCTCGACTGTATACACTAGTCTACTCTGGAGTATCGATGCCCTGTCTCGAAAACTCCCGCGACTAGGGACACTTTAAGGATGTGCTTATAGACCCCAGCTCCCACGTATATGATCACCATCATACTGCTGGCTGTCAAGCAGAATCCTATGGGCTCTATCAATCATGCAATAACGAACTAATGCATGTATACTATGATAAAGACAAACCAGATAGCATACTATCATCTCGAGCAAGACTGTCATATCGGTATAGGTCCTTCCTCAATCATTGCAATCACATACCTGCGATCCAATAATTGACTTTGAGGGCACTATCTCCAACAGTATATGGGCCAATGTCTACACATGCTTGAGGCGGTTTTTCTCACTTCATAACTTTTACTGATGATTTCTCAAAATTCAGTCATGTGTTTTTGATAAAGCATAAGTCTGAAGCTTTCGAGAAATTCAAAGAGTACAAACTTGAAGTAGAAAACCAAACAGGAATGAGAATCAAGATACTTCAATCAGATCGAGATGGAGAGTACTTAAGTAATGAGTTCTTGGACTTCCTAAAAGAGAATGGGATTCTCTCTCAGCTTACTCCCCCTTACACACCACAGCATAACGGTGTGTCAGAGAGGCGGAATCGTACCCTATTAGATATGGTACGATCCATGATGAGTGAATCTGAGTTACCCCTCTCTTTTTGGGGGCATGCATTGGAAACTGCAGCTTTTCTGTTAAACAAAGTTCCAACCAAGACCGTGTCTACCACTCCATATGAGATATGGCATGGGAAGAGACCATCTCTTAAACGAGTTAAGATTTGGTGTTGTCCGGCTTTTGTCAAAAAGAAGAATCCAGACAAACTCGAGACACGATTGGTCAAATGTATATTTATGGGATATCCAAAACATTCGTTTGGGTATCTTTTCTACCATAAGGAGGAACAAAAGGTGTCTGTTTCTCAGTATGCCACATTTTTAGAAAATGAGATTTTTCCAAATGATACTGATGGCAATGTGGTAGATCTAAAAGAGGTTCTAGAAACACACGTTACAAATGATGACTTGGCTGAACCTGATGTTGCAACAGAATAGGTTCTAGAAACACAAGTTACAAATGATGACTTGGCTGAACCTGATGTTGCAACAGAATCTTTTGAACCTCAGCCACTCGTAGATCTGGTAGGACTTCTCGCCCACCGGAGAGATACTACGGTTTTCTCATTGATGGTGATAGAGAAGATTACATCATGGATTATGATGACCCTGCCTGTTTTCAGCAAGCTATCACGAGTGGTGACTCTGTGAACTGGCTGGATGCGAGATCCAAAATGGAGTCCATGTACACCAACAAAGTATGGACTATGGAAGATGTACCCTCTGGGATAAAACCTGTAGGCTGCAAATGGATTTTTAAAAGAAAGATCGGTGTAGATGGACAAGTAGAGACCTATAAGGCGAGGTTGGTAGTGAAAGACTTTCGTCAAAGACCAGGTTTGGACTATGAGGAGACTATCTCTCCGGTAGCCATGCTTAAATGCATTCGGATCCTACTTGCTATTACTGCTCACTACGACTATGAAATCTGGCAGATGGACGTTAAAACTGCATTTTTAAATGGTGATTTAAATGAATTCATTTATATGAATCAGCCAAAGGGATTCATTGACAGTGGGAGCAGCGGGAAAGCATGTAAATTGCTTAAATCCATTTATGGATTAAAGCAGGCATCACGGAGTTGGAACATCTGTTTTGATGATGTCATCAAAGAATTTGATTTCATCAAAAATCCATATGAACCTTGTATTTATAAGTAGACTGTAGGGAGAACTATCGCATTCCTCGTATTATATGTGGATGACATTCTTCTGATAGGAAATGATATTCCTATGCTACAGTCGGTCAAATCATTCTTATCACATAGGTTCTTTATGAAGGACCTGGGTGATGCCACGTACATATTGGGCATTTGGATCGATAGGGATAGATCCAAATGGTTATTAGGATTGTCCCAAACCAAGTACATCAACACCATCCTAAAGAGGTTTAGCATGGAAGACTCCAAGCGGGGTGCCTTACCCGCATCCTACGGAGTCAATCTCTCTAAGAACGATTGCCCAAAGTCTGATAAAGAGAGAGCTCGCATGAGCATTGTTCCCTATACTTCGGCACTAGGATCGATAATGTATACGATGTTGTGTACACGCCCTGATGTAGCTTATGCACTTAGTGTAGTAAGCAGGTATCAGTCAAACACAGGGGAGAATCACTGGACTGCTGTGAAGAACATTCTTAAGTACTTGCGAAGGACTAAAGAATTGTTCTTGGTTTATGGTAACGGGGATCTCCAAATGGAGGCCTTTACCGATTCAAGCTTCCAGAGTGACAAGGATGACAGCAAGTCTATCTCAGGTTTTGCATTTACCCTCAATGGAGGGACGGTAAGTTGGAAGAGTTCCAAATAGGATACTGTTGCAGACTCAATGATGGAAGCTGAGTACATTGCTGCAAATGATACTGCCAAGGAAGCGGTCAGGATGAAGAAGTTCATCTCGGAGCTAGGAGTAGTTCCAACTATTATTGATCCAATACCTTTGTATTGTGACAATAATGGGGCTATGGCGTTGGCCAAAGAGCCCAGGTCCCATCAGAAGTCCAGACACATCCTGAGGCGATATCATGTAATCTGGGAGATAGTTGATCGCCATGAGATCGAGATTAAGAGAGTAGATGCAAAGGATAACACTGTGGATCCATTCACCAAGGCCCTCCCTCAGCCAAAGCATGAGCGACTTTTTGAGATGTTGGGTATGAGAAATGCAAATAATTGGCCTTAGCACAAGTGGGAGATTGTTGGATATATGTATGCCCTAGAGGCCATTATATGGTAGTGAATGTACTGATGTGTATATATATATATATATATATATATATATATATATATATATTCAGAGGACAGTCTTGCTCGACATGATAGCATGCTATCTGGTTTCTCTTTATCATATGTTCACTTGATCATGTTTTTATTCATTTGATACATGTTGATAAAGCCTTAAGGATATTGGCTTGACTACTGGCATTATGATGTGGATCATACTAGTGAGAAACCTGTAGTTTATAAGCATATCCTTGAAATGTTCCTAGTCGTAGGTATATCGAGACAGGGCTTCGATATTCCAGAGTAGACTAGCGTATACTATTCTTGTTCCATATGATGGGCGATGGATGATCCCATATCCGTCTGGTGTGGTGACATCAAAGATTGTATACGGGTGCTCAGTGAGACTGGGTATACAGAACGGACTCACCGAGAACTCCTATATGGTATTATATCATACGTCGGATAGCAGTTCTCAGGTGACACTGGTACAGGTTAGTCTGTGGACCCGAGATCGCCATAGAGTCTTGTGTGTCCTCCCACTGTACTTTGATCTCCACTCAACTACGGCTCTAGTGAGTCGTACAAATAGGTAGATTTTGGGTACAGACCCGAGGCACATAGAGGCAATGAGCGATAGAGGGGTTTCGTCTCTCTCGGTATTGGGGTTGATGTTGCGATATGTACGATTGGCTATAATAGGAAGTCCCTGGCCTGGGTTGCTGAGATATTACTGATAAGTGTTATCAGTAGTTTCTCGATCTGTTGTAGACCATATACCGGCATGACTTATTAAGTTATTGGGGTCGACGTTACCATCCCGAGATTCGATATGCAACATATCTGACGAAGAGACCGGACTGTACGGTAAGTGTTGCCAGTTGGATTAACGGGAGTTTTGACAGGTTCGATTGTTCTTCTTCTGATCACCCAATACCCGGGTGGCCGTTACGTTTAGCTGACCGCTTGCGGCTTGTAGGTGTTTGATATGATCATCACCTACTGCCGGCGTATTGACGAGTCTTAGAGTCCCACATAGGAGTTTCCTATCATAGGCGAAACGATGTGGTGTCCATATGAGATATGTGCGGGAGCTCGATTAAATATGAGTATATGATGCCGTACTTTAATCGGGCGTTTTGTATTGGTCGGGTCGTATGAGATATGACCAGTTTATTAAATCAAGTGTTGATTTAATATTGACTTTTATCTCATTTAAATAAACCTTTTCTTTATGATGGATGCATGCATGTATATGTACATGTTGATGTGCATACACGCATACATACATGCATTAGTATCATGGTTGATGATACATCAAAGATGGCAATATAAGAAATACATGGAAAGTAAATATATTTATATATATTAGAATGAGAAAAAGAAAATTGATTTTAAATCATTGTTGACTTTTCTTTACTTGACCAAAATTAAACCATGGTTTCTTTTTCATTTGTTATTTTCTTCTCATTCTAAAATATCTAGATATTTTATTAACCATGGTTTGAAAAGCGATATTTATTCTTGATATTTATCCTTCTCTCATTATCTCTTATGATTGTCTTTTTCCAAAAGATAAATGAGCTCAAGTTTGCCATCTTCATCTTCCTCTCTCTAGCTCTCTCTTGAGTTTCAAAAGTGAGTGAGGGTAAAAGAAAGAAATGGTTTTTATATGAGAACACAACCATATCATCACACTACAGTTATATAGCCCATTGGTGTAGTTTGTTTCCTTCATCATCATTGAGATCTATTGGAGCAAGGAGCTTTGAGCAAAGGTACTCCGGGTGGATCATCGTGGACGTGGAGGAGGTTCAAGCTAGCTCGTACAAACCCTAGGAGGTCTACAAAGGTTGTAGTCTCTCCACATAGTGAAAGATTAACTTATGTATGTGATACTATATGTGTTACCCTATATTTCTAGTTCGATTCCTAGTTAAGTTTGCTTAGGACCTCTTAAAATTTAAATTATGGCATGTGTGATGCTTCCAAACCCTATATGAGGTGATAAGGAAACCCTACATGGTTGTTGTCTTGAAGTTCTCGTGGGGTACCTACACATCATAACGTATGGTATCGTATTATAATCCAATTCAAAACCAAAACGACACATGAAAACAAAAATTTCGCATGAATCACCCATAGGTCAAAACCTATGGTCTACCTCTCGCAATTCAACCAAATAACCCTCGATATAGACGTACAAATGTCAAGTGATTGAAATAAAAAACCAATTATCAAAACATAAATCCATAACATCATGAAACATATGGCAGCAACCCAGAAAAGTGGTCCCAGATTTCTGTTCAGGTCAAAATAGGTAAGCAAACAAGTCTAAGGTGTAGTATTGGGACTGTGTGACCTACTGAAGTAACTTGGGCACCTAACACACTAGGGTGGCCGGCCACATAAGGAGGAATTCCAGCCAGGCCGGTTTTGCTGAGGAGATAGGGTCTCATTTTGGCAGGGTGGTCTCGTATTGGTTCCATTTGGCCTCTAGAGTTGTTTGTTTGTCTCAGAAATTCCCCGGGTCATCCCAGATTTCCCTACACACTCATTTTCCTCACAAACCGACATGGATAGTTTTCTGTTTTCAGTATTTGGGTTTGTTTCAGTATAGTCTAGGTTATAAGATCATAGGGGGGTTTAAGGTCACCACTAAGGCCTATTTGCACTAACCCAACTCTGTTGGATATAGTGCCCTCAGAGTCAATTATTGGATCGCAGGAACGTGATTGCAATGATTGAGGGAGGACCTATACCTGTAGGACAGTCTGATTCGAGAGGTTTGTATACTATCTTGTTTGTCTTTATCATCATGTACATGCTTTAGGTGACATTGTAGTTCACTATTACACGTTGATAGAGAATAGTATGCTACCATGGTTTGTCTTTATCAGTCATGTACAACTTTAGGTGACATGTTCACTATTACACGTTGATAGAGCCCTTAGGATCCAGCTTGACTACCAACAGTATGATGGCGATCATATACGTGAGAGTTGGGTATTCCATAAGCACATCCTTAAAAGGTCCCTAGTCATGGGAGTTTCGAGACTGGGCATCGATACTCTATTAGTAGACTAGTGTATACAGTCGAGACCCCGACGAGGGGCGGTGGCCGGTCTCATAAGCCATTGGTGTCAGTTGGATCACCTAAGATGTATACAGGTGCTCATTGGGTTATGAGTACACCGGACAGGAGTCGCCGGGAACATGCTTGTTGGTATTATACCTGACGTCAGATTGTAGTTCCCTGGTGACATGTGTACAGCTTAGTTCATCGACCTGAGATCGTCATTTGTCTCGTGTGAGTTCCCACTGTACTTTGATTACTACCCTACCACGGCTCAAAAGAGTCTTGCAAACAGGTTTTAGTTAGGTACAGTCCTGAGCCACATGGAGTCAGTGAGCGGATCGGCAGGGGTTCGTCTCTCCCGGTATTGGGGGTGAGGTCGCGCTGTGTCTAGGAGAGCCATTACAAGAAGTCCTTGGCCAAGGCAGGAGATTTACTGGTAGGTATTCCAGTAGTATCTCAGGGTGTTCTGGGCTACACTCCGACACGACTTGTACCGCTTTTGGGGGTCTGACTTTTACCAACCCACTAGGCCCGACATGCGATGCTCATAGACGAACGGACCGGACTGTACAGATATTGTCACTGTCAGGCTCAGTAAGTGTTAGTTGTATGTATGCCCTAGAGGCCAGTTTTGTACAGATGATGTATATTATATTGGATGCTTGGACATATATAGAGAGGACTTTCTTTCTCGATATGATAGTATGCTATCTGGTTGCTCTTTACTTTAACATGTATACTTGTCTCTTTATACTGTCTTATAGTTACATGTTGGTAAAGCCCTTAGGATGTGTACTTGACTACCTGGACTATGATGCGGATCATACTAGTGGGGACATGGTAGTCCATAAGTACATCCTTCAAGGTCCCTGGTCGTGGGTGTATCGAGACGGGGCATCGATATACTAGTGTAGACTAGCGTATACGCTTCTCGACCCATGAGATGGGCGATAGATGATCCCATATCCATTGGTGTTTGACATCAGAAATGGTATACGGGTGCTCGGTGGAGACTGGGTACACTGGACGGACTCACCGAGAACTCCCAGATGGTATTATACCTCACGTCAGATGGCAGTTCTCTGGTGACACTTGTGCAGATTAGTCTGTAGACCCGAGATCGTCATAGAGTCTTATGTGATTCCCACGGTGCTTTGATTTCCACCTTACCACGTCCATGAGGGCATGCAAAATAGTGGTTTTTGGATACAGTCCTGAGTCACATGGAGGCAATGAGCGATAGGAGGGGTTTCGTCTCTCCCGGTATTGGGGGTTGATGTTGCGCTGTGCTCGATTGGCCGTAACAGGGAAGTCCCTGGCCAGGGCTGATTTAGAGATTTACTGGTAAGTGTTACCAGTAGTTTCTCGACCCGTTATGAGCCTCACATCGGCACGACTTATCGGTTATTGGGGTCTGAAGTTTACCACCCCTAGACTTGATATGCGACATATCAGACGAGGAGACCGGACTGTACGGGAAGTGTTACCGGCAGGCTTTTACAGGAGTTGGAGCGGGCTTGCTTGCTGATCTTCTGATCGCTCAATATCCGGGTAGCCGTTACGTCCAGCTAGTACCGCTGAAGGATTGTGGGTTCTTGATGTGATCATCACCTACTGCCGGCGTATTGACGAGTCTTTAGAGTGCTACACAGAGGTTTTACTGGCTCAGGCAAAACGAAATAGGAGCGTATATGTGATATGCGCGGGACCGAGAATAATGCGTGTATGTGATACCGTATTCTATTCTCACGACTTTTTGTATCGGTCGGTTATATATGATATAACCGTGTTATCGAATCAAGTGTTGATTCGATAAGTGGATACGATGAATGTTAGTCGGTTCTATGAGATATGACCCGATTATTAAGTCAAGTGTTGATTTAATAATTAAGTGTATAATTGTATATTAGATATACTAGTTTGCATTTACTAACACTTGTTCACTTTAGGGTTTTTCTCACATGAGCACAACTTTAATGTATATATGATATATATTAAAATTGTGTTTTCTTTTATTGTATCATGGTTGATGATACACTTGACTTGGGTGTATGAGACTTACACCATGCTATCTTTTATGTTGGATTTTAATATTCAAAGTAATTACACGATTTGTGGAGGATTAGCTAAATGCTTGAAGCATGTGGAAGCATGTGGAAGCATTTGACTAATTCCACTAAATTTGTTTTTACTATGGATATTTCTTAACCCAACCATGAAGATTAGCCTAGGGTTAAGTCTCTACAAGAGTTAGTATATGATACTCACTCACCATGGTTAGCCTTCACACTTGATCATTATCCTCTCCTCTTTCTTTTGTTCATCTTCTTCATTTGAACAAAAGAAAAGGCAAACTAGGGTTTTGAAAAGAGAGCAAAAGATTGTGAGAAATAAAATTCCAAAGAGAACCCACTTCCTATTTCTCCATCCTCTACTAGACTAGCACTTTAGTTTAGGGTGTTTACTTCACTAATTCTCTAGTTAGTGAAGTAGGAGCTTCAGTCGGAATTCCCTCGACGTAGATTATCTTCGGCCTCGGAGACTTCAAGCAAGGTCACATCTTTCGCCTCGTGAAGCCATGCAAGAGTCCGGGAGAACCATGATTGCAGCGAAGGGACTTCATCAAGGAGCTTTAGAAGTGAAGGACTGATCTACAAAGGTTGTATTTCGTATTCCCTTTAGAGCAAAGTTGTTTACTTGCTATTAGTTTCACCTAAACTCTAGTATACGATCTTGCTTAGGGTTGTTTGGCACATAAAAATTTAATTTTTGCATGGTCGATGCCTTGTAGAGCCTTGTTAGTGTGCCTAGTAACCCTACAGTGGTATTAGAGCCTAGCTATAGCATTAGGCGATGTGTTAACGAAGTTAAAACCCCGATCGAACCCGACAACGTCAAATTATACCCATCTCTGGCCATTTTTTAAAAACTGGGTTTTTTCAGAATTAAAAATGCTTAAAAAAATCAGCAGGGAATTCTAAGGGTTACCATAAAATTCGACATCATTATTACTTACAGGCGCCGCGGAACCGCGGAGCTAACCCACCATTTGCGGCGGTTCCGCGGCCGGTAAAGAGAATCATGAATAGTTTTTTATGCAGTAACCACCGTAGCTATTCCTCTATTTTTCTGGGTATTTTTAAACTGACTCAAGTGTTGAGTATTTTGGGGTTTACTTTGTAATCGTCAATTCGATCGGAGAATTTAATTTTGTTATGTTTTTCCTGATAATTTAGAAAGTATTAAAATGTTCGAACAGATATCATTAACTCAATTTTTCCTGGCACGTAAAATATTCAAGTGTTGAATTTTTCTCGGGTTTAAATATTTCGGAAAAACGTGCATGTGACGCGATGGACCCTCTAGAAGACAACAAACCTTAACTCGATTATGTGACCGTCTTGAACTTCCTTTTGAACCTTAGAGTTTGGGGCAGTACGGCGTGCCACATGTGAGGCGTTGGCTTGACCCTTCTACAGCTGGACCGTTGCTACTGTGACGTATTCTGGAATTTTTGAACTCCGCTCAAGTGTTGAGCTATTAAAGAAATCTTGGGTATTTGATTATTTAATCGGAAAGTTTAATACTGTCTATTTATCTGGAATGTGATACAATATCTGGAATTCATACAGTTAGGCATGAAATGCGAAATATGTGATATTTCGGATTTACGATGTCTAAAGAGATTGTGGATTCCAAATGTTGTAGTTTTACACTTTCTTTTCTGTGACCGTAAGTGTAATATGTGATATCGCCGGTTTCGTTGCTATATGTCAACGACAATTGGGATGCGCATATTTACTTACGTTAATGACCTATGATGTTATGTGTTGCTGGATATATTATATTGGATCGTCGCGTTCTGAATAGCCGGGGGTTTTACGTGAGATGAGAGTTTTTATTTTCATTAATGTAAAATCAAATGTATGTAATATTCTTTTATTGGGGCACTTCCGGGATGTTACGCCACGGCAGCGCCCCGGCCTCGTACTCGAGGCCAAAATGCGGAATCAAAAATTTTTCCTTACTCGGAAACCGGCGCTACCGCGGACAAGGAAAAACCCGGATCGTAACCATTAACCTAACGCTAGCAATCAAGAGATAGGGTGAGAAGTATACCGAGTGATCCGAGTCCTTCGGTCTTCTCGTCATCGTCCCGACCTCCCGCGGAAAGTCTTGCCTCCACATCGTCGCCTCCTCGCCGGAAAGGGCACCACATTGCCTGCGTCTTTTACGGGCTCCCGCCTCAATACCGAGGCAACTCGGGCATGAAGCCGGCAACTCGACATGCTCAAGATATGCTGTAGAATGTGTAGTAGATCATGCTAGTCTCATTTGGGGTTTGTAGTTGCCTTGATGGAGGAATGGGGTTAGGAAAAATGGTGCTTTCATTTTTCCATAACTAGAAGAAGAAGGAGATGAAGAATTCCTCACAAAAATAAAGATGAACTCTCTCATTCTTTTTCCTCTCTCTCTTGTTCTACCATTTTTCTCAAGTGAGAAGAATAAGGTGGAGGAAAGATTATGAAGCAAGAAGGGAGGTGAGTGTAGGAGAGAAGAAAAGGTGACCCTAAACAAAACATCAACCATGCTTCATTTAAATCCAACCATACCCTTTCTAATCTCATTTAATGCAAAAGCATGGAGCAAAAGTAATGATGCTATCATAATAAATCCTTATGCAATAAAACCCTCCACAAAGTGTTATTTGCAAACTTGCAAATAACCCCCTCCATCGGAAAAGTCCGGCCGGGAAAGAACAAAGGAAAACCGGCCGGAACGGAATGCAAACTGGCAACTCCAGAAAACTGGTCCCGTAATAAATTACAGGAAAACCCCGATACTGTGCATACACACCCGCATCTGTATTCCGTCCGGATACAATGCAATGAGACAAAATCTACACTGTACTAAACTAGGATCCGGCTTAAACCAAAGCCGGCTAGTATTATCCGTTCGATCCTGATCCGTGCAATACCGCACGTATCTGATCGAACCCCACCATATAACCATACGGCTACTAGTACAAACCGTCCGATCCAGATCCGTGCAATACCGCACGTATCTGATCGGACCCTGCCATATCTCCATACGGCCTCTACAGCGTTTCGCCCGAAAGCTTGAGTAACTGTAAGTGTGGTGGACACTAAAGACTCGTCAATACAATGGCTGTGGATTTAACCACTAGCACGTCAGAGGTATAAGCCAATACGTAACGGGCCACCAGCTATTGACCAAAAGGGACGTCGATGAGCGAACTCATCCTGACACCCTACTGAGCCTGTCAGTGACAATATCCGTACAGTCCGGTCCGTTCGTCTATGAGGATCGCATGTCGGGCCTAGGGGGTTGGTAAAAGTCAGACCCCCAAAGGCGGTACAAGTCGTGTCGGAGTGTAGCCCAGAACGTCCTGAGATACTACTGGAATACCTACCAGTAAATCTCCTGCCTCGGCCGAGGGCTTTGCGTAATGGCTCTCCTAGACACAGCGCGACCTCACCCGCAATACCGGGAGAGACGAACCCCTGCAGATCCGCTCACTGCCTCCATGTGGCTCGGGACTGCACCCAACTAAAACCTGTTTGCACGACTCCTTTGAGCCGTGGTAGGGTAGTAATCAAAGCACAGTGGGAACTCACACGAGACAAATGACGATCTCAGGTCGATGAACTAACCTATACACATGTCACCTGGGAACTGCTATCTGACGTCTGGTATAATCCCAACTAGCAGGTTCCCGGCGAGTCCTGTCCGGTGTACTCATAACCCAATGAGCACCTGTATACATCTTAGGTGAACCAACTGACACCAGTGGCTTGTGAGACCGGCCACCGCCCCTCGTCGGGGTCTCGACTGTATACACTAGTCTACTAATGGAGTATCGATGCCCTGTCTCGAAACTCCTACGACTAGGGACCTTTTAAGGATGTGCTTATAGACTACCAGCTCCCACGTATATGATCGCCATCATACTGCTGGTAGTCAAGCAAGAATCCTAGGGGCTCTATCAACGTGTAATAGCGACATGTCAGGTCACCTAAAACAGTACACGATGATAAAGGTAAACCAGATAGCATAATATCATCTCGAGTAAGACTGTCCTACTGGGATAGGTCCTCCCTCAATCATTGCAATCACGTGCCTGTGATCCAATAATTGACTCTGAGGGCACTATCTCCAACAATCTCCCACTTGCACTCAAGGCTAATTATTGCGATGCCGCATACTCACAGCCCGTGTGATACCGAACACCCAACTCCTCTACTAGTCAGTCTCACAAAGCTCGTTTGCGAAACTATTGCGTTCGAGGAATAGCCTCAGTGAGTGGATCCGCTGTGATGTTTCTTTCTATGTCTCTCTATATCTCAAGTTCGCGGAGAAAGCCATCTCCCGAAATGAGCAATACCTGTCTTAGAACGTCTGGATGTCTGATGGGACCTAGCTCATAAATGAACTTCAAATCCAAACTTCTTAGACTGTATCGTCAACTGAACTTAATCAGTATCCTGCATCATGCCACCCTCAGTATTGCCTTGGACCACCTGTCCAAAATACTGACCCTCGTCAGAAGGAAAACTATAACTCTGACAACCTCCTTGTCGTCCATGTCACCTTGGAAGCCTGGAATGATAACTGTCTCCAAAATGAGGCTGTCGTTATCATATCCCTAGAACATCCACTTATGTTCTAAGACTGCTTCCGACTGTTTCTCCAGGATTGGATCAATATCAACTTATTGCATCTAGTGCAAGAACAACATCTGGTGTGGTACTTGACATCTCATGATTGACTCAATTGCCTAAGCAAGTGATCTGCCGATCATGAGTATCCCTCTCCCCTTTAGTCTATAAGACACCTTTAGAGAGGGTGACTCCATCAACCGCAGGTGCACTACCGTGTCAGGAGTCGTCCATTCTAAATACTCATAGAATGCTGTCAAGGTACCCAGATTGGGAAACCACCCAAATCTAGATCTAAAACCATAGATCTAGTAACCAGTATGTCTGATATAATATCCAAGTCCCTTGTGGAGAAACCACTGTGTGACGATCAAAGTATAACCGATCGTAGTATAGGAATATCACTTCCTACTATCTTCTCAACAGATCCACCCCCTATTCTGATGACGTCAAAACTATGACTGTCACATCAGAAATAGATGATCTATCTCCGCTACATCTGCTTTAGTCTATAAATAGACATAAGCCTGATGTCCACCAATGCTTCCGCTGCTCCCACTGACTACGACAACCTTCTGGCAGAGTCATACAGACGTGCAGTTCTAAAGCTAGTTTAGAACGACGCTATACTCATCCTCCTGCCGGGTCTCGCAGCCTGGAACAACAGCAATGGTAATTGTGGGTAAACAAGAACTTCCCTGTCACCGTCCTTGAGGCTATCCTAGTACCTCTCGGGTGCCTGAAGTTACCCACCTTATCTGCGGAGTGGCCAATGGAATGTCAAATCAGATTGAATCTTTAGGTTCCTTATCAAATCTTCAGTAATCGTTTGTGGTTCTGGAATTACTTCCAGTTCTACCATACTCCCACTACTGTTTTCTGAAAAAAAAATCCATTTTTAATATTAACTGTGGCGAGTCTAGAACAATATTGCTATTGTTCATCCTGATGGTAGAAAATCAACCCTCGTCATAGCCTGGGTCAACCCACAAACAGCCATTACAGAAACGTGCATTGAGTTGTCCAGTGTCTGGTTTTAAGCATAAGCCGGACAACTCCCCGTACCTTAACATCGTTAAGATATGAACTATTCTATATCCAATATAGAACCAGAGGCACTGATTCAATTGAACCAGATTCAAATCATGCAACTATCTCCAGTGCATGTAAACTAAATGGAAGGAGGCCGATCAGCGTTACTCAACTTAGGAATGCTTCCAATTATGAGTAACCTGAAAGAGAAGAAATTTCTCTTAATCATTACTATCAACTGAATACCATACACAAGTATCTACATCTTCGATCACTTTGAAGAATCCCGATACTTGCTATACCTGGTTCTCTACTCTATTCAAATACGTATAACTCCTCAAAACTTAGACCCTGTGTTTCCACGAAACACATGTCTAAGAACTAGAGAAGTTAAAAGTAAACAGAATATAGTATGAGGACCAACCCCTCTGTCCTAATGGACACTGGACAACATACAATACTCTGTATAAGTCCGCTGAGTCTAACAACTCTTTCACTGTGCGTCGTAGGTTGAAAACTGTACTTATGGCTAAGAAGAATTACACCGCTGTTTAATGCTCCTTACCTAACCAACCACTGATATAGGTAAATGTCATCGACATAATATCAAAAGGTATGTCTCACTCTATGAAAATAGACGTACAGATATGTCAATTTGAAATTGGTGCACAACAGCGGATATTCAAAACCAAATATTTGCCGACCGGCAAACAGCCCAGATGATCTCCTCAAATATCACCGATTACAACGAATCCCGATATAATGAGGATGATCACCCTATTCCCAATAACTTACTCCCACTCATCATCTGTAAAACCATACAGATGTGAGAATCATACCTGGTAAATACATACCCTGGAGTAAGTATCTAATCGGGAAATCAGTTTTCTTTTAACAGTACACAGCGAAACTGAAACATCGAAATGTTTCGTTGGGGTATCCTGGTATTCCTAGTAATGCCTCTTCCATTATCCAGATTCACAACTGTAACCGTATAATTCTTTGCCACCTTTCTAAATCCCTTTCTATGTCTTTAGTCATTACCTTCTGTACACCCCTTTAGGCCAATTGGTTTTCTTCCTTCCCTACCGTTCGGCACCAGCCTATGGTTTGGAAGAAGACTATCCAATAAGCATAAAGGGTGTACTGTCCTAATCCTAGGAGCACTCGCATCGCGAGAGAAGGTGAAGATAAAAGACACCTGAATGTACTTTATTCCTATTTCTCCTGAACCAGAATCCATCCCCGAACTGGAACAAGTTCCTTTCGAGTTCGTATATAACCATACGATGGATTATCCAAATAAACTGTGGATCTTCGTAGTGACACGGAGTGTCCTGGAGAAATACAAAGGTGATTTAGGATTGGCGAAGGAATACTCGGTTTGGTCGTGAATAGCAGTCGCAATTTACTTTGCCCTCTTACTAATCCCTTGCTTTGTCTTAACCTTAATACCTTCTGCACACCGTTTTAGCTAATTGGTATTCTTCATTCCCTACCGGTCGGCACCAGCCTAAGGTTTGGAAGAAGACTATCCAATTTGCATAATAGGTGTACTATCTCCTAAACGAAGGAGTACTCACAACTTGAGAGAAGGTAAAAGGGAAAAGACAACTGAATAATCCTATTCGTTTTCTCCAGAACCAGAAACCATCCTCGAAGTCCTTCGAGTTCATATATAACCATACGATGGTTTTGTCCAATGGAAGTGGACGTTCGCAGTAATGCGGGGTGTCCTGGAGAAAAGGTAAAAGTAGGAGTGGCAATGAGGTCTGCAACTCTGACAATCCAAAAGCCAGTGTTAAGAAGGTTCGGTCAACTTGGTCACTGAGTCAAAATCCAGGGTCGGGACAATGGTCGCTGCCAAAGAAAGAGAGAAAAGAAACACTCAGCGTGCACTCTAACCTAGATCAGAATGGTTACCAATTTATCTGATCAGGAAACCTCCCACTGTACCTCAAATTCTCCTCCAAACCTGAAAGAAGAATTAGTCGGGATCACCCGAGGAGTAAACTAACTCATCAGTGGGAATCGGGATCCAACTATCACCGCATGATAACGTGACGGAATCCACTCACATCACCACACTCCAGAAGGTATGCGCATGTCTGGCAAGTTTCAGTTCTTTTGAAACTCCCGATATGATTTTTACCCCTAGGACCCAAGTGACCTTGACAATGCCAACATATCAAAGAGTCCTAGTCAAGTTCAACCCGTCATTATCTTGATTGCGTTAAACCCACCCGTACGAGTCCTTGACAATGCCAACATAACCGTACGACTGTCCTAACCAATCCACTTATCCAAGCGACAGAAAAGTATTACACAGCTACCGAACACTACGCCTCGGCAATGCACGACATACGTAGCACGAATACTAAGCAATACTAATCTGAAATGACGGAGGGCTACGGATGGTTTTTGGCGAAAAACCTTTAACGTAATGAACTTGATATCGTTGAAGGAACTGCACAACCTTTTATAAAATATAGTGACGAAAACCTTTACTAAAGAGGTCACTCCCGGTGAAGGGATCTCGGCTCTTTCCCCGTAGAATGAGGTGCAGGATATTCCAACTGAATACCACGATGCAAAGCAAAAGTAATCGGCTATAGTGAAGTTAATGCCCTGACGCAAACTTCTGTCCAAGGGGTCACTCCCGGTGAAGGGATCTCGGCCCTTGCCTCGTCGACTGAGGAGCAGGATATTCCAAATGAATACCACGATGCAAAACAAAAGTGAACGTCCTTGCAATGACAGTTTTTTGAAAAGTGTTCCAACAACATCAGAATAGGTTTGTTTATCTTGCATTGATCCGAATCAACGCAGTCCCATCAATTAATCACACCACAAAGAACGAAAATATACTGACGTACGTATATGCCATCCGCATTCGCCACTGGGTCCCGTCATCACCCGTTAGGTTAGCTAACTAACGGCAGAGCGGGGACTGGACTAGCGCGGATGAAAAACATATACAACATCTACTAATATATATACCAATATATAGTATTTCGCTCAAGGCGTGAATAAAATGCAACATCACAGAAATGTACAGCATCACAGAACAATACAGATATCTGGAAGCCCCTGGTTTCACAGAGCCGCAGCTGAAACCCGACGTTCCCCTGGTCGTGTGGATAGCCTGTGCAATGAAATCCTAGACCCCTACGGGTGCGGCAAGTCACCCGCCAAAACCTGAAGCGAGGCAGCCCCCTTCAGCTCCGTGAATGGACCACCCAGCACTTCATGGAATCCGGTAACTTGGGCACCCCTCCTGGGTCAACCTGTACCCCCTATGAGTGCGGCGAATAGCCCGCCAATCCCAGAGTGAAGCCCCCTCCGTCTCAATGCCATGAGATGCGGGCTTGTTGCCCTCTAGAACCCGGCCATCCGTGCACCCCACCGCGGGGTAATCCTAGTACAGAAAGTAAAATATACATACACCGGGTACATCGACCGCAACCAGGTCGTGCCCCAAAAGAATAATACAAACAGGCAGTGACGGCAGTCCACATGTCGGACGCTCGCCCCGCAATATCAAATGTACATAATACAACAGCACTGTACTAGCATTGCATCCAGGCTATCCCCCACGACCGATCCGCAACATCACAGTATAAACATAGAACATCAACGTGAAAGTCACGTTCGCAAATCCGTCTAACCGGGCTATAGCAGTTAGACTGGATTTACCGATCGAGTGACATTCACGGTCGCAGATATAATGTAAATACTGTGAAATAATGTGTTTAAAATTTTCCGATTGACCAAAAAATTAACAAGTGGGCCCCCAATCAAAACTGTAGCACTCACAGAAAACCTGGGCCCAATTTTAATATTCCAAAACCCCTAAAATAAGCCCATAAGCCCACTGCAAAAAAATAATCACACGAACCCACACTCCTGCGGCGGAAGCGCGGCCAAAAGGGGGTTTTGGCCGCCCTTCCGCGGTCGTACGGAGGAATCGTGTGACCAACTTTTTCCAGTGTTCTTAGAACTCCCTGCACATCATTCTGAGACCACCTGAAAAATTTTTGGACTTCAAAAAATTTCGACAGAAACTGATGTGCTAGAAAAATACGGTTTTTGGAAATTTCGGTCGATCGGAAACGCAAACACATCAAACGAAGCTAGGTAAAGTTAATGGCGTGGCTCTGATACCATGTTACGCCACGGCAGCGCCCCGGCCTCGTACTCGAGGCCAAAATGCGGAATCAAAATTTTTTCCTTACTCGGAAACCGGCGCTACCGCGGACAAGGAAAAACCCGGATCGTAACCATTAACCTAAAACTAGCAATCAAGAGATAGGGTGAGAAGTATACCGAGTGATCCGAGTCCTTCGGTCTTCTCGTCATCGTCCCGATCTCCCGCGGAAAGTCTTGCCTCCACATCGTCGCCTCCTCCCCGGAAAGGGCACCACATCGCCTGCGTCTTTTACGTGCTCCCGCCTCAATACCGAGGCAACTCGGGCATGAAGCCGGCAACTCGACATGCTCAAGATATGCTGTAGAATGTGTAGTAGATCATGCTAGTCTCATTTGGGGTTTGTAGTTGCCTTGATGGAGGAATGGGGTTAGGAAAAATGGTGCTTTCATTTTTCCATAACTAGAAGAAGAAGGAGATGAAGAATTCCTCACAAAAATAAAGATGAACTCTCTCATTCTTTTTCCTCTCTCTCTTGTTCTACCATTTTTCTCAAGTGACAAGAATAAGGTGGAGGAAAGATTATGAAGCAAGAAGGGAGGTGAGTGTAGGAGAGAAGAAAAGGTGACCCTAAACAAAACATCAACCATGCTTCATTTAAATCCAACCATACCCTTTCTAATCTCATTTAATGCAAAAGCATGGAGCAAAAGTAATGATGCTATCATAATAAATCCTTATGCAATAAAACCCTCCACAAAGTGTTATTTGCAAACTTGCAAATAACCCCCTCCATCGGAAAAGTCCGGCCGGGAAAGAACAAAGGAAAACCGGCCGGAACGTAATGCAAACTGGCAACTCCAGAAAACTGGTCCCGTAATAAATTACAGGAAAACCCCGATACTGTGCATACACACCCGCATCTGTATTCCGTCCGGATACAATGCAATGAGACAAAATCTACACTGTACTAAACTAGGATCCGGCTTAAACCAAAGCCGGCTAGTATTATCCGTTCGATCCTGATCCGTGCAATACCGCACGTACCTGATCGAACCCCGCCATATAACCATACGGCTACTAGTACAAACCGTCCGATCCTGATCCGTGCAATACCGCACATATCTGATCGGACCCTGCCATATCTCCATACGGCCTCTACAGCGTTTCGCCCGAAAGCTTGAGTAACTGTAAGTGTGGTGGACTCTAAAGACTCGTCAATACAATGGCTGTGGATTTAACCACTAGCACGTCAGAGGTATAAGCCAATACGTAACGGGCCACCAGCTATTGACCAAAAGGGACGTCGATGAGCGAACTCATCCTGACACCCTACTGAGCCTGTCAGTGACAATATCCGTACAGTCCGGTCCGTTCGTCTATGAGGATCGCATGTCGGGCCTAGGGGGTTGGTAAAAGTCAGACCCCCAAAGGCGGTACAAGTCGTGTCGGAGTGTAGCCCAGAACGTCCTGAGATACTACTGGAATACCTACCAGTAAATCTCCTGCCTCGGCCGAGGGCTTTGCGTAATGGCTCTCCTAGACACAGCGCGACCTCACCCCCAATACCGGGAGAGACGAACCCCTGCAGATCCGCTCATTGCCTCCATGTGGCGCGGGACTGCACCCAACTAAAACCTGTTTGCACGACTCCTTTGAGCCGTGGTAGGGTAGTAATCAAAGCACAGTGGGAACTCACACGAGACAAATGACGATCTCAGGTCTATGAACTAACCTGTACACATGTCACCTGGGAACTGCTATCTGACGTCTGGTATAATCCCAACTAGCAGGTTCCCGGCGAGTCCTGTCCGGTGTACTCATAACCCAATGAGCACCTGTATACATCTTAGGTGAACCAACTGACACCAGTGGCTTGTGAGACCGGCCACCGCCCTTCGTCGGGGTCTCGACTGTATACACTAGTCTACTAATGGAGTATCGATGCCCTGTCTCGAAACTCCTACGACTAGGGACCTTTTAAGGATGTGCTTATAGACTACCAGCTCCCACGTATATGATCGCCATCATACTGCTGGTAGTCAAGCAAGAATCCTAGGGGCTCTATCAACGTGTAATAGCGACATGTCAGGTCACCTAAAACAGTACACGATGATAAAGGTAAACCAGATAGCATAATATCATCTCGAGTAAGACTGTCCTACCGGGATAGGTCCTCCCTCAATCATTGCAATCACGTGCCTGTGATCCAATAATTGACTCTGAGGGCACTATCTCCAACACGGGATGAGGTCGATGTCACCATTTGTATATTATTTACTTTTCACACTAGGATAGACCCAAGGAGGAGAGCACAAGTAACCTGGTTCTAGAGTCCAGTGGAAGACCAACTCGAGGAGTCGAGTCTGGGTCTCCTAACTCTAGAATTGGTAGAGTTGCTTACCGCTCTCGTAGGGGTCTAGGGGTGTGGGTATGGCTATTCATCACGACCTTGGAATCCGTGTTTTATAGAGGCTCAAAATAAAACACTGACGTCCTAGTATATCCAAAGTTTCATATGTTTCTTCTGCTGCGATATCTGTGATGTGATCATGTGATGTGCTGTGATAGATACTATATATAGTATATATGATATATTATATAGACGTTACTTATGTTTTACACCCGCGCTAGCCCTGCCCTGCTCTGCCGTTAGTTACCTAACCTAACGGTGCACGAGGGGACATCGAGGCGAATGCGGATGGAATAAGTGCACGTCGTATTTATCTATGATGTTTAGGTGACTTAAATGATGGGACTTCATTAATGTGATTAATGAAAGAAAAGAAACCTAAAAGATGTTGTAGAATCAAAATTTTCAAATAAAAGGGTAGCTACAGTTTTGCTTTGCATAGCGGTATATATGATATACCCTGCACCTTATTCGATGGGGAAAGAGCCGAGATCCCTTCATCGGGAGTGACCTCTTTAGCAAAACTGGCAGATGCTACAACACTCGGTTTGACTTTTGACTGCTTTTGGAGTTTTGCTTTGCATAGCGATATATATGATATATCCTGCACCTTATTCGACGAGGAAAGAGCCGAGATCCCTTCACCGGGAGTGACCCCTTTAGCAAAATTAATGAAAGCCTCAAAATCACTCCATTTCAAAATTTCACTCGATTCTACAACGATATCAAGTTCATTACGCAATAGGTTTTCAGAAAAACCTGTCGTAGCACTCCGTCATTTCAGATAGGAACTGTTTAGTATTCGTGCTGCGTTTGTTGGCCTTTGTCAAGGCGTAGTGTGTGGTAGCTGAATGGTGCTTATCTGCCTATGCATATGATGCAGATTGTTTTGGGGTAGTCGTATGACCTTGTTGGCCTTTGTCAAGGGTCGTGCGGGTGGGTTTGATTCAATCAAGAAATGACGGGTTGAACTTGACTAGCATCCTATGATTTGTTGGCCTTTGTCAAGGTCATAGGGGTTAGGGGCAAAATATTATCGGGAATTTCAAGTGTTGAAATTTGTATTGAGATTGCATACCTTCTATGAGATAGTTGGATCCCGATACCTACTGCGAGTAATTGTTACTCCTGGGAGAGTTTTACACAGGACAATTAGTCGATCAAGTAGGTGTCTAGAAAGGTGTCAACGGGGTTACGCCTCTGGGAAAATGAGGTTTACTTTAATTTGGTCCGTGGGAAAGCACAGGGAACCTCCCTCAAAGTACCGACACTGGCCTGGCTGAAAGATTGGCGAAGTTGTAGGGTGTAATTAATCCCGGCTAGTCTTTCCTTTTAGGGTTTGAAGGAAGATTTGATAAAAACAGTGGGAGCCATCCTGATTAGATAAAATAATAACCAATCTGATCTTGCAAGAGCATACGCTAAAGTGTTTTCTTCTCTCTCTCTCTCCAGGTAGCGACCATATCATGCCTTAATAAAGATAATAATATGGATGTATTGACCGAACCCGCATGTTATACTGTGCTGGGGAACGTTGGTTCCGTTATTTCTTATAAAAGTTATAAGACTGAACAGGATATAGGGGAATACCTGGATTCCTATGCCACCCGAATGAAGAAAGTACATGTTGATGCATTTTCTTCGGGTGTGTTCGTTACAGAGATCTGTTTCTCCATTTCCTCTACGTCCTGGGTATTAGATACCGGGTCAGGATCCCATATATGTAATCAGTTACTGTTAATGTATATGCCCTAGAGATCAATACTGTATCATACTGGATTGTATATTACTTGATGGAAGCTTGGGATATTCACCTTGTATTGACATTCTTGCTCAAAATGGTAGTATGCTACTTGGTTTGTTTCTGCTTTAATGTGTGCATGTGTTTCTTTTAGTATATCGCCTTTACACATTAGTGGAGCCCTTAGGATCTTTGCTTCATTACCAGCGTTGTGATGCCAGTCACACTCGTGGGGGCTGGGTAATCCATAAGCACATCCTTATGCAGGTCCCTAGTCGCAGGACTATCGCGACAGGGCATCGATACTCCGGAGTAGACTAGCGTATGCGCTTCTCATCCCAGTTTGGGAGACGGTCTGTCCCACAGCCGTCAGTACGTCGTACTTGGGATAGTATGTGGGTGCTCGTTAGGTTACGAGTACACTGGACAGGACTCGTCGGGAACTGTTGGTTGGTATTATGCCTATCGTCAGTTATCAGTTCCAAGGTGACATGAGTACAGCTTAGTCCGTTGACTTGACACTGTCACTTCGCATCGAGTGTGTTCCCACTGTACTTTGATTACTACCCTAACACGGCTCAAAGGAGTCGTGCAAACAGGTAGTTTTTAGGTGCAGTCCCGAAGCACCTGGAGGCAGTGACGGTTAGACAGGATTCGTCTCTCCCGGTATTAGGGGTTGATATCGCGCTGTGTGTAGGAGAGCCATTACACAAAGTCCCTGGCCAGGGCAAGCGAGATAGGCTGGTAGGTTTCCAGTGTTATCTCAGGTGTTCTAGGCTACACTCCGACAGGACTTGTACCGCTAGTAGGGGACTGACGTTTACCACCCCCTAGGCCCGCCATGCGATATTCTTAGACGAACAGACCGGACTGTACGAAGACTGTCACATACAGGCTCAGTAGGAGTTCAGATGGGTTTTACTCGTCAGTCTTCTTATCGGCATCTACCTGGGGACCGTTACGTACAGCTAGTGCCGCTTGCGGTCTGTGGTTAAACCCACTGCCAGCGTAGTGTCGAGTCTTTAGAGTCCTACACAGAGGGTTATTCGTCTTTAGGCAAAATGAGTAGAGGTCGCATGGTTTTGCGACGGTGTTCGTTCACATCCGCGCACTTGTGCACGTTTGGTGTCCGGACAGCTTATACTAGAGGGCTTTGATTTAAGTCGGATCCTAGTATATGATTTGGGATTGGTTTTATCTCATAGTATTCGTGTTCCTCGGACACGAATACGGGTGTGTATGCACAGTTGTTTGAGGCAGAGGAAGAGGATTTTCATTAGGGTTTTGGAACGGGTGCGTACGCACAGTTGACAGTCGTCTTTTTCCAAACCCTAATGAATTTGTGATATATCAATTAATAATATTAATTAAATTAAATTGTGTCATGGTTGGGTTTGTTGACTTGTTGACCAAGGTTGACTAGTTGACCGTGGTTGAAACTTTGACCATCATCATTACACATCAAAGATGCTCTTTGATCTTTGCAAAAACCATTTAATGTGTAATGATAATTGTCTCATCAAACCAACCATCAACTTTTTCATTTGATTAAAATTATTAATTTGATTAATTCACTTATATTGTTATGGTTGTAAAAAGCTATCTCATTTTCTATCATTCTCATTCTCTCTCCTCCTCTTCCTCACTCTCTAGCTCTCCCCTCTCATGAGTTGAGAACCCTTTGAGCTTGAGATAAAACCCTCAAAAATACTCTCTACTCTTTCTAAGGTCCTAGGTTTAGCACACCAAGCACCTTAGTTACTTCTAGTTTGAAGTTGGAGCCAAAGGTAGAGGCCCTCGGGTGGATCTTTCTTCGGCAAGAGAAGGCGACGAGAAGATCCGTTCTTTCACTCCAAGGAGCAAGAAGAGAAGGACTTGAAGAACTAGGTATAACCCCTTTTCCGAGTATCTAAACTCTCTTTAGCTTTGTAGTTAGTTTTGTTTACCAAAGATCCCTCCTTTACATAGTCCATGTTGCCTAGTGTTGTAAAAATCCGATTTTTCATAACGTTTCCGCCTCCCCGCAAGCACTGGGGTGGGCAACGTGGACTTACAGTTACATGGGCTTAGGAAAGGTAGAGAACTTGGAGAAGGTGATAAAGATATAAGGGTTGGAAATGGTGCAATTGTTGCAGCTAGAACCGTCGGGGAATATCACCTTGTATTGCCCACTGGTAATACATTGATTCTGAACGAATGCTATTACATGCCGAACCTGATATGCAACATTATATCGGTTTCTTTATTGAGTAAAGAGGGATATAATTTTGTATTACAGGATAATGTTATGAACATTTTCCTAAACCAAAAGTTGGTTGGATCAGGCACGTTGTGCAATGGCATTTATGTTCTAAATCAATCAACAGTTCTGAGTATAACAAACACACATAAGAGGAAGAGTTCAGAACTGAACGAATCCTTCTTGTGGCATTGTAACTGGGTCACATCAATGCGAGATGACTAGTTAAGTTGCATAAGGATGGATATTTGAATCCGTTTGAATTTTCATCTTATGACACTTGCCTGTCATGTCTCAAAGGCAAGATGACCAAAATTACGTTTACAGGACACGGAGAAAGAGTTACAGAACTCTTGGGACTGGTACATAGTGATGTATGCGGCCTCATGTCTATACATGCCAGGAATGGTTCTGCGTACTTCATTACATTCACTGACGATCTCTCTAGATTCGGATATGTGTTCCTGATGAAACACAAATCAGAAGCTTTTGAGAAATTTAGAGAATATAAAAAGGAAGTCGAGAACCAAACCGGGAAAAGTATTAAAATCCTTCGATCTGATCGAGGAGGTGAATACTTGAGCAATGAATTCCTGGACTTCCTAAAAGAGAATGGGATTCTCTCTCAGCTGACTCCTCCATATACACCACAGCACAACGGTGTATCGGGACAGAGGAACTGCACCCTATTAGATATGGTGCGCTCTATGATGAGCACAGCTGAGTTACCTATTTCCTTCTGAGGGTATGCGCTGGAGACAGCAGTATACCTATTGAATCAAGTTCCATCTAAATCTGTACCTACCACACCATATGAGATATGGAGTGGGAAGAGACCTTGTCTTAAATGTGTTAAGAAATGGGGTTGTCCGGACTATGTCAAAAGGCAAAATCCGGACAAACTCGAGGCACGGTCAGTTTTATGCAAGTTTGTGGGATATCCCAAACATTCACATGGATATCTTTTCTACCATAGCGAGGAACAAAAGGTGTTTTTTTCTCGACATGCCACCTTTTTAGAAAAGGAATTTCTTGCAAAAGAAATTAGTGGCGACAAGGTAGAACTGGATGAAATTCCGGCTACACAAACTCAAACTGAATATTTTGTAGAACCGGAGGATTCGGTAGTTCCCGATGAACCCCAGCCACTCCGCCGATCTAGTAGGGTTCCTCGCCCACCTGAGAGATACTACGGTTTTCTCATGGATGGTGGGAGCGAGGATTGCATCATGGTTGATGATGACCCAACTAGCTTCGAGCAGGCCATCACGAGTGGGGACTCAGTGAAATGGCTGGATGCAATGCGGTCCGAGATGGAATCCATGTACACCAACAAAGTATGGACTTTGGAAGATGCACCTGAAGGGGTAAAACCCATTGGGAGAAAGTGGATCTTCAAGAAAAAACTTGGTGTAGATGGGAAAGTGGAGACTTTCAAAGCTAGACTTGTTGCAAAGGGTTTTCGTCAAAGACCAGGAGTGGACTATGACGAAACTTTTTCTCCAGTGGCTATGCTTAAATCCATACGGATCATGCTTGCCATCGCTGCATATCATGACTACGAAATCTGGCAAATGGATATTAAGACCGCCTTTCTAAACGGTGATTTAGAAGAGTGCGTGTACATGACTCAGCCAGAGGGCTTCGTAGATAGTGGGAGCAGCGGGAAGGTGTGCAAGCTGCTTAAATACATTTATGGATTAAAGCAAGCATCGTGGAGTTGGAACATCTGCTTTGACGTCGTTATCAAAAAGTTTGATTTCGTCAAAAACGTAGATGAACCTTATATCTACAAGAAGGTAGCAGAGAGTAAGGTTTTCTTCCTCGTATTGTACGTGGACGACATACTCTTGATAGGAAATGGCATTCCTATGTTGCAATCAGTCAAGCTCTTCTTATCATAAAGATTCTCAATGAAAGATCTTGGTGATGCCTCCTGCATATTGGGAATTATGATCTATAGAGATAGATCTAAACGGATATTAGGATTGTCCCATTCCAGGTACATTGACACCATACTAAAGAGGTTTAGTATGGAAGAGTCCAAACATGGGTTTTTACCCACGATCTCAGGGCTCACTCTCTCCAAAGAGATGTCTCCCAAGGCTGATTTGGAGAGAGCTCGCATGCAAGGGATACCCTATGCTTCGGCTGTAGGCTCTATCATGTACGCGATGCTATGTACCAGACCCGATGTAGCATATGTTAGTGTATATGCCCTAGAGGCCATTACTGTATCATACTAGTATGTATATTACTTGATGGAAGCTTGGGATATTCACAGTTGTACAGACAATCTTGCTCAATATAGTAGTATGCTACTTGGTTTGTCTCTGCTTTAATGTGTACTTGTGTGTTTATTTATTATATCACCTATACATATTAGTAGAGCCCTTTGGATCTTTGCTTGATTACCGGCGTTGTGATGGCGATCACACTCGTGGGGGCTGGGTAATCTGTAAGCACATCCTTATACACGTCCCTAGTCGTGGGAGTATCGAGATAGGGCATCGATACTCCGGAGTAGACTAGCGTATGCGCTTCTCATCCCAGCATGGGAGACGGTCTGTCCCACAGCCGCCGGTACGTCGTACTTGAGATAGTATGCGGGTGCTCGTTGGGTTACGAGTACACTGGATAGGACTCGCAGGGAACTGATGGTTGGTATTATACCTATCGTCAGTTATCAGTTCCCAGGTGACATGAGTACAGCTTAGTCCGCTGACTTGACACTGTCACTTCGCCTCGAGTGTGTTCCCACTGTTCTTTGATTACTACCCTACCACGGCTTTTCTGAGTCGTGCAAACAGGTAGTAGTTGGGAGCAGTCCCGAAGCACTTGGAGGCAGTGACGGTTAGACAGGATTCGTCTCTCCCGGTATTGGGGGTTGACATCGCGCTGTGTCTAGGAGAGCCATTACACAAGTAGTCCCTGGCCAGGGAAAGCGAGATATACTGGTAGGTTCCAGTGCTATCTCAGGGTGTTCTGGGCTTCACTCCGACACGACTTGTACCGCTATTAGGGTTCTGACGCTTGCCGCCCCCTTAGGCCCGCCATGCGATGTATCAGACGAACAGACCGGACTGTACGGAGAATGTCACATTCAGACTCAGTAGGAGTTCAGATGGGTTTTACCTCGTCAGTCTTCTTATCGGTATCTACCTGGGGACCGTTACGCACAGCTAGTGCCGCTTGCGGTCTGTGGTTAAACCCACTGCCAGCGTAGCGTTGAGTCTTTAGAGTCCCACACAGAGGGCTATTCGCCTCTGGGCAAAACTGAGTAGAGGTCGCATGGTATTGCGGCAGAGTTCGTTCTCATCCGCGCACTTGTGCACGTTTGGAGTCCGGACGGATTATACTGGCAGGCTCTGGTTTGAGCCAGATACTGGTATATGTTTTAGGGTTGCTTTTATCTCTCAGTATTCTTCTTCTTCGGAACGAGAATGCAGGTGTGTATGCACAGTTGCTTGAGGAGGAGGAGGAGGTCTTTCATTACGGTTTCGGAACGGGTGCGTATGCACAGTTGACAGTCGTCTTTTTCCAAACCCTAATGGATTTATGATTTATCAATTAATAATAGTAATTAAATGAAATAATGTTATGGTTGATTTTGTTGACTTGTTGACCATGGTTGACTTGTTGACCATGGTTGAATGTTGACCATCATCATTGCTTTGCAAGGATACTCCTTGATTCTAGCTTACATTCATTTATTGAAGTGATGATGGTGGTCATTCCAAATACAACCATCAACTATTTCATTTTGATTTATTATTATTAATTAGATAAATCATTTTCCTTTTGTTATGGTTGCAAGAGGAAAATAGCTCATTCTATCATATTGATTCTCTCTCCTCACTTCATCTTCTTCCTCCTCTTGTTCAAGGAGAGCAAATCTCATGTGTTGAGAATCATCTCCTTGAAGATATAACACCCCAAAGCACACTCTACTCACTCTAAGGTAGAAGGTCTAGCAAGCCGAATACCTTAGTTCTCTCAAGATCGAGAAAGGAGCCCAAGGATGAAGCCCTCAGGTGGATCTATCTTCGGCAAAGAGGAGACGAGGAGGGGAAGCCATTCAAGCTACTGCAAAGAGCAAGAAAGAAGAAGAACAACAAGAAGAGAAGGAGTTCAAGTTGAGGTATAACCACTTTGCCGAGTAGTTAACTCTTCTTTGCAAGTATGCTAGTTTAGTTTAGCTAAGATCCGGCTTTTACGGTCCATGTTGCAAAGTTTATGAAATTTTTTGTTTTACCGTTTCCGCATCCTCGAAAGTACCGGGAGAGGTAACGTAGACCTAACAGTGGTATCAGAGCCTAACTAAACTTAAACTAGCTTGGTAGCGAAGTGTATGGAAGTTCGAGACCGAAAAATCGCAAAAACCGGAAATCAAAAACCCTAAGTTTCTGTTGAAATTTTTTGTGCTCTAAAAGTAAAACATTTTACTCCTAAAATCGGCTCAGGGTTTTGTGAGAACACCCAAGAAAAACGATCCCATGAAACCTTCAAACCACCGCGGATCCGCGGCCTCAGCTATTCTCTTCGCCGCGGATCCGCCGCCGTTTGGGCTCTTCATATGATCGTGTTTTGTGCAGTGTTCTTCTGGTAGGGTTTTGGGATTTTTCAAATATGTTATATGTGCCCAGATTTTCCAGAAAAGAAATTTACTTTTGGGGTCCTATAAATCCGTATTTTTTCGAACTTCGCTACATTTTGGCTACATTGGTTATATCTGTGATGTATGTAATGTATTGAACGTCGGCTAATCGCTATAAGTCGATTAGTCGGGGTTATACATCTCTGTGATCTGTGTTTGATATTGGAATGTGTATATGAATGTGTTGGACTGTCGCGGATGAATAGCCGGGGTGGATGTGAGATGAGCTTTTGTTTTTCTTTCATTCATTTGTAAATGTAAATTGATGTAATAATATTATTTGTATGGCCGCACAACCGGGTCGGGGTTGTAGCCGTCATTGTATAATTCTTTTTAGTGTTTTTTCTCCTAGGATAGACCCATGGAGGGGTGCACAAACTACCGGGTACTTGGCGGGTAGTTTGCCGCACCCGTAGGGGTCTTGGGTGGGGTTTGGCTATTCACCGCGACCGTGTAATCCGCTTTTCGTTGCAGGCTCGAACGGATTGCGGATTCCTAGTATATCCAATGTATTCATCTGTGATCTGTAATGTCTATCATTGCTTTATATTTAGGCGTTGCTTATGTTTTACAGCCGCGCTAGCCCAGCCCCCGCTCTGTCGTTAGTTAAGTAACCTAACGGGTGATGACGGGACCCCGTGGCGAATGCGAATGGCATAAGTGTACGTCATATTTTGGTTGTTTTCTGCAATGGTAGGATTTAAATGATGGGACGCATTAAAAGAACTAATGCAAGAAAATAAACCTAAAAGACGTTGTTGGAACAAGTTTTTCAAAAAGCTGTTATTACAAGGACGTTCATCTTTTTGTTTTGCATCGAGGTATTCATTTATGAATGCCCAGCACCTCAATCGACGAGGCAAGGGCCAAGATCCCTTCATCGGGAGTGACCCCTTGGACAAAAGTTTGCATCAGGGTAATAACTTCACTATAGTCGATTATTCTTGCTTTGCATCGAGGTATTCAGTTTGGAATATCCTGCACCTCATTCGACGAGGAAAGAGCCGAGATCCCTTCACAGGGAGTGACCTCTTTAGCAAAAGTTTTCGCCACTGTATTTTCAAAAAGGTGCAATCAGGTTCCTTCAACGATATCAAGTTCATTACGTTAACGGGTTTTTCGCCAAAAAACCCAGCCGTAGCCCTCCGTCGTTTCGGATTAATATTATTCAGTATTCGTGCTGCGTTTGTTGACCTAGTCAAGGCGTAGTGAACGGTAGCTAAATAATATTTTTCTGTGGATTGCAAATGTGATTGGTTAGGACAGTCGTGCGGCCTTGTTGACCTAGTCAAGGGAACGCACGGGTGGGTCTAATGCAATCAGGATTATGATGGGTAGAACTTGTCTAACAGTTTGTGGCTTGTTGACCTAGTCAAGGTCATGAACAGTTAGGGGCAAAAACCACATCGGGAGTTTCAAAAGAACTGAAACTTGCAGATTTAGCATACCTTCTGGAGTGTGGTGACTAGAGTGGATTCCGTCTAGGTTATCACACAATGACAGTTGGATCCCGATCCCACTGATGAGTTGGATTACTCTCGGGAGATTACTTTCACTTAACGATCAATGCTATAAACCTAGTAGGTGCCTAGAAAGGTGTTAGCGGGGCTACGCCCCCAGGGAAAAGAGGTTCTTAAATTAAGGAACTTCGCGAAAGCGTTGGAAAACCTCCCTCGAAGTACCGACACTAGCCTGGCTGAAAGGTTATGCAAGTATTGTGACGTGAATTAAAATCCTGACTAGTTCTTCTTTTAAAAGGTTTTAAGAAGAATTTGAGTAAACAGTGGGAGACATCCTGGTTAGATAAATTAATAAACCAATCTAATCTGGCAAGAGCATACGCTGAGTGTTTCTTTTCTCTCTCTCCAGGCAGCAACCTTTTCACGCCCTAATCAAGATAATAAAATGTATCGCTTGACCGATCCGAATTCTTATTCGGGACTGGGGACAGTTGGTTCAGCTCTAACTTGTGACAACAGTCATGAGTATGAGAATGGGAAAGGGGATTGTATGGATTTCCAGGATACCCAATAGAAGAAGAAGCATGGTTTTGCATCTACTTCAGGTGTTCTTGTAATTGAGAACTGTTTTACGGTCAGCCCTACCTCCTGGGTACTTGATACCGGATCAGGATCTCATATCTGTAATTTATTGCAGGGACTGAGAAAAAGTAGGAAAGTTGCACCGGGTGATATGTCGCTCAGAGTAGCGAACGGAGCACAAGTTAATGCGGCAGCCGTCGGTGAATATCACCTAGTATTGCCAAATGGCAAGACTATGATTTTGAACGATTGCTACTATGTACCCTCCATGGTTTGCAACATCATATCAGTTTCTTTACTCGATAAAGATGGATATAACTTTGTTCTTGAAAAGAATATCATGAACATTTACCTTCATAAGGTACTGGTTGCAGAGGGTACACTGTGTAATGGTATCTACGTTCTAAATCAGAATACAGTTCTCAATATACAAAACACACGCAAGAGGAAGAATTCAGATACGAATGAATCCTACTTGTGGCATTGTAGACTTGGTCATATCGGAGAGAAAAGACTGAGTAAGTTGCATAAAGATGGACTCTTGAATGCGTTCGAGTTTTCATCTTATGGAACTTGTCAGTCTTGTCTCAAAGGGAAGATGACCAAATCTCCATTCACCGGACATGGAGAAAGAGCAACCGAGCTCTTGGGACTCGTACATAGTGATGTATGCGGTCCGATGTCTATACATGCAAGGGGTGGGTTCTCGTACTTCATCACATTCACTGACGATCTCTCTAGGTTCGGATATGTGTATCTGATGAAACACAAATCTGAAGATTTTGAGAAATTCAAGGAATTCAGAAACGAAGTAGAGAACCAAACAAGCAAAAGTATCAAGATCCTCCGGTCTGACAGGGGAGGGGGGTACTTAAGCACGGAATTCCTGGATTACTTAAAAGAGAATGGTATTCTCTCTCAGCTTACTCCTCCTTATACACCACAGCACAACGGTGTTTCGGAGCGGAGGAATCGTACCCTATTGGATATGGTTCGCTCCATGATGAGTAATGCCGAGTTGCCTCTTTCATTTTGGGGACATGCACTATTGACAGCAGCATACCTATTGAATGATGTTCCGTCTAAATCAGTGCCTAAGACTCCGTTCGAGATATGGAATGGAAAGAGGCCATATCTTAAAAGATCTAAGATATGGGGTTGTCCGGCTTATGTTAAAACGCATAAACCAGATAAACTAGAGGCACGGTCAGTTTTATGTAAGTTTGTGGGATATCCAAAGAATGGTTATGGATATCTATTCTACCACACCGAGGAACAGAAGGTGTTTGTTGCTCAGCATGCCGTTTTCTTAGAAACGGAGTTTCTTGCAAAAGAAATTAGTGGGAGCACGGTAGAATTGGAAGAAATTCAGCGACCACAAACTGAAACTGAAAATTTGACATAACCTCAGGATTCAATAACACCAGACGAACCTCAGCCACTCCGCAGATCTGGTAGGATTTCTCATCCGCCCGAGAGATACTACGGTTTTCTCATTGACGGGGATCGAGAGGATTGCATCTTGGAAGAAGATGACCCTACCAGTTTCAGGCAGGCCATTATCAGTAGGGACTCTGATAAGTGGCAGGAAGCAATGCAATCCGAAATGGAGTCCATGTACGCCAATAAAGTGTGGACCTTGGATATTGCTCCACCTGGGGTAAAACCCGTTGGATGCAAATGGATCTACAAAAGGAAACTTGGTGTAGATGGGCAGGTGGAAACCTATAAAGCTAGACTCGTTGCAAAAGGTTTTCGTCAAAGACCTGGTTTGGACTATGACGAGACTTTTTCTCCGGTGGCTATGCTCAAATCCATTCGGATCTTACTTGCCATTGCTGCCTTCCATGACTATGAAATCTGGCAGATGGATGTTAAGACGGCTTTCCTAAACGGTTGTTTGGAAGAGTGCGTCTACATGGATCAACCAGAAGGTTTCGTAGACAGTGGGAGCAGCGGAAGGGTGTGCAAGTTGCTTAAATCCATTTATGGACTAAAGCAGGCTTCACGGAGCTGGAACATCTGTTTTGATGAGGCAATCAAGGAATTTGATTTCATCAAGAACGAAGATGAACCCTGTGTATATAAGAAGATTGTAGGACGAACTGTCGTATTCCTAGTTTTGTACGTGGACGACATTCTTTTGATAGGAAATGATATTCCTATGCTACAATCGGTCAAGCTATTTTTGTCACAAAGGTTCTCCATGAAGGACCTGGGTGATGCCTCGTACATTCTGGGGATCAAGATCTATAGAGATAGATCCAAGAGACTATTGGGACTTTCGCAGTCTAGGTACATAGAGACCGTACTAAAGAGATTTAGTATGGAGGGTTCCAAGCGCGGTAGCATACCCGCATTGCACGGAATTACCCTCTCCAAGAAGATGTCTCCTAAGACTGACGAGGAGAGGGTTCGCATGAGCACTATACCCTACGCTTCGGCGGTAGGATCTATAATGTATGCGATGCTATGTACAAGACCAGATGTAGCTTACGCGTTAAGCGCGGTAAGACGGTATCAGTCAGACCCAGGGGAGGACCACTGGACAGCAGTGAAGAACATTCTCAAGTACCTGAGAAGGACTAAGGAGATGTTCCTGGTTTACGGTAATGGAGACCTCAGGGTCGAGTCCTTTACCGATTCAAGCTTCCAGAGTGACAAATATGACAGCAAGTCTGTCTCGGGTTTTGTGTTTACCCTCAATGGAGGGGCGGTATGTTGGAGGAGTTCCAAGCAGGATACCGTCGCAGACTCGACGATGGAGGCTGAATACATTGCTGCAAGCGATGCCGCAAAAGAGGCGGTCTGGATGAAGAAGTTCATTAGTGAACTTCAGGTGGTTCCGTCCATTGTTGACACAATACCTTTGTATTGAGATAACAATGGGGCTATAGCTTTAGCGAAGGAACCAAGGTCCCATCAGAAATCCAGGCACATCTTAAGGCGGTATCACCTGATCAGGGAGATCATTGATCGCCAGGAGATCGAGGTGCGGAGAGTGGACACAAAGGACAACACTGCGGACCCATTCACGAAGGCTTTACCCCAGACTCAGTTCGAGCGGCAGATCGAGATGATAGGTCTTCGATACGCCAGTACATGGCCTTAGTGCAAGTGGGAGATTGTTAGTGTATATGCCCTAGAGGCCATTACTGTATCATACTAGTATGTATATTACTTGATGGAAGCTTGGGATATTCACAGTTGTACAGACAATCTTGCTCAATATAGTAGTATGCTACTTGGTTTGTCTCTGCTTTAATGTGTACTTGTGTGTTTATTTATTATATCACCTATACACATTAGTAGAGCCCTTTGGATCTTTGCTTGATTACCGGCGTTGTGATGGCGATCACACTCATGGGGGCTGGGTAATCTGTAAGCACATCCTTATATACGTCCCTAGTCGTGGGAGTATCGAGATAGGGCATCGATACTCCGGAGTAGACTAGCGTATGCGCTTCTCATCCCAGCACGGGAGACGGTCTGTCCCACAGCCGTCGGTACGTCGTACTTGAGATAGTATGCGGGTGCTCGTTGGGTTACGAGTACACTGGACAGGACTCGCAGGGAACTGATGGTTGGTATTATACCTATCGTCAGTTATCAGTTCCCAGGTGACATGAGTACAGCTTAGTCCGCTGACTTGACACTGTCACTTCGTCTTGAGTGTGTTCCCACTGTTCTTTGATTACTACCCTACCACGGCTCTTCTGAGTCGTGCAAACAGGTAGTAGTTGGGAGCAGTCCCGAAGCACTTGGAGGCAGTGACGGTTAGACAGGATTCGTCTCTCCCGGTATTGGTGGTTGACATCGCGCTGTGTCTAGGAGAGCCACTACACAAGTAGTCCCTGGCCAGGGCAAGCGAGATATACTGGTAGGTTCCAGTGCTATCTCAGGGTGTTCTGGGCTTCACTCCGACACGACTTGTACCGCTATTAGGGGTCTGACGCTTGCCGCCCCCCTAGGCCCGCCATGCGATGTATCAGACGAACAGACCGGACTGTACGGAGAATGTCACATTCAGACTCAGAAGGAGTTCAGATGGGTTTTACCTCGTCAGTCTTCTTATCGGCATCTACCTGGGGACCGTTACGCACAGCTAGTGCGGCTTGCGGTCTGTGGTTAAACCCACTGCCAGCGTAGCGTCGAGTCTTTAGAGTCCCACACAGAGGGCTATTCGCCTCTGGGCAAAACTGAGTAGAGGTCGCATGGTATTGCGGCAGAGTTCGTTCTCATCCGCGCACTTGTGCACGTTTGGAGTCCGGACGGATTATACTGGCAGGCTCTGGTTTGAGCCAGATACTGGTATATGTTTTGGGGTTGCTTTTATCTCTCAGTATTCTTGTTCCTCGGAACGAGAATGCAGGTGTGTATGCACAGTTGCTTGAGGAGGAGGATGAGGTCTTTCATTAGGGTTTCGGAATGGGTGCGTATGCACAGTTGACAGTCGTCTTTTTCCAAACCCTAATGGATTTATGATTTATCAATTAATAATAGTAATTAAATGAAATAATGTTATGGTTGATTTTGTTGACTTGTTGATGTTAGTGTATATGCCCTAGAGGCCATTACTGTATCATACTGGTTTGTATATTACTTAATGGATGCTTGGGATATTCATCTTGTATATACAATCTTGCTCAAAATAGTAGTATGCTACTTGGTTTGTTTCTACTTCAATGTGTACATGTGTTTATTTTTTGTATATCGCCTATACACATTAGTAGAGCCCTTAGGATCTTTGCTTGATTACCAGCGATGTGATGGCCGTCACACTAGTGGGGCTGGGTAATCTATAAGCACATCCTTATGCAGGTCCCTGGTCGCAGGACTATCGAGACAGGGCATCGATACTCCGGAGTAGACCAGCGCATGCGCTTCTCATCCCAGTGTGGGAGACGGTCTGTCCCACAGCCGTCAGTACGTCGTACTTGAGATAGTATGCGGGTGCTCGTTAGGTTACGGGTACACTGGACAGGACTCGTCGGGAACTGACTAGTTGGTATTATACCTATCGTCAGTTATCAGTTCCCAGGTGACATGAGTACAGCTTAGTCCGCTGACTTGACACTGTCACTTCGCCTCGGGTGTGTTCCCACTGTACTTTGATCACTACCCTACCACGGCTCAAAGGAGTCGTGCAAACAGGTGGTGGTTGGGTGCAGTCCCGAAGCACTTGGAGGCAGTGACGGTTAGACAGGATTCGTCTCTCCCGGTATTGGGGGTTGACATCGCGCTGTGTCTAGGAGAGCCATTACACGAGTAGTCCCTGGCCAGGGCAAACGAGATATACTGGTAGGTTTCCAGTGTTATCTCAGGGTGTTTTGGGCTTCGCTCCGGCACGACTTGTACCGCTATTGGGGGACTGACGTTTACCGCCCCCTAGACCCGCCATGCGATGTATCAGACGAACAGACCGGACTGTACGGAGAATGTCACACTCAGGCTCAGTAGGAGTTCAGATGGGTTTCGCCTCGTCGGTCTTCTTGTCGGCATTACCTGGGGACCGTTACGCACATCTAGTGCCGCTTGCGGTCTGTGGTTAAACCCACTGCCAGCGTAGTGTCGAGTCTTTAGAGTCCCACACAGAAAGCTTTTCGCCTTTAGGCAAAAGAGTAGAGGTCGCATGGTATTGCGACAGGTCGCATGGTTTTGCGACAGGGTTCGGTCACGTCCGTGCACTTGTGCACGTACAGTGTCCGGACAGTTTACACTAGCGGGCTTTTGGTTTAAGCCAGATCCTAGTGTACCTTATGGGATTGGATTTATCCAGTTTGCATTCGTGTTCCTCGGAACGCGGATGCGGGTGTGTATGCACAGTTGACAGGGAGGCAGAGGCAGCGGATTCTCATTAGGGTTGTTGACAGTTGACCGTTGACTTTTTGACTTTATGCTCAACCCTAATGAGAATATGATATGTGATTAACTATTATATTAATTAAGTATTATGGTGATATGGTTGTTGACTTGTTGACTTTTGTTGACTCGTTGACTTTGGTGACTTGTTGACTTTTGTTGACTTGTTGACCGGTTGACTAGGCTTGACTAGTTGACCATCATGATAACCATGGTTATCATTTCATGCCAAAGACTTTTACTTGCTTGTTCATTTGAGTAAAATGAGTGCATGACATGATAAGGTTGTGGTTGCTTCTAACCATCACATAAGACTTTTTTGATATGATGAGTTATGATCACTTTGGATTATGAGAGGGTGAGAGACAAAATACTTGCTCATTCTTTTCTTGCTCATTCTCTCTCTTGTTCTTGAGCTCTCCTCTTGCTCTCACCCTCAACCTCTTGCTCCCTCTCTTGATCTATGGTTCTCTTGTCTCATGAGTTGATTATCAAGAACCATAGATAAAATCCCATTCTATTTCCTCTCTACTCATTCTAGTTCACTAGGTTTAGCAAACCAAGTGAACTAGTTTCTTCAAAGACCGAAGAAGGAGCTAAAGGTTGGAGCTTTCAAGTGGATCTATCTTCGGCGTACGGAGACGACGAGAAGGAGCCATCGGACCACCACCGGAGCTTGAAGACGAAGGAGTTCAAGACAAGCTAGGTATAACCATCTTCATCCGAGTAGCTAAATATCTTTAGCTAAGTATGCTAGTTTTAGTTTAGGTAAAGATCCCGACCTAGCTTAGTCCATGTTGCCTCTTGCGTTAAAATTTTGATTTTATACCGTTTCCGCCTCCCCGTAAGAACCGGGGGTCGCAACGTGGACTTACAGTGGTATCAGAGCCTAACTAAACTTAAACTAGCTTGGTAGTAAAGTGTAATGAAGTTCGGAACCGAAAAAAATCCAAAAACCTAACTTTTACAAAACCTGAGTTTCTGTTGAATTTTTTTCTGGTCAAAATGAAAAACTTTATGCTCCTAAATTCGGCTCAGGGTTTTGTGTGAACACCCAAGAAAAACGATACAGTAATTCGTCGAAACCGCCGCCCTTCTGCCGCGTGAGCTAGGCATCCGCCGCGGAAGCGCCGCGCTTTGTCGTCTTCTGTGCATCGTTTTTCGTGCAGTGTGTGTCTGTGTTGGTTTTGGGATTTTTGATATATATTATATGTGCCCAGATTTTCCAGAAAAGAAATTTCCTTTTGGGGTCCTATAATTCCGTATTTTTCCGAACTTCACTGCACTTTGACTATGATGGTTATATCTGTGATGTTTACATGTATTGAACGTCGGCTGATCGCTATAAGTCGATTGGTCGGGGTTATACATGATCTGTAATGTGCTGGAATGTGTATATAAATATGTTGGATTGTCGCGGGTGAATAGCCGGGGTTGTGAGACGAGAGTTTTCTTTTCTTGCAATTCATGTAAATCTGTAAATTGATGTAATAATTATTTGTATGGCCGCACAACCGGGAAGGGGTTGTAGCCGTCATTGTATAATTTCTTTTTACTGTTTTTGCTCCTAGGATAGACCCATGGAGGGGTGCACAAACTACCGGGTATGCCGAAGTGTCGAGTGGCCTACTCATGGAGATGAGGGAGGTTGCTACGCTTCGGGTACTTGGCGGGTAGTTTGCCGCACCCGTAGGGGTCTTGGGTGGGGTTTTGGCTATTCACCGCGACCGTGTTATCTGTTTTTGTTACAGGCTCGTACAAATTACAGATTGCTAGTATATCCAATGTATTTATCTGTGATCTGAAATGTTTATCATTGCAGTATATCTATATATGATATTATTTAGGCGTTGCTTATGTTTTACAGACGCGCTAGCCTAGCCCCCGCTCTGTCGTTAGTTAAGTAACCTAACGGGTAATGACGGGGCCCCGTGGCGAATGCGAATGGCATAAGCGTACGTCATATTTTGGTTGTTTTCTGCAATGGTAGGATTAAATGATGGGACGCATTAAAAGAACTAATGCAAGAATATCACGCATTAAAAGAACTAATGCAAGATAATAAACCAAGTTAAAGTCGTTGGAACACTTTCGAAAAACCACTCGGTTCTTTTCAAAACAAACTTTTAAAATACGGAGTTTGAGCCACTCCATTTAAAAGCTATCTCGTTCCATCGACCAAATCAAGTTCACTACGTTCACGGTTTTGCCAAAACCATCCGTAGCCCTCCATCATTTCAGTTAAATATTCGGTAGTATTCAAGCTATGTATTTTGACCTCACGCCAAGGCATAGTGATTGGTAGCTGCCGGATATTTATCTGTTGCATAGATAGAATGCGTTGGTTTGAGACAGTCGTACAGCCATTTTGGCCTACGTCAAGGGTATGTACGGGTGGGTTCAAATTAACCTGGATAATGATGGGACGAACTTGACATGTGACTTATGACATTTTGACCTCACGCCAAGGTCATAAGAGCATGGGGCAAAAATCCACATCGGGAGTTTCATAAGTACTGAAACTTGCTAGATTTGCATACCATTTGGAGTGTGATGATTCTGGTAGGATTCCTTCAGTTTCGTCACGCGATGATATTTGGATCCCGATCCTACTGTGAGTATATGCTACTCCTCGGGAAATTTCTCACTTAACGATCAATGCTATAAACCTAGTAGGTGCCTAGAAAGGTGTTAGCAGGGCTACGCCCCCAGGGAAAAGAGGTTCTTTAATTAAGGAACTTCGCGAAAGCGTTGGAAAACCTCCCTCGAAGTACCGACACCGGCCTGGCTGAACGGTTAAGCAAGTATTGTACGGTGGGATTGATCCTGACTAATTCTTCCTTTATGGTTTGAGGAGGGATTCGAGAAACAGTGGGAGCCATCCTGTTTAGACAAATTAAAAACCACTCTAAACTTGCAAGAGCATCATGCTGAGTGTTTCTTCTTCTCTCTCCTAATTGCAGCGACCAATCAACATGACTGGACTTAAGTTACTCCTAGATAAAAACAAACTGACAGGGCCAAACTACAAAGATTGGCTCAGGAATGTCAAGATAGCAATCACTTATGACAAGCTGGGGTATCTTCTTACCACCAAAGCTCCCCCTGTCCCTGGTCCAACTTCCAGCGTCGCGGATAAGGAAATCCGCAAGACTTGGGAGATTGATAGCGCGAAGGCCAAGTGCCTCCTGCTTGCCTCGATGGACAACGAACATCAGAGGAGGCATGAGAATATGGACATGGAGTCCATATTGCTCCATACAAAAGAACTGTATGGAGAGCAATCATGTATCGCAAGATACGAAGCGTCGAAAAAGTTGTTTTCAACAAGAATGGCCGTCGGATCATCAGTAGCCGAGCACGTGCTAAAGATGATCGGCTTCATTGAGGAGCTCGCTGACCTAGGGATCACATTGGAGAGTGAGCTATATACGGATATAGTTCTCCAATCCCTTCCTTCCACTTACGCCCAGTTTATACTGAACTTCAACCTACAAGAAAAAGAGGTTGAACTATCAGAGCTCCTCAACATGCTGAGGAGCGCAGAGGGCACCCTACAGAAAAGTAGGGATACATCCACTTTGTTTGTAGGAGGATCATCTTCTTCTAGGTCCAAGGCGAAAGCCAAGGGAAAGAAGAAGAAAGCCCCCGCCAAACCAAGGGGCGGTGTTAGTAAAGTGGATACGAAGGGAAAAGGAAAAGCAACAAAGATAGCGGGGAAGCTTGTGGATAAGGAAGAATGCTTCTATTGTCATAAGAAAGGACACTGGAAGAATGATTGCAGGGCCTGGAAGGCCAGAACACAGGAATTGAAGCAGGTTGCAGCTTCAGCTTCAGGTGTGTATGTTATTGAAAACTGTCTTTCAATAAACTCTACTTCCTGGGTATTGGATACCGGATCAGGATCTCATATCTGTAATTCTTTGCAGGCGTTGAGAAACCGTAGGGTTTTGAAGGCAGGTGACATGACCCTCAGAGTTGCGAACGGAGCTAGCATGGATGCTAAAGCCGTGGGGGACTATCACCTGGGAATGTCAGATGGACATGTTTTGGTTTTGCGTAATTGCTTTTTTGTACCCAACGCAACTTGTAATATCATTTCTGTATCTTTAGTTTCTAAAGAAGGTTATGAATTTGCGTTTGTAAGTAATGTTGTAAACATTCACCTTAATCAAGTTTTGATTGGGTCAGGTACTTTGAGTAATGGTATATACGTGCTAAACCAACCACAGATTTTTAATGTCCAGAATACACACAAAAGAAAGTCTCCAGAAATAAATCAGACTTTCTTATGGCATTGTAGATTGGGTCACATCAATGAGAGAAGGTTGACGAAGTTACATACAGAAGGGTATTTGAATGCGTTCGAATATCAGTCGTATGCCACTTGTCAATCCTGTCTCAAAGGAAAGATGACAAAGACTCCATTTACTGGACAAGGAGTAAGAGCGAGCGAGCTCTTGGGACTCGTACACAGTGACGTGTGCGGTCCAATGTCTACACATGCCCGAAGCGGACATTCTTACTTCATTACTTTTACGGATGACTTCTCAAGGTACGGCTATGTCTTCTTAATGAAACATAAGTCCGAGGCTTTCGGAAAATTCCAGGAGTATAAGAATGAAGTAGAGAAACAGACCGGCAAAAGTATTAAGATTCTAAGATCGGATCGAGGTGGAGAATACTTAAGTGCCGAATTCCTGAATTACTTAAAAGAGAATGGTATTCTCTCTCAGCTTACTCCTCCATACACTCCGCAACATAACGGTGTATCGGAGAGACGGAACCGAACCCTATTGGATATGGTTCGGTCCATGATGAGTAACGCTGAGTTACCGCGATCATTCTGGGGGTATGCGCTAGAATCAGCTGCATACCTTTTGAACCGAGTTCCGACTAAGACTGTGCCTACCACCCCATATGAAATATGGAGTGGGAAGAAACCCTATCTTCAATATCTGAAGATCTGGGGATGTCCAGCTTTTGTCAAAAAGCAGCATGCGGACAAACTCGAGGCACGCTCAGTACTGTGCAAGTTTGTGGGATACCCAAAGAACACCAGGGGGTATCTTTTCTACTACGCAGAGGAACAAAAAGTCCTTGTTTCTCGTAATGCCCACTTTCTAGAACACCAGTTCTTGGAAAAGGAGATTAGTGGGAGCGCAGTAGAACTGGAAGAAATTCCTGAACCACAGACTATTACTGAAAGGTTAGTGGAACCAGAGGGTTCAACAGAACAGGACATTCCTACGCCGCTCCGCAGGAGTAGTAGGCAGTCTCATCCGCCCGAGAGATACTACGGTTTTCTCATAGACGGGGATAGAGAGGATTGCATCATAGATTATGATGAGCCTACTAGCTTCCAGCAGGCCGTTCAGAGCGTTGACTCGGTGAAATGGCTGGATGCAATGCGGACCGAAATGGAGTCCATGTACACCAACAAGGTATGGACGTTGGACATTGCTCCAGACGGGGTAAAACCCGTAGCATGCAAGTGGATCTTCAAAAGGAAGATTGGTGTAGATGGACAGGTTGAGACCTATAAAGCTAGGCTGGTAGCAAAGGGTTTTCGTCAAAGACCTGGCTTGGACTACGATGAAACCTTTTCTCCAGTAGCCATGCTGAAATCCATTCGGATCCTTCTTGCCATTGCTGCCTTCCACGATTATGAGATCTGGCAAATGGACGTAAAGACAGCTTTTCTAAATGGAAATTTAGAGGAGTGTGTCTATATGGACCAACCAGAGGGTTTCATTCAGAGTGGGAGCAGCGGAAAGGTGTGCAAGTTGCTTAAGTCCATCTATGGGCTAAAGCAGGCATCGCGGAGTTGGAACATCTGCTTTGATGAGACGGTCAAAGAATTTGGCTTTATCAAAAATCCAGATGAACCATGCATCTATAGTAGATTTGTAGCGAGAACTGTAGTATTCCTCGTTTTGTACGTGGATGACATTCTCTTAATAGGAAATGACATTCCTATGCTACAATCTGTCAAGGGGTTCTTGTCACACAGGTTCTCCATGAAAGACCTGGGTGATGCCTCATACATTCTGGGTATCCGGATCTACCGTGACAGATCCAAGAGGATATTAGGACTTTCACAGTCCAGGTACATCGACACCATACTGAAGAGGTTCAGTATGGAAGATTCCAAGCGCGGTAACCTACCGGCTTGTCACGGGATCACCCTCTCTAAAGAGATGTCTCCCAAGACTGATTTGGAGAGGGATCGCATGTCTATTATACCCTACGCTTCTGCGGTAGGCTCTATAATGTATGCGATGTTGTGTACCAGACCGGATGTAGCTTATGCACTGAGTGTGGTAAGCCGGTATCAGTCTAACCCTGGGGAGAAACACTGGATAGCGGTAAAGAACATTCTCAAGTACCTGAGAAGGACTAAGGAGATGTTCTTGGTGTATGGCGGAAAAGACCTCCAGATCGAGGCCTTTGCTGACTCCAGCTTCCAGAGTGACAAGGATGATTCCAAGTCCATGTCGGGTTTTGTCTTTACCCTCAATGGAGGGGCGGTGTGTTGGAAGAGTTCCAAACAGGAAACCGTTGCAGACTCGACGATGGAAACGGAATACATCGCTGCATCTGATGCCGCAAAAGAAGCTGTCTGGATAAGGAAGTTCTTGAAAGAACTTCAGGTGGTTCCGTCCATTATTGATCCAATACCTCTGTATTGCGACAACAACGGGGCTATAGCTTTAGCGAAGGAACCCAGGTCCCATCAGAGATCCAGGCACATCTTAAGGCGGTATCACCTGATCAGGGAGATCGTAGATCGCCAGGAGATCGAGGTTCGGAGAGTCGCTTCAGAAGATAACACTGCTGATCCATTCACCAAGGCCCTGCCCCAGACTCAGTTCGAGCGGCTGATCGAGATGATAGGTCTTCGATACGCCAGTACATGGCCGTAGTGCAAGTGGGAGATTGTTAGTGTATATGCCCTAGAGGCTATTACTGTATCATACTGGTTTGTATATTACTTAATGGATGCTTGGGATATTCACCTTGTATATACAATCTTGCTCAAAATAGTAGTATGCTACTTGGTTTGTTTCTACTTCAATGTGTACATGTGTTTATTTTTTGTATATCGCCTATACACATTAGTAGAGCCCTTAGGATCTTTGCTTGATTACCAGCGATGTGATGGCCGTCACACTAGTGGGGCTGGGTAATCTATAAGCACATCCTTATGCAGGTCCCTGGTCGCAGGACTATCGAGACAGGGCATCGATACTCCGGAGTAGACCACCGCATGCGCTTCTCATCCCAGTGTGGGAGACGGTCTGTCCCACAGCCGTCAGTACGTCGTACTTGAGATAGTATGCGGGTGCTCGTTAGGTTACGGGTACACTGGACAGGACTCGTCGGGAACTGACAAGTTGGTATTATACCTATCGTCAGTTATCAGTTCCCAGGTGACATGAGTACAGCTTAGTCCGCTGACTTGACACTGTCACTTCGCCTCGGGTGTGTTCCCACTGTACTTTGATCACTACCCTACCACGGCTCAAAGGAGTCATGCAAACAGGTGGTGGTTGGGTGCAGTCCCGAAGCACTTGGAGGCAGTGACGGTTAGACAGGATTCGTCTCTCCCGGTATTGGGGGTTGACATCGCGCTGTGTCTAGGAGAGCCATTACACGAGTAGTCCCTGGCCAGGGCAAACGAGATATACTGGTAGGTTTCCAGTGTTATCTCAGGGTGTTTTGGGCTTCGCTCCGGCACGACTTGTACCGCTATTGGGGGACTGACGTTTACCGCCCCCTAGGCCCGCCATGCGATGTATCAGACGAACAGACCGGACTGTACGGAGAATGTCACACTCAGGCTCAGTAGGAGTTCAGATGGGTTTCGCCTCGTCGGTCTTCTTGTCGGCATTACCTGGGGACCGTTACGCACAGCTAGTGCCGCTTGCGGTCTGTGGTTAAACCCACTGCCAGAGTAGTGTCGAGTCTTTAGAGTCCCACACAGAAAGCTTTTCGCCTTTAGGCAAAAGAGTAGAGGTCGCATGGTATTGCGACAGGTCGCACGGTTTTGCGACAGGGTTCGGTCACGTCCGTGCACTTGTGCACGTACAGTGTCCGGACAGTTTACACTAGCGGGCTTTTGGTTTAAGCCAGATCCTAGTGTACCTTATGGGATTGGATTTATCCAGTTTGCATTCGTGTTCCTCGGAACGCGGATGCGGGTGTGTATGCACAGTTGACAGGGAGGCAGAGGCAGCGGATTCTCATTAGGGTTGTTGACAGTTGACCGTTGACTTTTTGACTTTATGCTCAACCCTAATGAGAATATGATATGTGATTAACTATTATATTAATTAAGTATTATGGTGATATGGTTGTTGACTTGTTGACTTTTGTTGACTCGTTGACTTTGGTGACTTGTTGACTTTTGTTGACTTGTTGACCGGTTGACTAGGCTTGACTAGTTGACCATCATGATAACCATGGTTATCATTTCATGCCAAAGACTTTTACTTGCTTGTTCATTTGAGTAAAATGAGTGCATGACATGATAAGGTTGTGGTTGCTTCTAACCATCACATAAGACTTTTTTGATATGATGAGTTATGATCACTTTGGATTATGAGAGGGTGAGAGACAAAATACTTGCTCATTCTTTTCTTGCTCATTCTCTCTCTTGTTCTTGAGCTCTCCTCTTGCTCTCACCCTCAACCTCTTGCTCCCTCTCTTGATCTATGGTTCTCTTGTCTCATGAGTTGAGAATCAAGAACCATAGATAAAATCCCATTCTATTTCCTCTCTACTCATTCTAGTTCACTAGGTTTAGCAAACCAAGTGAACTAGTTTCTTCAAAGACCGAAGAAGGAGCTAAAGGTTGGAGCTTTCAAGTGGATCTATCTTCGGCGTACGGAGACGACGAGAAGGAGCCATCGGACCACCACCGGAGCTTGAAGACGAAGGAGTTCAAGACAAGCTAGGTATAACCATCTTCATCCGAGTAGCTAAATATCTTTAGCTAAGTATGCTAGTTTTAGTTTAGGTAAAGATCCCGACCTAGCTTAGTCCATGTTGCCTCTTGCGTTAAAATTTTGATTTTATACCGTTTCCGCCTCCCCGTAAGAACCGGGGGTCGCAACGTGGACTTACAGTTGACCATGGTTGACTTGTTGACCATGGTTGAATGTTGACCATCATCATTGCTTTGCAAGGATACTCCTTGATTCTAGCTTACATTCATTTATTAAAGTGATGATGGTGGTCATTCCAAATACAACCATCAACTATTTCATTTTGATTTATTATTATTAATTAGATAAATCATTTTCCTTTTGTTATGGTTGCAAGAGGAAAATAGCTCATTCTATCATATTGATTCTCTCTCCTCACTTCATCATCTTCCTCCTCTTGTTCAAGGAGAGCAAATCTCATGTGTTGAGAATCATCTCCTTGAAGATATAACACCCCAAAGCACACTCTACTCACTCTAAGGTAGAAGGTCTAGCAAGCCGAATACCTTAGTTCTCTCAAGATCGAGAAAGGAGCCCAAGGATGAAGCCCTCAGGTGGATCTATCTTCGGCAAAGAGGAGACGAGGAGGGGAAGCCATTTAAGCTACTACAAAGAGCAAGAAAGAAGAAGAACAACAAGAAGAGAAGGAGTTCAAGTTGAGGTATAACCACTTTGCCGAGTAGTTAACTCTTCTTTGCAAGTATGCTAGTTTAGTTTAGCTAAGATCCGGCTTTTACGGTCCATGTTGCAAAGTTTATGAAAATTTTTGTTTTACCGTTTCCGCATCCCCGAAAGTACCGGGAGAGGAAACGTGGACCTAACAGCATACTCACTAAGTATAGTGTGTAGGTATCAAGATGATCCTGGAGAGAGTTACTGGACAGCTGTGAAGAGCATTCTCAAGTACTTACGAAGGACTAAAGAGATGCTCTTAGTGTATGGTAACGGAGAACTCCAAGTGGAGTCCTTTACCGATTCGAGCTTCCAGAGTGATAAGGACGACTCTATGTCGTAGTCGGGATTTGTCTTTACCCTTTACGGAGGGGAGGTTAGCTGGAAGAGTTCCAAGAAAGAAACCGTGGCAGACTCGACGATGGAGGCTGAATACATCGCTGCCAACGATGCTGCCTAAGAGGCTGTCTGGATCAAGAAGTTCATTACTGAACTTGGAGTGGTTCCATCCATTGAGCATCCAATACCTTTGTATTGCGATAAAAATGGAGCGGTGGCTTTGGCCAAGGAACCCAGGTCCCATCAGCGATCCAGGCATATTCTGAGGCGGTATCACCTGATCTGGGAGATAGTTGATTGCCGGGAGATCGAGGTCAGGAGGGTTGACACGAAGAACAACACAGCGGATCCACTCACGAAGGCCATTCCCCAGATACAGTTTGAGAGACTCTTCGGGATGCTCGGTATGCGATACTACAGCAGCTGGCCCTAATGCAAGTGGGAGATTGTTAGTTGTATGTATGCCCTAGAGGCCAGTATTGTACAGATGATGTATATTATATTGGATGCTTGGACATATATAAAGAGGACTTTCTTGCTCGATATGATAGTATGCTATCTGGTTGCTCTTTACTTTAACATGTATACTTGTCTCTTTATACTGTCTTATAGTTACATGTTGGTAAAGCCCTTAGGATGTGTACTTGACTACCTGGACTATGATGCAGATCATACTAGTGGGGACATGGTAGTCCATAAGTACATCCTTCAAGGTCCCTAGTCATGGGTGTATCGAGACGGGGCATCGATATACCAGTATAGACTTGCGTATACGCTTCTCGACCCATGAGATGGGCGATGGATGATCCCATATCCATTGGTGTTTGACATCAGAGATGGTATACGGGTGCTCAGTGGAGACTGGGTACACTGGACGGACTCACCGAGAACTCCCAGATGGTATTATACCTCACGTCAGATGGCAGTTCTCTGGTGACACTTGCGCAGGTTAGTCTGTAGACCCGAGATCGTCATAGAGTCTTGTGTGATTCCCACTGTACTTTGATTTCAACTTTACCACGTCCATGAGGGCGTGCAAAACGATGTTTTTTGGGTACAATCCCGAGTAACATGGAGGCAATGAGCGATAGGAGGGGTTTCGTCTCTCCCGGTATTGGGGGTTGATGTTGCGCCGTGCTCGATTGGCCGTAACAGGGAAGTCCCTGGCCAGGGCTGATTTAGAGATTTACTGGTAAGTGTTACCAGTAGTTTCTCGACCCGTTATGAGCCTCACATCGGCACGACTTTTCGGTTATTGGGGTCTGACGTTTACCACCCCTAGACTTGATATGCGACATATCAGACGAGGAGACCCGACTGTACGGGAAGTGTTACCGGCAGGCTTTTACAGGAGTTGGAGCGGGCTTGCTTGCTGATCTTCTGATCGCTCAATACCCGGGTAGCCGTTACGTCCAGCTAGTACCGCTGACGGCTTGTGGATGCTTGATGTGATCATCACCTACTGCCGCCGTATTGACGAGTCTTTAGAGTCCTACACAGAGCTTTTACTGGCTCAGGCAAAACGAAATAGGAGCGCATATGTGATATGCGTGGGACCGAGAATAATGCGTCTATGTGATACCGTATTCTATTCTCGCGACTTTTTGTATCGGTCGGTTATATATAATATGACCGTGTTATCGAATCAAGTGTTGATTCGATAAGTCGATACGATGAATGTTAGTCGGTTATATGAGATATGACCGGATTATTAAGTCAAGTGTTGATTTAATAATTAAGTGTATAATTGTATATTAGATATACTAGTTTACATTTACTAACACTTGTTCACTTTAGGGTTTTTCTCACATGAGCACAACTTTAATGTATATATGATATATATTAAAATTGTGTTCTCTTTTATTGTATCATGATTGATGATACACTTGACTTGGGTGTATGAGACTTACACCATGCTATCTTTTATGTTGGATTTTAATATTCAAAGTAATTACAAGATTACTGGAGGATTAGTTAAATGCTTTAAGCTTGTGGAAGCTTGTGGAAGCATTTGACTAATTCCACTAAATTTGTTTTTACTATGGATATTTCTTAACCCAACCATGAAGATTAGCCTAGGGTTAAGTCTCTACAAGAGTTAGTATATGATACTCACTAACCATGGTTAGCCTTCACACTTGATCATTATCCTCTCTTCTTTCTTTTGTTCATCTTCTTCATTTGAACAAAAGAAAAGGCAAACTAGGGTTTTGAAAAGTGAGCAAAAGATTGTGAGAAATAAAATTCCAAAGAGAACCCACTTCCTATTTCTCCATCCTATACTAGACTAGCACTTTAGTTTAAGGTGTTTACTTCACTAATTCTCTAGTTAGTGAAGTAGGAGATTGAGTCGGAATTCCCTCGACGTAGATCATCTTCGGCCTCGGAGACTTCAAGCAAGGTCGCATCTTTCGCCTCGTGAAGCCATGCAAGAGTCCGGGAGAACCATGATCGCAGCGAAGGGACTTCATCAAGGAGCTTTAGAAGTGAAGGACCGATCTACAAAGGTTGTATTTCGTATTTCCTTTAGAGTAAAGTTGTTTACTTGCTATTAGTTTCGCATAAACTCTAGTATACGATCTTGCTTAGGGTTGTTCGGCACATAAAAATTTAATTTTGGCATGGTCGATGCCTTGTAGAGCCTTGTTAGTGTGCCTAGTAACCCTACAGTAAGGTGTCAGGATGAGTTCGCTCATCGACCTCCATTTTGGTCAATACTTGGTAGCCCGTTACGTAAGGCTAATACCTCTGACGTGCTAGTGGTTAAATCCACAGCCAAAGTATTGACGAGTGTTTAGAGTACCCCACAGACAGTTTCTCAAGTTTCGGGTGAAACATTGTAGAGGCCGTATGATATATGGCAGGGTTCGATCTTATACGTGCGGTATTGCACGGATCCTGATCGGACGGATCATACTAGTGGGCTTTGGTTTAAGCCGGATCCTAGTATTAGATTTGTTGGATTATTTTAGTCTCATCGCATTCGCATTCAGTCGGAATGCAGATGCAGGTATGTATATACAAGTGAGGGGTATCTTTGTGATCCGTCACGAGTTTATTTTAAATGTTACCGTATCTTTTTATTGTTGCAAACATTTGGATTAATGTTTGTTAATGGAAATAATGAGCTAGAATTTCGTCATGAGATGCATTAATGTGACATAGACATATATAGTGACTCATGGTCTCTTTTTTGTGAAATATGTCTCATTAGTGGATTGATTGGTATTGATATGATAAGAAGAGAGAGGGGCTGCCTTGGGGTGAGCTTGGTCATGTATTTTTTCTCTCTTGCTCTCATTTTATCATACAACAACAACATCATCACAAAAGGAAAAGGAGAGAAAGCCTTCTCTTCTTCTTCTTCCTCTTTCTTCTCTAGCTCACCATTTTCATTAATGGCAACACCTTCAACCTCCATCCAAATCAATGGATGCAAGAGACAAAGTGATCACAAACATTCTCTACAACACCATGGACACGTCGGCTAGCACACTTCATGCCCGTGTTGCTTCGGATGAAGCGGGAGCCCGTAGAAGGACTCGTAGATGTGGTGCACTTTCCGATGAGGAGATTGAGACCGAAGTTGCCACGGGAAGCTTGGGATGGTGGCCAAAGACCGAAGGGCACGGATCGATCGGTATTTCTTTCCAACCCATTCTCTAGTAGCTAGTTGTAGGTTAATGGTTCGATCCGGGTTTTAAGCATATGATAGCGCCGGTTTTAAAGTTTGAAAATGTTTTTGTTTCCGCATTTTAGCCTCGGATAGACGGCCGGGGCGCTACCGTAGACTTACTTGGTATCAGAGCCATGCCATTAACCTTTACTAGCTTGCTCTAACGTGTTTAGAATTTCGATCGAACGAAATTTTCAAAAACTGCATTTCCAAGTCATCAATTTCTGTCGAATTTTTCCTGTGGTCAAAAAATTATTTGGTGTGCTGCAGAAAATCTAGCAGGGTTTTTTAAGAGTTCTGAGAAAATTTGGTACATTGATTGCACTGTAGCATGGCGGAGCCGCGGCCGTACCTACGTTTTGGCTACGGTTCCGCGGCCGTACTATAGTAACACTGCACCAAATTTCTTCAGTTGGTCTCTGACTTGGGAAAGGGGTTTCTGGTAATTTTTTTTGGGCCTAGATTTATTTGAGTACTGGGTATTGTGCTTGGGGCCCACTTCGGGAATTTTTGTCGATCGAAAATTTTAAACATTTAGTCCACAGTATTTACATTATATCTGCGACCGTGAATGTCATTTGATCGGTAAATCCTGTCTAATTGCTATAGCCCTTTTATACGGATTTGCGAACGTGACATTCACGTTGATGTTCTGTGTTGTGCTGTGATGTTGCGGATTTGTCGTGGTGGATAGCCTGGATGCAATGGTAGTACAGTTTGGTTGTATTTGTACATTTGATTTTGCGGGGCGAGCGTCCGACATGTAGACTGCCGTCACTGCCTGTTTGTATATTATTCTTTTGGGGCACGACCGGGCTGAGGTCGATGTACCCATTGTATATTTTACTTTATGTACTAGGATTACCCCGCGGTGGGGTGCACGGATAGCCGGGTTCTAGAAGGCAACGGGCCCGCATCTCATGGCTTTGAGACGGAGGGGGCTTCACTCTAGAATTGGCGGGCTATTCGCCGCACTCATAGGGGGTACAGGTTGACCCAAGGAGGGGTGCTCAAGTTACCGGATTCCGTGAAGTGCTGGGTGGTCCATTCATATTGTTGAAGGGGGCTGCCTCGCTTCAGGTTTTGGCGGATAACTTGCCGCGCCCGTAGGGGTCTAGGATTTCATTGCATAGGCTATCCACACGACAAGGGGAACGTCGGGTTTCAGTATCGGCTCTATGAAACCCGGGGATCCCAGATTATCTGTATTGTTCTGTGATGCTTATTACATTTCTGTGATGTTGCATTTTATCACGCCTTGAGCGAATATTATATATTGATATATATACTAGTAGATATTGTATATGTTTTACACCCGGACTAGTCCAGTCCCCGCTCTGTCATTAGTTAAGTAACCTAACGGGTGATGACGGGACCTAGTGGCGAATGCGGAAGGCATATACGTACATCGTTTTTTCGTTCTTTTGTGGTGTGATCAATTGATGGGACTGCATTGATTCGAATCAATGCAAGCTAATCAAACCTATTCTGATGTTGTTGGAACATTTTTCAAAATGCTGTTATTGCAAGGACGTTCTCATTTGTTTTGCACAGTGGTATTCGGTTATGAATATCCAGTACCTCTGTCGACGAGGCAAGGGCCGAGATCCCTTCACCGGGAGTGACCCCTTGGACAGAAGTTTGCGTCAGGGTAATAACTTCACTATAGCCGATTGCCTTTTTGCTTTGCATCATGGTATTCAGTTGGAATATCCTGCAACTCATTCTATAGGGAAAAAGCCGAGATCCCTTCACTGGGAGTGACCTCTTTAGCGAAGGTTTTCGCCACTATATTTTTATAAAAAGCTGTCCGGTTCCTTCAACGATATCAAGTTCATTACGTTAAAGGTTTTTCGCCAAAAACCTTTCGTATCGCTCCGTCATTTCAGACGGGTAGCACTTAGTATTCATGCTATGTTTGTTGACCTTCGTCAAGGCATAGCGAATTGTAGCTGCTTGTTACCTTTCTGCTGCATAGATAGATGCGTTGGTTTGGGACAATCGTATAGCCTTGTTGACCTTTGTCAAGGGCTTCTACGAGAGGGTTCAAATTAACCTGGATAATGATGGGTAGAACTTGACATGTGACTTATGATTTGTTGACCTTCGTCAAGGTCATAAGAGCATGGGGTAAAAATCACATCGGGAGTTTCTAAAGAAACTGAAACTTGCCAGATATGCGCATACCTTCTGGAGTGTGATAACGTGAGTGGATTCCATCACGGTATCATGCGATGATAGTTGGATTTCGATTCTCACTGATGAGTTGGTTTACTCCTCGGGTGATCCCGACTAATTCTTCTTTCAGGTTTGGAGGAGAAATTAACGATACAGTGGGAGGTTTCCTGATTAGATAAATTGATAACCATTCTGATCTAGGTTTGAGTGCACGCTGAGTATTTCTTTTCTTTCTCTCTTTGGCAGCGACCATGACCCGACCCTTAACTATGACTCAGTGACCAAGTTGACCGAACCTTCTAAAAACACTGGCCTTTGGATTGTCAGAGTTGCATACCTCATTGCCACTCCTACTTTTACCCTTTTTTCTCCAGAACACCCCATATTACTATGAACGTCCACATCCATTGGATAAAACCATCGTATGGTTATATATGAACTCGAAGGAACTTGTTCCAGATTCGAGGATGGTTTCTGGTTCTGGAGAAAACGAATAGGACAATTCAGTTATCTTTTCCTTTTACCTTCTCTCAGGTTGCGTGTGCTGCTTGGATTAGGACAGTACACCTATTACGCTTATTGGATAGTCTTCTTCCAACCCATATGCAGGTGCCGAACGGTAGGGAATGAAGAAAACCATTTAGCCTAAAAGGTGTGCAGAAGGTATTGAGTAAAGACAAATAAAGGGATTAGTAAGAGGGCAAAGTAAATTGCGACTGCTATTCACGACAAAACTAAGTATTTCTTCGCCAATCCTACATCACCTTTGTATTTCTCCAGAACACTCCGTATCACTACGAAGATCCACAGTTTATTTGGATACTCCATCGTTTGGTTATATACGAACTCGAAGGAACTTGTTCCAGTTCGGGGATGGATTCTGGTTCAGGAGAAATAGGAATAAGCTTTTATTCAGTTGTCTTTTATCTTTACCTTCTCTCGGGTTGCGAGTGCTCCTAGGATTTGGACAGTATACCTATTACGCTTATTGGATAGTTTTCTTCCAAACCATAGGCTGGTGCCGAACGGTAGGGAAGGAAGAAAAACCATTTGGCCTAAAGGGGTGTACAGAAGGTAATGACTAAAGACATATAAAGAGATTTGGAGAGATGGCAATGAAATATACGGTTACAGTTGTGAATCGGATAATGGAAAAGGCATTACTAGGAATACCCGGATACCCCTCCGAAACTTTTACATGTTTCAGTTTCACTGTGTATTGTTAAAAGAAAACTGATTTCCCAATTAGCCCTTGCTCCAGGGTATGTATTTACCAGGTTTGAATCTCACATCTGTATGGTTTTACAGATGATGAGTGGGAGTAAGTTATTGGGAATTGGGTGATCATCCTCATTATTCGGGATTCGTTGTAATTGGTGATATTTGAGGAAATCGCCTGGGTTGTTTGCCGGATGGCAAATATTTGGTTTTGAATATCCGTTGTTATGCACCAATTTCAAATTAATATATCTGTACGTTTATTCTTATAAAGTGAGATATAACTTTTTGAAATTTTGTCTATGACATTTACCTATATCAGTGGATGGTTAGGTAAGGAGCATTAAACAGCGGTGTAATTCTTCTTAAACATAAATACAGTTTTCGACCTACGACACACAGGGAATGAGTTATTAAACTCAGGGGACTTATACAAAGTATTGTATGTTGTCTAGTGTCCATGAGGATAGAGGGGTTGGTACTCGTACTATATTCTGTTTACTTATGACTTCTCTAGTTCTTATACATGTGTTTCGTACAAATGCAAGGTCTATGTTTTGAGAAGTTTTAGGTATATGAATAAAGTAGAGAACCAGGCGTTGCGAGTATTAGGATACTTCAAGGTGATCAAAGATGTAGATACTTGTGTATGGTATTCAGTTAACAGTAATGATTAAGAGAACTTGCTTCTCTTTCAGGTTACTCATAATTGGAAGCACTCCTAAGTTGAGTAATGATGATCGGTCTCTCTCCATTTAGTTAACATGCACTCGAGACAGCTGCAAGATTTGAATCTGGTTTAATTAAATCAGTTCCTCTGTTTCTGTATTGGATATAGAAAAGTTCATATCTTGACATTGTTAAGGTACGGGGAGTTGTCCGGCTTATGCTTAAAACCAGACTGTGGATAACTCAAGGCACGTTTTTGTAATAGCTGTTTGTGGGTTGACCCGGGCTATGACGAGGGTTGACTTTCTACCATCTGGAAGATCAATAGTGATATTATTCTTGACTCGCCACAGTTTTAGTAAAATGGATTTTTCTGAAAACAGTAGTGGGAGTATGGTAAAACTGGAAGTGATTCCAGAACCGCAAACGATTACTGAAAATTTGATAAGAACCTAAAGATTCAATCTGGTTTGACATTCCATTGGCCACTCCGCAGATATAGTGGGTAAGCTCAGGCACCCGAGAGGTACTCCGGTAGCCTCAAAGACGGTGACAGGGAGGTTCTTGTTTACCCAGACTTGCCATTGCTGTTGTTCCAGACTGTGAAACCCAGCAGGAGGATTAGTATAGCGTCGTTCTGAACTAGCTTTAGAAGTGTACGTGTATATGATTCTGCCAGAGGGTTGTCGTAGTCAATGGGAGCAGTGGAAGCATTGGTGGACAAGTAGCTTATGTCTATTTATGGACTAAAGCAGATATAGCGAAAATAGATTATCTATTTTTGATGTGATAGTCATAGGTTTGACTTCATCAGAATAGGGGATGGATCTGTTAAGAAGGTAGTAGGGTGTGATGTCCTGGTATTTGGATGACATACACAGAGTAGGAAGTGAAATTCCTATACTACGATCGGTTATGCTTTGGTTGTCACACAGTAGTTTCTCCACATAGGACATAGATATTATATCAGATATTCTGGTTGCTAGATCTGTGGTTTTAGATCTTGATTTGGGTAGTTTCCCAATCTGGGTACTTAGACAGCATTCTAAAGGCGTTTAAGAATGGACGACTCCTGGCACGGTAGTGTACCTGCAGGTGATGGAGTCACCCTCTCTAAAGGTGTCTTACAGACTAAAGGGGAGAGGGATGTGCATGATTGGCAGATCACTTGCTTAGACAATTGAGTCAATCATGAGATGTGAAGTACCACACCAGATATTGTTTTTGCACGAGATGCAGTAAGTTGATATTAATCCTACCCTGGAGAAACGTTCGGAAGCAGTTTTAGAACAAAAGTGGATGTTCTAGGGAAATAATAACGGACGCCTCCTTCGGGAGACAGTTATCATTCCAGGCTTCCAAGGTGACCTGGTTGACAGAGTGGCTGTCAGAGTTATAATTTTCCGTCTGACAAGGGGTAGTATTTTGGACAGGTGGTCCAAGCGCATACTGAGGGAGGTGTGGCGCAGGATACTGATTAAGTTCAGTTTACGATACAGTCTAAGAAGCTTGGATTTGGAGTTCATTTATGAACTTGGTCCCATCAGATATCCAGACATATTCTAAGACAGGTATTGCTCTTTTCGGGAGATGGTTTTCTCCGCGAACTTGAGATAAAGAGAGACATAGAAAGAAACATCAGGGCGGATCCACTAGCTGAGGCTATTCCTCGAACGCAATAGTTTCGCAAACGGGCTTTGTAAGACTGATCAGTAGAGGAGTTGGGTGTTCGGTATCACACGGGCTGTGAGTATGCGACATCGCAATAATTAGCCTTGGGTGCAAGTGGGAGATTGTTGGATATAGTGCCCTTAGAGTCAATTATTGGATCGCAGGCACGAGATTGCAATGATTGAGGGAGGACCTATAGCGGTAGGACAGTCTTACTCGAGAGGTTTGTATACTATCTGGTTTGTCTTTATCATCATGTACATGCTTTAGGTGACATTGTAGTTCACTATTACACGTTGATAGAGAATAGTATGCTACCATGGTTTGTCTTTATCAGTCGTGTACAGCTTTAGGTGACATGTTCACTATTACACAATGATAGACCCCTTAGGATCCTGCTTGACTACCAACCGTATGATAGCGATCATATACGTGAGAGTTGGGTAGTCCATAAGCACATCCTTAAAACGTCCCTAGTCGTGGGAGTTTCAAGATTGGGTATTGATACTCCATTAGTAGACTAGTGTATACAATCGAGACTCCGACGAGGGGCGGTGGCCGGTCTCACAAGCCATTGGTGTCAGTTGGATCACCTAAGATGTATACAGGTGCTCATTGGGTTATGAGTACACCGGACAGGACTTGCCGGGAACATGCTAGATGGTATTATACCCGACGTCAGATAGCAGTTCCCTGGTGACATGTGTACAGGTTAGTTCATCGACCTGAGATCGTCATTTGTCTCGTTTGAGTTCCCACTGTACTTTGATTACTACCCTACCACGGCACAAAGGAGTCATGCAAACAGGTTTTGGTTGGGTACAGTCTCGAGCCATATGGTGGCAGTGAGCGGATAGGCAGGGGTTCGTCTCTCCCGGTATTGGGGGTGAGGTCGCGCTGTGTCTTTGAGAGCCATTACACGAAGTCCATGGCCAAGGTAAGAGATTTACTTGTAGGTATTCCAGTAGTATCTCAGGGTGTTCTGGGCTACACTCCGACACGACTTATACCGCTTTTGGGGGTCTGACTTTTACCAACCCCCTAGGCCCGACATGCGATGCTCATAGACGAACGAACCGGACTGTACGGATATTGTCACTGACAGGCTCAGTAAGGTGTCAGGATGAGTTCGCTCATCGACCTCCCTTTTGGTCAATACTTGGTAGCCCGTTACGTATAGCTAATACCTCTGACGTGCTAGTGGTTAAATCCACAGCCAAAGTATTGACGAGTCTTTAGTGTCCCCCACAGACAGTTTCTCAAGTTTTGGGCGAAACGTTGTAGTGGCCATATGATATATGGCAGGGTTCGATCTTATACGTGCGGTATTGCACGGATCTTGATCGAACGGATCATACTAGTGGGCTTTGGTTTAAGCCGGATCCTAGTATTAGATTTGTTGGATTACTTTAATCTCGTCACATTCACATTCAGTCGGAATGCGGATGCAGGTATGTATATACAGGTGAGGGGTATCCTTGTGATCCGTCACGAGTTTACTTTAGATGTTGCCGTATCTTTTTATTGTTGCAAACATTTGGATTAATGTTTGTTAATGGAAATAATGAGCTAGAATTTCATCATGAGATGCATTAGTGTGACATAGACATATATAGTGACTCATGGTCTCTTTTTTTGTGAAATATGTCACATTAGTGGATTGATTGGTATTGATATGATAAGAAGAAAGAGGGGGGGCTGCCTTGGGGTGAGCTTGGTCTTGTATTTTTTCTCTCTTGCTCTCATTTTATCATACAACAACAACATCATCACAAAAGGAAAAGGAGAGAAAGCCTTCTCTTCTTCTTCTTCCTCTTTCTTCTCTAGCTCACCATTTTCATTAATGGCAACACCTTCTACCTCCATCCAAATCAATGGATGCAAGAGACAAAGTGATCACAAACATTCTCTACAATACCTTGGACACGCCGGCTAGCACACTTCGTACCCGAGTTACTTCGGATGAAGCGGGAGCCCGTAAAAGGGCTCGTAGATATGGTGCACTTTCCGACGAGGAGATTGAGACCGGAGTTGCCGCGGGGAGCTTGGGATGGTGGCCAAAGACCGAAGGACACGGATCGATCGATATAGCTTTCCAACCCTTTCTCTAGTAGCTAGTTGTAGGTTAATGATTCGATCCGGGTTTTAAGCATACGATAGCGCCGGTTTTAAAGTTTGAAAAAGTTTCCGTTTCCGCATTTTGGCTTCGGATAGACGGCCGGGGCGCTACCGTAGACTTACAAACTCAAATTAAACCCTAACCCTTTCTAGGGATATCCAAAGTCCACTAAACTGATACGGAACAGATGCTAAATTCGTGCGTCGGTTTGAGTTCTATGGCTCGGGTCAGGAAACGTTTCACCATGGTCGTGTAAATACTCATAACAGTTCCCAGATTTTACCTATAGTCATTTCATAAAAATCCAGTAGTACCAAACACTCTTAAACATTTACATACATGTACCCTCCAACCTACAACACCCAACTCCGTCCTATGGCCGAGGTCGCTGGATCTGGCCCCTTCCTCGCCGGCCAAAACCGCCCAGATAGGTCTCGTTCTTCATGTGGTCACTTAGGGTTACAAGTACAACATCACTACACTGTTTGTTTTTACAGTGAACACTCAGGGTCACAGCAGGTTATCGATGTCACAAAACGACACTAAAATATGACATCGCACAAAAATAAACTAAAAGGAAGAAGTTATACTACATGGATGGAACTCAAGAGAAACCCTAGCTTCGCCAAGTCATCACAATCCAATTTTTCTTGGTCCAAAGCGTAGAGGATGAAGGGGTGGTCATTTTTTGTGAAAGGTCTATAGTGTTTTGGAGAGTATTTTGAGATGGGTCTTGTGGTAGAAGGTGGAGGGAGATGAGAAAGAAGAAGGAGGAGAAAATGGTGGAGGAAGTAAAATGAGGCATCCCCCTTCCCTCTCTCTCTCAATTATTCTCACTTTTCTCTCTCATTACAAGCATGATCACTCCCATCATGATGTCCCCTTTCTCTCTCTTCAGGTCATCATTTCCTTTCTTTTTCCTTTCCTTTTCTTTTCTAAAGTCAACAACCATGCATGATAAATGAAGAAAATACCATGATAGAAAAATGTAACAAGTGTAAAAATGATATGGTGCATGTCATGTCCACAAAACACGCTTAATGCGCGATTAGCGATATTTAATCGCGATTAGCGTTAAAAGTGCATATAAAAATCCAGAAAATTCATACTTTGCCTAAATCTCATAAAACACCCTCTTTTCAGTAATTTCCATAATTTCCCAAAATTTTCCCAATTTATCGGTATTTAATTATACCGCCCTATTAAAATATTCATTATATTTGTTATTTAATTATAAAAATTCCCAAAAATAATATTATATTTTTCTGAAATGTTACAGGTTTAGATATTGCATTCCTTATTTAGATACCCCGTGCATTTATATATTCATTCTGTTATGCAATATTTTGGGTTTTATACTGATATTCACTGTTTATTGACTCATAATTTTGAGATTTTGGAATTTCCATGAGATTTCTGGATTTGTGGGAAAACAGCAAGAATTTTATAAACTTATTATCATTTTTAAAAACGCAAGTTGCGGTTTTCTCGTGATATGATGTATATGGCATCGACCAAGAGTTTTCCTCATTGAGTTGGTTTTCGAGACCCGATTCTAGGAGTAGGATGAACCATCTCGGGAACATGGTGGACCCGGTTAGGTATCCTGGGGAAAGAAGCTCGAGTTGTAGACGATGATCCTGGCAAGGGATGACTACCTACCGGTGATATTTGGCACGGTGGATATCCGGAGGATACCGATCACAGTCATGAGATTAGACGATATGGGCCGATCCGGACCGACGGAGCCCGGAATTTGAGGATTTTTGTGTCGAAGCTTGACACTGAGTTCTATTGATTTCCTTGATGATACTTCAGTTATTATACTAAAATTTTACTAAGATAATAACACGGCTTTCTCATACAAATATATCCCGATTTCCTGATAATTATTCACTCATGATGCATTCATATATCACATATATGACATGTTGCTACTTTGTGACATTGACACGGGTACTTGGTATTACATTTATGCTTAGATAATTACCCTTGCCACTACTAGATGTTTCAGTGCTATATTATGAGTATATTGTTGTATGACCTAGGAGATCGTCATACATTCGATTTGTTCTCGGTGATGTCTTCTACTCAGGAGTTGGCAACTAACCCCCGTTGTTCCATGGTTTCTTTGTAGGTTCGGCCGTACAGGTTCCGTTGCGGCTTGCTGGCATATCATTTCTTTCGGGTTATTGCTTCGTAGGTGGTTTCACTTGCATCGTGACCACCGTTGCACGTGTACTTTATATTTTAGTTGTATCGTTATTTATTTCAGTTGTATCTAGTTAAAGGCTCCATCAACCAGACTTGTGTATTTAGTACATTTAGTTAACCACGGTTTGTATATTCTGTCGGCCTTAAAGTCGCTCTCTTGTATTCTTTATTGTGGGGATTTTCTTAGTGATGCTTAGTTTTCTCGCTTTCTTTTTGAGTTTTGATCCTCGTTCTTCGGCGTTGTATATTTATATTATCTTGCGTGGTTGTTTCCGCCAATTGGTGAAGAGTTAGCTCCCGCTTAGGGATGTCTTATTTATTATTGCTTGTACCGTTTTCGGATTAAAAATTACAAAGGAGGTGCTGTCCAAATTTTCAATGACGAAAATGTTTTCAATTAAAATACATACAATGTGTTTTCGTATACTATTATCTATGTTATGTAGAAGGAACTTGCTTTCAGTAAAACCTCATTTCAAACTGCACCTCCACTATTTTCCCTAAAAAGGTTTACATTTCTGGGCTTTTTGGCTTACTTGAATTAGGTTGGGTCTTATAGACTTCACGTGATTCAAATGCCAGTCACATGCCCTTTCCGAGTCGTGAAAAAGTTGGTATCAGAGGGTTAGGCTTAACCTTGGTTCGAGTCTAGGTTTGACTATGCGGAATCTAGGGCGTATATATATATTCAGAACATAGGCTTGACCTTACAGAACATAGACTTGGCCAAGGGGGTATTAGAGCCGAACTTTTGTCACGTAGGTTGACCTTTGTTGATGGAGTAGATAACTTAAGTAGAGTGACGTACCGTGTGTATGTTCCGCGGCATACTTACGATACGCTACTCCGTTTAAGAAGCCTTAGGATGTACATTTCTTAGGTACTGTATTTCTATTCATTCCTATGATCTATCCTTATCGATGTCAGATTGGGGTTTCTGTTACCACGGTTATATGAGCAGAGAGAGCTGCGGCTAGAGTTGTGGTCAACACGTGCTCATCATGGACAAAGACTGACCAGGGCATATTTTGATTACATACAAATGCATTGAATTGTTGTGTTAAGATTTTCATTGACATGAGCGTTCGAGGTCTACACTAGATGATCTGGCGACTGCTAGAGGCCAGCCAGGATATGAATACTGTTAATGTACCATCTATTCTTGATGATCGAGGCATTGTCTATCGTGCGGACGGATGAGCCAGCTGTTGCTGCGACTGACAAGATATCGCCCCTTGATGTTTGGAAGCTATTACAGCATGAGGTTACACTCAGGAATGTGATAGATGATCGCTAGTCACCTTGGATAAGACTATGACCTTTTGTTCGTATGGATGCTTCAATATGAGGTCATCAATTGATTAACATCAGTTAGAAGAAGCCCTCACACAGACGTACTGTGAGTTGGTCAAGAAAGGGCATCGTTCGTTGGATACTACGATGTAAGATTAGTAAATTGATTAGCTTCGGATAGAAGGACCTCATCTAGATGCATTATGAGTCGATCGAGAACGGATGAATGAAGTGTATTCCTCCGGTGGTTTGGAAGAATTCCCGAGGACATAATTGGCCAAATGCCTTCTACAGGATAGTGGAGACGTCGTGTTCGTAGCTTCGGAAAAGAGACTCTCTCGATACACCCTTGACTAGGAACAATTAAAGGATGTACTTATGGACTACCCTGGCCCCACTAGTATAATCTCATAATAGTCCCGGTAGTCATGTACACATCCTAAGGGCTTTATCCACATGTGAGAGCAAGACAGTATCACAATACAAGTCTACATGTTAAGACAGAGCAACCAGATAGCATACTGTCATGTCGAGTAAGAAAGTCCTCTTTATATATGTCCAAGCATCCATTATAATATACATCGTATGTACAATAATGGCCTTTAGGGCATACACATTACTAACATGTAGGAACGCCGTGAAAACGCACAATCTCATCAATGTACAGCTGAGCATACTGAGCATATCCGAAAGTGGTCTTCACTGGAAGTAAGTGAGCCACTTTCGTCAACTGGTCAACAATCACCCAAATGGAGTCATACCGTCGACTGGACCTGGGTAGACCCACAACGAAATGCATGGAGATCTGCTCCATTTTTCACTCCGGAATAGGTAAAGGCTGCAACTCTCCTTCCAGTCTCTGATGCTCAGCCTTGACCTGCTGGAAAGTCAGGCACCTCGAAACGAAGTCCGAAACCTCTCTTCATCCCTTCCCACCAGTAGATATCTCTCAAATCACGATACATCTTGGTGGAACCAGGATGAACGATGTATGCGACTGATGTGTTAGTTATGTATAAGCCCAAGAGGCCATTATTGTACATATGATGTATATTATTGTTGTTAGTTATATGTATGCCCTAGAGGCCATTACTATACATGCGATGTATATTGTAGTGGATGCTTGGACATATATAGAGAGGACTTTCTTGCTCGACATGATAACATGCTATTTGGTTGCACTTTATCTTAACATGTACACTTATTGTCTCTCTATTACATGTTGATAAAGCCCTTAGGATGAGTACTTGACTACGAAGACTATGATGCAGATCATACTAGTGGGGCAGTGGTACTCGGCAAGTACATCCTTCAAATGTTCCTGGTCGTAGGAGTATCGAGACAGGGTATCGATACTCCAGAGTAGACTAGCGTATACGCTTCTGGACCCATATGATAGGCGATGGATGATCCCATATCCATTGGTGTTTGACATCAAAAAAGGTATACGGGTGCTCAGTGGAGACTGGGTACACTAGACGGATTCGCCGAGAACTCCTAGATGATATTATAACTATCGTTAGATAGCAGTTCTCTGGTGACACTGGTACAGCTTAGTCTGTCGACTCGAGATCGTCATAGAGGCTTGTGTGATTCCCACTGTGCTTTGATTTCCACCATACCACTGTCAAGAGATCAAGCAAAAAGATGGTTTTTGGGTACAGTCCCGAGTCACATGGAAGCAATGAGTGATAGAAGGGGATTCGTCTCTCCCGGTATTGGGAGTTGATGTTGCGCTATACTCGATTGGCCATAACAGGAAATCCCTGGCTAGGGTTGCTGAGATCTACTGGTAAGTGTTATGAGTAGTTTCACGAAACGTTATGGACCTTGCATCGGCATGACTTATCAGGCTATTAGGGTCAGACGTTATACCACCCCCAGGCTGCGATATGCGACATATCTGACGAAGAGACCGGACTGTACGGTAGTGTTACTGATTGGATGCACAGGAGTATGAGCAAGCTTTCTTGTTGATCTTCTGATCCCTCAATACCCGGGTGGCCGTTACGTTTAGCAGACCGCTTGCGGCTTGTGGGTATTTGATATGATCATCACCTACTGCCGACGTATTGACGAGTCTTTAGAGTCCTACACAGAGGTTTCCTGGTTCATGCGACACGAAGTAGGAGCACATATGTGATATGTGCGGGTCCAAGATTAATGCGCGTATATGATACCGCATTCTATTCTAGCGATATGTGACATCAGTCGGTTATATGTGATATAGCCGGGTTATTGGATCAAGTGTTGATTCGATAAGTTGTTACATTTGATATTAGTCTGTTATATATGATATAGCCGGATTATTAAATCAAGTGTTGATTTAATAATTTAATATAGAATTATATAATTGATATATTAAATTTTAAATTACATTAACTAATATTAGCTCACTTAAGCATTTCTCTTTCTCACTTAATGATACACTTAACATATATGTGATATATGTTAATTGTATTGTTTTCTTTTGGACAAAATATATATGTGATATATATTCATGTGTCATGATAGGTTATACATGCAACAAGGATGTGAGAGACTCACACTATGCTAGATATTATGAAGGGTTTTATTTATTTATGTTAATCAAAATTAATGGAAATTGGTTTAATGGTTAAAGCTTAAAGAAGCTAGTAGAACCATTGACTAAGTCCACTTGTTTTGTCTAGATTAAGATATTTATTAACCTAACCTTAACACTTAGCCATGGTTTAGACTCTACAAGGGTTAGTGTATGTCTTATACTCACCATGGTTGCATTCCTAACCTCATGAGATTTATTCTCTTCATCACTTCATCATCTTCTTCTTCCTCTCTTTGAAGCTCTCTTGCTTTTGATTAAGTGATGAAATATTGTGAGGAAAAAAAACTAAAGTGAGCAAAATTCCTACTTCATCATCCTCTACTATTAGCCATTTAGTTTGGGGTGTTTGCTCGACATGATTGTATGCTATCCGGTTGCTCTTTTTCTTAACATGTAGACTTGTATTGTGATACTGTCTTGCTCTCACATGTTGATAAATCCCTTAGGGTGTGTACTTGACTACTAGAACTATGATGGAGATCATAGTAGTGGGGCCAGGGTAGTCCACAAGTACATCCTATAATTGTTCCTAGTCGAGGGTGTATCAAGACAGGGCATCGATATTCCAGAGTAGACTAGCGTATACGCTTCTTGACCCATATGATGGGCGATGGATGATCCTACATCCATTGGTGTTTGACATCAAAGATGGTATACGTGTGCTCAGAGGAGACTGGGTATACTGAACGGACTCGTCGAGAACTCCTAGTTAGAATTATACCTATCGTCAGATAGCAGTTCTCTGGTGACACTGGTACAGGTTAGTCTGTAGACCCGAGATCATCATAGAGTCTTGAGTGATTCATGTTGTGCTTTGATTTCCACCTTACCACGTTCAATAGAACGTGCAAAATGGTGGCTTTTGTGTACAGTCCCGAATCAAATGGAGGCAATGAGCGATAGGAAGGGTTTCGTCTCTCCCGGTATTTGGGGTTGATGTTGCGCTGTGCTCGATTGGCTATAACAGGAAGTCCCTGTCCAGGGCTGATATGAAGTTCTACGGGTAAGTGTTATCAGTAGTTTCTCAACCCGTTATGAGCATCACATCGGCATGACTTATCGGTTACTGGGGTCTGACGGTTACCACCCCTAGACTGGATATGCGACATATCAGGCGAAGAGACCGGACTGTACGGTAGTGTTACTGACAGGCTTTACAGGAGTATGAGCAGGCTTGCTTGTTGATCTTCTGATCGCTCAATACCCGGGTAGCCGTTACGTCCAGTTAGTACTGCTGACGGCTTATGGGTGCTTGATGTGATCATCACCTACTGCCGGCGTATTGACGAGTCTTAAGAGTCCTACACAGAGGTTTACTGGCTCGGGCAAAATGAAGTAGGAGCACGTATGTGATATGTGCGAGACCGAGATTAATAGTAGTATATGATACCATATTCTATTCTAGCGATATGTGATATCGATCGGTTATATGTGATATAGCCGGGTTATCGAATCAAGTGTTGATTCGATAAGATGATACATATTATATTAGTCGGTTATATGTGATATAGCCGGATTATTAAATCAAATGTTGATTTAATAATTTGATGTATAATTGTATATTTAATATGCTAATTTACATTAACTAATAATTGCTCACTTATACTTTTCTTTTCTCACATATGCACACTTAATATATATGTGATATATATTATTTGTGTTTTCTTTTTGTCGTGCTTGATTATACATACAACATGGGTGTATGAGACTTATACCATGCCATTAGATTATTAGGGTTTTTATTTATTTAATGCAAAAATAAATTGGTGAGAATTAAGAATGGTTGCAAGCTTTAGAAGCTTGTGGAAACCCTTGACATGGTCCACTATATTTGTCTTGCATTAGATATTTATTAACCTAACCTTAATATTTGACCATGGTTATGTCTCTACAAGGGTTATATGAGATATTTCTCACCCATGGTTGCCATTCACTCTCTCATCCGTTATACTCTTCATCTTCATCTTCAACAAGAGAAAGCTCTCTAGTTTTTGGTGAGAAAAAGAAATAGAGTGAGAAAAAGAAATCTAAAGTGAGAAAAATTTCTATTTCATCATCCTCTACTAGATTAGCCATTTAGTTTAGGGTGTAAGCTTCACTAATCCCTAATTAGTGAAGAGGTAACTTGAGTTGGTGTCTCCTCAAAGTAGATCATCTTCGGCCTCAAAGATCATTGAGCAAGCTCGTTCATTTCGAATATTGGAGCCTACGGAGAGTTCGGATCACCACTACATGGAGCGAACAGACTTCTACATGGAGCATTTGAAGTGAAGGACCGGTCTACAGAGGTTGTATTCCATATTCACTTAGTTATAAAGTTGTTTACACTTTGTATTGTCTAAATCTCTAGTTAAGATTCTAGGGTTAGGATTGTTTAGCATGGAAAAATTTTGAAAATGGTATGGACGATGCTTTCTGAACCCTTGCTGTCGTGTTAGGCAACCTTACAGTAGTATCAGAGCCAAGCTAGAGAATTAGACGATGTTTGTTAGATTACGAAACTGAAACTACTCCGTAACTTGAAACATTGAAATCAAGTTTCTGTCAATTTTTAAATGGGCTCTAAAATTTTTTTAGGCTACTGCAAAATGTTGTATGTTATATAACATGAACACTGGACAAATACGAACCAATTTGGCTGGATTTGACCCGGCAGCATTCATGGATTTTCCGAGCTGGCCGGCCCAGTGTGCACTTCTTAGGTTCGTATTCGTTTGGTGTTCCAATCTCTGGGTTTTGGTGTTTCAGGTGTTGCTTGTTTTTTTCTAAAAATTGCATGAGATGTTAATTTCTATAAAGGAAATTCGGAGTGTTTCGTAGTCATAATTCTAACATTGTTTTGGGTTACATAGACGCCGTTAAAAAGTTTGAACAGATATCAATAACCCAATTTTTCCCTCGACGGAAAATATTCCAAGAGTTGGATTTTTTCAAAATTAAAAAACATTCAAAAATCATGCAAGTAATTCGATGGACCCTCTAGATGAACGAAACCCTAACTCGATTCTGTAACCGTAAAAACCACCGCCAAACCCTAGGGTTTGCGGTAGTTCCACGACGCCATAGGTGAGGCAAGGGTTGACCCTTCTACGGTTGGTCCATAGGTACTGTGGCATGTATTGAGTATTTTTAAACTACGCTCAAGTGTTGAGCTCTTTGGGAATTTTTGCATGTTTGTTGATTCGTTCGGAATGTTTAATATCGTCTAGCTTTTTCTAGAATGTGATACAATATTTGGAATTCATCTTGTCAGACCTGAAATCCGAGGTATGTGATATTTCGGGTTTATGATGTCTAAGGTGATTGTGGATTCCAAATGTTGTAGTTTGACATTTTGTTTTCTGCGACCGTAAGTGCAATATGTGTTGTATCGCCGGTTTCGTAGCTATATGTCAACAACAATTGGGATACGCATATTTACTTACATTGATGACATGTGATGTTATGTGTTGCTGTGATATGTTATATTGGATCGTCGTGTTTTGAGTAGCCGGGGGTTTTATGTGATATGAGAGTTTTTATTTTCATTCATGTAAAATTCATTGTATGTAATATTCTTCTATTAGGGCACTTCCGGGATGAGGATGATGCCACCATTGTTGTATATAATTTACTTTTCCACATTAGGATAGACCCAAGGTGGGGGGCATAAGTAACCGGGTTCTAGAGTCCAGTGGGAGACCATCTCGAGGAGTCAAGACCGGGTCTCCTAACTCTAGAATTGATAGGGTTGCTTGTCGCTCTTGTAGGGGTCTAGGGATGTGGGTTTGTCTATTCATCGCGAGAATGGAATCCGTGTTATATACTGGCTTAATTTAAAACACGGAATTCCTAGTATATCTAATATTTCATATGTTATCTTCTGCTGCTGATATTCTGTGATGTGATCACTTTATATGCGTGAGATGAATGCTTTATTAATATATATATGATATATAATAAACGTTCCTTATGTTTTGCACCCGCGCTAGTCCCGCCCCGCTATGCCGTTAGTTAAGTAACCTAACGGTGCATAACGGGACACTGTGGCGAATGCGGATGGCATAAGCGTACGTTGTATTTTTGTTTCTTCTGTAATACTTAAGAAGCATAAATGATGGGACTTCATTAATGAGATTAATGAAAGAAAAGAAACCTAAAATATATTGTAGAATCAAATTTTCAAAAAGGGTAGCTCTAGTTTTTGCTTTGCATAGCGGTATTCCATGTAGAATATCTAGCACCTTATTCGATAAGGAAAGAGCCGAGATCCCTTCACCGGGAGTGACCTCTTTAGCAAAAGCTAGCAGTTGCTACAACTCACTCGGTTTTGTTTTTTATTGCTTCTATAGTTCTTGCTTTTCATAGTGGTATTTGTGAAATATCTTGCACTTTATTCGCTAAGGAAAGATCCGAGATCCCTTCACCGGGATTGAACTGTCACGACCCATAGTACGGCCCGTGACCGGCACATAACCACGTAACGTCTACAGGCGTAACGCGACTAAGTAAGCCAAACCCAGAAATCAAAACCATTTGAAGTAGCGATTGTTTAAAACATTTAATAGAACATTTGTTAAAACGTTTAGAAAACCTTAAGTAATTTAGTAAATTTCTTTAAAGTTCAAGTTATTATCTTTAAAAATTTTGCAGCATTTCCTTTGTAAAAACTAGCCCCGAAATCGGGTACAAGACAATATATGAATAAAATGATATACAATAAGAATAAAGCATCCCAAACGGGAGGAATCACGTCCAACGGCGGAAACAATCACCACAATAAAAATATACGACGCCGAAGCAAAGAAATGAGTAGTATAAGTGAAACAAACATCATGAAAGGTAAAGCTGCATAATAAAGTTGGCTCACAACGAGCTCGACACCAGAGTACAAAATAATATATATCGTCCTCACAACTGGTCTCTAAGTCAATACATAAGTAGTAGATGGAGAGTACTAGATACAACAATGTACACAACTGGAAAATAAACAGATACCGCACAAAACCCACCTATCAGCAAAAGTGCTAGCACGCCAACTGCAGTGGAATCAGTATCAAAAGATGTAAGAAAACAGCCTGCCGCGACTACTCCGAGGGATAACCTGCAAACACTGTGGCACAACGGGGGTGAGTTGCTCGTGAATAGTAAATAACATAAAAAGGTAATCGCGAGTATGCACGTACTGCGATACTCTAACATATGCCAACAGATAATATCTATATGAATGAACTGGATACGCAATAATCATGCCTAACAGGTGAAATTTAATAACATCAATATATATATGATGAGCAGGGTATGCAATAATCATGCAAAAGTACTCTATCAGGTACTATAGCTACAGGATGAGATGCAAAATAATGAATGCTGAGTATGGGAATAAATATCATCTACACGGAATGTCAACTTGGAAAAAATAACCGGTGTCTATCAAGGCACCCAAATCCCAGTAAAACTCAGGCGCCGTCGTTCTGATCGGCCCTCAAATCCTGTACAGCTTACGGAATCGTCAATGCCTAGCATCGGCACTCAAAAACATCACAAAATCATCGTGTCAAGTATCGAGACACAAATCCTCAAGGATCGGGCTCCGTAAGTCCGGATCGGCCCATGGGCTCCGTTAATGGAATCGGCCCTCGGCCCCGGCAGTACGTGTCGCCCCGTATCCATCTATCGACTCTGGTCAGTATCCTCCGGATAACCGCTAAGTCCAACCAATCACCGGTAGATAGTGGTCCCTCTGCCAGGATCACCGTCTACTGCATAGCGATCCATTCTCGACCCGGGGAACCATACCGGGTCCACCATGTACCCGCAATCGGCCTCGTCCAGCTCCTCGATTCGGGTTCACATGTCATAAGTCTCAGAACCGAGAAAACGCATGGTGGACGCACTGAAATATCATATCAAGGGAAACCGGGTTTTTAAAACAGTGCGTATTTTCTTAAAATAATACCTCGGTTCCCAAATCCAGAAATCACATAAATCCTAACTCAATGCGTAAATCCATGCAATGTGTCGTATGGCACTAAGAGTAAAAGAAAGGGAAAACCGCTCTTTTAAAAAGGATCCAGTTTTGAAAATGTCTCGTGCGGTCCCTTAGTTTTTAATCATGTCAATATCACCAATGTATGTGACATATGTATGTATATAGGTTTAGATGTGAAAATGGATATGTACGCAATGTGATAGTAGCAATGTACATGTGCACTAATATGGATATATCAAGATATGTATGCACCAAGATGAATATAAAGGCTGCATGTATGCAAGTAGTGATATATCAATGAAGGTATGCACTAATGTGAATATAAAGGGTGCATGTGCGCAAGTAGTGATATATCAATGAAGGTATGCACTAATGTGAATATAAAGGGTGCATGTGTGCAAGTAGTGATATATCAATGATGGTATGCACTAATGTGAATATAAAGAGGGCATGTGCGCAAGTAGTGATATATCAAAGAAGGTATGCACTAATGTGAATATAAAGGGTGTATGTGCGCAAGTAGTGATATATCAATGAAGGTATGCACTAATATGAATATAAAGGGTGCATGTGTGAAAGTAGTGATATATCAATGAAGGTATGCACTAATCTGAATATAAAGGGTGCATGTGCGCAAGTAGTGATATATCTGATAATATGTGAATATGCGACAAGTCATGACAATCATCAATGATGCAGTGATCCTATAGTGCGAGTGTCATGTCAATCTCTGACGGCGTGAGTGTAACATACATTTAGTGCTCGTGCAGTTTAAACCGTTAGTGACAGTGCAGTATTCTATAATTACCATTCTATATGCAACAGGTGATGGTATGCTACTATAGTATATCTATATGAACACATACAACTAAAATATCCTATTACGCCGTGACGCTTAACGCCATACGGGCGATTTCCCCGTAGATGTTAAATCTACTCACCTGGTCGCGTGCGAAGTGTAGCCGACCACTTGCTTCCCCTTCCTTGCAGCGTCCGACGTACCCTCCTGCGAACCTGGAATTTACACAAGGAATCCATATAAGCAAATATCTCGCGAAAACACGATATCGAACTCAAACGAGAAACTCGCGTCGCGAACTAAACGCGCGTGTATACGTAACGTGTGTGCATACTGTAAGTCCACGTTGCCAACCTCGGTTCTTTCGGGGAGGAGGAAACGGTATAAAAAACAAATTTTTAGCGCATAGGGCAACATGGACTAACAAAGTCGGGATCTTTTCTAAACTAAACTAGCAAGAAAGCTAAAGAGAGTTAGCTACTCGGAAAAGAGGTTATACCTAACTTGAACTCCTTCTTCTTGAAACCTTTGTAGGGGTTGATGGTTCTTTCCTCGTCGCCTTCTTCCGTCAAAGATGGATCCACCTGAGGGTTCAACCTTTGGGCTCTTTCTCGAACTTTGAGTGAACTAGGATCTTTGGCTTGCTAAACCTCTAACGCTAGAGTGAGTAGAGAGTGGCTTTGGGGTGTTTTTATCTCAAGGAGATGGATTCTCACCACATGAGAAGGGAGCTCCTTGAACTAGAGGAGGCGGAAGAAGAAGAGAGGAGAGAGAAGTGTTATGATAGAATGAGCTATTCTTTTCATTTTACAACCATAACTCAAAAATGAAAAGAATTATCAAATTAACAATAATAATAAAAATGAAATAGTTGATGGATGGTTTGGAATGACCACTATCATCACATTCATTAAATGAATTTTGCTAGAATCAAAGAGCATCTTTGATATGTAATGATAATGGTCAAACTTTCAACCATGGTCAACAAGTCAACCTTGGTCAACAAGTCAACAAACCCAACCATAACACAATTTCATTTAATTAATATTGTTAATTGATATATCACTAATTCATTAGGGTTTGGAAAAAGACGACTGTCAACAGTGCATGCGCACCCGTTCCGAAACCCTAATGAAAAACCTCTTCCTCCGCCTCAATCAACTGTGCATATACACCCGCATTCTTGTTCCGAGGAACATGAATACTATGAGATAAAATCAACCCCAAAACATATACCAGTATCTGGCTCAAACCAGAGCCTGCTAGTAATATCTGTCCGGACTCCAAACGTGCACAAGTCCGCGGATGAGAACGAACCCTGTCGCAAAACCATGCGACCTCTACTCAGTTTTGCCCAGAGGCGAATAGCCCTCTGTGTGGGACTCTAAAGACTCGACACTACGCTGGCAGTGGGTTTAACCACAGACCGCAAGCGGCACTAGCTGTGCGTAACGGTCCCCAGGTAGATGCCGATAAGAAGACTGACGAGGTGTACCCCATCTGAACTCCTACTGAGTCTGAATGTGACAGTCTCCATACAGTCCGGTCTGTTCGTCTGATACATCGCATGGCGGGCCTGGGGGGCAGTAAACGTCAGTCCCCTAATAGCGGTACAAGTCGTGTCGGAGTGAAGCCCAAGACACCCTGAGATAACACTGGAAACCTACCAGTATATCTCGCTTGCCCTGGCCAGGGACTACTCGTGTAATGGCTCTCCTAGACACAGCGCGATGTCAACCCCCAATACCGGGAGAGACGAATCCTATCTAACCGTCACTGCCTCCAAGTGCTTCGGGACTGTACCCAACTACTACCTGTTTGCACGACTCCTTTGTGCCGTGGTAGGGTAGTAATCAAAGTACAGTGGGAACACACTCGAGGTGAAGTGACAGTGTCAAGTCAGCGGACTAAACTGTACTCATGTCACCTGGGAACTGATAACTGACGATAGGTATAATACCAACTGGTCAGTTCCCGACGAGTCCTGTCCAGTGTACTCGTAACCCAACGAGCACCCGCATACTATCTCCAGTACGACGTACTGACGGCTGTGGGACAGACCGTCTCCCACACAGGGATGAGAAGCGCATGCGCTAGTCTACTCCGTAGTATCGATGCCCTCTCTCGATAGTCCTGCGACTAGGGACCTGCATAAGGATGTGCTTATAGATTACCCATCCCCCAGTAGTGTGACTGCCATCACAACGCTGGTAATCAACCAAAGATCCTAAGGGCTCCACTAATGTGTATAGGTGATATACAAAAATAAACACATGTACACATTGAAGTAGAAACAAACCAAGTAGCATACTACTATATTGAGCAAGATTGTTTATACAAGGTGAATATCCCAAGCTTCCATTAAGTAATATACAAACTAGTATGATACAGTAATGGCCTCTAGGGCATATACACTAACAATCTCCCACTTGCACTAAGGCCATGTACTGGCGTATCGAAGACCTATCATCTCGATCAGCCGCTCGAACTGAGTCTGGGGTAAGGCCTTGGTGAATAGATCTGCAGTGTTTTCTTCTGAAGCAACCCTCCGAACCTCGATCTCCTTGCGATCCACGATCTCCCTGATCAGGTGATACCGCCTCAAGATGTGTCTGGATTTCTGATGGGACCTGGGTTCCTTCGCTAAAGCTATAGCCCCGTTGTTGTCGCAATACAGAGGTATTGGATCAACAATGGACGGAACCACCTGAAGTTCTTTCAAGAACTTCCTCATCCAGACGGCTTCTTTTGCGGCATCAGATGCAGCGATGTATTCCGCTTCCATAGTCGAGTCTGCAACGGTTTCCTGTTTGGAACTCTTCCAACACACCGCCCCTCCATTGAGGGTGAAGACAAAACCCGACATGGACTTGGAATCATCCTTGTCACTCTGGAAGCTGAAGTCAGCAAAGGCCTCGATCTGGAGGTCTTTTCCGCCATACACCAAGAACATCTCCTTAGTCCTTCTCAGGTACTTGAGAATGTTCTTTACCGCTATCCAGTGTTTCTCCCCAGGGTTTGATTGATACCGGCTTACCACACTCAGTGCATAAGCTACATTCGGTCTGGTACACAACATCGCATACATTATAGAGCCTACCGCAGAAGCGTAGGGTATAATAGACATGCGATCCCTCTCCAAATCAGTCTTGGGAGACATCTCTTTAGAGAGGGTGATCCCGTGACAAGCCGGTAGGTTACCGCGCTTGGAATCTTCCATACTGAATCTTTTCAGTATGGTGTCAATATACCTGGACTGAGAAAGTCCTAATATCCTCTTGGATCTATCACGATGGATCCGGATCCCCAGGATGTATGAGGCATCACCCAGGTCTTTCATGGAGAACCTGTGTGACAAGAACCCCTTGACAGATTGTAGCATAGAAATGTCATTTCCTATTAAGAGAATGTCATCCACGTATAAAACGAGGAATACTACAGTTCTCGCTACAAATCTACTATAGATGCATGGTTCATCTGGATTTTTGATAAAGCCAAATTCCTTGACCGTCTCATCAAAACAGATGTTCCAACTCCGCGATGCCTGCTTTAGTCCATAGATGGACTTAAGCAACTTGCACACCTTTCCGCTGCTCCCACTCTGAATGAAACCCTCTGGCTGGTCCATATAGACACACTCCTCTAAATTTCCATTTAGAAAAGCGGTTTTTACGTCCATTTGCCAAATCTCATAATCGTGGAAGGCAGCAATGGCAAGAAGGATCCGAATGGATTTCAGCATAGCTACTGGAGAAAAGGTTTCGTCATAGTCCAAACCAGGTCTTTGACAAAAACCCTTTGCAACCAGTCTAGCTTTATAGGTCTCAACCTGTCCATCTACACCAATCTTCCTTTTGAAGATCCACTTGCTTCCTACGGGTTTTACCCCATCTGGAGCAACGTCCAACGTCCATACTTTGTTGGTGTACATGGACTCCATTTCGGTCAGCATTGCATCCAGCCATTTTACCGAGTCAACGCTCTGAACGGCCTGCTGGAAGCTAGTAGGCTCATTACAATCTATGATGCAATCCTCTCTATCCCCGTCTATGAGAAAACCGTAGTATCTCTCGGGCGGATGAGACTGCCTACTACTCCTGCGGAGCGGCGTAGGAATGTCCTATTGTTTTGAACTTACTGGCTCTTCCAAGCTTTCAGTAATAGCTTGTGGCTCTGGAATTTCTTCCAGTTCTATTACGCTCCCACTTATCTGGGTTTCCAAAAACTCAGTTTCCAAGAAGCGGGCATGTTGAGAAACAAAAACTTTTTGTTCCTCAGCGGAATAGAACAGATACCCCCTGGAGTTCTTTGGGTATCCCACAAACTTACACTGTACTGAACGTGCCTCGAGCTTGTCCGCATGCTGCTTTTTTACAAAAGCTGGACATCCCCATATCTTAAGGTACTTAAGACAGGGTTTCTTCCCACTCCACATCTGATATGGAGTGGTAGGCACAGTCTTGGTGGGAGCTTTGTTCAAGAGATATGCAGCTGCTTCTAGTGCATAACCCCAGAAAGATCGCGGTAACTCAGCCTTACTCATCATGGAACGAACCATATCTAATAGGGTTCGATTCCTCCTTTCCGATACACCGTTATGTTGCGGAGTGTATGGAGGAGTACGCTGAGAGAGAATTCCATTCTCTTTTAAATAGTCCAGGAACTCGGCACTCAAGTATTCACCACCTCGATCCGATCTTAGAATCTTAATACTTTTGCCTGTTTGTTTTTCAACTTCATTCTTGTAATCCCGAAATTTCTCAAAGGCCTCGGATTTGTGCTTCATTAAGAAGACATATCCATACCTAGAGAAATCATCTGTAAAAGTAATGAAGTATGAATAACCGCTTCGCGCATGTGTAGACATTGGACCACACACGTCACTGTGTATGAGTCCCAAGAGCTCGCTCGCTCTTTCTCCGTGTCCAGTGAACGGAGTCTTTGTTGTCTTTCCCATGAGACAAGGTTCACAAGTGGCATAAGACTGATACTCAAACGGATCCAAGTATCCTTCTATATGTAACTTAGTCAACCGTGTCTCATTGATGTGACCGAGTCTACAATGCCATAAGAAAGCCTGATTTATATCTGGAGACTTTCTTTTGTGTGTATTCTGGACATTGAAAATCTGTGGTTGGTTTAACACGTATATACCATTGCTCAATGTACCTGACCCAATCAGAACTTGATTAAGGTGAATGTTTACAACATTACTTACAAACGCATAACCTTCTTTAGAAACCAAAGATACAGAAATGATATTACAAGTTGCGTTGAGTACAAAAAAGCAATTGCGCAAAACCAAAACATGTCCATCTGTCATTCCCAGGTGATAGTCCCCCACGGCTTTAGCATCCATGCTAGCTCCGTTTGCAACTCTGAGGGTCATGTCACCTGCCTTCAAAAACCTACGTTTTCTCAACGCCTGCAAAGAATTACAGATATGAGATCCTGATCCGGTATCCAATACCCAGAAAGTAGTTTATTGAAAGACAGTTTTCAATAACATACACACCTGAAGCCGCAACCTGCTTCAGTTCCTGTGTCCTGGCTTTCCAAGCCCTGCAATCTTTCTTCCAGTGTCCACTTTTATGACAATAGAAGCATTCTTCTTTTCCCACAAGCTTCCCCGCTATCATTGTTGCCTTTGCCTTTTCCTTCGTATCCACTTTACTAAGACCGCCCCTTGGTTTGGCGGGGGCTTTCCTCTTCTTTCCCTTGGCTTTCGCCTTGGACCTAGAAGAAGAAGATCCTCCTACAAACAAAGTGGATGTTTCCCTACTCTTCTGTAGGGTGCCCTCAGCACTCCACAACATGTTCAGAAGCTCGGAAAGTTCAACCTCCTTTCCTTGCATGTTGAAGTTAAAAATAAACTGGGCGTAAGTGGAAGGAAGGGACTGGAGAATCAAATCAGTATACAGTTCATTCTCCAACGTGGTCCCAAGGTCCGCGAGCTCCTCAATGTAACCAATCATCTTAAGCACGTGTTCCGCTACCGATGATCCGACGGCCAATCTTGCCGAAAACAACTTCTTCGACACTTCGTATCTTGCGATACGAGACTGCTCTCCATACAGTTCTTTTGTATGGAGAAATATGGACTCGAGGTCCATATTCTCATGCCTCCTCTGATGTTCGTTGTCCATAGAGGCAAGCACAAGGCATTTGGCCTTCGCGCTATCTATCTCCCAAGTCTTACGGATTTCCTTATCCGCGACGCTGGAGGTGGGACCTGGGACGGGGGGAGCTTCGGTGGTAAGGAGATACCCCAGCTTGTTATAAGTGATTGCCATTTTGACATTCCTGAGCCAATCTTTGTAGTTTGGCCCTGTCAGTATGTTTTTATCTAGTAGTAATTTAAGTCCAGTCATGATGAATGGTCGCTGCAATTAGGAGAGAGAGAAGAAACACTTTAGCACGATGCTCTTGCAAGTTTAGAGTGGTTTTTAATTTGTCTAAACAGGATGGCTCCCACTGTCTCTCAAATCCCTCCTGAAACCATAAAGGAAGAATTAGTCGGGATCAATCCCACCGCACAATACTTGCTTAACCGTTCAGCCAGGCCAGTGTCGGTACTTCGAGGGAGGTTTTCCAACGCTTTCGCGAAGTTTCTTAATTTAAGAACCTCTTTTCCCTGAGGGCGTAGCCCCGCTAACACCTTTCTAGACACCTACTAGGTTTATAGCATTGATCGTTTAGTGAGAAATTTCCCGAGGAGTAGCATATACTCACAGTAGGATCGGGATCCAAATATCATCGTGTGACGAAACTGAAGGAATCCTACCAGAATCACCACACTCCAAATGGTATGCAAATCTAGCAAGTTTCAGTACTTATGAAACTCCCGATGTGGATTTTTTCCCCATGCTCTTATGACCTTGACGAAGGTCAACAAATCATAAGTCACATGTCAAGTTCTGCCCGTCATTTTCCAGGTTAATTTGAACCCACCCGTATATACCCTTGACGAAGGTCAACAAGGCAATACGACTGTCTCAAACCAACGCATCTATCTATGCTACATATGAACACCCAATAGCTACCAATCACTACGCCTTGACGAAGGTCAACAAGCATAGCTTGAATACTATTGAATATTCATATGAAACGACGGAGGGCTACGAATGGTTTTGGCGAAACCGTGAATGTAGTGAACTTGATATAATCGATGGAACGAGATAGCTTTTAAAAGGAGTGGCTCAAGCTCCGCATTTAAAAGTTAGTTTTGAAAAGAACCGAGTAGTTTTTTCGAAAGTGTTCCAACGACTTTTGCTTGGTTTATTATCTTGCATTAGTTCTTTTAATGCGTGATATTCTTGCATTAGTTCTTTTAATGCGTCCCATCATTTAATCCTACCATTGCAGAAAACAACCAAAATATGACGTACGCTTATGCCTTTCGCATTCGCCACGGGGCCCCGTCATCACCCGTTAGGTTACTTAACTAACGACAGAGCGGGGGCTGGGCTAGCGCGGCTGTAAAACATAAGCAACGCCTAAATAGTAATAAATATATAGCAATGATAGACATTACAGATCACAGATGAATACATTGGATATACTAGGAATCCGCAATCCGTTCGAGCCTGCAACGAAAAGCGGATTACACGGTCGCGGTGAATAGCCAATACCCCACCCAAGACCCCTACGGGTGCGGCAAACTACCCGCCAAGTACCCGAAGCGAAGCAACCTCCCTCAACACCGTTAGTAGGTCACTCGGCACTTCGACATACCCGGTAGTTTGTGCACCCCTCCTTAGGTCTATCCTAGGAGCAAAAACAGTAAAAAGAATTATACAATGACGGCTACAACCCCGACCCGGTTGTGCGGCCATACAAATAATAATATTACATCAATTTACATTTACAATGAATGAAAGAAAAAGAAACACTCATCTCACATCCACCCCGGCTATTCACCCGCGACAGTCCAACGCATTCATATACACAAACCATCATCAAACACAGATCACAGAGATGTATAACCCCGAATAATCGACATATAGCGATTAGCCGACGTTCAATACATACAAACATCACAGATATAACCAATATAGTCAAAGTGTATTGAAGTTCGGAAAAAAAATACGGATTTATAATCCCCCAAAAGTAAATTTCTATTCTGGAAAATCTGGGCACAAATAAACCATCTGAAAAATCATAAAACCAAACCAGAAATACACTACACCAAAATCGAGGCAGAGAGGAGACAAGACAGCCGCGGTTCCGCGGCAATAGCTTGCTATTGCCGCGGAACCGCGGTTCTTTGGTCAGATCTCTGGCTCGTTTTTGGTGGGTGTCTTCACAAAACCCTGAGATGATTTTTGGAGTATAACAAATTTTGTTTTTTCCAGAAAAAATTTTAACAGAAAACTAGGGTTTTAGAGTATAACAAATTTTGTTTTGTCCAGAAAAATTTTTAACAGAAAACTAGGGTTTTGCAAGTTTGGTTTTTCGATTTTTCCGTTTCGAACTTCGATACACTCTACTACTAAGCTAGTTTAAGTTTAGTTAGGCTCTGATACCACTGTAAGTCCACGTTGCCAACCCCGGTTCTTGCGGGGAGGTGGAAACGGTATAAAAAACAAATTTTTAGCGCATAGGGCAACATGGACTAACAAAGTCGGGATCTTTTCTAAACTAAACTAGCAAGAAAGCTAAAGAGAGTTAGCTACTCGGAAAAGAGGTTATACCTAACTTGAACTCCTTCTTCTTGAAACCTTTGTAGGGGTTGATGGTTCTTTCCTCGTCGCCTTCTTCCGTCAAAGATGGATCCACCTGAGGGTTCAACCTTCGGGCTCTTTCTCGAACTTTGAGTGAACTAGAATCTTTGGCTTGCTAAACCTCTAACCCTAGAGTGAGTAGAGAGTGGCTTTGGGGTGTTTTTATCTCAAGGAGATGGATTCTCAACACATGAGAAGGGAGCTCCTTGAACTAGAGGAGGAGGAAGAAGAAGAGAGGAGAGAGAAGTGTTATGATAGAATGAGCTATTCTTTTCATTTTACAACCATAACTCAAAAATGAAAAGAATTATCAAATTAACAATAATAATAAAAATGAAATAGTTGATGGATGGTTTGGAATGACCACTATCATCACATTCATTAAATGAATTTTTCTAGAATCAAAGAGCATCTTTGATATGTAATGATAATGGTCAAACTTTCAACCATGGTCAACAAGTCAACCTTGGTCAACAAGTCAACAAACCCAACCATAACACAATTTCATTTAATTAATATTGTTAATTGATATATCACTAATTCATTAGGGTTTGGAAAAAGACGACTGTCAACAGTGCATGCGCACCCGTTCCGAAACCCTAATGAAAAACCTCTTCCTCCGCCTCAATCAACTGTGCATACACACCCGCATTCTTGTTCCGAGGAACATGAATACTATGAGATAAAATCAACCCCAAAACATATACCAGTATCTGGCTCAAACCAGAGCCTGCTAGTTATATCTGTCCGGACTCCAAACGTGCACAAGTGCGCGGATGAGAACGAACCCTGTCGCAAAACCATGCGACCTCTACTCAGTTTTGCCCAGAGGCGAATAGCCCTCTGTGTGGGACTCTAAAGACTCGACACTACGCTGGCAGTGGGATTAACCACAGACCGCAAGCGGCACTAGCTGTGCGTAACGGTCCCCAGGTAGATGCCGATAAGAAGACTGACGAGGTGTACCCTATCTGAACTCCTACTGAGTCTGAATGTGACAGTCTCCGTACAGTCCGGTCTGTTCGTCTGATACATCGCATGGCGGGCCTAGGGGGCGGTAAACGTCAGTCCCCTAATAGCGGTACAAGTCGTGTCGGAGTGAAGCCCAAAACACCCTGAGATAACACTGGAAACCTACCAGTATATCTCGCTTGCCCTGGCCAGGGACTACTCGTGTAATGGCTCTCCTAGACAAAGCGCGATGTCAACCCCCAATACCGGGAGAGACGAATCCTGTCTAACCGTCACTGCCTCCAAGTGCTTCGGGACTGTACCCAACTACTACCTGTTTGCACGACGCCTTTGAGCCGTGGTAGGGTAGTAATCCAAGTACAGTGGGAACACACTCGAGGCGAAGTGACAGTGTCAAGTCAGCGGACTAAGCTGTACTCATGTCACCTGGGAACTGATAACTGACGATAGGTATAATACCAACTGGTCAGTTCCCGACGAGTAATGTCCAGTGTACTCGTAACCCAACGAGCACCCGCATACTATCTCCAGTACGACGTACTGACGGCTGTGGGACAGACCGTCTCCCACACTGGGATGAGAAGCGCATGCGCTAGTCTACTCCGGAGTATCGATGCCCTGTCTCGATAGTCTTGCGACTAGGGACCTGTATAAGGATGTGCTTATAGATTACCCAGCCCGCAGTAGTGTGACTGCCATCACAACGCTGGTAATCAAGCAAAGATCCTAAGGGCTCCACTAATGTGTATAGGTGATATACAAAAATAAACACATGTACACATTGAAGTAGAAACAAACCAAGTAGCATACTACTATATTGAGCAAGATTGTTTATACAAGTTGAATATCCCAAGCTTCCATTAAGTAATATACAAACTAGTATGATACAGTAATGGCCTCTAGGGCATATACACGAACACATACGCCAAAACCCAACGTGACACGCTGTGGCACACAGCGACACGCTGTGATACACAGCAAACCAACTCAACATGTATCGTACGTGTCGTGCAAGTCCCGCTACGCTAAAAATAGGTAAACGGTCCTAAATCTAAATTGGCGCAAAAACAGGAAAATCAAACAAGACCAAACCCTTCAAAATACCTACAGACAACTACCTACAATGTTTCAACAAGTTCCAACAAAATTGGGACGGCCACCCTAGGGGTCATATCAGCCAAAGTTAGATGAAACTGGTCCAGGTTTCTAAACTATAATTCTAGCACAATTCATAGCCTACTGTATATGTTTTCTCAACAAAAAGATAACCACAGATAAAGCAGATTCTACGTATCCTATAACTTGGTTTAAAAACGTTTTAAAACACTAATTGGTAAAAAGGGTATTTTAGTGCAAACTGAAACAAAAGACTTGGTTTAACATTACTAATAGCACTTAATCAAGTTAATCAAACCCTAAAAACCTTAATCTTCACTTCAACTACAAGCTTAGCAATAAGACTCACGAAACACTAAACTTAGCCAAGCAAACCCAGATTTTTCCCACTGCCACCACTACAAAATATAACAGTACCAATAACCCCTAAACCATGTAAGATAGCTACCCTAAAAAGGTTCAAGTCCCCAGCCCCTCCCCAGGCCGTGGTCGCCGGATCTCTCCCCAAAGCCGCCGGCCAAAACCGCCCAGGTAGGTCCCAAACTTTAGGTGCACACTCAGGGTAGCTAGGTCTACACTTCTACATTGTTTGGGTTAAGCAAAAAGTCTCGGGATCACAGCAGACTACAAGTATCCAAAACACGACACAAAAATACGATATTAGAGCAAAACCGAAACTTTAAGGCTCTAACTGGAATTATAAGGCACTACAACACGCTAACTAACAAAATAACAATAAGAAGAAGACTACCCTCCCAAACTTGCTCAAAACTCCCACTTAAACTACAACTAGTACCAAAAATCATACTAAACACTAACTTAGGCTAACAACTACAAGAAAGCAAAGAAGGGAGTTGAGTTTAAGAAATTATACCCTCACTTGATCCCAGGATGCTAAGAAGGAGGAGAAGATGAGGGAGGAGGTCCTGCTGTAGCTACTGCTTGCTGTTGCTGTTGTTGATGTTGTTGCTGCTGCAAGTGTTGCTGCTGCTGCTTGGTGCTGCTGCTGCTTGCTGCTGCTGCTTGGTGCTGCTGCTGATGCTTGTTGTTGTTGCTGGCTGCTGCTGCTACTACTTGTTGTTGTTGGCTGCTGCTGCTGCTACATGTTGTTGTTGTTTTTGCTAGCTGCTGCTGCTGATGCTGAAGATGCTGTTGCTTCAGCTGCTGCTGGAGCTAATGTGTCTGTGTGTGTGAGTGAGAGAGACAAGTGAGAACAATTAGTGTTGCAAAAAAAAGAGAATGAGAGGACAAGAGAGTCAAACCCCCTATCTCTCACCTCATTAAATGCAACCATGGGCTCAAGCCATCATGCACTCTCTCTCTCTTTCTCTCCAAGTCAACCCAAAACAATAATTCATTTTCCTTTTTAAAAAAAACCTTCAATTAGAATCAAATTAGCTTAACAAAATGGTTAGTCCACCATGGTTGCTAATCATGGTCTAACCCTAGCTTAACCCTAGTTTACATGCACATGTGTGTGCAAGCTTAATAAAATATTCATTAAATATTCATTAAATCTGATAAAATATTTGAAAATCGTTTTGGTAAACTTTTTACTAAAAACCATACACTAAAGTATAATTAGCCACTAATCATATTCTAAGGTGTTACAATCTTCCCCCCTTAAAGAAATTCGTCCCCGAATTTAAAAATATAAAGCTACATGTACCTTCAAAGAGATGAGGGAACTTCTTCCGCGTCTCGCCCTCGGCCTCCCAAGTGATCTCTTAACCATTTGGGCTGCGCCAAAGCACTTTCACAGATGGCAAGACTTTCGATCGAAATTTCTTCACCTGCCGGTCCAATATCACAACTGGCTGCTCGGTGAATAAAAGATCGCGCTCGAGCTGAACGGTCTGATGTTGAATCATGTGCGAAGGGTCATGTAGGTATCTGCGAAACATCGACACGTGGAAGACAGGGTGAACATCTGGGAAGTCGGGTGGAAGAGCCAAACGATATGCTACTGCGCCCACACACTCGAGAATCTCGAAGGGACCTATGAATCTGGGGCTAAGCTTCCCCTTCCATCCAAACCTCATCACTCCCTTCATCGGAGAGACCTTCAGAAAAATGTGATCGCCAACTGCGAACTCTAATCTGCGGCGGCGTCTGTCAGCATACGATTTCTGCCTGCTCTGAGCTGTCCTCATCCTGTCTCGAATCAGCTGTATCTTCTCGGTCGTCTCCTGTACAATCTGTGGACCCAAAATACTGCTCTCACTGAGCTCTGTCCAACAGACGGGCGATCTATATCTCCTCCCATACAAGGCCTCAAAAGGTGCCATCTGGATAGTATCCTGAAAACTATTGTTGTAGGAGAACTCCACCAAGGGTAAATGATGATCCCAGCTACCACCAAAGTCTAAAACGCACGCTCGGAGCATGTCCTCGAGAGTCTGAATAGTCCGCTCTGACTGGCCGTCGGTCTGGGGCTGAAAAGCTGTGCTGAAACTCAAGCGGGTACCCAAGGCCTCTTGAAGCCTCTGCCATAGTCGGCTGGTAAACTGGGTGCCTCGGTCGGACACGATACATGTCGGGACTCCATGCAGTCGTACTATCTCGTTGATGTATATCTGGGCATACTGAGCAAATCCGAAAGTCGTCTTCACCGGCAGGAAGTGAGCTGCTTTCGTCAATCGATCCATGATCACCCAAATGGAGTCATACCCTCTCCTAGTCCTGGGTAGACCCACAACGAAATCCATCGAAATCTGTTCCAATTTCCACTCCGGAATGGGTAACGGCTGTAGCTCTACAGCCGGCCTCTGGTGCTCGGCCTTGACTTGCTGACAAGTCAGGCATCTCGACACAAAATCTGTGATGTCCCTCTTCATTCCGTCCCACCAGTAAACATCTCTCATATCATGGTACATCTTGGTGGAACCCGGATGAACACTATACACCGATTGATGTGCCTCCTCAAGAATCTCACGCCGCAGTCCCTCCGCATCTGTTATGCACAATCTAGTCCCAAATCACAGTATCCCCTGATCATCGATCACGAACTCGGAAAATCTTCCCTGTCCAATCTGTGCCATGATCTTAGAGCAACGGTCATCACTGTACTGTGCTTCATGTATACGGTCAAGCAACTGTGGGCATGCATGAACATGCGCAAGCTGTCCCCCGATCGCCGTGAACTCGAACTGCACTCGGCTGTTGCATAAAATCTGCCAATCTGCCGACGACTGCCTCTGCACCGCGCTCAAATAAGATAAGCTGCCCCCGGACCTCCTTCTCAAAGCATCCGCCACAACATTCGCCTTTCCCGGGTGATACAAGATCTCGCAATCGTAGTCATTCACTAGTTCCATCCAACGGCGCTGTCGGAGATTCTGGTCTCGCTGCTGAAATATATACTTTAAGCTCTTGTGATCAGTGAATATCTTGCACGACTCGCCGTATAGGTAATGTCGCCGGATCTTGAGTGCAAAGACCAGAACAGCCATCTACAAATCGTGAGTGGGGTAGTTCTGTTCGTGTTTCTTCAGCTGCCGTGAAACATACATGATCACCCAGTCGTGCTACATCAATATGCACCCTAGCACCACTCGAGAAGCGTCACAATAGACCACAAATCCGCCCGATCCTGAAGGCAATGATAACACCGGCGCCATAGTCAAACAAGTCCGTACCTGCTGAAAGCTATGCTCGCACTCCGATGTGCAATCGAAAGGAACTCCCTTCTGGGTCAACCCGGTCAAAGGTGCAGCAATGCGGGAGAAGTCCTATACAAATCGCCTGTAATACCCGGCCAATCCTAGAAAGCTGTGGATCTCCGTAACTGATGCGGGTCTTGGCCAACTCTGAATGGCCTCAATCTTCCTCGGGTCCACACATATACCGTCTCGTGTAATCACGTGACCCAAGAAGTCTAAGCTGTCAAGCCAGAATGCGCACTTGGAGAATTTTGCGAAAAGCTGGTGCTCCCTCAATGTCTGCAGTGTGATCCGCAGGTGCTACTCGTGCTCCTCTCTGCTACGGGAATATACTAAAATATCGTCAATGAATACGATGATGAAGAAGTCCAAATACGGCCTGAATATCCGGTTCCTCAAGTCTATTAATACTGCTGGGGCATTGGTGAGTCCGAATGACATCACCAAAAACTCATAATGGCCGTAGCGCGTGCGGAAAGCTGTCCTCGGTACATCCTCCTGTCGAACCTGCAACTGCTGGTATCATGATCGCAAGTCGATCCTCGAAAAATACCCTGCGCCCTGAAGATGGTCGAACAAGTCGTCGATGCGTGGCAACGGATATCTGTTCAACACGGTAACCCGGTTCAGCTGGCGGTAGTCGATACACAGACGTAAACTGCCGTCCTTCTTCTTGACAAACAGGACCGGAGCACCCCAAGGAGAAACACTGGGTCGAATAAGTCCCTTATCCAGCAAATCTTGCAACTGACCCTTCAACTGTCTAAGCTCTGCCGGGGCCATCCGATAAGGTGGTATAGAAATAGGCCCTGTGCCGGGAATCAAATCAATACAGAAAGCAATATCGCGCTAAGGCGGTAGCCCAGGAAGCTCGTCAGGAAAACATTAGGGAACTCACAAACAATCGGAACCTGGTCCAACGAAACATCCATAGCTCTAGTATCACAAACATAGGATAGAAATCCCTGACATCCCTTCCTCAACAGCTGTCCACCCCGAAGAGAAGAAATCAAAATGTGAGGGGCGGCACCACGGTCCCCCTGCACAATAAAAGCCGACTCACCGGGAAAACAAAATCTAACTGTTTTCTCGCGGCAGTCTACAGACGCATAGTACGTGGCTAACCAATCCATGCCCAAAAGAACGTCGAAGTCCAACATCTCAAGAAGGATTAAGTCGACAGGCAACTCTCTCTCGCTAATACGGACAACACAGGATCAGAACACGTATCTAGTAACAAACGACTCTCCCACAGGAGTGGTCACGACAAGCGGCTGATCAAGAAACCCAGACTCTCTACCCAAACTCGGCACAAAGTGTGTGGAAACGTATGAGTGCATGGATCCGGGATCGAACAACACGTGTAAATCAACAGAACATACTGATAGGTACCTGAGACCACTGCATTGGACGCCTATGCGTCCTGATGCGTCAACGCGAAAACCCGTGCCTGTCCTCCACCTGTAACTGGCGGTCCCCTACGAGCAATTGGCTGTACTCTGCCGGCAGCTCGCTGTCCTCTGCCTTGGCCACCTCGCCCTCTCTGAGCAAACTCTCCGCGACCACGGCCTCTCTGTGCATGGGTCTGACGCGGAGCAACAGTAGGTACAATAGGCAACGCCCTCTGGGGTGGAGAAGGTAGAAGTGTGACATGTGGTATGACAGTCTCGCCCTCACGTGGCTTCGGGCAATCTCGAACACGATGATAAGTACTCCCGCATTGGAAACATGTAGATGGTGTCGGCTGACCCTCCTGTGATAAGTGCTGAACAACCGGCCTCGCCCTAAATCTCTGCCACCTGCAAGGTGTCTGTCACGGTGCCTAAATGTCCCTCTCTGTACCGGTGTACCCATATGAACTCTCTTCGGCTCTGGAACTACCGAAGTCTGTGCAAGGCGCTCCTCGACTAATAAGGCTGCGTCTACAGCTGCTGTATAAGTCTCGCAATGCTGTGCACTAATCGCAAGGAACAATGGTGTAAGCAATCTTCGGAAAAATCTCTTGACTCGCATCTCCTCCGTAGCTACTAGGTATGGGGCATAAACTGATAGCTTGGTAAATAGCACATCGTACTCTGCCACTGTCGTCTCTGGCATCTGGCTTAAGGACTCGAACCTGCACGCTGGGGCATCCCTGACACTCTGGGGAAGGAAGCGGGCTAGAAACACCGTCACAAACTCGGTCCAGGTCATAGAAGGAAAACCTACTGCTCTGCCATTCTCGATCGATTCACACCATTTCTGCGCAAGACCTTCCAGGCGAAAGCTCGCGAACTCTACCCATCTCGCATCTGAGCATCTGAGTGAACGACATATCCGGGCCATCCTATTAATGAAAGACTGTGGGTCCTCGGCTGCATCGGTGCCTGTGAAGACCGGAGGCTTCAGCCTCATGAACTCAGATAGCGATACTGCTATAACCTCCGTGGCTGCAGGGGCAACTGCCTGTACTGTAGGTACCACCGCGGTCCCCGCAACGGGTGGAACTACCTGTGGTCGTTGCGCTCAAAGTGTCTCGACTAGTGACCCTATCATCTAGCACATCTCCTGCATACCGGCCCCTAGCATGGCGATCTGATCCATCGTAGGAGGAACAGTCTGCTCTAGTACAACGGGTGTACTGCCCGGATCAGTCCTTGTTTCGGACGAGTCAACTCGAATCTCGGCTCTCGCGGCCGCTCTCTGCGCCCTCGTGGTCTTTGGCGGCATAATGGCTGAAAAGAAAGTAGGATTCGATAAGGATACGAAAATCGAATCACAAGAATGTATATAACCATGAAAGAATTTCAATCAATAAGTCCTAAGGTCACATAGGCGGAGTACCGTGTTGTGAGTATGCCGCGGAACATACACACGCTACGCCACTCTGCTTCAGCTACCTACTCCATCATACCAGGGTCATCCTACACTCCGAAGGTAAAACCTACGCTCTGATTCAACCTTTGTTACGACCCAAAGTTCGGCCCGTGACCGGCACTTAACCACGTAACGTCTACAGGCGTAACGCGACTAAGTAAGCCGAACCCAGAAATCAAAACCATTTGAAGTAGCGAGTGTTTAAAACATTTATTAGAACATTTGTTAAAACGTTTAGAAAAACTTAAGAAATTTAGTAAATTTCTTTAAAGTTCAAGTTATTATCTTAAAAATTTTGGCAGCATTTCCTTTGTAAAAACTAGCCCCGAAATCGAGTACAAGACAATATATGAATAAAATGATATACAATAAGAATAAAGCATCCTAAACGGGAGCAATCATGCCCAACGGCGGAAACAATCACCACGATAAAAATATACGACGCCGAAGCGAAGAAATGAGCAACAAGCACGACACCAGAGTACAAAATAATATACATCGTCCTCACAACTGGTCTCTAAGTCAATACATAAGTAGGAGATGGAGAGTACTAGATACAACAATGTACACAACTAGAAAATAAACAGATACCGCACAAAACCCACCTATCAGCAAAAGGGCTAGCACACCAACTGCAGTGGTATATGTATCAAAAGATGTAAGAAAACAGCCTGCCGCGACTACTCCGAGGGGCAGCCTGCAAACACTGTGGCACAACGAGGGTGAGTTGTCAACTCGTGAATAGTAGATAACATATAAAGGTAATCGCGAGTCTACACGTTCTGCGATACTCTAACATATGCCAACAGATAATATCTATATGAATGAACTGGATACGCAATAATCATGCCTAACAGGTGCAATTTAATAACATCAATATATATATGATGAGCAGGGTATGCAATAATCATGCAAAAGTACTCTATCAGGTACTATAGCTACAGGATGAGATGCAAAATAATGAATGCTGAGCATGGGAATAAATATCATCTACACGGAATGTCAACGTGGAAAAAATAACCGGTGTCTATCAAGGCACCCAAATCCCAGGAAAACTCAGGCGCCGTCACTCTGATCGGCCCTCAAATCCTGTCCAGCTCATGGAATCGTCAATGCCTAGCATCGGCACTCGAAAATATCACAAAATCATTGTGTCAAGCATCGACACGCAAATCCTCAAGTATCGGGCTCCGTAAGTCCGGATCGGCCCACGGGCTCCGTCTGCGGAATCGGCCCTCGGCCTTGGCAGTACGTGTCGTCCCGTATCCATCTATCGACTTTGGTCAGTATCCTCCGGATAACCGCCAAGTCCAACCAATCACCGGTAGGTAGTGGTCCCTCTGCCAGGCTCACCGTCTACTGCACAGCGATCCGTTCTCGCCCCGGGGTACCATACCGGGTCCACCTAGTACCCGCAATCGGCCTCGTCCAGCTCCTCGATTCGGGTTCACATGTCACACGTCTCAGAACCGAGAAAACGCATGGTGGACGCACTGAAATATCATATCAAGGGAAACCGGGTTTTTAAAACAGTGCGTATTTTCATAAAATAAAACCCCGGTTCCCAAATCTTGAAATCACATAAATCCAAACTCAATGCGTAAATCCATGCAATGTGTCGTATGACGCTAAGAGTAAAAGAAAGGAAAAACCACTCTTTTAGAAAGGATCCAATTTTGAAAATGTCTCGTGCGGTCCCTTAGTTTTTAATCATGTCAATATCACCCATGTATGTATAAAGGTATGGATATGTACGCAATGTAAGTGTAGCAATGTACAAGTGCACTAATATGGATATATCAATATATGTATGCACCAAGATGAATATAAAGGGTGCATGTGTGCAAGTAGTGATATATCAATGAAGGTATACACTAATGTGAATATAAAGGATGCATGTGCGCAAGTAGTGATATATCTATGAAGGTATGCACTAATGTGAATAAAAAGGGTGCATGTGCGCAAGTAGTGATATATCAATGAAGGTATGCACTAATGTGAATATAAAGGGTGCATGTGCACAAGTAGTGATATATCAATGAAGGTATGCATTAATGTGAATATAAAGGGTGCATGTGCGCAAGTAGTGATATATCTGATAATATGTGAATATGCGACAAGTCATGACAATCATCAATGATGCGGTGATCCTATAGTGCGAGTGTCATGGCAATCACTAACGGCGTGAGTGTAACATACATTTTGTGCTCATGGAGCTTAAACCGTTAGTGATAGTGCAGTGTTCTATAATTAACATTCTATATGAAACAGGAGATGGTATGCTACTATAGTATATCTATATGAACACATACAACTAAAATATCCTAATACGCCCTGACGCTTAACGCCATATGGGCGATTTCCCCGTAGATGTTAAATCTACTAACCTGGTCGCGTGCTAAGTGTAGCCGACCACTTGCTTCTCCTTCCTTGCGGCGTCTGACGTACCCGCCTGTGAACCTGGAATTTACCCAAGGAATCCATATAAGCAAATATCTCGCGAAAACACGATATCGAACTCAAACGAGAAACTCGCGTCGTGGACTAAACGCGCGTGTATACGTAACGTGTGTGTATAGGCCAAAACCCAACGCGACACGCTGTGATACACAGCAAACCAACTCAACATGTATCGTACGTGTCGCGCAAGTCCCTCTACGCTAAAAATAGGTAAACGGTCCTAGATCTAAATTGGAGCAAAAACAGGAAAATCAAACAAGACCAAACCCTTCAAAATACCTACAGACAACTACCTACAAAGTTTCAACAAGTTCCAACAAAATCGGGCCGGCCACCCCAGAGGTCATATCAGCCAAAGTTAGGTGAAACTGGTCCAGGTTTTTACACTATAATTCTAGCACAATTCATAGCCTACTGTATATATGTTTTCTCAACAAAAAGATAACCACAGATAAAGAAGATTCTACGTATCCTATAACTTGGTTTAAAAACGTTTTAAAACACTAATTGGTAAAAAAGGTATTTTAGTGCAAACTGAAACAAAAGACTTGGTTTAGCAGTACTAATAGCACTTAATCAAGTTAATCAAACCCTAAAAACCTTAATCTTCACTTCAACCACAAGCTTAGCAATAAGACTCACGAAACACTAAACTTAGCCAAGCAAACCCAGATTTTGCCCACTGCCACTACTACAAAATCTAACAGTACCAAAACCCCCTATACCATGTAAGATAGCTACACTAAAAAGGTTCAAGTCCCCAGCCCCTCCCCAGGCCGAGGTCGCCGGATCTCTCCCTAAAGCCGCCGGCCAAAACCCCCCAGGTAGGTCCCAAACTCTAGGTGCACACTCAGGGTAGCTAGGTCTACACTTCTACATTGTTTGGGTTAAGCAAAAAGTCTCGGGATCACAGCAGACAACAAGTATCCAAAATACGACACAAAAATACGATATTAGAGCAAAACCGAAACTTTAAGGCTCTAACTGGAATTATAAGGCACTACAACACGCTAACTAACAAAATAACAATAAGAAGAAGACTACCCACCCAAACCTGCTCAAAACTCCCACTTAAACCACAACTAGTACCAAAAATCACACTAAACACTAACTTAGGCTAACAACTACAAGAAAGCGAAGAAGGGAGTTGAGTTTAAGAAATTATACCCTCACTTGATCCTTGGATGCTAAGAAGGTGGAGAAGATGAGGGAGGAGGTTCTGCTGCAGCTACTGCTTGCTGTTGCTGATGTTGCTGTTGCTGATGTTGCTGCTGCTGCAAGTGTTGCTGCTGCTTGGTGCTGCTGCTGCTGCTTGGTGCTGCTGCTTGTTGTTGTTGCTCGCTGCTGCTACTGTTACTTCTTGTTGTTGGCTACTGCTACTGCTACATGTTGTTGTTGTTGTTGCTAGCTGCTGCTGCTGATGCTGAAGATGCTGTTGCTACTGCTTCAGCTGCTGCTGGAGATGATGTGTGTGTGTGTATGAGTGAGTGCGACAAGTGAGAACAATGAGTGTTGCAAAAAAAAGAGAATGAGAGCACAAGAGAGTCAAACCCCCCTCTCTCTCACCTCATTAAATGCAAGCATGGGCTCAAGACATCATGCACTCTCTCTCTCTTTCTCTCCAAGTCAACCCAAAACAATAATTCATTTTCCTTTTTTAAAAAAACCTTCAATTAGAATCAAATTAGCTTAACAAAATGTTTAGTCCACCATGGTTGCTAATCATGGTCTAACCCTAGCTTAACCCTAGTTTACATGCACATGTGTGTGCAAGCCTAATAAAATATTCATTAAATCTGATAAAATATTTGAAAATCATTTTGGTAAACTTTTTACTAAAAACCATACACTAAACTATAATTAGCCACTAATCACATTCTAAGGTGTTACATGAACTCTTTAGCAAAAATAGTAAAAATCCTAAAAACACTCCTTTTTCAAAATCACTTGATTCCACAACGATATCAAGTTCATTACGGAAAAGGTTATCATAAAAACATGTCGTAGCCCTCTGTCATATCAGATAAGGACTAGTTAGTATTCATGCTACATTTGTTGGCCCTCGTCAAGGCGTAGTGTGCAGTAGCTGATTAGTACTTATCTGCTTATAGCATGTGATGCGATTGGATTTGGGTAGTCGTGCAACTTTGTTGGCCTTCGTCAAGGGTCGTGCGGGTGGGTTTAATTCAATCAAGAAATGTACGGGTTGAACTTGACTAGCGGCCTATGGTTTGTTGGCCTTCTTCAAGGTCATAGGAAGATAGGGGTAAAAAGTATTATCGGGAATTTCAAGTGTTGAAATTTGCAATGAGATTGCATACCTTCTATGAGATAGTTAGATCCCGATATCCAATGCGAGTAAGAGTTACTACTGAGAAAGTTTTACACATCACAATTAGCCGATCAAGTAGGTGTCTAGAAAGGTGTTAACGGGGTCATGCCCCTGGGAAAACGAGGTTTATTTTAATTAGGTCCGTGCGAAAGCACGGGGAACCTCTCTCAAAATACCAACACTGGCCTGGCTGAAAGATTGGCGAACTTGTAAGGTGTAATTAATCCCGGCTTGTCTTACCTTTTATGGTTTGAAGGAAGATTTGATAAAAACAGTGGGAGCCATCCTGATTAGATAAGATAATAACCAATCTAATCTTGCAAGAACATACGCTAAAGTGTTTTCTTCTCTCTCTGTCCATGTAATGACCTTGTCAGGCCTTAATCAAGATAATAATATGGATATATTGACCGAACCCTCTTGTTATACTGAGCAGGGGAACGCTGTTTCCGTTCTTTCTTATAATTGTTATAAGACTGAGCAGGAAATAGGGGAATATCCGGATTCTTACGCCGCACAAACGAAGAATAAGCATGTTGATGCATCTTTTTCGGGTGTGTTAGTTACCGAGAACTGTTTCTCAGTGCACTATACATCCTGGGTATTAGATACCGGATCGGGACCCACATATGTAATATGTTACATGGGCTTAGAAAAGGTAGAAAACTGGGAATGGGTGATCAATCCGTAAAAGTAGGGAATGGTGCAAATGTTGCAGCCAAAGCGGTTGGCGAATATCATCTTGTATTTCCAAATGGGAATACATTGATTCTGAATGAATGCTATTACATACCGACCCTGATATGCAATCTTATATCAGTCTCTTTATTAAGTAAAGAACGATATAATTTTGTAGTACAGAATAATTTTATGAACATCTTCCTGAATCAAAAGTTGATGGGATCAGGCTCGTTAAATAATGGCATATACGTTCTAAATCAAACCACGGTTCTTAATGTACAAAACACACACAAGAGGAAGTGTTCAGAAATGAACGAATTCTTCTTGTGGCATTGTAGACTAGGTCATATCAATGCGATACGACTCGCTAAGTTACATAAAGATGGATATTTGAATTCGTTTGAATTATCATCTTATGAATCTTGCAAGTCATATCTCAAAGGCAAGATGACCAAAACTTCATTTACTAGACACGGAGGAACCGCACCCTATTGGATATGGTGCGCTCTAGGATGAGCACTGCTGAGTTGCCTATTTCCTTTTGGGGGTATGCGCTTGAGACAGCCATACACCTGTTGAATATGGTCCCTACTAAATATGTGCCTACAACTCTATATGAGATATGGAAGGGGAAGAGACCGTGTCATAATTATATTAAGATATGGGGATGTCCGGCTTATGTTAAAATGCGAAATCCGGACAAGCTCAAGGCAAGGTCTATTCTGTGTAAGTTTGTTGGATATCCCAAAAATTCACGTGGGTATATCTTCTACCATTCTGAGGAACAAAAGGTGTTTGTTTCTCACAATGCCACCTTTTTAGAAAACGATTTCTTGATAAAGAAATTAGCGGCGAGGAGGTAGAACAGGAAGAAGTTCCAGCGATACAAACTATGACAGAAGATTTGGTAGAACAAGAGGATTCAATAGTCCCCGATGAACCTCAGCCGCTCAGCCGATCTAGTAAGGTTCCTTATCCACCTGAGAGATACTACGGTTTTCTCATTGATTGTGGGACCGAGGATTGCATCATGGTAGATGATGACCCAACTAGCTTCGAGCAGGCCATCACGAGTGGGGACTCTGTGAAGTGGCTGGATGCAATGCGATCTGAGATTGAATGCATGTACACCAACAAAGTATAGACTTTGGAAGTTGCTCCGAAAGGGGTAAAAGCCATTGGGACCAAATGGATATTTAAGAGAAACTTGGTGTAGATGGAAAAGTTGAGACTTTCAAAGCTAGACTTGTTGCAAAAGATTTTCGTCAAGGACCAGAAGTGGATTATGATGAAACCTTTTCTCCAGTGGCTATGCTTCATGACTACGAAATCTGGCAAATAGATATTAAGACCGCCTTTCTAAATGGTGATTTAGAAGAGTGCATGTACATGACTCAGCCAGAGGGCTTCCTGGACAGTGGGAGCAGCGGAAAGGTATGCAAGTTGCTTAAATCCATCTACGGGTTAAAACAGGCATCACGGAGTTGGAACATCTGTTTTGATGTGGTAGTCAAAGAGTTTGACTTCATCAAAAATGTAAATGAACCTTGTATATACAAGAAGGTGGCAGAGAGTAAGGTTGTTTTCCTCGTACTGTACGTGGATGACATACTCTTGATAGGAAATGATATTCCTATGCTGCACTCGGTCAAGCTCTTCTTATCACATAGATTCTCAATGAAAGATCTAGGTGATGCCTCCTACATCTTAAGGATTAAGATCTATAGAGATAGATCTAAACAGATACTGGGATTGTCCCAATCCAGGTACATTGACACCATACTAAAGAGTTTTAGTATGGAAGAATCCATGCGTGGGAATTTACCCACGATCACAGGACTCGCTCTCTCCAAAGAGATGTCTCCCAAGACTGATTTGGAAAAAGCTCGCATGCAAGGGATACCCTATGCTTCGGCAGTAGGCTCTATCAAATACGCGATGCTATGTACCAGACCCGATATAGCATACTCACTAAGTGTAGTGAGTAGGTATCAAGCAGATACAGGAGAGAGTCACTGGACAGTTGTGAAGAACATTCTCAAGTACTTGAGAAGGACTAAAGAGATGTTCTTGGTGTATAGTAACGGAGAACTCCAAGTGGAGTCCTTTACCGATTCGAGCTTCCAGAGTGATAAGGACGACTCTAAGTCGGTCTCGGGATTTTTCTTTACCCTGAATGGAGGGGCGGTTTGTTGGAAGAGTTCCAACTAGGAAACCGTGGCAGACTCGACGATAGAGGCTGAATAAATCACTGCCAACGATGCTGCCAAAGAGGCTGTCTGGATGAAGAAGTTCATAAACGAACATGGTGTGGTTCCGTCTATCGAGCTTCCAATACCTTTGTATTGTGATAACAATGGAGCAGTGGCTTTGGCCAAGGAACCCAGGTCCCATCAGCGATCCAGACATATTCTGAGACGGTATCACCTGATCCAGGAGATAGTTGATCGCCGGGTGATCGAGGTCAGGAGAGTTGACATGAAGAACAACATGGCGGATCCACACACGAAGGCCATACCCTAGATACAATTTGAGAGACTCTTCGGTATGTTGGGTATGAGATACTACAACAACTGGCCTTAGTGCAAGTGGGAGATTGTTAGTTATGTATATGCCCTAGAGGCCATTATTGTACATATGATGTATATTATAGTGGTTGCTTGGATATGTATAGAAAGGACTTTCTTGCTCGATATGATAGTATGCTATCTGGTTGCTCTTTGTCTTAACATGCAGACTTGTATTGTGATACTGTCTTGCTCTCACATGTTGATAAAGCCCTTAGGATGTGTACTTGAGTACTAGGACTATGATGGAGATCATACTAGTGGGGCCAGGGTAGTCCACAAGTACATCCTATAATTGTTCCTAGTCGAGGGTGTATCGAGACAGGGCATCGATATTCCAGAGTAGACTGTTAGTTATATGTATGCCCTAGAGGCCATTACAATACATGAGATGTATATTGTAGTGGATGCTTGGACATATATAGGGAGGACTTTCTTGCTCGACATGATAGTATGCTATCTGGTTACTCTTTACCTTAACGTGTACACTGATTGTCTCTCTGTTACATGTTGGTAAAGCCCTTAGGATGTGTACTTGACTACCAGGACTATGATGCAGATCATACTAGTGGGGCCATTGTACTCCATAAGTACATCCTTTAAGGTCCCTAGTCGTGGGTGTATCGATATGGGGCATCGATATACCAGAGTAGACTAGCGTATACCATCTCGAACCATAAAGATGGGCGATGGATGATCCCATATCCTTTGGTGTTTGACATCAGAGATGATATACGGGTGCTTAGTGGAGACTGGGTATACTGGACGGACTGGCCGAGAACTCCCAGATGGTATTATACCTCACGTCAGATGGCAGTTCTCTGATGACACTGGTACAAGCTAGTCTGTAGACCCGAGATCGTCATAGAGTCTTATGTGATTCCCACTGTGCTTTGATTTCCACCTTACCGCGTCCAACAGGGCGTGCAAACCGATGGTTTTTGGGTACAGTCCCGAGTAACATGGAAGCAACGAGCGATAGGAGGGGTTTCGTCTCTCCCGGTATTGTTAGTGTTTATGCCCTAGAGGCCATTACTGTATCATACTAGTTTGTATATTATTTAATGGAAGCTTGGGATATTCACAGTTGTATTGACAGTCTTGCTAAAAATGGTAGTATGCTACTTGGTTTGTTTCGACTTTAATATGTGCATATGTTTCTTTTAACATATCGCTTATACATATTAGTAGAGCCCATAGGATCTTTGCTTGATTTCCAGTGTTGTAATGGCAGTCACACTAGTGGGGGCTGGGTAGTCTATAAGCAACAACCTATACAGGTCCCTGGTCGTAGGATTATTGAGACGGGGCATCGATACTCCGGAGTAGACTAGTGTATACGCTTCTCATCCCAGCTGGGGAGATGGTCTGTCCCACAGCCATCAGTACGTTAAACTGGAGATAGTATGCAGGTGCTCGTTAGGTTACGGGTACACCGGACAGGACCCGCCAGGAATTGCAGGTTGGTACTATACCCATCTTCAGATAGCAATTCCCAGGTGACATGAGCACAGCTTAGTCCGTCGACTTGACACTGCTACTTCGCCTCGAGTGTGTTCCCACTGTACTTAGATTACTACCCTACCACGGCTCAAATGAGTCGTGCAAACAGGTAGTAGTTGGGTGCAGTCCCGAAGCACTTGGAGGCAGTGGCGGTTAGGCAGGATTCGTCTCTCCCGGTATTGGGGGTTGATATCGCGCTGTGTATGGAGAGCCATTACGCAAAGTCCCTGGCCAGGGCAAGCGAGATTTACTGGTAGGTTTCCAGTAATTTCTCAAGGTGTAATGGGCTACACACCGACACAACTTATACCACTTTTAGGGGTCTGACGTTTACCGCCCCCTAAGCCCGATATGCGATAGTCTTAGACGAACAGACCGGACTGTACGGAGATTGTCACATACAGTATCACTAGGAGTTCGGATGGGTTTCCTCATCGTCCTTCTTATCGACATCTACCTGGGGACAGTTACGTACAGCTAGTACAGCTTGCAGCCTGTGGTTAAACCAATTGACAGCAGAGTGTCGAGTCTTTAGAGTCCCACAGAGAGAGTTCCCTGCACCGGGCAAAAGGTGTAGAGGCCGTATGGTTTTACGACAGGGCCGCGATCACTTACGTACACTTATGCACATACTATGATCGGGCGGATAATACTAGCGGGCTTTGGTTTAAGCCAGATTGTAGTATTATACATATGGATTTATTCAGTCAAAGATTATCCGTGTTTTTCGGAAATATGGATGGGAGGGGCAGTCTCGTAATTTCTCGGGAAGCTTCTAGAATAAGGTGACTCATTTGTGTTTATTTCCTTTTAGGATTTAAACTAAATGAGGTAGAGGATGAGGTGTATGTTTACATTAAATGCTTAATGACTCATGATGTGATTCACCCTTAGAATTAAATGAAGCAAGCTAGATATTATCTTGATTTTATCAAGAGAGATATTATTATGCTTCATATTATTCTAGCATGAGTTTTATTCATTTCATTATCACAAAACACTTCTCTCTCCTCAAGTCTTCGTCTTCTTCCTCAAACCCTAAAATCTCTCATGAGTTGAGAATTCTAGGGTTTAAAATGACTAAGTATTCTATCTAAATACTCTACACCCTCTAGGACTTCTCTATTAGCAAACTAGAAGTCGTAGTTATCTCAGATTCGAGATAGGAGCTCGGACTATAGACTCTCGGGTGGATCTTCTTTAACTCGAGGAGGCCGTTGAGGTACCCATGTTCCATAGAGCCGACGAGATGTGGAGGACAGCGATGAAGATCCGAAGGACAAGTAACGTGTGGTATAACTTCAAATCTGAGTTGTTAAACCTCTTGTAGTTTGCTAGTAATGGTTTAGACACGCTCCGTGTGCACAAGTCCGTGTTACGAAGCTTTGATAATTGTTTTTCATATATTACTCCTCCCCGCGAACACGTGGGGTGCGTGACATGGACTTACAGTGGTATCAGAGACTACTAAACCTTTACTAGCTTGTTAGCAACTAATTAGAACTTCGATCGTCGGAAAAACAATAAAACATAACCCCGCTTCCCTAAAGTTTCTGTCGATTATAAACTTGTCGAAAAAATTATTTCAGATGTATAAAAATTCACAGCAGGGAATTCTAAGAATACTGGAGAAATACGAGATCCCAGCTCGGTGAGACGACCGCGGAAGCGCGGCGGATTAGTACAATCCGCCGCGGATCCGCGGCCGAGTCGACTCCGAGTGGACTCATATTTACACAGTTTGTCTTATTTTTGGGTGTTCTGTTTTCCTGTATATTTTGTTTCTGCCCAGGTTATTTCAGTGCTGGGTTGCATTTGGGGTAGACACAGAAAAAAGTTGTCGATCGAAATTCTAAGTTATTTGCTAATTGTGTTTTTGATATGTTCGTAAACTCCCCTAATTGCTTGTATGTCGGTTAATTGGGGGTTGCACATTTCTGTAATGCTTACTTGGTATGTGGATATGAACTTCATGGGATTGTCATGGATGAATAGCCGGGGATGTGAGATGAGAGTTTTTATCTTTCATTCGATGTAAATTGTAATATGTTGTAATATTCTTTTGCAGGGCACATCCGGGTTGAGGTTGTATCCCTCGTTGTATTATTTTATTTACTCTTTTATGCTCCTAGGATGGACCCAAGATGGGGTGCACAAACTACCGGGTACTTTGAAGTGTTTAATGGCCTACTCACGTCGTTGAGGTAAACTGTTTCACTTCTCGTACTAGGCAGGTAGTTTGCCGCACCCGTAGGGGTCTAGGGTGGGGTTTGGCTATTCATCACGACCGTGTAATCCGTCCTTTATTACAGGCTCAAACGAAACGCGGATCCCTAGTATATCCAATATGTTCATCTGTGATCTGGAATGCCTATTATTGCGTCTGACAAATGTACAATATCAATATATGATATCTAGTAAGCGTTGCTTATGTTTTGCATCCGCGCTATCCCAGCCCCCGCTCTGTTATTAGTTAAGTAACCTAACGGGTGAATGACGGGACCCAGTGGCGAATGCGGATGGCATAAGCGGACGTTGTATTTTCGTTGTTTTCTGCAATGATAGGATAAATGATGGCACGCATTTTATTAATGCAAAGAAAATAAACCAAAGCTGAATCGTTGGAACAAATTTAAAAGAAACCACTCGGTTATTTTAAAAGAGTAGAATTTTTAATTGCGGAGCTTTAACCACTCCTTTTAAAAAGCTATCAGGTTCCTTCGGTTATATCAAGTTCACTACGTTCACGGTTTCGCCAAAACCAGTCATAGCCCTCAGTCGTTTCATATGAATGGTCAGTAGTATTCAAGCTATGTTTGTTTGGCCATTAGTCAAGACATAGTGATTGGTAGCTGCTGGGGTGTTCACATGTAGCATAGAGAGATGCGTTGGTTTGGAACAGTCGTATTACTTAGTTTGGCCCTTAGTCAAGAGTATATACGGGTGGGTTCAAATCAACCTGGATAATGATGGGTAGAACTTGACATGTGACTTATGATTTGTTGGCCCTTAGTCAAGGTCATAAGAGCATGGGGAAAAAATCCACATCGGGAGTTTCTAAAGAAACTAAAACTTGCTGGTATTGCATACCATTTGGAGTTTGATAATGTTGGTAGGATTCTTTCAGCATTATCACACGATGTATTTGGATCCCGATCCTACTGTGAGTGTCCGCTACTCATCAGGAGATTCTTCACTTAACGATCAATGCTATAAACCAATTAGGTGTCGAGAAAGGTGTCAGCGGGGCTTCGCCTCCAGGGAAAAGAGATTATTTAATTAAGGAACTTCGCGAAAGTATCGTAAAACCTCCCTCGAAGTACCAACACTAGCCTGGCTGAACGGTTAAGCAAGTATTGTACGGTGAGATAAGTCCTGACTAATTCTTCTTTTATTGTTTGAGGAAGGATTCGTGGGAGCCATCCAGTTTAGATAAACTAAAAACCAATCTAAACTTGCAAGAGCATCATGCTAGAGTGTTTTCTTCTCTCTCTCTTAATTGCAGCGACCATGTGACCATGACTAGGTTACATCTAGATAACAAGTTGACCAAATCTGACTTTTATGACTGGCAAAGGTCTGTCCAGATGTCCATTGCTTATGACAAGCAGAACCACCCTATTACTACTCAAGCCCCCGCCATCCCAGGTCCAGTTTCTACAGTCGCGGATATGGATAACCGTCAGACTAGGGAAAAGGACAGTGCGAAAGCCAAGTGCCTCGTGTTGGCTTCAGTTGATGGTGTATACCAGAAGCATCTCGAGAAGATAGACTTAGTTTCCATCTTCCTCCATAACAACGATTTATATGGAGAGCAATCTCGTATCTTAAGATATGAGACCTCGAACAAATTGCTTCAAGCGAGGTTGGCTATCGGGTCATCAGTAGGTGACGACGTCCTTACGATGACTAGCTATATTGATAAGCTTATGGACCTGGAGACTGCGTTGGGAAACAGGTCATATGCGGACTTATTTCCACAGTCCCTACCCTATACTTACACCCTGAAGGAAACCAGGGAGACACCCGCTCTGCTTAATGAGGGGCCTTCTTCTTTAACATCCAGGGCGAAAGCAAAGGGTGAAAAGGAGAAGACCTTCACAAAACCGATATGCGGTGTCAGTGAAGTAGAAGGAAAGGGAAGAGCAAAAGTTTCGGGACATGGTGTAGGTAAGGAAGGATGTTCCTATTATTATGGGAACGGGCATTGGCAGAAGGATTGCAGGGCTTTGGAAGCCAGTAGCCAGGATTCGAAGCATGTTGTGGCTTCGGCCTCGGGTGTGTTTATAATTGAGAACTGTTTGTCAATTAGCTCTACTTCCTGGGTACTAGATACCGGATCAGGATCTCATATCTGTAATTCGTTACATGCTTTGAGAAACCGTAGAGTTATCAGGGTAGGTGATATGTCTCTCAGAGTTGTGAACGGAATGAGCATGGACGCTGAATATGTGGGAGAATATCGCATAGGACTGACAAGTGGGCAGATATTGATTCTACGTAACTGTTTGTATGCACCTTGTTTGACTTGTAATATCATATCAGTATCCTCAACTTCTAGAGAGGGATATGATTTTACATTCGTAAGCGATGTAGTAAACATCCACCTAAATGAAGTTCTGATTGGGTCTGGTACATTAGATAACGGTATATACGTATTTAATCAAGCTCGGGTTTTCAATGTCCAGAACACACTTAAAAGAATGTCTTCGGAAGTAAATCAGGCTTTCTTATGGTATTGTAGACTAGGTCACATCAATGAAACACGATTGACTAAGTTACATAGAGAAAGATATTTGAATCCGTTCGAATATCAATCTTATGCTACTTGTGAATCTTGTCTCATGGGAAAGATGACAAAGACTCCATTTACTGAACACGGAGTAAGAGCGAACGAGCTCTTGGGACTCATACACAGCGATCTGTGTGGTCTAATGTCCACACATGCAAGAGGTGGTTATTCCTACTTCATTACTTTTATGGATGATTCCTCTAGGTATGGACATATCTTCTTGATGAAGCATAAATTCGAGGCCTTTGAGAAATTCCGGGAATACAAGAATGAAGTGGAAAACCAAACAGACAAAAGTATCAAGACACTGAGATCTGATCGAGGTAGTGAATACTTAAGTGCCGAGTTCCTGGGTTACTTAAAAGAGAATGGAATTCTCTCTCAGCTTACTCCTCCATACACACCACAACACAACGGCGTATCGGAAAGGCGGAATCGAACCCCATTGGATATGGTTCGTTCCATGATGAGTAAGGCTGAGTTACCGCGATCTTTCTGGGGATATACACAGAATCAGCTGCATATCTTTTGAACAAGGTTCCAACCAAGACTGTGCCTACCACACCATATAAGATGTAGAGTGGGAAGAAACCCTATCTTCAGTACCTGAAGACATGGGGATGTCCATCTTTTGTTAAAAAGCAGCATGCGGACAAGCTCGAGGCATGCTAAGTACATTGTAAATTTGTGGGATATCCAAAGAACTCCATGGGGTATTGTTTCTATTACGCAGAGGAACAAAAGGTTTTTGTTTCTCTTCATGCCCACTTCTTGGAAGCTGAATTTTTAGAAAATCAGAAGAGTGGGAGTGCAATAGAACTGGAAGAAATTCCAGAACCACAAGCTGTTACTGAAAGTTTGGTAGAACAAGAAGGTTCAGAAGAATGGGACATCCCAGCGCCTATCCGCAGAAGCAGTAGGCAGTCTCATCTGCCCGAGAGATACTACGGTTTTCTCATAGACGGGGATTGAGAAGATTGCATCATTGATAATGATGACCCTACTAGCTTCCAGCAAGCCATTCGGAGCGGCGACTCGGTAAAATGGCTGGATGCAATGCGGACCAAAATGGAGTCCATGTACACCAACAAAGTATGGACATTGGACATTGCTCCAGATGGGGTAAAACCCGTAGGATGCAAATGGATCTTCAGAAAGAAGATTGGTGTGGATGGACAGGTTGAAACTTATAAGGCTAGACTTGTTGCAAAAGGTTTTCGTCAAAGACCTGGTTTGGACTATGACGAAACTTTTTCTCCAGTGGCTATGCTCAAATCCATTCGGGTCCTTCTTTCCATTGCTTCCTTCAACGATTATGAGATCTGGCAGATGGACGTAAAGACGGCTTTTCTAAATGGTAATTTGGAAGAATGCGTCTATATGGATCAGCCAGAGGGATTCATTCAAAGTGGGAGCAGCGGTAAAGTGTGCAAGTTGCTTAAGTCCATTTATGGACTAAAGCAGGCATCGCGGAGTTGGAACATCTGTTTTGATGATACTGTCAAAGAATTCGACATTATCAAGAATCCAGACGAACCATGCATATACAGTAAGATTGTACGGAGAGCTGTAGTATTCCTTGTCTTGTACGCGGATGACATTCTCCTAATAGGAAATGATATTCCTATGCCACAGTCAGTTAAAGGATTCTTGTCACAGAAGTTCTCCATGAAGGACCTGGGTGATGCCACCTACATTCAGGGGATCCAGATCTATCATCATAGATCACAGAGGATGCTGGGACTTTCGCAGTCCAGGTACATAGACACCATATTGAAAAGATTCAGTATGGAAGATTCTAAGCGCGGTAACCTACCGGCTTGTCATGGAATCACCCTCTCCAAAGAGATGTCTCCCAAGACTGATTTGGAAAGCGTTCGCATGTCGATTATACCCTACGCTTCTGCGGTAGGCTCTAAAATGTATGCGATGTTATGTACTAGACCAGATGTAGCATACGCATTAAGCGTTGTAAGCTGGTATCAGGCAAACCCAGGGAGAAGCACTGGATAGCAGTAAAGAACATTCTCAAGTACCTGAGGAGGACTAAGGAGATGTTCTTGGTGTATGGCAGAAAGGACCTCCAGATCGAGGCCTATGCTGACTCCAGCTTCCAGAGTGAAAAGGATGACTCCAAGTCCATGTCGGGTTATGTCTTTACCCTCAATGGAGGGGCGGTCTGTTGGAAGAGTTCCAAGCAGGACGCCATTGCTAACTCAACAATGGAAGCAGAGTACATAGCAGCTTGCGATGCCGCAAAAGAAGCTATCTGGATGAAGAAGTTCCTCACAGAACTTCAGGTGGTTCCTACCAGTGTTGATCCAATACCTTTGTATTGCGACAACAACGGCGCTATAGCTTTAGCGAAGGAATGCAGGTCCCGTCAGAAATCCAGACACATCTTAAGGCGGTATCACCTGATCAGGGAGATCGTAGATCGCTGGGAGATCGAGGTGAAGAGAGTAGATACGGAGAATAACACTGCTGATCCATTCACAAAGGCCATTCTTCATACGCAGTTCGAGAGGCTATTCGAGATGATAGGTCTGCGATATGCCAGCACATGGCCCTAGTGCAAGTGGGAGATTGTTAGTGTTTATGCCCTAGAGGCCATTACTGTATCATACTAGTTTGTAAATTACTTTAATGGAAGCTTGGGATATTCACAGTTGTATTGACAGTCTTGCTAAAAATGGTAGTATGCTACTTGGTTTGTTTCTATTTTAATATGTGCATATGTTTCTTTTAACATATCGCTTATACATATTAGTAGAGCCCTTAGGATCTTTGCTTGATTACCAGCGTTGTGATGGCAGTCACACTAGTGGGGGTTGGATAGTCTATAAGGAACATCCTATACTGGTCCCTGGTCATAGGATTATCGAGTCGGGGCATCGATAATCCGGAGTAGACTAGTGTATACGCTTCTCATCCCAGCTGGGGAGATGGTCTGTCCCATAGCCATCAGTATGTCGTACTGGAGATAGTATGCAGGTACTCGTTATGTTACGGGTATACCGGACAGGACTCGCCGGGAACTGCAGGTTGGTACTATACCCATCGTCAGATAGCAGTTCCCAGGTGACAGGAGTACAGCTTAGTCCATCGACTTGACACTGCTACTTCGCCTCGAGTGTGTTCCCACTGTACTTAGATTACTACCCTACCACGACTCAAAGGAGTCGTGCAAACATGTAGTAGTTGGGTGTAGTCCCGAAGCACTTGGAGGCAGTGGCAGTTAGACAGGATTCGTCTCTCCCGGTATTGGGGGTTGATATCGCGCTGTGTATGGAGAGCCATTATGCAAAGTCTCTGGCCAGGGCAAGCGAGATTTACTGGTAGGTTTCCAGTAATTTCTCAAGGTCTAATGGGCTACACTCCGAAACGACTTATACCGCTATTAGGGGTCTGACGTTTATCTCCCCCTAGGCCCGATATACGATAGTCTTAGACAAATAGACCGGACTGTTCGGAGATTGTCACATACAGGCTCAGTAGGAGTTCGGATGGGTTCCCTCATCGTCCTTCTTATCGATAGCTACCTGGGGACCGTTACGTACAGCTAGTACCGCTTGCGGCCTATGGTTAAACCCACTGCCAGCATAGTGTCGAGTCTTTAGAATCCCACAAAGAGAGTTTCCCTACACCGGGCAAAAGGTGTAGAGACCGTATGGTTTTACGGCAGGGCCGCGATCAGTTAAGTGCACTTGTGCACGTACTATGATCGGGCAGATAATACTAGCGGGCTTTGGATTAAGCCAGATTCTAGTATTATACAGATGGATTTATTCAGTCAAAGATTATCCGTGTTTTTCGGAAATATGGATGGGAGGGGCAGTCTCGTAATTTCTTGGGAAGTTCTAGAAGAAGGTGACTCATTTGTGTTTATTTCCTTTTAGGATTTAAACTACATGAGGTGGAGGATGAGGTCTATGTTTACATTAAATGCTTAATGACTCATGAGGTGATTCACCCTTAGAATTAAATGAAGCATGCTAGATATTATCTTGATATTAGGAAGAGAGAAATTATTATGCTTCATATTATTCTAGCATGAGTATTATTCATTTCATTATCACAAAACACTTCTCTCTCCTCAAGTCTTCATCTTCTTTCTCAAACCCTAAAAGCTCTCATGAGTTGAGAATCGTAGGGTTTAAAGTGTCTAAGTAATCTATCTAAATACTCTACACCCTCTAGGACTTCTAACTTAGCAAACTAGAAGCCGTAGTTATCTCAGATTCGAGACAGGAGCTCGGACTATAGACTCTCGGGTGGATCGTCTTTAACTCGAGGAGGCCGTTGGGGTACCCATGTTCCATAGAGCCGACGAGGTGTGGAGGATAGCGATGAAAGCCCGATGTATAAGTAACGTGAGATATAACTTCGAATCTGAGTAGTTAAACCTCTCGTAGCTTGCTAGTAATGGTTTAGACACGATCCGTGTGCTCAAGTTCGTGTTACAAAGCTTTGATAATTGTTTTTCATAAATTGAGCCTCCCCGCGAACACGTGGGGTGCGTGACATGGAGTTACAGTATTGGGTGTTGATGTTGCGCTTTGCTCGATTGGCCATAACTGGGAAGTCCCTGGCCGGGGCTGGTTTAGAGATTTACTGGTAAGTGTTTCCAGTAGTTTCTCGACCAATTATGAGCCTCATATCGGCATGACTTATCGGTTATTGGGGTCTGACGTTTACCACCCATAGAATTGATATGCGACATATCAGACGAGGAGACCGGACTGTACGGCAGTGTCACTGTCGGACGTTTGCAGGAGTTGGAGCGGGCTAGCTTGCTGATCTTCTGATCGCTCAATACCCGGGTAGCCAATACGTCCAGCTAGTACCGCTGATGGCTTGTGGGTGCTTGATGTGATCATCACCTACTGCCGACGTATTGACGAGTCTTTAGAGTCCTACATAGAGGTTTTACTGGCTCAGGCAAAGCGAAATAGGAGCACATATATGATATGTGCTGGACCGAGATTAATGCGTGTATGTGATACCGTATTCTATTCTCGCGACTTTTGTATCGATCGGTTATATGTGATATAGCCGGGTTATCGAATCAAGTGTTGATTCGATATGTTGGTACATTTAGTGTTAGTCGGTTATATGTGATATAGCCGGATTATTAAATCAATAGTTGATTTGATAATTTAGTGTATAATTGTATATTTGATATACTAATTTACATTAACTAACATTAGCTCACTTAAGCATTATTTTCTCACTTGTGTGTACATGTAATATATATGTGATATATATTGATGTGCATTATTTCTTTTAGTGTGTCATGGTAGTTGATACACTATACATGGGTGTATGATACATACACCATTTTAATTATAATGGTCGGTTATTAATGTTTAAAGTAATAACAAAATTAGTGGATTATTTGTTAAAAGCTTGAAGCTTGTAGAAGCTTGTGTGTTTTTTGACAAAGTCCACTCACTTTGTTTTACTTTAGGTATTTGTTTACCTAACCATTTTAATTAGCCATGGTTATGTCTCTACATGAGTTAGTATATGATACTCACCATGGTTCACTCTCTCACTTGATCATTTTCATTCTCCTCTCATTTGTTCATCTTCTTCCTCAAGCCAAAAGCTTACTAGGGTTTGAAACAACTGAGAAAGTATTGTGAGAAAAATAATTCTAAAGTTAGCTCACTTCCTAGTTCATCGTCCTCTGCTAGATTAGCACTTTAGTATACGGTGTTTGCTTCACTAATCCTTTAGTTAGTGAAGTAGAAGCTTGAGCTAGTATTCTCTCGACCTAGATTATCTTCGGCCTTGAAGACTTCAAGCAAGATCACTCTTTTCCCCTCATGAAGCCATGCAAGAGTCCGAGAGTTCAATGATCGCAGCGAAGGGACTACTACAAGGAGCTTTAGAAGTGAAGGACCAATCTACAAAGGTTGTAACTCTATTTCACTTAGAAGTAATAAGGTTTACTTTTGTTTCCGTATTATATTCTAGTTAACGATTCTAGTTTAGAGTTCCTTGAAACGGCAAATTTTTGAAAATGGCATGGACGATGCATCCCGAAACCTTGATGCCGTCGATAGGAACCCTACAGTGGTATCAGAGCCTAGCTAGAAAACTATCCAGATAATGTTAGATTACGAAACCAAAACAAACTCCGTAACTTGAAATCCAAAAACCGGCATTCTGTCGATTTTAAAATGAGCTCCAAAATTTTTTCAAACAAGTGCAGAATCATCTATTAGCAATTATATGAACATGGGAAAAATTGGGGACCCCGTGCTCGGATTTGGACCGATCACAAGGGCACAAAATCCGAGGAGGCCGGCATGGTAAGGAGGAAATGGGTCCAAATTTTTTCCATGCTCTGGGCTCTAGGTTTTGGTATTTCAGGTGTTGTTTATTTTTGCTATTTTTTCATGTGATTATTAACTCAATGCAAAGGCAACTCGGAGTGTTTCGTTTTCGTAGTTTTAACATTGTTTCGGGTCTTTCACATATTGTCTAGGCGAAGTTAAAAAGTTCGATCGAATGTCAAAATACCATTTTTCCATGTTTAACGTATTCGGAAAAATATGCAAGTGATTCTTTGGACCCTCTAGAAGAATGTAAACCTTAACTCGATTATGTGGCCGTCAAAACCGGCACTTGAACCCTAGGGTTTATGGTAGTTTAGCGTTGTCACATGTGAGGCGTTGGTTTTACCCTTCTACGGCTGGTTCATAGTTACTGTGGCATTTTCTGGGTATTATTAAAACTCTGCTCAAGTGTTGAGCTGTCGGGAAATTGTGGGACTTTGATGAATCGATCGAAGAGTTTATCGTCGTCCGGATATTATGTGATGGGATACAATATTTAGAATCCACATGTTGTTATGAGATAACTAGTTTGAATGTTATAAATCTAGCAGTTTAGTCTCATTTGATCGATTACCACGGGATTTTGATGTGATCAAAAGTCCGTCGCAATAACGTAGCGTACGCAGATACTCGCCGGGTAAACTTAATAGATAGCGACGCCCTATAGCCCCGACCAAGTGACTGTAGGAGAACCCCGTCGCTAAAAGCATCCGTTCGGGTGCTCGCGGCAGCGGTGTTTCTCCTTAGTGCACTTCGTCGACGGCATCGGGGGGTGCGGCCGTCTACTAATGTTTCCGACGAGCATTCGATCAGGATGTCAGGAATCTTATTGAATTGCCTGAACAAATATTGAAAAGTGTTTTCGATATTAAGACTAAAATGCGGGGTTTATAATTGTTAGGCATGTGATGTCTAAGGAATTCAAATGGTTAGGCATGTGATGTCTAAAGTGGTTGCGGATTCCAACAGTTGTAGTTTTTCACTTTCTTTTCTGCGACCGTAAGTGTAATATGTGGTGTATCGCAGGTTTCGGTGCTATATGTCAACGACAACTGGGATATGCATATTTACTTACGCTGATGACATGTGATGTTATGTGTTGTTGGATATGTTATATTGGATCGTCGCGTTTTGAATAGCCGGGGGTTTTATGTGCGATGAGAGTTTTTATTTTCATTCATGTAAAATTAAATGTATGTAATATTCTTTTATTGGAGCACTTCCGGGTTGAGGTTGATGTCACTATTGATGTATATTATTTACCTTTCCGCATTAGGATAGACCCAAGGATGAGAGCAAAAGTAACCGGGTTCTAGAGTCTACTGGGAGACCAACTCGAGAAGTCGAGTCCGGGTCTCCTAACTCTAGAATTGGTAGGGTTGCTTGCCGCTCTCGTAGGGGTCTAGGGGTGTGGGTTTGGCTATTCATCTCCGTTTTTTATTGAGGCTCAAAATAAGACACGGACCTCCTAGTGTATCCATTATTTCATATGTTTCTTCTGCTGCGATATCTGTGATGTGATCATTTGATATTTGAGATGGATACTGTATATAGTATATATAATATATTATATAGTAGTTACTTATGTTTTACACCCGCGCTAGCCCTGCCTCGCTCTGCCATTAGTTACCTAACCTAACGGTGCATGACGGGACATCGAGGCGAATGCGGAGGGCATAAGTGTACGTCGTATTTATCTGTGATGTTTAGGTGACTTAAATGATGGGACTTCATTATTGTGATTAATGAAAGAAAAGAAACCTAAAAGATGTTGTAGAATCAAATTTTCAAAAAGGGTAGCAACAGTTTTTGCTTTGCATAGTGATATATATGATATATCCCGCACCTTATTCGATGAGGAAAGAGCCGAGATCCCTTCACCGGGAATGACCTCTTTAGCAAAACTGGCAGATGCTACAACACTCGGTTTGTCTTTTGATTGCTTTTGGAGTTTTTCTTTGCATAGTTTTATATATGATATATCCCGCATCTTATTCGATGAGGAAAGAGCCGAGATCCCTTCACCGGGAATGACCTCTTTAGCAAAACTAATGAAAGCCTTAAAAACACTCCTTTTCAAAATTCACTTGTTTCTACAACGATATCTAGTTCATTACGCAATAGGTTTTCAGAAAAACCTATTGTAGTATTCCTAGGCACGCTCAAGAGGTCTCACAAGGCATCAACCATGCCAAATTATAAAATTTCCGGTGCCGAGAAACCCTAATGCGATCGTTAAGTAGAGTTTAGGCGAAACTACAAGCTACTAAACTACTTTAGTGCTAAGTGAACGGAAATACAACCTTTGTAGATCCGGTCCTCCACCTCCATAGCTCCGTGATGATATCCCCTCGCTGCGATCATCGGATCCCGGTCTCTAGTGTCGGCTTCATTGGAGAAATGATCGGGCTAGGTCGTCGACTTCGATGCCGAAGATGATCTACGTCGAGGCAACTCAAGATCAAGCTCCAACTTCACCAAGTCATGAAACTTGTGAAGAAAACACCCTATACTACTTGGCAAGTGGTAGAGGATGAAGAAATAGGAAGTGGGTTCACTTTAGAATTGGATTTCTCACTCTTTTCATGAAATCACCTTTGAAGGTTGCAAGCTCTCTTCTTCTTGAAGAAGAAGAAGAAGAAGAAAAAGAATATGATAAGTGTATTTCAAATTATAAAATAAAATGATACTTATCATATTAACAACCATGGTTATGTGTAGAGAGTAAACTAAGGTTAGGTGAATGGTTAGGTTAGGCATGAAACAAAAATGGTAGACATTTTCAAAGCTTCATGAAGCTTCAATGTAAAAAAAAGCAAAACACCATTTCTCTTTTTGCCAAAAGAAATAAATAAATAAATGAATAAATAAATTAAAACCCTAACCATTTACTTAACCAAGGTTTAAACTCAAACATACACCCAAGTTTGCATGTATCATCAAACATGATACAAACTAGTGCACAAAACTATATCATATATACAATGTGCACATCAAGTGAGAAAATCCATCTTAAGTGAACTAATACTAGTTAATGTAAAGTAATATATCAAATATATAATTATACATTAAATCATTAAATCAACACTTGATTTAATGATCCGGTCATATCGCATATAACCGACTAATAACCAATGTATCGACTTATCGAATCAATCCTTGATTCGATAACTAGGTTATATCGCATACAACCAATCGATACATTCATCGCGAGAATAGATACGGTATCACATACACGCATTATTCTCGGTCCCGCACATATCTCATATTTGCTCCTATTTCGTTTCGCTTGAGCCAGGAAACCTCTGTGTAGGACTCTAAAGACTCGTCAATATGCCGGCAGTAGGTGATGATCATATCAAACACCCACAAGCCGCAAGCGGTCTTCTAAACGTAACGGCCACCCGGGTATTGAGCGATCAGAAGATCGACGAGCAAGCCCGCTCATACTCCTGTGAATCCAACCAGTAACACTTACCGTACAGTCCGGTCAGTTCGTCTGATATGTCGCATATCTCGCCTAGGGGTGGTAAACGTCAGACCCCAATAGCTCGATAACTCGTGTCGATATGAGGTCCATAACAGTTCGAGAAACTACTGGTAACACTTACCAGTAAATCTCAGCAACCCTGGCCAGGGATTTCCGGTTATAGCCAATCGAACACAGCGCAACATCAACTCCCTATACCGGGAGAGACGAATCCCCTCCTATCGCTCATTGCCTCTATGTAATTCGGGACTGTACCCAAAAAACCACCGTTTTGCACGCCCTCTTGGACATGGTAAGGTGGAAATCAAAGCACAGTGGGAATCACACAAGACTCTATGACGATCTCGGTTCTACAGACTAACCTGTACCAGTGTCACCAGAGAACTGCCATCTCACATAAGGTATAATACCATCTGGGAGTTCTCGGCGAGTCCGTCCAGTGTACCCAGTCTCCACCGAGCACCCGTATATCATCTCTGATGTCAAACACCAATGGATATGTGATCATCCATCGCCCATCTGTATGGGTCGAGAAGGTATACGCTACTCTACTCTGGTATATTGATGCCCCGTCTCGATACACCCACGACTAAGGACCATGAAGGATGTACTTATGGACTACCATGTCCCCACTAGTATGATCCGCATCATAGTCCAGGTAGTCAAGTACACATCCTAAAGGCTTTACCAACATGTAATCAGAGAGACAATTAGTATACACGTTAAAGTAAAGAGCAACCAGATAACATACTATCATGTCGAGCAAGAAAGTCCTCCCTATATATGTCCAAGCATCCACTACAATATACATCCTATGTATAGTAATGGCCTCTAGGGTATATATATAACTAACAATCTCCCACTTGTACTAGGGCCATCTGATAGCAGTGGTTGTAGTATCTCATACTCAACCATCCCATAAAAGTCTCTCTCTGGGAAAAGGCGTTTGTGAGTGGATCCGCCGTGTTGTCCTCTGAGTCAACTCTCCTTACCTCGATCACCCTGGAGATCTACATCTCCATGATCAGGTGACACTGCCTTAGAATATGTCTGGATCACTGATGGGACGGACGTTCCTTGGCATAAGCCACAACTCCATTGTCTCACAATGGTAAGAACGAAGTTCATCTCATGAACTAATATACACCAAGACTGCCTCTTTGGTAGCATCTTAAGTAGCGATGTATTCAGCCTTTATCGTCTTGTATGCCACGGTATCTTGCTTGGAACTCTTCCAACATACCGTCCCTATACTAAGGGTAAAGACAATGCCTGTGACTGACATTCAGTCGTCCTTATCACCCTGGAACACTTCCAGTGATTCTCCTCTGGATCAATTGATACCATCTCACTTCAACTAGTGAGAATCCTAAAATCCATTTAGATCTATCTCATAGATCCAAAACCCAGGATTTAGTAGGTATCACTTTGACCCTATGTGGAGAATCATTGTGATAAGCGGAGATTGATCGAGCGTAGCATAGGAAACTTCTTCCCTATTAAGAGCATGTCTTCCACGTACTCTACGAGGATCGCCACCATACTCCCTACTACCTTTTTGTTTATACAAGGTTCATCATTTTGATGATGTCAAACTCTTTGACTAATCCATCAAAACAGATGTTCCAACTCCGCGATACCTGCTTTATCACATAAAGCATCTTGTACACGTTTCCGCTGCTCCTACTGTCTACGAAGCCCTCTGGCTGTGTACTTACATACGCTCTCTTCTAAAACATCATTTCAGAACATCAGTCATGACACCCAACCGCCAGATATCGTAGTCATGGTATGTAGCCGTGGCAAGTAGGATCTGGATGGACTTAAGCATAGCCACTGAAAAAGGTTTCATCATTATCCACGCCTGGTCGATGATGAAAACCTTTAACATGTCTAGCTTTGAAAGTCTCAACTTTTCTATCTACACCAAGTAATCTTCTCAAGATATACTTGCTCCTGATGGGGATTTAACCCTTCAGATATAGCAACCAAAGTCCATACTTTGTTGGTGTACATGGATTCCATCTCAGATCGCTAAGCATCCAGCCATTCTTACAGAGTCCCTATTCTCGATAGCCTGCTCGAAACTAGTTGGGTCATCATCTCATGATGCAATCCTCGCTCCCACTGACATAGAGAAACCGAAGTATCTCTCAGGCGGATGAGGAACCCTACTAGATCGGCGGAGAGGCTGAGATTCATTGGAATCTACTGAATCTTTTGGTTCTACCAAATTATCTGCTAAAGTTTGTATAGCTAGAACCTTTCCAGTTCTACATAACAGACCTTGCCTCGATCTTGTCCGGATTTTTCTTTTCAGACATAGGTCGGACAACTCCAAATCTTAACTAACTTAAGATATGGGCTCTTCCCTTTCCATATCACATATGAAGCGGTAGGCAACTGATTTCATTAAAACCCTATTCAATAAATATGTAATATCATAAGTGCATAACTCCCAAAAGGAAATATGTAACTCAGTAGTACTCATCATAGAGCACACCATATCACATAGGGTGCTATTGCTCCGCCCCGATATACCATCGTGCTATGGTGTATACGGAGGAGTAATGCTGAGAGAGAATCTCATTCTCCTTTAGAATAGTTCAGGAATTCTATGCACAAGTATTCTCCTCCTTGATCACATCAAAGGACATAATACTTATACCCGTATTGGTTCTCTACTTCTAACTTTTATTCTGTATATATCTCAAAAGGTTCGGACTTGTGTCTCAACAGGAACATATGTCTGAATCTTGAGAGATTATCAGAGAATGTAATGAAGTATAAAGAACCGGTCCTGGCATATGTAGACAGGGGACCTTACATACATCATCATGTATCAGTCCTAAGAGTTTACTAACTCTTTCTCTGTTTCCAGTAAACAGAGCTATGGTCATCTTATCTCTGTGACATGACTGGCAAGTTTCACAAGATGTAAATTCAAACAGGATTTAAATATGCATCTATATGTAACTTCAGCTTGTCTGGTCGCATTGATATGACCTAGTCTACAATATCTCAAGAAGGATTCGTTCAGTTCTGAACTCTTCCTCTTGTGTGTGTTCTGTACACTAAGAACTGTAGTTTGATTTAGAACATCAATGCTTTTAGATAACGTGCCTGATCCGATCAACTTTTGATATAGGAAATGTTCAAAACATTATCCAACAATACAAAATTTTATCGTTTCTTTACTAATAAAGAGACAGATATGATTTTGTATATCAGGTTCGGTATCTAATAACATTCGTTCAGAATCAATGTATAGGTAATACAGGGTGACAGTGACCAACAGACTTGGCTGCAACACTTGCCCCGTTTTCTGCCTCATGAAACGTATCACCCGTTCTCAGTTCTCTACCTTTCTATAGCCCTATGTAACAGATTACATATCTGGGATCCTGATCCGATATCAAATACCCAGGACGTAGAAGACACAGAGAAACAGTTCTTTGTAATGAACACACCCGAAGATGATGCATCAGTATGCACTTTCTTCGTTTGGGCGGCACGGGAATTCTGGTAATCCCTAATTTCCTGCTCTGTCTTATAATAATTATAAGTTGGAGCGGGACCAACGTTCCCCAGCTCAGTATAACAAATGGGTTCGGTCAATATTTCGTATTATCATCTTGATTAAGGCGTGATATGGTCGCTACCTGGAGAGAGAAGGAAGAAAACACTCGGCGTGCGCTCTTGCAAGAATAGATTGGTTATTATTTTATCTAATCAGGATGGCACCCACTGTTTTTATCAAATCTTCCTTCAAACCTTAAAAGGAAAGACTAGCCGGGATTAATTACACGCTACAAGTTCGCCAATTTTTCAGCCAGGCCAGTGTCGGTACTTTGAGGGAGGTCCCCCGTGCTTTCGCACGAACCTAATTAATGTAAACCTCGTTTTCCCAGAGGCGTAACCCCGTTGACACCTTTCTAGACACCTACTTGATCATCTAATTGTAATGTGTAAAACTCTCCCAGGAGTAACTCTTACTCGCAGTGGGTATCGGAATCCAACTATCTCATAGAAGATATGCAATCTCATTGCAAATTTCAACACTTGAAATTCCCGATAATTTTGCCCCTAACGTGCTATGACCTTGACGAAAGCCAACATACCATAGCCCGCTAGTCAAGTTCAACCCGTACATTTCTTGATTGAATTAAACCCACCCGCACGACCCTTGACGAAAGCCAACAAAGCCGCACGACTACCCTAATCCAATAGCATCGTATGCAGCAGATAAGCAGCATATAGCTACCGCACACTACACCTTGACGAAAGCCAATAAATGTAGCACGAATACTGTATACAACTTATCTGAAATGACGGAGGGCTACGACAGGTTTTTCTGAAAACCTATTGCGTAATGAATTTGATATCGTTGTAGAATCAAATGATTTTAAAATGGAGTGTTTTTGAGGCTTTTCTAGTTTTGCTAACGGAGTTACTCCCGGTGAAGGGATCGTCGGTCCTTTCCTCGTCGAATGAGGTGCGGGATATATCATATATATCACTGTGCAAAGCAGAAACTATAGAAGCTATCAAAAAACAAACCGAGTGTGTAGCATCTGCCAGTTATTGCTAAAGGGGTCACTCTCGGTGAAGGGATCGTCAGCCCTTTCCTCATCGAATAAGGTGCAGGATATATCAAATATACCGCTGTGCAAAGCAAGAACTGTAGCTACCTGTTTTATTTTTGAAATTCGATTCTACAACATCTTTAGGTTTCTTTTACTTTCATTAATCATATTAATGAAGTCCCATCGTTAAGTACCTAAACATCACAGATAAATACGACGTACACTTATGCCATCCGCATTCGCCTCGATGTCCCCTCGTGCACCGTTAGGTTAGGTAACTAACGGCAGAGCAGGGCAGGGCTAGCACGGGTGTAAAACATAAGTAAAGCCTATATAATATATCATATATACTATATACAGTATCTATCACAGAACATATCACATGATCACATCACAGATATCGCAGCAGAAGAAACATATGAAATATTTGATATACTAGGACCTCCGTGTTTTCAATACGAGCCAGTATAAAACACGGATTCCACGGTCGCGATGAATAGCCAAACCCACACCCCTAGACCCCTACGAGAGCGGCAAGCAACCTTACCAATTCTAGAGTTAGGATACCCGGACTCGACTCCTCGAGTTGGTCTCCCACTAGACTCCAGAACCCGTTTACTTGTGCCCTCCTCCTTGGGTCTATCCTAGTGCGGAAAAGAAAATAATATAGAAAAGGTGACATCTTCCGCAACCTGGAAGTGCCCCAATAAAAGAATATTACATACAAGTTTTTTTACATGAATGAAAATGAAAAACACTCATCTCACATAAAAAAAACCCCGGATATTCAAACACGACGATCCAATATAACATATCCAGCAACACATAACATCACATGTCATCAACGTAAGTAAATATGCGCATCCCAATTGTCGTTGACATATAGCAACGAAACCGGCGATATCACATATTACACTTACGGTCACAGAAAAGAAAGTGTAAAATTACAACAGTTGGAATCCGCAACCTGCATAGACATCGCATGCCTAATCAAATGAATTCCTTAGACATCGCATGCCTAACAATTATAAACCCCGCATTTCAGTCTCATTATCGAAAACACTTTTCAATATTAAGTCGGGCAATTCAACAAGATTCCCGACATTTTGATCGAATGCTCGTCGCAAACATTAGTAGGCGGCCACACCCCCGATGCTGTCGACGAAGTGCACCAAGGCGGAACACCGCTGCCGCGAGCACCCGAACGGATGCTTTTGGCGACGGGGTTCTCCTACAGTCACTTGGTCGGGGATATGGGGTGAGGCTATCTATTAAGTTTACCGGCGAGTATCCGCGTACGCTATGAGATTGCGACGGACTTTTGATCGCATCAAAATTCCATGGCAACCGATCAAGTGAGACTAAAGTGCTATGTTTATAACATTCAAATCAGTTATCTCATAACTGCTTGTGGATTCCAAGTACTGTATCCCATTCCAGATAAATAGAAAATGTTAAACTTTCCGATCGAACAATCAAACACCCAAGTTTTCCCGAAATAGATCAACGCATGAAACAAGTTTAAAAACATCCAGTTCATGCCTCAGTACCAACGGTCCAGCTGTAGAAGGGTCAAGCCAACGCCTCACATGTGGCACGCCGTACTGCCCCAAACCTGAAGGTTCAAAGGGCGGTTCAAGACGGTCACATAATCGAGTTAAGGTTTGTTGTCTTCTAAAGGGTCCATCGCGTTACTTGCACTACTTAGAACGTTATTAAACCACAGAATGATCCAACACTTGGAAATTTCCCGACAGGGGAAAAGGTGGGTATTTATATCGGGTTGAACTTTTTAACATGTTCTAAAATTTACCCGGAAAAACAATAACGAATTTAAAATTCCCGATCGAATCGACGATTACCAAATAAACCCCAGAACACTCAACACTTGAGTCAGATTAAAAATACCCATAAAATAGCAATTTTATATATAGGAATTACTGTGCAAACATAACTACCCAATCTCTCTTTATGGCCGCGGATCCGCGGCCCAAGCATGCTATGGCCGCGGTTCCACGGCAGTTTGGAAGAGTTAGGTGCTCGTTTTGCACCATAATTCTTATATTTCCCTGCTCTATTTTTCAGGTATTTTTAATTCAGAAAATATTGAGTTTTGAAAAAATGTACAGAGAGGGGGTAAACTTGGACGTATCGGGTTCGTTCGGAGTTTTAACTTCATTAACACATCATCTAAAGCTCAAGCTAGGCTCTGATACCACTGTAGGGTTCCTAGGCATGCTCAAGAGGTCTCACAAGGCATCAACCATGCCAAATTATAAAATTTCCGGTGCCGAGAAACCCTAATGCGATCGTTAACTAGAGTTTAGGCGAAACTACAAGCTACTAAACTACTTTAGTGCTAAGTAAACGGAAATACAACCTTTGTAGATCCGGTCCTCCACCTCCATAGCTCCGTGATGATGTCCCCTCGCTGCGATCATCGGATCCCGGGCTCTAGCGTCGGCTTCATAGGAGAAATGATAGGGCTAGGTCGTCGACTTCGATGCCGAAGATGATCTACGTCGAGGCAACTCAAGATCAAGCTCCAACTTCACCAAGTCATGAAACTTGTGAAGAAAACACCCTATACTACTTGGCAAGTGGTAGAGGATGAAGAAATAGGATGTGGGTTCACTTTAGAATTGGATTTCTCACTCTTTTCATGAAATCACCATTGAAGGTTGCAAGCTCTCTTCTTCTTGAAGAAGAAGAAGAAGAAGAAAAAGAATATGATAAGTGTATTTCAAATTATAAAATAAAATGATACTTATCATATTAACAACCATGGTTATGTGTAGAGAGTAAACTAAGCTTAGGTGAATGGTTAGGTTAGGCATGAATCAAAAATGGTAGACTTTTTCAAAGCTTCATGAAGCTTCAATGTAAAACAAAGCAAGCCACCATTTCTCTTTTTGCCAAAAGAAATAAATAAATAAATGAATAAATAAATTAAAACCCTAACCATTTACTTAACCAAGGTTTAAACTCAAACATACACCCAAGTTTGCATGTATCATCAAACATGATACAAACTAGTGCACAAAACTATATCATTTATACAATGTGCACATCAAGTGAGAAAATCCATCTTAAGTGAACTAATACTAGTTAATGTAAAGTAATATATCAAATATATAATTATACATTAAATCAATAAATCAACACTGGATTTAATGATCCGGTCATATCGCATATAACCGACTAATATCCAATGTATCGACTTATCGAATCAATCCTTGATTCGATAACTAGGTTATATCGCATACAACCAATCGATACATTCATCGCGAGAATAGAATACGGTATCACATACACACATTATTCTCGGTCCCGCACATATCTCATATGTGCTCCTATTTTGTTTCTCTTGAGCCAGGAAACCTCTGTGTAGGACTCTAAAGACTCGTCAATACGCCGACAGTAGGTGATGATCATATCAAACACCCACAAGCCGCAAGCGGTCTGCTAAAGGTAACGGCCACCCGGGTATTGAGCGATCAGAAGATCGACAAGCAAGCCCGCTCATACTCCTGTGAATCCAACCAGTAACACTTACCGTACAGTCCGGTCTGTTCGTCTGATATGTCGCATATCTCGCCTAGGGGTGGTAAACGTCAGACCTCAATAGCTCGATAAGTCGTGTCGATATGAGGTCTATAACAGTTTGAGAAACTACTGGTAACACTTACCAGTAAATCTCAGCAACCCTGGCCAGAGATTTCCGGTTATAGCCAATCGAACAAAACGCAACATCAACTCCCTATACCGGGAGAGACGAATCCCCTCCTATCGCTCATTGCCTCCATGTGATCCGGGACTGTACCCAAAAACCACCGTTTTGCACGCCCTATTGGACGTGGTAAGGTGGAAATCAAAGCACAGTGGGAATCACACAAGTCTCTATGACGATCTCGGGTATACAGACTAACCTGTACCAGTGTCACCAGAGAACTGCCATCTGACGTAAGGTATAATACCATCTGGGAGTTCTCGGCGAGTCCGTCCAGTGTACCCAGTCTCCACTGAGCACCCGTATATCATCTCTGATGTCAAACACCAATGGATATGGGATCATCCATCGCCCATCTATATTGGTCGAGAAGGTATACGCTAGTCTACTCTGGTATATCGATGCCCCGTCTCGATACACCCACGACTAGGGACCATGAAGGATGTACTTATGGACTACCATGTCCCTACTAGTATGATCCGCATCATAGTGCAGGTAGTCAAGTACACATCCTAAGGGCTTTACCAACATGTAATCAGAGAGACAATCAGTATACACGTTAAGGTAAAGAGCAACCAGATAGCATACTATCATGTCGAGCAAGAAAGTCCTCCCTATATATGTCCAAGCATCCACTACAATATACATCCTATGTATAGTAATGGCCTCTAGGGCATACATATAACTAACACCTATCATAGCACTCCATCATTTCAGATAGATACTACTTAGTATTCGTGCTACGTTTGTTGACTATGTTAAGGTGTAGTGTGCGGTAGCTAACTAGTGTTTATCTGTTTATGCATATGATGCAGATTGGATTAGCGTAGTCGTATGACTTTGTTGACTATGTTAAGGGTCGTGCGGGTGGGTTTAATTCAATCAAGAAATGACGGGTTGAACTTGGCTAGCGCTTATGATTTGTTGACTATGTTAAGGTCATGAGTTGCTTGGGGCAAAATATTATCGGGAATTTCAAGTGTTGAAATTTGCAATGAGATTGCATACCTTCCATAAGATAGTTGGATCCCAATACCCACTGCGAGTAATTGTTACTCCTGGGAGAATTTTACACAGGACAATTAGCCGATCAAGTAGGTGTCTAGAAAGGTGTCAACGGGGTTACGCCTCTGGGAAAACGAGGTTTATTTTAATTAGGTCTGTGCGAAAGCACGGGGAACCTCCATCAATGTACCGACACTGGCCTGGCTGAAATATTGGCGAAATTGTATGGTGTAATTAATCCTGGCTAATCTTTCCTTTTAGGGTTTGAAGGAAGATCTGATAAAAACAGTGGGAGCCATCCTGATTAGATAAAATAATAACCAATCTAATCTTGCAAGAGCGCACGCAGAGTGTTTTATTCTCTCTCTCTCTCCAGGTAGCGACCATGTCATGCCTTAATCAAGATAATAATATGGATGTATTGACTTAACCCGCTTGTTATACTGCACTGGGAAACATTGGTTCCGCTCCAACTTATAACCGTTATAAGGCCGAGCAGGAAATAGGGGATTACCAGCAAACTACGAGAGGAAGAGTTTAGAAATGAACAAATACTTCTTGAGGCATTGTAGACTAGGTCATATCAATGCGACCCGACTAGCTGAAGTTAAATAAAGATGCATATTTTAATCAGTTTAAATTTACATCTTGTGAAACTTGCCAGTCATGTCACAAAGATAAGATGATCATGGCTCCGTTTATTAGAAACAGTGAAAGAGTTATTGAACACTTGGGATTGATACATGATGATGTATGTAGGTCCCCTGTCTACACATGCCAGGACCGGTTCTTTGTACTTTCATTACATTCACTGATGATCTCTCAAGATTCGGACATATGTTGAAACACAAGTCTGAACCTTTTGAGATATTTAAAGAATATAATTTAGAAGTAGAGAACCAAAACGGGTATAAGTATTATGTCCTTTGATAAGATCAGGGAGGAGAATACTTGAGCACGGAGTTCTCTGGACTATTCTAAAGGAGAATGAGATTCTCTCTCAGCATTACTCCTCCGTATACACCACAGCACGTCGGTGCATCGGGGTGGAGCAAATTGCACCATATGAGATATGGTGTGCTCTATGATGAGTACTATTGAGTTGCCTATTTCTTTTTGGGGTTATGCACTTGTAAAGCTGCATACCTATTGAATTGGGTTCCTATCAAATCAGTGCCTACCACTCCATTTGAGATATGGTATGGGAAGAGCCCGTATCTTAACTAAGTTAAGATTTGGGGTTTTCTGGCCTGTGTCTAAAAGCAAAATCCGGACAAGCTCGAGGCAAGGTCAGTTCTGTGGAAGTTTGTTGGATATCCCAAGCATTCGCAAGGGAATATCTTCTACCACACCGAGGAACAAAATGTGTTTTATTTCTCGGCATGCCACCTTTTTAGAAAAGGAATTTATTTTGGAAAGAAATTTGTGGTCATGAAGTTGAACTGGAAGAGTTCCAGCTATACAAACTGCAGCTGATGATTTGGTAGAACCGGAAGATTCAATAGCTCCCAACGAACCTCAGCCTCTCTGCCGATCTGGTAGGGTTCGTCATCCATCTGAGAGATACTTCAGTTTCTCTGTGACAGTGGGAGCGAGGATTGCATCATGAGATGATGACCCAACTAGTTTCGAGCAGGCCATTAAGAGTGGGGACTCTGTAAGTATGGCTGGATGCTAAGCAATCTGAGATGGAATCCATATACACCAACAAAGTATGGACTTTGGTTGCTTTATCTGAAGGGTTAAATACCCATCAGAAGCAATATATCTTGAGAAGATTACATGGTGTGGATGGAAAAGTTTAGACATTCAAAGCTAGACTTGTTGTAAAAGGTTCTCGTCATCGACCAGGTGTGGTTTAATAATGAAACCTTTTCTCCAATAGGCTATGCTTAAGTCCATCCGGATCCTACTTGCCATTCCTACATACCATGACTACGATATCTGGCGGTTGGGTGTCATGACTGCTTTTCTAATTAGTGATTTAGAAGAGAGCGTCTATTAGTACACAGCCAGAGGGCTTCGTAGACAGTGGGCGCAGCGGAAACGTGTGCAAGTTGCTTTATGGGATAAAGCAGGCATCGCGGAGTTGGAACATCTGTTTTGATGTAGTAGTCAAAGCGTTTAACTTCATCAAAATGGTAGATGAACCTTGTATTTACAAAAAGGTAGTAGAGATTAAGGTGGTCTTCCTTGTACTGTACGTAGATGACATACTCTTGATAGGAAAGAAGTTTCCTATGCTACACTCGGTCAATCTCCTCTTATCACATTGATTCTCCATAAAGGATCAAGGTGATACCTCCTAGATCCAGGGATTTTGGATCATGTGATAGATCTAAATGGATGTTAGGATTCTCAATGGGGGTAGTGAGATGGTATCAATCGATCCTGGAGAGAATCACTGATTAGCTTCCAGGGTGATAAGGTCGACTGAACGTCAGTCACAAGCATTGTCTTTACCCACAGTAGAAGGACGGTATGTTGGAAGAGTTCCAAGATAGATACCGTGGCATACTAGACGATAAAGGCTTGATACATCGCTACCAAAGATGCTACCAAAGAGGCAATCTGGGTGTATATTAGTTCATGAGATGAACTTCGTTCCTACCATTGTGTGACAATGGGGTTGTGGCTTATGCCTAGGAACGCCCGTCCCATCAATGATCCAGACATATTCTAAGGCAGTATCACCTGATCATGGAGATGTTGTTAGGTTTACCTAGTACCTAATTAAGGGTTTGGAAGTATCACATGTTTTAAAATTATATTTTTAAGGTGCTAAGTGAACATACAAAGAATCATCACTAGAAAATTAGGGTTTCATAACTTGAACAACATCACAAGTAACAAAGGCTAGGGTTTTGAGAGTACAACCTTTGTAGCTCTCTACCCTAGACTCCTTGGCCACTTGAGGGTCGGAAAAAGCTTCGCTTGAGGTCTTCTAATGTCCACGACGATCCACCCGAAGCTCCTTTGCCCAAAGCTCCTTGCTTTACACGATGCATCAATGAGTAGAGCAAACACCCTACACAAACCGGCTAGATGTGTGTAGTATGATGATGTGGTTGTTTTTCTATAATCAAAACTCTTTCTTTTATCAACCTCACTTAAAGAAAATTATCAAGAGAGGAAGAAGATGATGGCTAAGCTTTTTCTCACACAAGGAAAAAGAAAATGAGAGAGTGAATAATAATTGAAGTGAGAAGAGAATAATATATCTTAATCCCTTCTCACTTCAACCATAGTTAGAATTATCTAGATCTTTTCCAAAGTGAGTTAAAAGGTAAAAGGATAATTAACTCAAGGTTAATAAGTGGTTGAAGCATGGTCAAAGATGATAAACTTTAACCTCTTGTGAATTATCCTTTCCTTTTTACAAAATGCAAAATAAATAGATAATTCTATCATGTAAGTCTTGCATTGCCACCAAACTTGTATCAACAACCATGATACAATGTATGCATGTATGTATCCATGCACATCATCATGTGCATACATGTATGCATACAAAATAGACAAAAAGAGTTTGATTAAAGAAATAATCTAAAAGTCATTTGTAAAATCAACACTTAATTTTGCAAACCGGTCATATCACATACGACCCGACCAATAGAAAATGCCTGATTAATATACGGTATCACATATCCGTATTTAATCGGGTTCCCGCGCATATCTCATATGCACGCCACATCTTTTCGCCTGAGCCAGGAAACATCATTGTGGGACTCTAAGACTCGTCAATACGCCGGCAGTAGGTAACGATCATATCAAATACCTACAAGCCGCAAGCAGTCAGCTAAACGTAACGGCCACCCGGGTATTGAGCGATCAGAAGAAAACAAGCGAACCTGCTACAACTCCCATCGAGCCAACCGGCAACACTACCGTACAGTCCGGTCTCTTCGTCAGATATGCTGCATATCGAGTCTAGGGATGGCAACATCGACCCCAATAACTCAATAAGTCATGACGATGAATGGTCTATAACAGATCGAGAAACTACTGATAACACTTATCAGCAAATCCCAACAGCCCTGGCCAGGGACTTACTGATATAGCCAGTCGAGCACAGCACAGCATCAACTCCCAATACCGGGAGAGACGAAACCCCTCCTATCGCTCATCGCCTTCGTGTGTCTCGGGACTGTACCCAACGGCCACCTGTTTGCACGACTCAGTAGAGCCGTGGTAGGGTGGTAATCAAAGTACAGTGGGAGAACACAAAAGACTCTATGACGATCTCGGGTCTACAGACTAACCTGCACCAGTGTTACCTGAGAACTGCTATCCGACGATAGATATAATTCCATATAGGAGTTCTCGGTGAGTCCGTCCAGTTTACCCAGTCACCACTGAGCATCCGTATACGATCTCGATGTCAAACATCGATGAATGTGGGAATATCCATCGCCCATCATATGGGTCTAGAATCATATACGCTAGTCTACTCTGGTATATCGATGCCCCGTCTCGATACACCTATGACTAGGGACATTCCAGGATATGCTTATAAACTACAGATGTCCCACTTGTATGATCTCCATCATAATCACAGTAGTCAAGCCTATATCCTCGGGGCTTTATCAACATGAATGAATGAATAAAAGCATGATCAAATCAACATGTTAAATACAGAAGAACCAGATAGCATACTATCATGTCGAGCAAGAATGTACACTGAATATATATATATATATATATATATACATGTATAAATACATCCGCTATCATATAATGGCCTCTAGGCCGTACATATATCCAACAATCTCCCACTTGCACTAAGGCCAGTTATTGGCGTATCCCATACCCAACATCTCAAAAATTCGCTCATACTGCGGCTGAGGGAGGGCCTTGGTGAGTGGATCCGCGGCGTTATTCTTTGTGTCTACTCTCTTAATCTCGATCTCGCGGCGATCTACAATCTCTCGGATCAAATGAAAGCGCCTCAGGATGTGTCTGGACCGCTGATGGGACCTGGGCTCCTTGGCTAACGCCATAGCCCCATTATTATCACAATACAATGGTATTGGATCGATAATGGTTGGAACTACTCCTAGCTCCGAGATGAACTTCCTCATCCAGACGGCTTCCTTGGCGGCATCATTCGCAGCAATGTACTCAGCCTCCATCGTAGAGTCTGCAACGGTATCCTGTTTGGAACTCTTCCAACTTACCGCCCCTCCATTGAGGGAAAATACAAACCCAGAGATAGATTTGCTGTCGTCCTTATCGCTCTGGAAGCTCGAATATTTGGAGATCTCCATTACCATACACCAAGAACAATTCTTTAGTCCTTCGCAAGTACTTAAGAATGTTCTTCACAGCTATCCAGTGATTCTCCCCTGGGTTTGATTGATACCTTCTTACAACACTAAGTGCATAAGCTATATCTGGGCGTGTACATAACAGCGCATACATTATAGATCCTACCGCCAAAGCATAGGGTATAATGCTCATGCGAGCTCTCTCTTCATCGGTCTTTGGGCAAGAGTCCTTAGAGAGATTGACCTCATGGCAAGCGGGTAAGGCACCCCGCTTGGAGTCTTCCATACTAAACCTTTTTAGGATGGTGTTGATGTACCTCGTTTGGGACAATCCCAATAACCTCTTGGATCTATCCCTATAGATCCTTATGCCCTGAATGTATGTGGCATCACCCAGGTCCTTCATGGAGAACCTTAGTGATAAGAAAGATTTGACCGACTGTAGCATAGGAATGTCATTTCCTATCAGAAGAATCTCATCCACGTATAATACGAGGAATGTGACAGCTCTCCCTACTGCCTTCTTATAAACACAAGGTTCATCTGGATTTTTGATGAAATCAAACTCTTTGATAACATCATCGAAACAGATGTTCCAACTCCGTGATGCCTGCTTTAACCCATATATGGATTTAAGCAATCTACATGCTTTCCCGCTGCTCCCACTGTCAATGAAGCCCTCTGGTTGATCCATATAAACGCATTCTTCTAAATCCCCATTTAGAAATGCCGTTTTAACATCCATCTGCCTGATTTCATAGTCGTAGTGAGTAGCAATAGCAAGTAGGATCCGAATGGATTTAAGCATGGCTACGGGCGAAAAAGTCTCGTCATAGTCCAAACCTGGTCTTTGACGAAAACCCTTCGCCACAAGTCTTGCCTTATAGGTCTCTACCTGCGCATCTACACCAATCTTTCTTCTAAAGATCCATTTGCACCCCACAGGTTTTATCCCAGGGGATACAACGTCCAAAGTCCATACTTTGTTGGTGTACATAGTGTTGGAGATAGTGCCTCAGAGTCAATTATTAGGTCACAGGTACGTGATTGTAATGATTGAGGGAGGACCTATCCCGGTAGGACAGTCTTACTCGAGATGATAGTATGCTATCTGGTTTACCTTTATCATCGTGTACTGTTTTAAGTGACCTGACACGTCGCTATTACACGTTGATAGAGCCCCTAGGATTCTTGCTTGACCACCAGCAGTATGAGGGCGATCATATAAGTGGGAGCTGGGGGTCTATAAGCATATCCTTAAAAGGTCCCTAGTCGTGAGAGTTTCGAGACAGGGCATCGATTCTCCATAGTAGACTAGTGTATACAGTCGAGACCCCGACGAGGGGCGGTGGCCGGTCTCACAAGCCACTGGTGTCAGTTGGATCACCTAAGATGTATACAGGTGCTCATTGGGTTATGAGTACACCGGACAGGACTCGCCGGGAACATGCTAGTTGGTCATATACCAGACGTCAGATGGCAGTTCCCTGGTGACATGTGTGCAGGTTAGTTCATCGACCTGGGGATCGTCATTTGTCTCGTGTGAGTTCCCACTGTACTTTGATTACTACCCTACCACGGCTCAAAGGAGTCGTGCAAACAGGTTTTAGTTGGGTACAGTCCCGAGCCACATGGAGGCAGTGAGCGTATCTTCAGGGGTTCGTCTCTCCCGGTATTGGGGGTGAGGTCGTGCTGTGTCTAGGAGAGCCATTACACAAAGTCCTTGGCCAAGGCAAGGTGATTTACTGGTAGGTATTCCAGTAGTATCTCAGGGTGTTCTGGGCTACACTCCGACACGACTTGTACCGCTTTTGGGGGTCTGACTTTTACCAACCCCCTAGGCCCGCCATGCGATACTCATAGACGAACGGACCGGACTGCACGGATATTGTCACTGACAGGCTCAGTAGGGTTGTCGGGCTAAGTTCGCTCACAGACGTCCCTTTTAGTCAATACTTGGTAACCCGTTACGTATTGTCTTATACCTCTGACGTGCTAGTGGTTAAATCCACAACCAAGGTGTTGATGAGTCTTTAGAGTCCCCCACATTCAGTTACTCAGCTTTCGGGCGAAAATTTGTAGAGGCCGTATGGAGATATGGCAAGGTCCGATCAGATACGTGCGGTATTGCACGGATCAGGATCGGACAGTTTGTACTATAGGCCGTATGGTTATATGGCAGGGTTCGATCAGATACGTGCGGTATTGCACGGATCAGGATCGAACAGATATTACTAGCCGGCTTTGGTATAAGCCGGATCCTAGTATAGTACAGTGTAGATTTTGTCTCATTGCATCTGTATTTCGGTCGAAATACAGATACGGGTGTGTATGCACAGTATCGGGGTTTTCCTGTAATTTATTACGGGACCAGTTTTATGGAGTTGCCAGTTTGCTTTCCGTTTCGGCCAATTTCCATTGTTCCGTTCATTGGCCGAAGATTGGTGGAGGAGGGCTTATTTGCATTGTTGCAAATAAGTGTTTATGGAGGGGTTCTTTGCTTATTGTTGTATCATGATAGCCTCTCATTGACCTTGACTTCTAGCTTCATGATATCTTGACTTTTAGTGGTCATCATGGTTGTTGATGATGAGGTTGGTGATGATGGTTGGATGAGTATTGGTTTTGCTTGTGATCATTACTTGATATCATAACCATTCCTTTCTCTCTCTCCTTTGATTATGGTTGTGGTTTTGATCTTTTGGTTTTTTTTGATGATATCACTCCCTCACTCTCATGCTTTTTTCACCACCTCTATGAGGATGGCCGGCCACGGTTAGAAGGGGTTGCCCATTTTCATGTGTGGGATTTTTGTTATTCACTTCTTGAAAAATCCCACAAGTTCCTCCTTCAAAAGATTATATCATTTCCTCCTCCAATGGCAATCTCCATGAACCCCAAAGTGAGACTTGAGTACTACGCATTCTACAGCGTATCTTGGGCACGTCGAGTAGCCGGCTTCATGCCCGAGTTGCCTCGGCATTGAGGTGGGAGCCCGTAAACAAAGTAGGCGATGTGGTGCATTTCCGGCGACGAGGAGGAGGCAGGACTTTCCGCAGGAGATCGGGACCATGATGAGAAGACCGGAGGACTTGGATCGTCGGTATATCTCTAACCCATCTTCTAGTTAGCTTAGACTTGTTAATGGTTACGATCCGGGTGTTTAGTGCGCGGTGGTGCCGGTTTGCTAAGTCCGCAAATTAAAGTTTTTCACCGCTTCCGCATTCCGGCGTCGGATCGACGGCCGGGGCGCCGCCGTGCACTTACAGTGGTATCAGAGCCTCCCCATTAACTTAGTCTAGCTTTGTGTAATGTGTTTTTCAGTTCCGATCGATCGAAATGTCCGAAAACCCAAATACACCCACGACAGTTTCTGTTGAATTTTTTCAGTCTCCAAAAATTTTCAGGTTGCATAAAAGTACTATGCTCGATGATCTAAGACCAGTGGAAAAATTCGAGACACTGATTCTCCAACTGGAGCGCGGAACCGCGGCAAGTACCCACTTAGTGCCGCGGTTGCGCCGCCGTAGTCATTGATCAGTGTGTGGAAATTTTCCAGTAGGCCTCTGGGGTTAAATTTGGGTTTTTGGAATATTAAAATTGGGCCCAGGTTTTCTGTGAGTGCTACAGTTTTGATTGGGGGCCCACTTGTTAATTTTTGATCGATCGGATATTTTAAACACATTTTTCACAGTATTTACATTATATCTGCGACCGTGAATGTCACTTGATCGGTAAATCCGGTCTAACTGCTATAGCCCGGTTAGACGGATTTGCGAACGTGACTTTCACGTTGATGTTCTGTCTTTGCTGTGATGTTGCGGATCGGTCGTGGGGGATAGCCTGGATGCAATGCTAGTACAGTTCTGTTGTATTATGTACATTTGATATTGCGGGGCGAGCGTCCGACATGTGGACTGCCGTCACTGCCTGTTTGTATTATTATTTTGGGGCACGACCTGGTTGCGGTCGATGTACCCGTTGTATGTATATTTTACTTTCTGTACTAGGATTGCCCCGCAGGAGGGGTGCACGGATAGCCGGGTTCTAGAGGGCAACAAGCCCGCATCTCATGGCATTGGGACGGAGGGGGCTTCACTCTAGGATTGGCGGGCTATTCGCCGCACTCGTAGGGGGTACAGGTTGACCCAGGAGGGGTGCCCAAGTTACCGGATTCCGTGAAGTGCTGGGTGGTCCATTCACGGTGCTGAAGGGGGCTGCCTCGCTTCAGGTTTTGGCGGGTGACTTGCCGCGCCCGTAGGGGTCTAGGATTTCATTGCACAGGCTATCCACACGACCAGGGGAACGTCGGGTTTCAGTAGTGGCTCTGTGAAACCCGGGGATCCCAGATATCTGTATTGTTTCTGTGAAGCTGTACATTTCTGTGATGTTGCATTTTATTCACGCCTTGAGCGAATATAATATATTGGTATATATATTAGTAGATGTTGTATATGTTTTACATCCGCGCTAGTCCAGTCCCCGCTCTGTCGTTAGTTAGCTAACCTAACGGGTAATGACGGGACCCAGTGGCGAATGCGGATGGCATATACGTACATCAGTATATTTTCGTTCTTTTTGGTGTGATCAATTGATGGGACTGTGTTGATTCGGATCAATACAAGTTTAAAACAAACCTAATCTGATGTTGTTCGAACACTTTTCAAAAAGCTGTTATTGCAAGGACGTTCACTTTTGTTTTGCATCGTGGTATTCATTTGGAATATCCTGCTCCTCAGTCGACGAGGCAAGGGCCGAGATCCCTTCACCGGGAGTGACCCCTTGGACAGAAGTTTGCGTCAGGGCATTAACTTCACTATAGCCGACTACTTTTGCTTTGCACCGTGGTATTCAGTTAGTATATCCTGCACCCCATTCTACGGGGAAAGAGCCGAGATCCCTTCACCGGGAGTGACCTCTTTAGCAACGGTTTTCGTCACTATATTTTTTAAAAGCTATCAGTTCCTTCAACGATATCAAGTTCTTTACGTTAAAGGTTTTCGCCAGAAACCATTCGTAGCCCTCCGTCGTTTCAGACGGGTAGCACGTAGTATTCATGCTGTGTTTGTTGACCTTCGTCAAGGCATAGTGTATGGTAGCTGCTTGTTACCTTTCTGCTGCATAGATAGATGCGTTGGTTTGGGACAGTCGTTTAGCCTTGTTGACCTTCGTCAAGGGCTTGTACGGGTGGATTCAAATTAACCTGGATAATGACGGGTAGAACTTGACATGTGACTTATGATTTGTTGACCTTCGCCAAGGTCATAAGAGCATGGGGCAGAAATCACATCGGGAGTTTCAAAAGAACTGAAACTTGCCAGATATGCGCATACCTTCTGGAGTGTGACACCGTGAGCGGATTCCGTCACGTTGTCATGCGATGATAGTTGGATCCCGATTCCCACTGATGAGTTAGTTTACTCCTCGGGTAACCCCGACTAATTCTTCTTTCAGGTTTGGAGGAGAATTTGAGGTACAGTGGGAGGATTCCAGATTAGATAAATTGGTAACCATTCTGATCTAGGTTAGAGTGCACGCTGAGTGTTTCTTTTCTCTCTCTCTTTGGCAGCGACCATTGACCCGACCCTAAGACTTTGACTCAGTGACCAAGTTGACCGAACCTTCTTAAACACCGGCTTTTGGATTGTCAGAGTTGCAAACCTCATTGCCACTCCTACTTTTACCCTTTTCTCCAGGACACCCCGTATTACTACGAACGTCCACTTCCATTGGACAAAACCATCGTATGGTTAGATACGAACTCGAAAGAATTTATTCGAGGATGGTTTCCGGTTCTGGAGAAAACGGATAGGATTATTCAGTTGTCTTTTCCTTTTACCCTCTCTCAGGCTACGAGTACTCCTTGGTTTAGGGGTAGTACACCTATTACGCAAATTGGATTGTCTTCTTCCAAACCTTAGGCTGGTGCCGACCGGTAGGGAATGAAGAAAACCAATTAGCATAACGATGGTGTGCAGAAGGTATTAAGTTCAGACAAACCAAGGGATTAGTAAGAGGGCAAAGTAAATGGCAACAGATTTTCACGACCAAACCAAATATTTCTTTACCACTCCCACATCACCTTTGTATTTCTCCAGGACACTCCGTATCACTACGAAGATCCACAGTTTATTTGGATACTCCATCGTATGGTTATATACGAACTCGAATGGAACTTGTTCCAGTTCGGGGATGGATTCTGGTTCAGGAGAAATAGGAATAAGGTTTATTCGGTTGTCTTTTATCTTCACCCTCTCTCATTGCGAGTGTTCCTAGGATTGGGACAGTACACCCATTATGCTTATTGGATAGTCTTCTTCCAAACCATAGGCTGGTGCCGAACGGTAGGGAAGGAAGAAAACCATTTGGCCTAAAGGGGTGTGCAGAAGGTAAAGACTAAAGACATATGAAGGGATTTGGAGAGGTGGCAAAGAATTATACGGTTACAGTCGTGAATCTGGAAGAGGCATTACTAGGAATACCGGGATACCCCATCGAAACATTTCGATGTTTCAGTCTCACTGTGTAATGTTAAAGGAAAACTGATTTCCTGATTAGATACTTACTCCAGGGTATGTATTTACCAGGTACGATTCTCACATCTGTATGGTTTTACAGATGATGAGTGGGAGTAAGTTATTGGGAATTGGGTGATTATCCTCATTATATCGGGATTCGTTGTAATCAGTGATATTTGAGGAAATCACCTGGGCTGTTTGCCGGTCGGCAAATATTTGGTTTTGAATATCCGCTGTTACGCACCAATTTCAAAATGATATATCTGTACGTCTATTTTCATAGAGTGAGATATACCTTTCTGAAATTATGTCTACGACATTTACCTATATCAGTGGATGGTTAGGTAAGGAGCATTAAACAGCGGTGTAATTCTTCTTAACCATAAGTACAGTTTTCAACCTACGACACACAGTGAAAGAGTTATCAGACTCAAGGGACTTATACAGAGTATTGTATGTTGTCCAGTGTCCATTAGGACAGAGGGGTTGGTCCTCGTACTATATTCGGTTTACTTATGACTTCTCTAGTTTTTAGACAGGTGTTTCGTGGAAACACAGGGTCCGAATTTGGAGAAGTTATAGGTATTTGAATAGAGTAGAGAACCAGGTATAGCAAGTATCGGGATTCTTCAAAAAGATCGAAGATGTAGATACTTGTCAATGATATTTAGTTGCTAGTAATGACTAAGAGAACTTGCTTCTCTTTCAGGTTACTCATAATTGGAAGCATTCCTAAGTTGAGTAACGCTGATCGGCCTCCTTCCATTTAGTTGACATGCACTGGAGACAGTTGCATGATTTGGATCTGGTTCAATTAAATCAGTGCCTCTGGTCCTATATTGGATATAGAACAGTTCGTATCTTAACGATGTTAAGGTACGGGGAGTTGTCCGGATTATGCTTAAAACCAGACTCTGGATAACTCAAGGCACGTTTCTGTAATGGCTGTTTGTGGGTTGACCCAGGCTATGACGCGGGTTGACTTTCTACCATCTGGATGAACAATAGCAATATTGTTCTAGACTCGCCACAGTTTTATTAAAAATGGATTTTTTCAGAAAACAGTAGTGGGAGTATGGTAGAACTGGAAGTGATTCCAGAACCACAAACGATTACTGAAAATTTGATAAGGAACCTAAAGATTCAATCTGAATTGACATTCCATTGGCCACTCCGCAGATAAGGTGGGTAACTTCAGGCACCCGAGAGGCACTACGGTAGCCTCAAGGACGGTGACAGGGAAGTTCTTGTTTACCCACAATTACCATTGCTGTTGTTCCAGGCTGCGAGACCCGGCGGGAGGATGAGTATAGCGTCGTTCTAAACTAGTTTTAGAAGTGCACGTCTATATGACTCTGCCAGAGGGTTGTCGTAGTCAGTGGGAGCAGCGGAAGCATTGGTGGACAGGTAGCTTATGTCTATTTATAGACTAAAGCAGATGTAGCGGAGATAGATCATCTGTTTCTGACGTGACAGTCATGGGTTTGACCTCATCAGAATAGGGGATGGATCTGTTGAGAAGGTAGTAGGGTGTGATGTCCTGGTATTTGGATGACATACACAGAGTAGGAAAAGAAACTCCTACACTACAATCGGTTATATTTTGGTCGTCACACAGTTGTTTCTCCACAAAGGAAATGGATTTTATATCAAACATACTGGTTACTAGATCTATGGTCTTAGATCTAGATTTGGGTGGTTTCCCAATCAGGGTACTTGACAGCATTCTAAGAGTATTTAGGATGGACGACTCCTGGCACGGTAGTGTACCTGCAGGTAATGGAGTCACCCTCTCCAAAGGTGTCTTACAGACTAAAGGGGAGAGGGATGTGCATGATTGGCAGATCACTTGCTCAGGCAATTGAGTCAATCATGAGATGTCAAGTACCACACCAGATGTTGTTCTTGCACTAGATGCAATAAGTTGACATTAATCCAATCCTGGAGAAACCGTAGGAAGCAGTTTTAGAACATAAATGGATGTTCTAGGGAGATGATAACGACAGCCTCATTCAGGAGACAGTTATCATTCCAGGCTTCCATGGTGACATGGACGACAAGGAGGTTGTCAGAGTTATAGTTTTCCTTCTGATGAGGGACGGTATTTTGGACAGGTGGTCCAAGGCAATACTGAGGGAGGCATGGCGCGCAGGATACTGATTAAGTTCAGTTGACGATACAGTCTAAGAAGTTTGGATTTGGAGTTCGTTTATGAGCTATGTCCCATCAGACATCCAGACACATTCTAAGACAGGTGTTGCTCATTTCGGGAGATGGGTTTCTCCACGAACTTGAGATATAGAGAGACATAGAAAGAAACAACTAGGCGGATCCACTCACTGAGGCTATTCCTCGAACGCAATAGTTCCGCAAACGAGCTTTGTGAGACTGACTAGTAGAGGAGTTGGATGTTCGGTATCACACGGGCTGTGAGTATGCGACATTGCAATAATTAGCCTTGAGTGCAAGTGGGAGATTGTTGGAGATAGTGCCCTCAGAGTCAATTATTAGGTCACAGGTACGTGATTGTAATGATTGAGGGAGGACCTATCCCGGTAGGACAGTCTTACTCGAGATGATAGTATGCTATCTGGTTTACCTTTATCATCGTGTACTGTTTTAAGTGACCTGACACGTCGCTATTACACGTTGATAGAGCCCCTAGGATTCTTGCTTGACCACCAGCAGTATGAGGGCGATCATATAAGTGGGAGCTGGGGGTCTATAAGCATATCCTTAAAAGGTCCCTAGTCGTGAGAGTTTCGAGACAGGGCATCGATTCTCCATAGTAGACTAGTGTATACAGTCGAGACCCCGACGAGGGGCGGTGGCCGGTCTCACAAGCCACTGGTGCAGTTGGATCACCTAAGATGTATACAGGTGCTCATTGGGTTATGAGTACACCGGACAGGACTCGCCGGGAACATGCTAGTTGGTCATATACCAGACGTCAGATGGCAGTTCCCTGGTGACATGTGTGCAGGTTAGTTCATCGACCTGGGGATCGTCATTTGTCTCGTGTGAGTTCCCACTGTACTTTGATTACTACCCTACCACGGCTCAAAGGAGTCGTGCAAACAGGTTTTAGTTGGGTACAGTCCCGAGCCACATGGAGGCAGTGAGCGTATCTTCAGGGGTTCGTCTCTCCCGGTATTGGGGGTGAGGTCGTGCTGTGTCTAGGAGAGCCATTACACAAAGTCCTTGGCCAAGGCAAGGAGATTTACTGGTAGGTATTCCAGTAGTATCTCAGGGTGTTCTGGGCTACACTCCGACACGACTTGTACCGCTTTTGGGGGTCTGACTTTTACCAACCCCCTAGGCCCGCCATGCGATACTCATAGACGAACGGACCGGACTGCACGGATATTGTCACTGACAGGCTCAGTAGGGTTGTCGGGCTAAGTTCGCTCACAGACGTCCCTTTTAGTCAATACTTGGTAACCCGTTACGTATTGGCTTATACCTCTGACGTGCTAGTGGTTAAATCCACAACCAAGGTGTTGATGAGTCTTTAGAGTCCCCCACATTCAGTTACTCAGCTTTCGGGCGAAAAGTTGTAGAGGCCGTATGGAGATATGGCAAGGTCCGATCAGATACGTGCGGTATTGCACGGATCAGGATCGGACAGTTTGTACTATAGGCCGTATGGTTATATGGCAGGGTTCGATCAGATACGTGCGGTATTGCACGGATCAGGATCGAACAGATATTACTAGCCGGCTTTGGTATAAGCCGGATCCTAGTATAGTACAGTGTAGATTTTGTCTCATTGCATCTGTATTTCGGTCGAAATACAGATACGGGTGTGTATGCACGGTATCGGGGTTTTCCTGTAATTTATTACGGGACCAGTTTTATGGAGTTGCCAGTTTGCTTTCCGTTTCGGCCAATTTCCATTGTTCCGTTCATTGGCCGAAGATTGGTGGAGGAGGGCTTATTTGCATTGTTGCAAATAAGTGTTTATGGAGGGGTTCTTTGCTTATTGTTGTATCATGATAGCCTCTCATTGACCTTGACTTCTAGCTTCATGATATCTTGACTTTTAGTGGTCATCATGGTTGTTGATGATGAGGTTGGTGATGATGGTTGGATGAGTATTGGTTTTGCTTGTGATCATTACTTGATATCATAACCATTCCTTTCTCTCTCTCCTTTGATTATGGTTGTGGTTTTGATCTTTTGGTTTTTTTTTGATGATATCACTCCCTCACTCTCATGCTTTTTTCACCACCTCTATGAGGATGGCCGGCCACGGTTAGAAGGGGTTGCCCATTTTCATGTGTGGGATTTTTGTTATTCACTTCTTGAAAAATCCCACAAGTTCCTCCTTCAAAAGATTATATCATTTCCTCCTCCAATGGCAATCTCCATGAACCCCAAAGTGAGACTTGAGTACTACGCATTCTACAGCGTATCTTGGGCACGTCGAGTAGCCGGCTTCGTGCCCGAGTTGCCTCGGCATTGAGGTGGGAGCCCGTAAACAAAGTAGGCGATGTGGTGCATTTCCGGCGACGAGGAGGAGGTAGGACTTTCCGCAGGAGATCGGGACCATGATGAGAAGACCGGAGGACTTGGATCGTCGGTATATCTCTAACCCATCTTCTAGTTAGCTTAGACTTGTTAATGGTTACGATCCGGGTGTTTAGTGCGCGGTGGTGCCGGTTTGCTAAGTCCGCAAATTAAAGTTTTTCACCGCTTCCGCATTCCGGCGTCGGATCGACGGCCGGGGCGCCGCCGTGCACTTACACATAGACTCCATTTCGGATCTCATGGCATCCAACCACTTCACAGAGTCTCCACTCGTGATAGCTTGCTGAAAACTGGTAGGATCATCATCCTCTATGATGCAGTTTTCTATGTCACCATCAATGAGGAAACCGTAGTACCTCTCCGGTGGGCGAGAAGTCCTACCAGACCTTCGGAGTGGCCGAGGTTCCTCAGTTTCTATTGCAACAGCCGGTTCAACCAAGTCGTCATTTGTAGTTTGTGTCTCTAGAACCTCTTCTAGATCCACCACTTTGCCATCATCTTTATCTGTGAAAAACTCTTTTTCTAAGAATGTGGCATACTGAGAAACAAACACCTTTTGTTCCTCTATGTGGTAGAATAGATATCCATAAGAGTTCCTTGGATATCCCACAAAGTTGCACATGACTGACCGTGTCTCGAGTTTGTCCGGATTTTGCTTTTTAACATAGGCCGGGCAACCCCAAATCTTAATTCTCTTAAGAGATGGTCTCTTCCCATGCCATATCTCATATGGCGTGGTAGACACAGTTTTGGTTGGAACCCTGTTCAGAAGAAACGCTGCAGTCTCCAATGCATGCCCCCAAAATGAGACAGGCAACTCAGCATCACTCATCATGGAACGGACCATATCTAATAGGGCCCGATTCCGTCGTTCAGACACACCGTTGTGCTGTGGTGTGTAAGGAAGAGTGAGCTGAGAGAGAATCCCATTCTCTTTTAGGAAGTTTGCAAATTCTGTACTGAGGTACTCCCCACCTCGATCTGATCGAAGCATTTTGATACTCAAGCCGGTTTGCTTTTCTACTTCTTATTTATATTCAGTGAATTTCTCGAAAGCTTCGGATTTGTGCTTTAATAAAAATACATGACCGAATCTTGAGAAATCGTCAGTGAAAGTAATGAAGTAAGAAAAACCGCCTTTAGCCTGTGTAGACATTGGGCCACATACATCACTATGTATGAGTCCTAGGAGCTCGGTATCTCTTTCTCCGTGTCCGGTAAACGGAGTTTTGGTCATTTTACCCTTGATACAAGACTGGCAAGTCGCATAAGATTTATATTCAAAAGAGTTTAAATATCCATCTTTGTGCAACTTGTTTAGTCTTGTTTCGTTAATATGACCAAGTCTACAGTGCCAAAGAAAAGCTTCATTTATTTCTGAAAGTTTTCTTTTATTAGTGTGTTGTATGCTGAAAACTGTGTGTTGATTTAGGACGTATATCCCGTTATTAAGTGTACCATACCCAACCAACATTTGATTCAGGTGAATGTTCATAACATTGTTCTGCAATACAAAATTATATCCTTCATTGTTTAACAAAGAAACAGATATTATATTACAAAGCATACTTGGTACAAAATAACATGGGTTCAAAACCAATATACACTCAGATGGCAACCCCAAGTGATACTCTCCCACTGCGACTGTATGTACATTGGAACCATTTCAAACGCGGAGAGTAAGGTCACCTGTCTTCAAAACCTTGCTATTTCTCAGCCTCTGCATAGAATTGCAAATGTGAGAACCTGAACCGGTATCTAATGTCCAGGAAGCAGAGTTTATTACAAAACAGCTTTCTGTCACAAACACACCTGAAGCGGAAGCATCCCCATGCTTCTTCTTGAGATTCAAGTACTCGGTACAGTTGCGCTTCCAATTGTAAGTCCATATTGCGACCCCCGGTACTTACGGGGAGGCGGAAACGGTATAAAAAACGAATTTTTATCGCAAGAGGCAACATGGACTAAACTATGTCGGGATCGTTGTCTAAACTAAAACTAGTTTACAAGCTAAAGAGAGTTAGCTACTATGGAAGATGGTTATACCTAAACTTGAACTCCTTCTCTTCTTGTTGTTGTTCTTCTTTCTTGTTCTTTGTAGAAGCTTGATTGGTTCTCTTCTCGTCGCCTTCTTCTTGCCGAAGATAGATCCACCTTGAAGGTTCGACCTTTGGGCTCTTCCTCGATCTTTGAGTGAACTAGGGTTTCCGGCTTGCTAAACCTTCATCCTAGAATGAGTAGAGAGTGATTAGGGTTTGCTTTTCTATCTAAAGAGAATGAATCTCAACACATGAGAAGGTTTCTCTTTTCAAGAGGAGGAAGAAGATGAAATGAGGAGAGAGAGTGAGAATGATAGAATGAGCTCAATTATTTCTTTCTTGCAACCATATTGCAAAAGAAATGAATTATCTAAATGATAATAATTGAAATAAGAATAGTTGATGGTTATTTTGGAATGACCACTATCATACCTCTTTTAATGAAGTGTAAGCATGAATCAAGGAAGACTTTCAAGGCATGAAAAGTGGTCAATGGTCAATAAGTCAACCAAGGTCAACAAGTCAACAAGAAAAACAACCATAACATAATTCTTATTTAATTACTATTATTAATAGATAATATACAAATCCATTAGGGTTTGGAAAATGATAACTGTCAACTGTGCATACGCACCCGATCCGAAACCCTAATGAAAAACCTCATTCTCCGCCTCAAGCAACTGTGCATACACACCTGCATTCTCGTTCCGAGGAACAAGAATACCAAGATATAAAAGCAACCCCCAAAACATATACCAGTATCTGGCTCAAACCAGAGCCTGCCAGTATAATCCGTCCGGACTCCAAACGTGCACAAGTGCGCGGATGAGAACGAACCCTGTCGCAAAACCATGCGACCTCTACTCTGTTTTGCCCAGAGGCGAATACCCTCTGTGTGGGACTCTAAAGACTCGACACTACGCTGGCAGTGGGTTTAACCACAGACCGCAAGCGGCACTAGCTGTGCGTAACGGTCCCCAGGTAGATGCCGACAAGAAGGCTGACGAGGTGAAACCCCATCTGAACTCCTACTGAGTCTGAATGTGACATTCTCCGTACAGTCCGGTCTGTTCGTCTGATACATCGCATGGCGGGCCTAGGGGGCGGTAAAACGTCAGTCCCCCAATAGCGGTACAAGTCGTGTCGGAGTGAAGCCCAAAACACCCTGAGATAACACTGGAAACCTACCAGTATATCTCGCTTGCCCTGGCCAGGGACTACTCATGTAATGGCTCTCCTAGACACAGCGCGATGTCAACCCCCAATACCGGGAGAGACGAATCCTGTCTAACCGTCACTGCCTCCAAGTGCTTCGGGACTGCACCCAACCACCACCTGTTTGCACGACTCCTTTGAGCCGTGGTAGGGTAGTGATCAAAGTGCAGTGGGAACACACTCGAGGCGAAGTGTCAGTGTCAAGTCAGCGGACTAAGCTGTACTCATGTCACCTGGGAACTGATAACTGACGATAGGTATAATACCAACCTGTCAGTTCCCGACGAGTCCTGTCCAGTGTACTCGTAACCCAACGAGCACCCGTATACTATCTCCAGTACGACGTACTGATGGCTGTGGGACAGACCATCTCCCACACTGGGATGAGAAGCGCATACGCTAGTCTACTCCGGAGTATCGATGCCCTGTCTCGATAGTCCTACGACTAGGGACCTGTATAAGGATGTGCCTATAGATTACCCAGCCCCCACTAGTGTGACTGCCATCACAACGCTGGTAATCAAGCAAAGATCCTAAGGGCTCCACTAATGCGTATAAGTGATATACTGAAATAAACACAAGTACACATTGAAGTAGAAACAAACCAAGTAGCATACTACTATATTGAGCAAGATTGTTTATACAAGGTGAATATCCCAAGCTTCCATCAAGTAATATACAAACTAGTATGATACAGTAATGGCCTCTAGGGCATATACACTAACAATCTCCCACTTGCACTAAGGCCATGTACTGGCGTATCGAAGACCTATCATCTCGATCAGCCGCTCGAACTGAGTCTGGGGTAGGGCCTTGGTGAATGGATCTGCAGTGTTCTCTTCTGAAGCAACCCTCCGAACCTCGATCTCCTTGCGATCCACGATCTCCCTGATCAGGTGATACCGCCTCAAGATGTGCCTGGATCTCTGATGGGACCTGGGTTCCTTTGCTAAAGCTATAGCCCCGTTGTTGTCGCAATACAGAGGTACTGGGTCAACAATGGACGGAACCACCTGAAGTTCTTTTAAGAACTTCCTTATCCAGACAGCTTCTTTTGCGGCATCAGATGCAGCGATGTATTCCGCTTCCATAGTCGAGTCTGCAACGGTTTCCTGTTTGGAACTCTTCCAACACACCGCCCCTCCATTGAGGGTAAAGACAAAACCCGACATGGACTTGGAATCATCCTTGTCACTCTGGAAGCTGGAGTCAGCAAAGGCCTCAATCTGGAGGTCTTTTCCGCCATACACCAAGAACATCTCCTTAGTCCTCCTCAGGTACTTGAGAATGTTCTTTACCGCTATCCAATGTTTCTCCCCAGGGTTTGACTGATACCGGCTTACTACACTCAGTGCATAAGCTACATCCGGTCTGGTACACAACATCGCATACATTATAGAGCCTACCGCAGAAGCGTAGGGTATAATAGACATGCGATCCCTCTCCAAATCAGTCTTGGGAGACATCTCTTTAGAGAGGGTGATCCCGTGACAAGCCGGTAAGTTACCGCGCTTGGAATCTTCCATACTGAATCTTTTCAGTACGGTGTCGATGTACCTGGACTGTGAAAGTCCTAATATCCTCTTGGATCTATCACGATGTATCCGGATCCCCAGGATGTAAGAGGCATCACCCAGGTCTTTCATGGAGAACCTGTGTGACAAGAAACTCTTGACAGATTGTAGCATAGGAATGTCATTTCCTATTAAGAGAATGTCATCCACGTATAAAACAAGGAATACCACAGTTCTCGCTACAAATCTACTATAGATGCATGGTTCATCTGGATTTTTGATAAAGTCAAATTCCTTGACCGTCTCATCAAAACAGATGTTCCAACTCCGCGATGCCTGCTTTAGTCCATAAATGGACTTAAGCAACTTGCACACCTTTCCGCTGCTCCCACTCTGAATGAAACCCTCCGGCTGATCCATATAGACACACTCCTCTAAATTTCCATTTAGAAAAGCGGTTTTTACGTCCATCTGCCAAATCTCATAATCGTGGAAGGCAGCAATGGCAAGAAGGATCCGAATGGATTTCAGCATAGCCACTGGAGAAAAGGTTTCGTCGTAGTCCAAGCCAGGTCTTTGACGGAAACCCTTTGCTACAAGTCTAGCTTTATAGGTCTCAACCTGTCCATCTACACCAATCTTCCTTTTGAAGATCCACTTGCATCCTACGGGTTTTACCCCGTCTGGAGCAATGTCCAACGTCCATACTTTGTTGGTGTACATGGACTCCATTTCGGTCCGCATTGCATCCAGCCATTTTACCGAGTCAATGCTCTGAACGGCCTGCTGGAAGCTAGTAGGCTCATCATAGTCTATGATGCAATCCTCTCTATCCCCGTCTATGAGAAAACCGTAGTATCTCTCGGGCGGATGAGACTGCCTACTACTTCTGCGGAGCGGCATAGGAATGTCCTGTTCATTTGAACCCTCTGGTTCCATTAAGCTTTCAGTAATAGTCTGTGGTTCTGGAATTTCTTTCAGTTCTATTGCGCTCCCACTTACTTCTTTTTCTAAGAACTGATGTTCCAGAAAATGGGCATTACGAGAAACAAGGACTTTTTGCTCCTCTGCGTAATAGAAAAGATACCCCCTGGAGTTCTTTGGGTATCCCAC